>JAVGWX010000001.1:57647058-58297484 GCA_036924085.1 Ariolimax columbianus | reverse complement strand
TTTGACTATATCACTGAATATTTTCCGGAGAGTTTGTCATACCTTCATTGCCACCCCAAAATCTCTAGTTGTATTCTGTGTCTTCTTTGTCAAACATCTAAGTATGATATTTCTTCTAAACACCTGATACGACATTTGACTTCATACTTCAGTTGGTGAAGGCCTACGGTCTGAAATTTACATGTCCCCTTTCTGAACTACAAAGAAGGACGGTTTTTACATTTCTGCTGAACAGTCGTCTAATCATATATTCATGGCTGGGTACGGCGTGGGCTAGTGGTTAAGTGACACGACTCACAGTCCGAAGGTGCTGGGTTCGCTCCCCAATCACAGCACCGGTCGTTTCTCCGGGGAAGCAAACCGTTAGAAAATGCAACATGAACCAGACCCTTACATAAAATACATACCGAAGTCGGATGGACTGGGCCGACAGGCGCAAAAAAAACATAGTGCAAAGCACATCGCCTTGGGGAATAGAGAAATAAGGCGAACTCAAGAAGGAGAATGATATATTCATGGCTGAATGCTGTTTAAATCCATATTGGTCGTTGGTGTTGAGACTTTCTTAGGTGTTTTCATTTGTGTTATTTTTTGTTCCTGACGAAGATCTTTGGACGTAATATAGAGATAGCTTAGTTTTTGCTTCTGCGCGGTGTATTCATCATTGGTGCTATGATTTATTAGTGCAATCCTACAACGGCTTGGTGGAGGCAGGTGAGGGTGGTGAGGAAATTGAGAACGAAGATGAAAAAGAAGAAGATTGCCAACGTTTCTTTTTTTTTTTTTTGTCTCGAAATAAAACCATTTCCGCGGCAAATGCTGTCCTATATTTCATATACTACTGACTCAGCATTATGGTCCACTTGTCTAGGTACGCGAACGCAGTAGCCACTTCTAGCAAACTGGTTTATATCCGTGTCACATTTCGGAGCTAGGTGCAGACGTCTCTTAACCGGAAGAACCATTTCCATATGGCCATCAAGTGAGAAATAAGAAGCTTTTGAGGATTTTGGACTGCGTTCGCTTGACCTTTTCAGTTTGTTTCACTTCCGTCGTCTGCCGGTAAGTAATATTTAAGTATAAGTTCCACTTATGTAAACTGACATCGAGGTCAAGATAGGATGGGGCCAGTTTTAAAATGGGACAAATATAAAAATGGATGCGAAGAGGAGGAGGGGGTGGGTGGGGGGGGGGGGGGGGGGGGGGGTGGGGTAGGGTGAGGAAGATAGAAGTTACTATTATTTGGGGACGAAAAAGAACTATTTGTTGTTAGCTAGATCGTATTGGTTATATTATAACTTGTTAAACTTGTGCCATTGAGCGTTGTGGGGAGCTTAAATCGTCTATCCTGAGCCGAGTAAGTTGGTTAATGTGAATCAGTTTCGGTGAATTATCACTCTAATGCCATTTATCACCAGTGTCGCGACCGCACGATTAGTCACGCTACACCCCTCCCCCCCCCCCCCAATACATTGTGTCGTAATTATATATTGTCACGGTATACCGGTCCTCCCCACCCGCCCCCCAATACCTGTGCAGTAGTCATCTATTTGTCACGCTACACCTCCCCCTAACCCCTATACACTGTGCAATAAGCATCTATTTGTCACGCTTCACCCCCTATACACTGTGCAGTAAGCATCTATTTGTAACTCTTCACTCCCTATACATTGTGCAGTACGCATCTATTTGTCACGCTACCCCCCCCCCCCCGCCCCCATACATTGTGCAGTACGCATCTATTTGTCAAGCTACCCCCCCCCCTACCATACATTGTGCAGTACGCATCTATTTGTCACGCTACCCCCCCCCCCCCCCCCATACATTGTGCAGTAAGCAACTATTTGTCACGCTACACCCCCTATACATTGTGCAGTAAGCATATATTTGTCACGCTACACCCGCTATACATTGTACAGTAAGCATCTATTTGTCACGCTACCCC
Organism: Ariolimax columbianus; assembly: GCA_036924085.1. Taxonomy (NCBI): domain Eukaryota; kingdom Metazoa; phylum Mollusca; class Gastropoda; order Stylommatophora; family Arionidae; genus Ariolimax; species Ariolimax columbianus. Next base: position 58,295,539 of record JAVGWX010000001.1, on the reverse strand, counting down.
CCCCCCCCTATACATTGTGCATTAATCATCTATTTGTCACGCTACACCATCTATACATTGTGCAGTAAGCATCTATTTGTCACGCTACACCCCTTATACATTGTGCAGTAAGCATCTATTTGTCACGCTACACTCCCTATACATTGTGCAGTAAGCATTCCTTTGTCACGCTACCTCCCCCCCCCCCCCTATACATTGTGCAGTAAGCATCTATTTGTCACGCAACCCCCCCCCCCCCCCTCCTATACATTGTGCAGTAAGCATCTATTTGTCACACTACACCCCCTATACATTGTGCAGTAAGCATCTCTTTGTTACGCTACCCCCCCCCCCTTATACATTGTACAGTAAACATCTATTTGTCGTCTTATTTTTTTCATGGCATTCGACTACAGTTTCTCTGGGCCTACCTTGCCGAGGTTGGAGAGCTTGCGCGCCCAAATGATCCCGAAAGCTATGCCGGCGGGAGTATTACTCCAACAGAATCTCAAAAGCAGTACAGGTTATTGGAGAGGTACCAAACGGAGAAGCAGATGAAGTCCTATGGATGTAGCTGCAAAACCATTGTATTCTCTGGACTGCACTAGTTCATCCCCACTTCATGGGCTAAATGCATTTTTGCCTAGGTCAATACTGTTTGTCTTGTGTCAATTACCTCCCATTGATGACTAAGAGATGTAGGTCAGTTGACATTGCAGCTCTGCCACTCTGTGGCGGTCCTCCAGGTGGTGGGGAATATAACGCCACACGTGCCGCCCCTACTGATGAGCTGGCAGGACTGACTGTGGAATGATGAGTTGGCCGACACAGATGTATGTGTGCTACGTGACTGTCCTTGAACATCGACACAATGCACTGTCTCCCATCGGGGTTACACGAAAGATGCTTAAATTCCCTCCACTTATATATCATGATGCCTCCAGAGCAAAATACTTTATGCAGACTTCGAATGAGGAAGACGTATGCGTTTGTCTGGGAGGTATTGGGCTGCTAAGAGCTACCAGTTCAACTTCAAGGAGTATATCATCGTCATTAGTTCTCGTGGTAGCCATTATTCTTCGCATGGCAGCCAGCTTGTATTCAATTGACCGTCCCATATTTTACCAATGGCATTCATCAATTACTCGCAAAGTAGCCGTACAATTTATATGTGGTAGTAACCTTCTTTTAGAGTGGTGGTCACCTATTTTCTCAGTGTTGGTGCCTATTTCTTGTCACAGTCGATATTCAAGACGTGAAGGTAGTCTTTTATTTCTCGTGGCAATAGTCCTCTTATTTCTCATGGCAATATCATATAATATCTTGTCGCAGTTGTATATTATTTCACGGCACGAAAGCCTATTATATCTCGTGACAATAGCCCATTATTTCTCGGGATGATAGTCTATTATTTATCCTGGCAATAGCCACTTTTTTCTCCTGGTAATATCCTAGAATATCGTGTGGCAGTTGTACATCATTTCTCGTGACAATACCCTATTATTTCTCGGGAGATAGTCTATTTTTATATTGACAAAAACGTATCATTTCTCGTGACAGTAGCTATTTTGACATGACAGTGGCCTATTATTTCACGTGGCAGTCATCTATTTTTCGTGAGACAGCCGCCGTTTTTTGTGGCAGTCGCTTATTTTTCACGTATATCATATATATTTCCCGGAGTAGTCATTTATTTTTCACGTATATAATATATATTTTCCGTAGTAGTCACTTATGTTTCACGTATATCATATATATTTTCCGTGGTAGTCACAATCATTTTGTGGCAAACGCCTATTTTTCGATTCTCGTTCCCACATTTCTTTCGTTTTCTTCAAACGTTTATTTCTGTCTTCAGCAATTAAAAAACCAAACTTATCAAATCAACCCTCCAACAGTAGCACACCTACAAGATAATACCACAAAAATTATTTGGCATACGATCAAAGATCAATTAATTCCCAATGTTCTCCATGACATTTCTCTTTCACCTGCATCCTTTTTGTTTTTTTATCCAGGGGTTATATTTCGTAGGTAATTTTTTTTTTTCATTTTTGTTTGAAGTTCTTCAAAGTTAAATATATTGCCCTGTACAATGATAATGCTGAGTCTGCAAACAAAATAATGTATTTATTATGAAGCAAATAACGTGAGTAAAGTTAGAAAACGGCGCTGACTTTGGACAGTGCACATATTGAGAAAACCAGCTGATAATATTACAAGATAACATTTGTTCTGGAACACACAAGGTAAGAGACATATCAGAAGCTCAAAACACGCATAGACAAGAAAAAAAAACTCGAGGAAGATATAAATAGGATGAGGCAGACTTGGAATGATTTGAATGGTTGTACAAAGTAGAAAGATTCTGTGTGAATTTGTATGACCTGAGCTTTACCTAAACACTGAAGAATGTGAGTTCGTGACCTCAATCATCAAGACAAGTATCTACCTGCACTCAGAAAACATATGTAAGGTACAACAGAAAATAAAGTGCAGTAATAGGCAGCCTGGAATTCGAATACGAGCCTCCGAACAACAACACACCCCCCCCCCCCCCCTCCCTACCTTCCTTCCCAAAAGTGTCGCGGCTGGCCAAGTCGTTTGTTATTCATCACTTGCGACTATAGAAAAAAGGTCGAATTCGATTTAGACATATTTATAGCCAATTACGTCCTTATCAATAATAAGGCGAGGCTGCAATGGCACCGTAGATTGAAATAAAGTGTAAAAATATGTGTTGGTATGGTCAGATACCCCGAATGCACTTTCGCTAGCTTGTTTCTCCACTAGCTATCTGGCCACTGACGTGTCCACAGAGAGAAGACCGCTGTCGATATTTTATGTATTATCAAGCTGTCATTTTTTTAAAAATCCTTTATGTATTCATATCTCAATTTTATGTATTTGCCCCTTCCTCTGTGATTTTTATATTTTTGTTATTCGTTGTTCTTAATGAAAAGCTTTTGGTCATAAGGTAGGTTTCTTTTCTTGTTTTATTATAGCTTTGTATCTGACCATACTGAAATAGGCGTTTTTGTCACATATTGATCAACCACAACACCACTTTTTGATTGAATTTATTTGCAGTACAAGTATCTCCACTGTTTAATTAATTTATCGAACTCTCCTCCTGATCAACTACTTGAACTACGACATTATTCATTGCTTGAACTTTCTTTCCAGCACCAGTATCTCACCTGTTTAAATTAAGTTATCGAACTATCCTCCTGAGCAACTACTAGAACTACGACACTATTCATTGCTTGAACTTTCTTTCCAGCACCAGTATCTCACCTGTTTAAATTAAGTTATCGAACTATCCTCCTGATCAACTACTAGAACTACGACACTATTCATTGCTTGAACTTTCTTTCCAGCACCAGTATCTCACCTGTTTAAATTAAGTTATCGAACTATCCTCCTGATCAACTACTAGAACTACGACATTATTCATTGCTTGAACTTTCTTTCCAGCACCAGTATCTCACCTGTTTAAATTAAGTTATCGAACTATCCTCCTGATCAACTACTAGAACTACGACATTATTCATTGCTTGAACTTTCTTTCCAGCACCAGTATCTCACCTGTTTAAATTAAGTTATCGAACTATCCTCCTGATCAACTACTAGAACTACGACAACTATTTATTGTTAGAACGTCATCTCCAACACAAGATTCTCACATGTTGTGTTCTTGTTGTTGGATGCCCACAATGAGTATGTATAAACGTCATCTCCAACAAATCTCACGTGTTGTGTTCTTGTTGTTAGATGCCCACAATGAGAATGTTTACTTTTTCGTGAGCCCTGAAAAGTGCGTTAGGTGGTGGGCTTCAATAACTTTCTTCTAATCCTGAACGGACTGATGATGATGTCGTGATATGGTTAGTTTTATCTGCCGCTCACTGCTAGGAGGATCACGTCGATCCACATCTCATTAACCACACTGCATTGAAAACAGTCTGTTTGCAGGGAACGCTATATGGAAGAAAGATAGTGGTCATGGTCAGTGTATTATTCCTGACCCTAACGCGACGTTCTATCCAGTGTGTTGTTGTTGTTGCTCAGATGTTTGCCTCACTAGTTTCTACTGGCGGAGGCGCGCCATTTTCCACCCCAGACCGTAGTCCATTGGGCGATATCAGGACGCATAATTCAGTGCTTGGATGAATGTATGCGTCTGTATGTACCTATGCTAGGTTTGTGCGCCCTCAGAAACTAGCCCAACCAAAGTGCAATGGAAGGGCCTCACCATGAGGGCACGTACGAAAGCTGTGCAAGAGTGTGACTGTAGGACAGAGTCAAATACATATATAAAGAACAAGAGAAAAGAAAGTGCAGTAACTGGCATCATGGAATTCGAACATAGGACCTACGAACAACCCTAAAAAAGTGTTCCTAATTATTGTCTTTTATTTCCACATATCTCATTTTACCAATCAATATAGTTTAACATTCATTCCTAAATTTCCACAATCCTCGTCTAATTCATTAATATATTTTAGCATTCTTTCCCGTATTTCTATATCTAATCCATAAACATATTTTAACATTTTCCCCCACAATTTCACATTAATAATCAAGTGGATTAATCTGTTTTCTTCATTTCCCCCATTTCCACGGCTCTCATCATCTTCTTCTTCTTCTTCTTCTTCGTTCGTTCTCAATCTCCCACTACCAAACCCTGAAATGGTTAGTAGCAGAATGTAGTCCAGAAAACGGAATGCGTTGTGTTGTAGTTTTACAGCTTGGCTGCGATATTTGCACCTTTCGGTCCAACACATCCGACTTCAGCAAGCATTTTTTGAGTACCGGGTTAGCATTCCCTCTTCGATCCCTTCTCCTTAGCCAGTCTGCCCTGCTGCAGCCTGTTATCCAGGATCACCGCGTGGAGGTGTAGAAGGGTCTTGGCAGCTATGGTTCGCTGGCCCTGACGCTAGCAGTCAGCTATGGGTTGCTGACCACTGCAGCTCATGCGCTGCTCAGTATCTTGATCCCAGCTCTCATCTAACTCAATAATATATTTTTGTCATTTCATCAATTTCCATTTTTCTTGTTTAACTGGTCAATATATTTTAATATTCTTTCTTATCGTTGCGTTCTCTTAACTGGCATCTTGTCAATCGTGCACCTGTAAAATATGGCACCCAACTAACGCAGACTGACACTCGCAGCATGACAAAATAAATACATTTCCGTTGATTACTGTATAACTTCGTTAGTTAGGAGTTTTTAATGTGCCAGATTAAGGAAGGAGCTTATAGCGTTGGTCTGTTTATTTCTGATGAACAGAAAAAACATATAATATAAGCCAGGATACGCAAAAATATTAGTCTGCAAGTTTGTGTGATTTCTAAGAGGAAAGCTTGCTTATAAAACACACACAAGTTTGTTTTCTCTTTATTCTCTTCCTCCCAATTCTCTCTTTTACTTTCTCTCTCTCTCTCTCTCTCTCTCTCTCTGGGGCGCGCGCTCTCTCTCTCTCCGTATTTCACCTTCGGATTCTCTCTAGCCTGAGTGAAATGATGTGTGTTGATCTGAAAAACGTGTACCAGGGAATTCAAGAAGAGACGGGCCATACAAAAACTCCCAAAACATTTTAAAATGTTTTTTCTATCCGAAAATATCGGAAATTATTATTCATAAATTGCTTTCCAAGATTTTCATGCTGTCATCATCAAAAGCTCGCTGTTTACTTATTTTCGGAGACTAATATAAGCAGGAAAATTGTTCGTAATGTTTGTGAAAACCGAAAAAAACAACTGTGACACAACCCAAATATATAACAGCGTCTAGCAGTCATGTTTACAACTTCAAAAGTCTGTTGCTTAGGATTTAAGTCGGTGTAAACTATCGGTGTATGCATCTGTCTAAATATTGTCGCACGTGCTGTTAGTGTTATTTGCATTTAAGTTGTTATTACATGCAAATTGTTATCACATGCAACTCGTAATATTATCGAATGAATTGTTTTCCACATATAAATTGAATCGTTGCCTCTTGTAAGTGTAAGTATATCCGTTTGTAAATGACAGTATTATTGAACGCAAATTCTAATGCGGCTGTAAGAAAATGTGTGCTGATGTATTTAAGTCTTAATCTTCGTAGCACTAAGATTGGATAGAATATAGAACCGGTGCAACCTTCCAAAATACGGCTAAAGGGAATTGAGCATAGGGCTATCAGCCTCATCATGTACATTTAAGACTACTTCAATATGATCGAATACAGGTTTCATATTAAGGGACCAGATGGGAGGTTCTTATGCCTTAGATGGAACGAAAATGCGAACAAAGTCCTTTCAATTGATTTGGTCTCGCTTGAAAAGTTTAAAAGCTAGCGAATCGATAATTCATTGTGTGTCAAGCAAGTCTTGACATCTTTAACTTGATCTTGATGAACCGTTCCTCAGCGAAGTTGTGGCTGTGGGTCCCATCTTCGTCTCCATCGGACTTGGGTCACGGAAGTCCAGGCGTTCTAAGCATTCCACCAGAGGCGTCTCGTATGTTGTTGCGGACAGCAAAAGAGTCTGACCAACGCATTGGAGGTTCATTCCCGCTGTCTCTATTTGCGTCAAGGGTATCATATTGTTGTTTCTATCTCCATCGATCATCGTTATGTCGACCATCTATATTTTGCCTTGTCTGCATAGATTACCACATCATTCACAATGGACAATCGTATGTCAGAATTGTGGAGATTTTTCATACGTTGGTTGCTGAGAGTGAATCCGACTAAGCGTCTCTCAAAAGAGACCTGGGTGACTCGCAATCTGTTGGCCAGTGATGTTGTGAGTGTCCATGTCTCTGCCCAATAGCACATCGCTGGGAGCACAGTGGAATTGTAGAGAGAGGCGAGTAGGTTATAGACAACCATCAATGAACCGTGTTAATGAACGAGAAGGCTGCACAGCCCGAGCGACGACGTCTTGTTAGTTCAGGTTCCAGATTCAGTCGATGCAAATGGGACACCTTAGGTATCCAAATGGACGACAGACGCCTCATTTACCTTCGATTTGCCGACGGCATGGTACTCACCACATTCAGCAATAAGAAAGCAACCAAATGATACAGCTACTCGTTGCTGAGGGTATGAAAGCAGGAAATGAATGTCTCGAAGATCAAAGTGTTGCATAATCATTTCGCCAATTGTGATCCAATCTTCTTTGGTGAGGTAAGCTTCGATGATGTAGAAAAGTACATCTATCTCGTTAGCATAGTCAATATGCAGAATAATCTGGAACCTAAACTAAAAAGTTCTGGTATGGTCTTATAAAATGTGTGTTATAATCAGAAGCGTGTCTCCAGTATTGCAAAGGATGTATTTCCTTGCACTAAAAGACAAACCAGACTTCTGACATCTCCTTCTTCTTGACTTATAGAAGTTATGGCAGTAAACAAACTTAAAAAGTCATTTAACATAAAATAAAGAAATAAACCAAGAACTAGTAAAGACAGACATATTTTCATACTTGAGACGTAGAGACCATGTCACAGGCAAAGACATCAATGTCAGAATAGCCTTTGCTAGCTTACTCGACTAAAACATGAGAGAGTTACATACTCGTGTTCTTTATGCGTCTGCATGATGTGTAGTGTGGAGAGTAACAGAAGAAGAATTGTCAAAATTGAAATCTTTCCAAACTTGCCCCAGGAAGATTCATCGATTTGTCCGAAAAAACACATCACTAATTAAGGATTGCTTACCCAAAACAATCAGAAAGGAAAGCACACAATTGAGACCGGCCGATGTTGATATTTGATTGACTATTTCTTCAGAAAGGACACGAACACGATCACTAGAACCTTTAAGACATATATCCAAGAGAGAAGATGAACGAGAAGGCGATTGGCGAAGAACCATAGAATTGGACATGAAAATCTTGAACCAAACATGGGGGAACCGTGCGCCGAATGATTCTAGATAGATGGAAGTGGCAGCGTTTTGTTGCGACCCTTAAAGACGCCATTAGATGCTTCATGAATCATTGACCATGTACATAAAGAGAAGCCCAGTATATTTGTCAATTTATGAAAACACTGACCATCATTTCTACTACTTGTAACTATTGTATATCTACTTATAGCGTCTAAGTATCAGAGCGGACGAGCCATTGCTTCACACCGCAGAGATCCTGGGTTTTATTTCCGTTATTAACATACTCCGGTCAACCCAGCTATAAATAGGAATTTCCCATAATGTTAGGTAAGGAAAATCAGCGAGGAATGAAACTGTTTATCACACGATTAAAAAAACCGGAAACTTAGTACAGTGAAGAATCTAACACTTTATCCCCGACAGCAGTGTATGTTATGGGACAACATTTACTCTGAAACGTCTGTATAACCAGGGAAGGAAGACTAACGTCTGGTCAGGCGAAACATACTGGTCAGATATGTTAGTCAGGGTAAGGCAAAACATACTGACCAAGACCCTTACCTTGGCTTCCTCGCAGCCCTTTCTGGAAACGACGGGCTGTTTTCATGGCAGCATGGCTAACAAGGTGAGGGATCGACGTGATCCCCGTAGTAGTGAGAAATATGCAGATGAGGCCAAACATAGCACAACCGTCTGGAGAACCCCGGTCCACCTCCAACAGCACGCTCAGGATATGATGAAAGCTACAACAACCCGCCACTTAACGTCCATTTCAGGAGGCACAAAAGAGTAATCCTATTCAATGTGGGTATTCAAAAACTACAATCTATATAACCAACATATTTTATGTGGTCTGCCAAGTGTTTGGTAGGACAAGGACAAGAATAGCATCCTTGCCTCATAGAGAGCACGTCGTAAGAGGCGACAAGCTGTGTAACATGACATAACACTGGCAACGGTTATGGGGTTTGTTTAGAGCAGCATAGGGGGCGCCTAACAGGCTGCGGGTCGGTCTACTTCGCTCTAGTGTTTGAGTCTATTAAGATGGATTCACACATCGGTTAACACCCTCCTTGTCTCAGCGCAGCGGAGTAATAAGTTGCTCGAGTTTAGCCGGATATGCAGGAAATCCCCCTCACGGCTACATCCAGCCCATCTACCTCTGTAGAAGTACAGGACGACTAACAAAAACCAAAAAATAACTATTTACAAATTCGTGTTTTTTTTCTTCAATTAATGACTCCAAACGTTGCCTGTATTAGATAGTCAGCATTTGATCACCTGATCATGGCATGTCTTTCATCTTCACTACCTGAATTACCGTTGCACTTCCCACAATCCTTTCTATCAATAACTCTGCTGGAATGTTCAGACTTGACAGAAGGCAGTTTTCACGCTCTCACCGACTTATAGGTCACGCGCGTGTTTTTAACAGAACCAGGCTTTCTATGAATTCTTAGCACACAGGACTGAAAACAGCGCACCTCTCGTCTTTTGCGAGGAAATCTATTTCAGAACTACTTACTTCACCTGAAGCCAAGGTCTCTACGAGTTAGACATGAAAACTAAGCAGGTAAGAGTAATTGCTTTAAGATGTTCATATTTCAAGAAAAATAGTTTCTGGTCTATTTTCTGCATTTTCATATTTCCTTATGCCTTTTTTAAGTTTTCTGCTAAGAAGTCCCCTATTTTCAGATTTCTTCCATTTTGACACGGCATATATATTATCTTGATATCATTCGCGCGTGGTTGTTTCTTCTGTAGTACTTGATGAGATTGCCGTCTCCATGCGCAACCCACCTAAGTCGTCTATTATAATATACATAGTAAATATGAAGTAGATCTGTTATTTCTCCTCAATAAGGAAACAGGAGACCCTACAGAGATACTACTATCATGCACATCAGGTTTGATAGTCTTCTCTGTTTTCTGTTTTTAATAGTTACTTTGACATTTGCTTCGCTTTGTACATGTTATTCAATTTGGACGTTTTCTTGTATATCTGATCGTGTTCTAATGTAGATGTTATGTATCAACATTTTAAAACGAATTATTTATATCAGTACTGCACAGTTGTTCTCTATGTATCAGCTTTTGAACTGGCGACCAGAATAGCAATATTCTCCTACCGTCAAAGCCATATTCTCCTACCGTCAAAGCCCTATTCTGTTGCTCTCATAGCCATATTATGCTACCGTCAAAGCCCTATTCTGTTGCTCTCATAGCCATATTATGCTACCGTCAAAGCCCTATTCTGTTGCTCTCATAGCCATATTATGCTACCGTCAAAGCCCTATTCTGCTGCTCTCATAGCCATATTCTGCTGCTGTCATAGCCATATTCTGCTGCTCTCATAGCCATATTCTCCTACCGTCATAGCCATATTCTGCTGATCGCATAGCCATATTCTGCTGCTGTCATAGCCATATTCTGCTGCTCTCATAGCCATATTCTCCTACCGTCATAGCCATATTCTGCTGATCGCATAGCCATATTCTGCTGCTGTCATAGCCATATTCTGCTGCTCTCATAGCCATATTCTCCTACCGTCATAGCCATATTCTGCTGTTCTCAAAGTCATATGCTGCTCTCATAGCCATATTTTACTGATCTCATAGCCATAATCTGTTGCTCTCATAGCCATATTATTCTGCTGCCATAGCCATATTTTACTGATCTCAAAGCCATATTCTGTTGCTCTCATAGCGGGAGAAAACGGTTTAACAGCAGCGGTGAAAACCGTAAAATATTCAAGATCCCATCTCTTAGGGCTACGACTCACAATATCATCATGCACAAACAAAATACTCAAACATCTGCGGGAACACAACATCCTCCAAAAAAACAACTCGTCCGCACAAAATAGAAGGACAAGGAAGCCAAAAAACAAAAGGGGAAAAAGAGGTGGAATAAGAAAATTTAGACAAATCCACACGGTACTCGGCACTACAAAGACAGCCACAAATATCACACCGACAAATACGATAAGGAGTACTCATCAAACACTCCCTCCTCGCGAGGCAGCGGAGTACAGGGTTCCCTCTCTGGATCCCACGTGGACCTTGGTCAACACACCCTCCGTCCAGGCAACACAGTTGCGCACAAAGTATGAGACTAAAGATAGGCCTACAATAGGATGCTATAGAGGATGTAGTCAAAGGGGAGAGTTTGGGTCAGAGAAGGGGGAATTAAGTAGTGGAAAACCAAACATTAAAATGATGCAGCAAAAACAAAAAGTGGAAAAACAACAAAATTGCAAACTAAAATGTTTTTATGCAAATGTGAGAAGCATTGTAAATAAAAGAGAAGAATTGGAACTGTATGTAGAGGAAGACAAACCAGATATAATAGGGTTAACAGAAGCATGGGCATATGAGGACATTGCAGATGGTGAACTTGAAATAGAGGGATATACAATGTTAAGGAAGGATATGATAGTTGGAAACAAGGCTAAGGGGGGGGGGGGGGTGTTTTATTATACTGTATACATTCTGTTAATATAACGAGCAGAGATGATTAATCATGTGGTAACTAAAATGAAAGTGTATGGGGTGAAATAGAAAGTGGCGGTGAAAAAACAGTGATTGTCCATCAAGTCAAAAGGAGGAAGATGAGGAGCTGATTAGTAGCATAGTAAAGGCAAGTGAAAGGAAATTATTATTAATGGGGGATTTCAACTTTCCAGAAATAAAATGGGATATGGCAGAAGCACTTGTAGAGTCAAAACCTTTTGTTAAGTGCATAACTGAAAATTTTTTAATTCAACATGTAGTAGCAGCCACCAGAGGCAAAAACATATTCAACCTAGTTTTTACTACAGAGGAAAATATGATTGAAAACGTTACCGTTGGGGAACTGTTTGGCTCAAGTGACCATCAAATCATCCGATGGGATCTTATTGCAGGGAAAGAAGTAAACATAAACACGCGAACATATGACTACTCTAAGATAGATGTTAAGAGGATGAAAGAGGCAGTGAACCACATAATCTGGGAAGATATTGTCGGAGGAACAGATGTTGAACAGGAGTGGGAGAGTTTTAAAACAGTTCTCGAAACGCTAAAAGAGGAATGTGTTCCATATAGGGAGGTAAACCCCAAGCGTAAAAAGTGGTTTCACTAAAATTGTAGTTAAATGTAGAAGAGCTAAAAATAAAGCACGGAAAAAATATATAGAGGCAGGTAAATCAAAAGAAACATATTTAAAATATTTGGACAAGCAATACATATCTCAGAAAGCGAATAAAACAGCAAAAATAGACTTCGAAAAGAAACTTGCTCAGAGGATCAAGACTGATAGTAAAAGCTTCTTCTCTTATGTTAGAAATAAACAAAGATCAAAGGACAAAGTAGGCCCTCTCATAGACAGCACAGGAAAAAAAATAAGTGAAAATATGGAGGCAGCAAATCTACTCAATCACTACTTTGGCACAGTGTACACAAAAGAGGACTGCTCCAAGATCCCAGAGCCTGTAGATATTTTTCAAAGAGACATGGATACAGCAGGATTAGGATCAATCTGTATTACAGAGGAAATGGTTTTTACAAAATTGGAGGGGTTAAAAGTGGATAAATGTCCAGGTCAAGATGGTAGTCATCCAAAATTGCTGTTTGAAATTAGCAAAACCATTGGCTATATTATGTTCTCAATCACTTGCACAAGGGATTGTTCCACGGGATTGGAAAGATGCGGTAGGGATCTCCTTATTCAAAAAGGGCAAAAAAGCAGATCCAGCAAACTATAGACCTGTGAGCTTAACGAGCATAGTCTGTAAATTGTTAGAGTCAATAATCAAAGAAAACATTGTAATGCATTTAGATAAATGTAATATAATTAGAAATAGTCAGCATGGGTTTACCAGAGGGAGATCATGCTTAACAAATCTATTTGAATTCATGGAGGAGGTTACCAAAATGTTAGATAAAGGGGAGCCAGTGGACGTTATTTATCTGGATTTTGCAAAGGCCTTTGATAGAGTACCTCTTCAAAGATTATTTCGAAAGTTAAAATCACATGGAATAGGTGGGGAAGTTGCCAAATGGATTAAAAATTGGTTAACGGGAAGAAGGCAAAGGGTGGGTATAAATAAGGAGTACTCTGAGTGGTGTGAAGTGAAAAGTGGAGTGCCACAGGGGTCGGTTTTGTGACCAATTTTATTCTTGGTATATATAAATGATTTGGACATAGGTATGGGATCCATTATTGCAAAATTTGCTGATGACACAAAACTATTCAGTAGTGTCTCATCTAAAGCAGAAGTGGATATATTGAGGTCGGATTTAGATAAAATTCGAGAATGGTCTGTAATCTGGCAAATGGAATTTAATGTAGATAAATGTACAGTCATGCACATGGGTAGATCCAATATGGAACATAATTACAGAATGGGAGAGAACAATATTAGAAAGATAGATAAAGAAAGGGACTTAGGGGTTATAATAGATCATACATGTAAGGTGAGGGAGCAAGTTCAGGTAGCAGTAAAAAAGGCAAATGCAATGTTAGGGATGATAAAAAGAAATATTAAACATAGGAGCAAGGAGGTGATAGTCAAACTGTATAAAACATTAGTTAGACCTAGATTGGAGTACTTTGTACAGGTGTGGAGTCCTTATCAGAGAGGGGATATAGACTTGTTGGAGAGAATACAAAAAAGAGCGACAAAGCTGATAGTGGGATTCCAGAATTACACTTATGAGGAAAGATTAAAAAGAACCGGCCTACAGTGTCTAGAACAGAGAAGAATTCGTGGTGATTTAATACAGGTGTATAAGATGATCAGAGGAAGGGATAAAGTAGACTATAACAAGTTTTTTAAAGTACAACCACCAACAAGGAGAAGAGGGCACAGCTACAAGTTGACTAAGGAGAGGTCCAGATTAGATATTAGAAAGTATTTCTTTAGCCAGAGAGTTGTGAATGCTTGGAATGCATTGCCAAGTGAGGTGGTGGAGGCTGGGACGGCCAATGCATTAAAGAATAGATTGGATGCGTAGTGCTTCTAGAGCAAGATGGTGTAATTGGAACTGGTTGTATACAGACTCTGCAGAGTCTTCTAAACCAGTATAAAGACGTTAAGCTAAGTATAGGCATATTATGCTGCTTCCATAGCCATATTTTACTGATCTCATAGCCATATTCTGTTGTTTCTCACAGCCATCTGCTGGTCTCCTTGCCCTATTCGGCTGCTCTCATAGCCATATTCTCCTACCGTCATAGCCATATTTTGCGGGCAGGAAGGTAATTTTCGTCTCATAATTAAACAAGAGATATTAAATGTTAAACAACAATAATATAGGAAATTTTGCAACAACAAGAAACAACGAAATATAAATAAATCACTATAAATGAGTTTATATTTAAAGAAATTCTATAAACGATTAAATATGCATAGCTACTTCTTTAAACGATTAATCATAATAGCTCATTACAAAAATTATTAAGTATACATATTTACTAATAATGACAATAGCAAAATGATATAGCCGATTATAAGTTAAATTTTAAAAAAAATAATATTATAACAGCAAATGGAAAATGTTAGAATCTCATAAGCTTATCAAAGCTAGTTTATGACAAGCTCACCAACTTATATACCTACGGCAATCGATAGCATAATGTTCATCCTGCAGCTACTGCGAACCCGCTACTTAACGTCCTATTCAGAGCGCACAAAAGAGTAACCTACTCAATATGGGCATTTGCAAACAAGAAGAAGAAGCCCGCAAGTCCTCATCATCGTCTTCACGTGGCCTGCGAGACATGGAACATGTTGTTATAAGGTCACCAGAAAGAGTTTTGAGTTTGAGACGCCTGTCAGTTTCTGTGTCACGTGTACAAAATCTTCACCTTCTGTGCACACATTTCCAATAACCAAAGCATATTCTAAATAATTTCTTGTTTGAGTTGTTCGTAAGATTCCTAATACTCTGCTGCAAAGGTAATTCTCTGTAGTATCCAGTAATCATCTGGTTTGTTTATTCATCCACTAATATGACATTTATATTATCAAGTATAGAAGATATATGAAAATAATATCATACAAGGAGGTGGAACAATAACGGAGTTTATTTTTCAATAATTAATCATACACTTACAATTATACTATAAATTATGATAACTAGACTAATTTTGCTATTATTTATCATTTTTATTAAATATATTAGAATTACGTAACTATTAAAAAATATGTTGTTGTTTGCCTTGTTCCCTAAGGTGTCAGTAGAAATTAAAAATATAAAATTGCATTTGAACATTTCTTGCTCATTGTGATATGGCTTGGCTTGGCTTCGTTCGTTCTCAATCTCCCGCTACCAATCCCTAAAAGGGCTTAAGTAGCAGAATTTAGTCCAGAGAACGGAATGCATTGTGTCATAGTTTACAGCTTGACTGCGATATTTGCACCTTTCAGTCCAATACATCCAGGAAGGGCTACGAGGAAGCCAAAGTGAGGGTCTTGGCCAGTATATTTTGCCTGATCCTGGCTAACATGTCTGATCAGTATGTTGTGCCTGACCAGATGTTAGTCTTCCGTCCCATGTCTTCGCCTTAAAGCAATACATCGACTAAAAGTCCAAGACTCCTTTTTTAACTTGATAATGCATTTAAGCGCCTTCTTCATCTCGTTAGATACGTTGAATTACTATGTCTAGACATGAAGCCAAATTCTCTGGATAAAGCTGTCTGTGGTGGAGAGTTCTTCATAGCTCAGAAACAGCGTTTTGTGAAATGTAGTCCCGTGGGCCAGTACTCAGTGCACAATTGCTTAAACATTTAACAGTTCTGTAGTTATGTCCAGCTGTCTGTTTGCTTCTGCGAACTGCAAATTAATTATGGTGCACATTTCAGTCTGCGCAAATGCTATAAAAGCATAATGGAATGTTTAAATAGTCAATTATAATGAGCGGAATTTACTTAGTTGAAGTTATGTTTGCTGCCAACTTGGAATGAATGGCGAATATAATATGAAAAATTCAGTATACCTATTGTAGGAAAGTCGAAATGAGAATATATTCCTCATTTAACACTTACACAGTGGCTATATAAACAGACTAAATCACCAACATGAAAATTTGGCGCGTTGCCCTTTTTGACTGGTCGAAATCATCTGACCCGTATATAATATTGAAATGAACGATATATATAATAAATGAGGTAAATTTGAAATTGCTATATAAGCATATCTCCGAGGCCTTGAATGTTTGCTGAATAAAATAAACTAATGTCAAAAAGGAAATTGAATTTGCATGATTAGAAATAACGAACCTCAATCCAGAACAATGGTTGTTGATGAAATATTAGCGACAGCGGAAGAGGTTTCAATCACGCGCATAAATGACAGTTAACTTGCACACCTGAATATGTAATGAAACGTGAGACGAGATAAACGAATCAAAATCTGGCAATAATTCTTCTTCTTTAGACCGTCGGTTCATAGACGCAATATACACACCTTTACGATAGACTGATGGCACTGCTGTAATAGTGGAAAGAACGTTGGTCAATGTGATTAAGAAATCAGAGAACGGGGTCACTATATGCTTCCAAGTATGTCGTTTTTTGTTGATTAAGATAGAATATGCATGGAACTCGCTTTCTCATCATGTAAACGAATTACTACATAAACCACCAGTGCACGAATGTACGAAATCGTGTTGTGAAGCGAAAACGATACAAAAAGAAGACACATTTCAATCGCATTGTAAAAAGAGACTACATATGGTTGTGCATTAGAATGACAACCACATAGCGTGAAATAAGTTTCTATAGAAACCACCTTTGTAAAAATGTACAACGTGCTTTCTTTTAAGCTTGTTGTTGTTGGTGTTGTTTTTCTATTTTTCAAGACTTGCACTAAAGTAAGATGGCCGCACCTGACTAGCTGCGCTCTCGACTCGGTCCAGTGTTTGTGTCGTTTTCTATTGTTTGCTAATTCCTGTTCGGATTATAATTGACAACTCCTTCACCAGGTGGTATCAAGGACTTTCTTCTGTGCAATTTGTATGCTTTTGATCGGTTATCCTGTTTGTCACGCTGCATCTTGCTTCGGATGTGCCTGGCTTAAGCCATGTGAAACCAGTCCATGATGGCGTTCAACGTTCCGCTTGACTGCATCCCAGAAGTCAGACCAAGTTATTACTACTCAAGGGCCTTCCTGCTCGGACTAAAGCTGCATTCTTCCTACCTCCCTCCATCGGAGGTTACACGATACCTCTCTCAACTTCGTATCCTCAACATAACAAGACTCTTGCTGACCCGAAGGTGGACACAATCCAGAGGACTCAGGGGCGGAACACGAAAAACATGGAGTCAAACACGGACAAAGAAAGCCTGACACAAACATTGGTCCAACACACACTACTCGCAGCTCTCATCCCGAGGCAGCTATGTACTCGGCTCCACCAGAGGAGTTTGTATAGATTTCGGTCGACATACTACGCATGAAAAACCCTCAGCAGATGGACTTGGTAGTGGTCGTTCGATGCAACGAGCCGTAGATGCCTATGCGAACATTATTATTAGTATTGCACTGAGTTAATGTGACGCTTGACGACGTTTCTCTGATGGCGAGATACCGTGCTGGTTTACATCCCCACACGTACACGAGATGGTAGATCGCAGTCCTTCTGGATGTAGTACAATGCGAGACTTCTCAGTAAGCTTACTAGTATAGAGATCACAGTTTCGATCCCCATCTCGTGGGCCAGAATGATCGGACACGGCCTGTTTCCAGGAGCACAACCTGCGGAGGAGGAAGTCTTTGTCAGGGTGTTTCATCTTACCCTGATTACTCTTCGTTGCCAATAAGCAAGAAAGGGATAGGCAATTAAAGTAAAACCAAAAAGTGGAAAAATAGCTACATGAAATGATAAGATGGCCGAAAAAAAGAAACAACGCGCCCGTCTCAATCCCAAGGTTTATACATCTAGAACGCGGAAGTGATATTATCAGTGGGATACTTAATTCCCCAGAATACAGCTGTAACAGTTCCCGCCGGAGCAAGGGGAGTTTAGGATGCCTGAACATGTTAAAGCTTAAAGCTACCTGAATGCATGTCAAGGTCACTCACCGTCTCAGCAAAGGAGAACAGAGTTGGTTTAAGGAATGTGGACAGGTAAAAACTGACCACTGGCCTTCCGATTTTGGTAGGGGGAGATTGATTGACAGACGAAATTGGCAGCGGGGCTTGCTGCGAGAGAATGAGTGACAGGTGTGCAAAGTGTTTCGTTCCAATGGGACTGAAGATGGCCATCACCTGAGATCGATTGGTCAAGCTCTGGCCTTGCTTGAGCATATATCACTCGAGACAAAGTTTAGCTCGAGAGGCTGGATAGAGGGATGGAGAGAGGCTAGAGAGAGAGAGACTGAACGTGGATAGTATATTTAACTCACCGACTTAGGTAGAGGAGCGATTGATAGACTGTTGGACGAATGTTTAGGGATAGAACATGATCGCTCAAATAGGTGTGTGAGTTTTGCGTTAATAGATAATCTGAAAGTGTTTGTAAGCAAGGACACATTGTGAACGAGTTATGTCGAGATCGCCCGCCTGAGGGGATTTCAGTGAGGAAGAGTAATTGATAAGGTGTGTTGAGGACGCGGTTAAGGCGATGTGTGTGGGATGTAATTGCAAGGCAATAGAACTGGGTTTTAGTTAGTTGGGAATTCCATCAATAGCTAATGCTTACAATTCCCGTTTTAGTAGAATGTTTAGTTAAGATATATATTATATTGTGTTTGTAATTTCTCTACTCATTCTATGATATGAGTATGGTATAATAAATATGCCACCTGTTGTGTGATATGTCATTTACTGAGTATGGTCATGATGATGTGGATGAGTGTGAGAATGTTCTAAGTTAGAATAACGGCCAGGACAAACAGTGGGGTATGCTACGCAGCGTCAAATAAAGTGGAACATTTTGTAAGTAGCAGGATGTAGTCCGAAGAGCGAAATGTGTTGTGTCTCGTAGTTTACAACTTGACTTTGATATTTGCAACTTTCAATCCGATTCATCCAACTTCAGAATGACATTTTTTGGGTACTGGGTTAACCTTCCCTCTTCGTTCTTTTCTCTTAGGCAGTCTGTCCTTTGCATCCTGTTATCCAGGATCACCACGTAGAGGTTCAGAAGGGTCTTGGCATCTCTGGGCCACTGACACTGATGCTATCAGTCAGCTGACAGCTTCAGCTCATGCACTGCTCAGCATCTTGATCCCAAAGCGATTCAAAAAGTTAATTAATTGGGAATCCTAATATCGCGAATCTTTTATATTGGCTTTCTGCCAAGGGATGATGGTCGGAAACTCCTCACACAATGAGAAATGTAATGTTACCAGCTCTATTAAAAAGCGGAATGCGGATCCTAAAGTGCTGGATAGGATGCATGGAAATAGAGAAAAATCCGTAGGTTGGAACACCAAATCTGCACCTTCCCCATGCAACTAAGCCGCAGGAAGGAAACGACCCACAAACTTACTACAAATAGCCAAATGAGAGTCCAAAGTTCAGACTTTGAATATGACAATAACAGACTATATCAGACATATTATAAGAGCTGGCAAGACGAACTGCAAAATATAAGAACACTTGTTTTACTATCTTTTCTGTTATGCTAAGAATCGACATCACTGCAATCCCAGCAGACCCATATGTGCTCAATCCTTGTCAGCGAATGATGAAGGGCGTAGATATTGACTGTTTCCAATGCTCGCTAGTTACAGACACTCTGCTCCACACTACCATATCCTCTCTCTGCTGAAACTTCGTATGATTTCAAAACACGTGGTTACCATTAGTCACAAGTTAACCGCATGTACTATTGCCAAACTGGAAATGCAGAAAAAGAAATACAAAAATACAATTGTTTAGTCAACAAATAATATCAAAACATGAAATAGCATCTTCTTCTAAATGTCATTGTCAGTGTAAGTAAAAAATTAAGTTCTTCAATGTTACTTAATGTCAATCTTGTCACAGTCATGAACAATTAAGTAAACAAAAAAGGATATCATGTTGGTCTTATCTTACGGAAGAATGTTAAGAGTCGTTGAAACAGTTAAATAAGTGCATGGACGACTTGCGTGGTAAGACAAAGAACATTTGGCTTAGTCGCTCCTTTTTTACCAAAGTATGTGGACATTTTTTTAATTGGTGTAGCTTATATTTTCTGCAGGGAAGATGGCGCCATGATTTCACTTCGGCCTTAAGATATGAAGTCCGAAGAATGTATTCATTGATGATGATGATTCGAGCTTTGTGATTGTGCGACACGCGCGTTTGAGCATGTCCTACGTCGATCTGAGGCATGATGTGCAATATATTATTATTTCCTACAGGATGGGGTAGGGAGTGACATGTTCAACTTCACTTAGACGCTTCTTACATATCTGGCAGGTTATTGTGGTACTATTCATTGCTACCTTTTCAGACCCAGGTCACGCAAGGACTTGTCAATGAACAAAGACATCCTTTAATACCCATCATAGTGAAATAATATTTGATAAAAAGTGTTTAGAGTTGAGCGCATCGTGACAACAGCCAATAACAGTTTGGAAAAGATACATCGGGTGACAGAATCAAGGAAGAGAATATCTTGTACAGTTGTATACCATAGCAAAGAAAAACGTCAACAATAAAACTGAACTTTTTAGAATCCCGCATACAGTGCTCACTTGTGCAGTCGATGGTGTTTCTACACAACTACCTGTTCTCTGTCAAATTTGTTCTTGTTCCATGTTTCACCTGACCATGTCTAACAAAATCTGCTCAATATGATTCACTTGACCCAGATTAACACTATCTAATCAGTATGTTTCACCTGACCCTGATTAATATAATCTTGTCTTGGCTTCGTTCGTTCTTAATCTCCCGCTATCAAACCCTGAAAGGGCTTAAGTAGCAGAATGTAGTTCAGAGAACGGAATGCGTTGTGTTGTAGTTTACAGCTTGACTGCGATATTTGCACCTTTCGGTCCAACACATCCGACTTCAGCAAGCATTTGAGTACCGGGTTAGCATTCCCTCTTCGATCCCTTCTCCTTAGACAGTCTGCCCTGCTGCAGCCTGTTATCCAGCTCTGGTTCGCTGGCCCTGACGCTAGCAGTCAGCTATGGGTCGCTGACCACTGCAGCCCATGCGCTACTCAGTATCCTAACATAATCTAATCAGTATGTTTCGCCTGAGCCTGATTAACATAGTCTGATCGGCATGTTTCCCCAGACCAGACTTGTTGCTCTTCGACGTCCATATGAATGTATACTGATGGTCCCATCCTCCCAGACGTCCAATCTCTCTCTCTCTATCTCCTCTACAAAATAATAATATTGGCTTAGGAACAGTGGCCCGCCGCGTCGATCTACCACTGCCATGGCCGCGCGCTGCAGCTTGTTGTCAGATCTTACCCAGAGCTGAAGAGTAATCTACCAAAATTGTCGATGAGTCGGCCTATGGCAGTTCCGTTGAGTGTTCGAGGATGAAGTTCTAGCGCCTTGTAATTTGTGTGTGTGTGTGTCGACCGAGGTCCCTGTGGACTCCTCGGAGGGAGCTGATCACTCCGCTGCCTTGTGACGGGACGGGAGAGGGGAGAGGCACTAGGAGTGGGTTTATGCGGGGAATACTGTTCTCTGCTTGTTTGTCCGGTATTTGTAATCGGCTTTCTCTGTTTCTGTTTATCTCCTCTCCAACCTCTGTTATTTCTCGGCTCAGCGTGACTATTCCGAGGATCCGGAAAATGGAGAGTTTACGTGAAACCTCCAGTGGTATGACAGGAGCGTCATCAGCTCGAGTAGAGTGATCCTTGAGTATGTCTTAGGTGAACTGGACCGTTATCGAGCAAGCCTCTATTCCCCGTGTTGGCCTGATTTCCCCACATTGCGATGCTGAACACTGCAACAAGAAACTAGGCTACCTAAGTGCATCAATCTTCCACACTACACTGTCATGAATGCTAGCCATCAACGAAGTCAATTTTAGTCCGATTTGAATCTTGAGAACATCCGATATAATTGTCCTTATCGTTGATTCCAAACTTGTTAAATTCCCATGATCGTTAAAACTTGAGTAAAATTATAGGGTGTATTATCTGATCTTCTTTAAGCCATATTATTAAGCTGAAATTTACGATGACAAATGATATCATGGCTTATTTGTTAGGACAAAAAGTAGCACTATTTATATTCTTAGTTTCCGTATAGTTTTGAATTCTAGCGTAATTAGTAATACCTATGCGGCAGATCTGTCCGTATACTTACTTTCCGTGTCCTAGGCACTACGTCACACTTCATTCTTCCAGTTTTCAGCCACACGAATTTCCCTGTCACTGGCACTCAGCAGGTCATCCGTGCTATAAGTCTCCGAGAGATTTGGGCAGATCATTAGATGGTCCTGGTCTTCGCATGTTTCATCATTTATCAGGGAGCCGCGTAGCGCAGTTGTTAGCGAGCTGACTTCGCATCTGAGTGGTCCTGGACTAATTTCCAAGTTTAGGTGGAAAAGTTTCTTCAAGACCGCAAGGGCTCTTAAATGGGTACCGGTTCATTCCGGGAAGTTAAAACGGGCGTGGCACCCGCCTTCATATAACCGAGCCTTGAAATATGAGATCGCTAACATTTCACACCACTACGGCAGTAATGCTATAGGTTACTTTGACTTGGACTTTTTTGTATCCCTATCTTTTCAGGTTTTTCCTGCATCGTGATACACCAGTTCAAAGTCTATTTAATTACTTCGATGTTGCGTAGGGCAGAACATGGCCAGGCGCAGGATCCTCCCGTCACTCGATCAAGGAGACCTATGTCAGCTGTTTCCAACTTTCCATTCGTCGTTTTCCTGGACTAGTCTGCAGGGACTGTATTGACTAAGGAACTTCGTCTTGACTTTAGTATTAAGCGCTACACCTGATGTACGAACATAGACTATCTTGGGTCATTTACCTGTTTCTCTCTTTCCATTTCTGACGCGACAGTTCTTCGTATCTCTGGTGGTGCTATGCCGATCATGGGGTAAGTTTTTCAGTTTGTATAGGTTTTAGGCATCCAGTAACTATACAGCCTGTCTCATTTATTGCTGTATCTATATTTTTTACATGGGCAGAGTTGTTCTAGACTGGTGCGGCGTTCTCAGCTACAGAGAAACACAGAGCGAATGCTGATGTTCTGAGGACATCTGGCTTTGTCCCCATATTATGCCAGTCAGTTTTCGTATGATACTATTTCGCGCATGTATTTTATGTTTTATCTCCTGGAAATGTGCGGCATAGGACAGCGTGCGGTCCAACTTTACTCCCAAGTATTTGGGGGCTGTGCTGTGTTCTAGATCCTGTCTTTGCCATTTGATCTGTAACTTTCTGTTCGCCTCTCTATTTCTTGATATGCCCGTCAATCGAACTGTACAAAATGAAAAAACCGACAGCAGTTAAAGAGTTATAGGATCTCCCTATTCTCGAACCCTTCGTCTATCGCACAACCCCCAATCCATTCTTCCCACACCCCTTCAACCCACTTGCCCCCTCTCATCCCGCCTGTCTTTTCCTACTTTAACCGGTCCAACACCTTGTTCATTTTCTCTCTCTCCCTCTCTCTCTCTCTCTCTCTCTCTCTCTCTATTTGTTGTTTTCCTGAAACGTTTTATATTCAATATTTGTTGTTCTCCTGAAATGTAATGTTCTCCAACAAAACCTATGTCGTACTTGTGTTCTTAAGCTCCACTACTGAAGATCTCAATGTTCTGTCATCCTCTTCCACTATTTTGCTCCAAAGTACTCTTGATATCTCCCACCTTCACTTTCCCAGTGAATTCAAATTCGGAGCATGTCTTGTGTAGTTTTACAACACGAAAGCATTTGCACATCCCAATCTACATATCAAATTTAGAGACCGTAGTGGGAACGCGAATTACGAATAAATAACCAACGATACACGCACTTCTAGAAAAAATCAATGAAATTACCAAGCTTTGTTACGAAACGCTAGAAACGATCGATATTTTCTGTAGTTATTTGATGTAATAAATTCTACGAGAATAGTGAAAACAAAATGAAAAAAAAAGCTTTCAGCGGAGCAGCAGATTGTTGCTTGGACTTTAAGGACAAACACTAACCTCTTAACGGCTTTCTAAAATGTCAGAAACACGTTATCCATTTTTTAAACTAAAGATTAGTATCATTTTGGAAGTTTCTTGACAATTCCATTTTCTTGAAAGTCATGATCATTTTTGTGATGAGAATATGTGAATGTTTTTTTCCCCATTAAATTTTTATTGTGCGGTATCTTTTTTTTATTTATTTATTATTTTTTATTTTTTTATTTTTTTTAGAAAATACACTTCGAAAAGAAACGACTAGAGTTATGAAACACAGAATATATTTAAAACGTGAATTGTTGTTTTCGGCTTTTTTCCCTATAAAATTTCGAAAATTGACCTTCCGTTACTGGATCCCGATGGCTGTTTTTTTTTTTTTTGTAAGTCGATGCTAACCCCATGCTAACATTTTCAAGAAAAATTCACTCATACCCTTCGGCACGTTACAGAAGAAGATCTTTTCAAAAATCACTGCGTCTACCCCCTATATGTTTTACATGACGCCTAGATCCTAGGTACATTGGCCATTCCCTGCTCTATTCTACCTGGGTAGAAGAGGAGTGACTAGGTGACATCATTAAGTAACATAATTACAGTATAAAGACAGATGTCAATCAGATCAAAGGTCAATCACCATCAATACTTAATTGCAAGCACATGACAATAACTACTAAACGATCTTTATTCAACGCGATTTTTGTCCTGCCGCTATGCTACCAATGTCAAAACTCGACACAAACATCAATTGAAAAACGACAAATCGAATCAATAGAAATGAAATTCCTGCAAAAAATAATATGTATAACAAGGAGAGAGAGAAAGAGGATAAAAAACGATGACATTGGAATATTTGTGGGAATAACACTAGTATTGGACTACAACAGAAGACTTTTACTGAAATGGTTTGGCCACGTGACAAGGCTACCACCACACAGCACCCCCATCCAGCAATGCTATTTAGATTTAACGGATTCAATGTCAAAGGCCGACCACGAAAACGATGGCTTACAGATATTATCTGAGGCGGTGAAAGTTACTGTGCGTGAGGCACACGGTAGGATTTGTTCTTGAGATCTCTTCATAACCCGACGCTGAAAGGTAAAACAGGATAAGCGAAAGGTAGAACAGGATAAGCGAGAAGAAGAAAGAAAGAAGAAGAGGCATACGTGATTGATTTAGCATAGTCTCATTTACTTACCTAGCAAAGTCAGTCGTGCATAAAATACACGAAGTTGATATTTATTTCCATCTGCGTGTCGTGTTGTACAATTCAATGCCTCGTCAATGTAACAGATAAGGTTATTGATAAAACATCTTGCGATGGGATAGGAAGTAAGGCAAAATACTATACAACACAAGTAGTGTTTACTGTTGTTTCCGAAGAACAAGTAAGGTGAAGTGGTTGGTTTATATACATTGGACGCTGGGGTAGACTATAGACAGGTAAATAGGTAGATAAATAGGTATGCCGTTGCGTCGGTAAAAAGATATATTTTAGACAAGAGACATAAATATATTTATAAATATATACAGACAGACATACAGACAGACAGACATATAGATAAAGAAAAAATAATTATGGCAAAACTAGTTACAAAATTATGGCCTTTAAGAGTTAAAGGCGGAAGATGCAGAAGTGAATGATCTCCCAGCAGTCAGCGACCAATAGCTGGCTGCTTGCATCAGACTCAGAAACCCATAACTGGCCAAGACTTTATTGGGCCTTCAATTGGCAGCCCTAGAAACAGACTGCGACCATGCAGCATGGCTAAGAGATTGGGGATGGAAGAAGGAAGTTAAACCAGGTCCCAAAAATGCTATGCTGAAATCGGATGGGCCGGGTTGAAAGGCACAGTTATCGTATTGCAGCCACGATGTAAACTACGACACAACGTCACAAACGTCCTTTTCGGGATGAACGTCGCAGAATAAGAAGAAGAAGAATCACTATTCTCTTAGTCATACTTCATGGCTGCAGTCTGTTTCTATGTCCAGCAGTTGAAAACAGAAAAGAGTCTTGTTCAGATACAGTTCACTCACTGACTGGTGCAAACAGCCAGTTACGAGTCGTTGATGGATGTCAGCTCATCCGCTTATGTATCACCGGCTCCCTGTTATATCTAAGGTCTCATTGAAAATACTGCTGGTAGAAAATTAATACACACTTAACTGCACGAGGTCTCAGAAACAGAGTCAAGTATCAATTTACGAATGAGTGGAATGGAGCATGGTATGACTATGCTACTTACCTGGAAATATTTCACTTGGTACGACAATATGCATGCAGTGTAATGTTTTTGATATTTTCACATATGGTTATACGTGTATCTGAGCAGCTAAATGGCATAGCACTCGGTTTTGACGGCTAAGGTACCACGTACGAACCATGTTATCGGCATGCTCCAATCGATCTAGCTGTAGATGGGTATTTGGCTTGTTATTAGGTAAGGAAAGGCAGCGAGGAATGCCGCTGCCCCTCCCCACCCCCTCACCCACTTCATCATAACAACTTAGGCCTAGTACAATGAGGTTTCTAACACTTCATCCTTGACAGTAATATATTATATCCAACTACCTTGACTTGTACACACACACAGACACACTCATACAGACACACATATACATACACACACACACACACAGACACACACATACAGACAGACGCATACAGACACACACAAACATACACACATATAGACAGACACATGCAGACAGACACACATATACGGACAGACACACGCATACAGACACACATACATACAGACACATACATACAAACAGACACACACACATACATACAAACATACACAAATGAACATAATCAGACACACTCACAAAGACACACACACACGAACACACAAACAGTTATTTCCAAAACTAAAACATTTGTTATTCCACAGGTGTACTTCCAGTCGCAGACGCAAGGCTTAATAGCCAGCTTAGCTTATCTCTGAAGTCAAGGCAAGGTGAATCCCTTATTAGACACAGCATGTTCAAATATGGACGGTTTTTGACAAATATCAGATTTACTCGTAAATATGTAATGAAGCATTAAGACAGAAAAACAAGATATACATCGTCGATATCTAATATAAACAAGATGTGCTGATCGGAAGTTTTCAAAATAATGGATACAGAAATGTGTTTTGTAATAAGGTTTCTTATTAGACTATGCGATCAATAGTCAGCACATAAGATGGTTCGATCAACTTTAAGAATTTAACACTATTTTTCTAAAACTACTAAAGCACAAGAATGTTTGGTTCAGGGATAAAAACATATAAAGTGACAGATCGATGGATAACATAACAGAAACCCGACAGAGAGGGATTAAAGCATTTTATCTAAGGGAGGAAACGGCAATCTCCTCTCCCACAACACTCAACGGCATAAATGTAAGGACACAAATGAAGAGAGTAAAGATGGATATAATATTACATCTAGAATAGTCCTAGTGAAATGGATACTGTGAGTCCAGCGAACATGGAAACCACAAGAGCTAAACAAAATATTGTGTTTTGTCTTCTGACTCTTCTGTCAAATGTGATGGCTATTGGAGTTATCTTTACTTCACCACGACTGAGAGCATTCTCAAAGTTCCATATTACTACTAGTATGGGTGTAGCCAATATCGTTGCCAGCTTGACGTTCTTTCCACTTGACACCCACGAGTCTCTCGGAGTGGACACGCCAATGTTAGACCCATCAGTTCGCATTTTGATAAGAGCTGTTCATCTGCATTGCACGCCTGCTGTGATCGCAATTAGTATTGTATGTTTGGGCGTCGACTTCATAGTAAACAGGGTGTATAACACAAGCTTACAAAGAACAGCAATCACGTCTGGTCTCAGTATTCTGGTCCCATGGACTTTTGGCCTCATGTCGTTGATTCTGCTACCATGTACACAGCTCTCAGTTGTTGCAAATTCCAGAAATATACCAGAAAGGAAAGACACTTTAGATCAAAGTGATAATAGCTTCGTCAATATTTACATTGCCAATAAAACAGAGGTCACAGAAAATGATGTTCACAGCTATAAATGCAAACATCCTATGCTGGTAATTGTGATTATTCAAGTGCTGCTCTGGGGGTTTATGCCATTAATCATGGCGTTCACTGTGCTGGTGTCTTCCACAGTGCTTCGTCAGATATACAAATCTTTCTCAAACCACATAAGCACGACCCACATCAATATCTCTCCATCGCATAGTGTTACAGAGGTTACAGAGATAAAACTTAATGACACTATTGCGTCAATGGTGGTTAGTGTCACTTTAAGCATTCCTTTCTTTGTGGAAGTTTTGAACAGTGTTAGATGCACATCAGACGGACATTGCTCTTTATCTGGACCAGCAGGCCGTAACACAGAGCTGGCTCATTGGTCAGTATCTTTCATTCTTCCTGTTCTCTGGATGCTTGACAGTGAGTTCAGGAAAGCTATTAGCGTGGCTTGTGACAAAGCATGTCTTGGATCCAGTGATGTGTAATACCATCACGCCAAAAGTATTACCATTATTAATGCAATTACATTACTACCAACAGCATCGTCGTTATCATCTGTAGTTTTACCTACAGCAAATCTTTAATATCATAATTATCGATATTACTCGTATATAACAATCTGTTATTTGTGGCGTGTTTTGTTTTTGCATTGTTGATATCCACCCGGGAAATTTATAAACATGAGAAATAAAGGTTTCTTGTCCCTGCAGTAGCCTCACATTGTACATGCGCCGATATTGCAGCTTCGCTGTAAACTACGACATAACGTTGCAACTTTCTTTTCTGAATGAACTTTGAAGAAGAGGAACAAGAAGAAGAGAAACAAGAAGAAGAGGAACAAGAAGAAGAGGAACAAGAAGAAGAGGAACAAGAAGAAGAGGAACAAGAAGAAGAGGAACAAGAAGAAGAATGCAGATCCATTAGTGTATTCATTGGGATATGCAACTATAGTTCTATGGGCTGCCCACGTGAGAATAATTGGATGTGAACTTTTGGTTGTATAATCTATTAATTGTATCTGTATTTCTGGTGTTCTAAGGCATTTTTGTGGTGATGCATCATTTACTACTCTCTGTAACTCTTTTCTTTCTGCGAGGTGGTCTTTCTTTGATTTAATTAACATGGTGGACTAGTGTTTAATTTTGAAAAATGAGAATCGAACCTCTGACACATTGAAAGCTTGCCATTGGAGGCGACTAACAGTGACATCTAACACCTATAGGGCATGTATATCCTTGTAGCCTCAGGGAGGATTCCTTGTGGGACGTAAACGAGTATAGGATCAATACAGTCCTAAGATCATGTGACAAGAGGCGACGAACAGCTGGTATAACACCTACAGGGTATAATATTGACTGTAGGTCTTAGAAATGATCAGTGTCCGCTTCCAGTGTTTTCGTATGTTGATGTACGACTGACAAGAAAAGGGTCAAACTCGGCAAATAGTTCACGAGGTCCTAGAAATGAGTCAATATTTTGTGCAACAAATTCTTCATCGAGTACCTAGATTGCCAAGCCACACTCTGGCAAGGTGCGTGCCATAGCAAACACTAGACAAAGAAGTGAAGTCAGTACTGCTGCTTTCTCGAAAACTATGTATCTACTGTACTTTATTATTTGAAATGCTTACTTGTCACTGACAACATAGAATGTCCGTGTTCCACTCCTGATTTATGGTTTGTACTATTGTGAGATGTTTCAGCCATCAAAACAATATGTTGCCAAACACGATTCAGATAACGGAAACAGTTTACAAACTAAAATTTACAAATTAAACAGTTCACTATTCCAGTAGATTTCGAAAACAGAGATCACTAACGACAGTATATCACGTCGATTGGTTTGTTTGGCTTTGCTTGGCTTCGTTCGTTTGTCCTCAATCTCCCGCTACTCAAATGGCGTAAGTAGCAGAATGTAGTCCGTAGAACGGAATTCGTTGTGTCGTAGTTTACAGCTTGACTGCGATATTTGCATCTTTCGGTCCAACACATCCGACTCAAGCAAGTATTTTTTTGAGTACCGGGTTAGCATTCCTTCTTCGATCCCTTCTCATTAACCAGTCTTCCCTGCTGCAGCCTGTTATCCAGGATCACTGTGTGGAGGTGTAGAAGGGTCTTAGCAGCTCTGGTTCGCTGGCCCTGACGCTAGCAGTCAGCTATGGGTCGCTGACCACTGCAGCTCATGCGCTGCCGATTGGTTTTTTTGTTCATTTTTATATGAAAACTACTGTTCAAAAACCTGTCACTGTTTATTTTTTAACCTTGTAGACACGGCGTGATTTATCAAAGGGTCCCTTCCAATTTTGACAGTCTGACGGACCCTTCTCTATTCAAAATCAAACGCTATCTTGAGATCACTTCTGTCCAATCAGTTCAAAATTTAACTATGTATTTCAGTACCACTCTCAATACTGAAGCCTTCTGCAGTTTCCGGCATTTCAAATGAATCTCTAAAGGTCTAGTGTTTATTTGTAGGTGCATCTGTAACTTCAAATTTGTTTGCACGTTCAAGAATAGACGACACATTTTTATTTGTCTGTTAAATACTTCAAGTCCACAATTTTACAAATCAATATGATGATCAACGTTGAGACCGCCGGTGACGACAGTTTCATTCATATAATTTACCTCCAATTGTTCATTTGTAAGTTGAACTACCACTTCATATGTGTGCTCAGATTTATTAATCAACAATAAACCGCCCAACTTTGGAAGTTTTATGTCCAACTTGGCACAAAGCCCTTTTATATGTTGTTTCGTATGCACTGCTTGAATAACTTCGTTTCTGTTTTTTTAACTCCCCAGCCAAAGTTAATATTTAATTTATATGTACACGATATATTTTCAGTAACAACGAAACGTGATATTGTACAATTACACTACAGTCTGTAAAACCTGCTGCTGTTGCACCATTGCTGCAGTTGCAGATCATGTGTAGCTAATAAAGGCATACACACTCACTTTGAATTAACAGCTGTCTGTAGATTGGACTAGCTTCTTCTTCTTCTTCTTCGTACGCTGTCAGATGTCAACCTGTATTTTTTCGAAGAAAGCAGCGGTCATCCTGAGGCTGTCGGCACTGCCATAGAGCTTGTCTAGTGTTGCCACTGGTGATGGCCACATGTGCTTTCTCTGGTCCTCGTATATCGGGCAATTTTGCAGCAGATGTTCAGCGGTCATTTTCCCTGTATCACAAGTGCATTCGTCAGTGCCACCTATCTTCAGTTTATTGAATAGGTGGTACCTCAGTCTGTTGTGGCCTGTGCGAAGTCTGAAAACCACGACCTGCTCTCTTCTGTTCAACTGGTAATAGGCATAATTTTTTGTGTAGCCAGTATGTTCTGTTTCCCATTTGGCCATGTATCTGGCCCTAATAAGCCTTTTGGACTCTTCGTAGGTCACACTAGAATCTGGTTGTGGTAGTCTTGCACCTACTTTTGCCAGTCTGTCTGCCTCCTCGTTGCCTTGGATGTTACAGTGGGATGGAACCCACTGTACCACTACTCTTTTTGGTGCGGACTGCTGCCATAGTTGATAGAGTACTGCTCTTAAATCATTAAGTTCAATATTTTTCTGGCTTTTTAGTGATGTAACTACGACCAGGGCATCTGTAAGCAGGACTATCTGGCTTTCATTGCTTTCGCATGTGAGCATTCCTTCTACTGCAGCCCTCAGTGCCTCTGCCTCCGCTCTGAAATTGCTTGAGTATTTTCCAGTTGCTACTGACAGTGTTATTTTTCTACCATTTGGTAGGCTCAGGAATACCCCTGCTCTTCCGTTCTGTGTTTGTTACAGAACCGTCGGTATATGCATGGGTCCAGTTCATGCTTGGGTAGTTTTCCGTTAGTTTTCCATGTAGGTTTGCGTACAGTAGGGATGGGCTTTGGTATTGTTACGGTGTTCATAGGGTCTTCGCTCATCTTTGCTTTGGCTATTTCTGCAAAGTTTCTCCGCTTTAGTTTCCCATTTCCAAATCTATTTAGTCTCTGATGCATTGGATGGTCTGTCAGTGTTCTGAGTTTCTTTGCTTGCTATTGGGATCTGCAGTCTCTTCTGTCGGTCATGGATTGACGATTTGTAATCTTTTCAAGTTCTACAATTGGCGTTGACTTCATGCCTCCTGTTATAACTCTCATGGCTTCGTTTTGAAGTTTGCTAAGTTTATCAAAGTTCGCCTTTGCTGCTGTTGTCCATGCCGCAATGCTATACTCGAGAGCTGGTCTCACTCTTCCAGTGTACAGTTTCTTTAGTATTCTTTCGTCTGCTTCCCAGCTTGTGCCAGTAAGTTTCCTCATGATTGCCATTCTCTGTCTGGCTCTCATTCGGTTTCTCTCGATCTGACTTTTCCGTGTCATGCGCCGATCAAATGTGACTCCCAAGTAGTCTGGGTTGTCGTTTGGCCGCATATATTTGCCGTTAAGACTTATTTTGGTGTTCTGTGGTTTATTTAAAAGCGACAATATCGTAAATGTTGTTTTTTCCTCGTTTATTTTGACCAGCCATGAGTTCGCCCACTCCTCCAACGATGTTAGGGCCTGCTGCGTCCAATTGTTTGCTACGGTGAGATTTTTTTCAGAGGTCCACATAGCCAGATCGTCTGCAAACATGGCGCTGTGGACTCTCCTTGGTATATTCTCTGTGATGTTGTTTATATACACCAGGAAAAGTGTGGGTGACAGTACCCCCCTTGGGGTACTCCTTGCTCCAGTGTCACCTTTTTGCTCATCTGCCCTTGTACTTGAACTCTGGCTGTTCTGTTTTCGAGGTAGTGGCTGATCCATCTGTACATTTTTCCAGATACTTCATTTCTTCGTAGCTTGACTCTAAGTCCATCTTTCCAGACCTTGTCAAATGCCTTCTCTAGATCCACCCAAACTGCTACTGTATGCTTTTTCTCTTGGTAAGCATCCTCTATTTCCTGTGCTATGAGAGTGATCTGGTCCTCAGTGGATCTGTGTTGTCTAAATCCTGCTTGCTGTGGGATTAATATGTGTTTTTCTTCCAGGTGCCACATCAGTCTGGTGTTTATCATACGCTCCATTAGTTTGCCTACACAGCTAAGTAGACTGATGGGCCTGTATCCATTTGGATCTGTTCTATCTTTTTCTTTCTTTGGTACTGGTATAAGTACAGCATCTTTCCATGCCTGCGATACAATTCCCCTTTTCCAGCTTTGGTTCAGGACTGATAGTAACTGCCTCTTTGCTGTTTGGCCCAACCCCATCAGCATTTCGTTTGTTAGCCCATCTTTTCCGGGCGATTTCTTTTTCTTTAAAGTTCTCATGGCCTCATCCATTTCATTCATTGTTAGTATTGCCATCATGTGCTCCTCTGGTGCCATCTTGATGTTGTCGTGTCTCTTTTGTTCTTCACTAATGTCTGTATCCCTTCTGTAGGGACATCAATGTGGTTTGCTCTGGCATAATGTTCTATAAAGACGTTTGCTACTTTTTTTCCGGTAAGCATGTTGTCGCCCTGCTTGATGGTAATTTGTTTATTTGATGGTGTTTCGTCATTCATGGCTCTGACTAAATTTCATAGTTTGTTCCCTTCTTTATCTAAATTGAGGCTTTCTGTTTTGTTTTTCCAGCTGTCTCTTGTTATTTGGTTAAGTGTTCTTTTGTATTTCGCAGTGATGGCTTTGAGGGCGATATTGGCTTCCATAGATTGCTCTATCTCTGCCATGTTCCTAGCCTTTGAGACTTCATCCTCCGCTTTCTGCAGTTCACGATTCCAATATGGCTTGTAGTTTTTCCTTGCCCCTCTTGGGACGGTTTCAGTGGCTGCTTGCAGTATTGCTTTGCTTAGGCTTTCCACCATGGGGTTCATATTGTTATTTCGTGTGTTTATGGTTTCACACAGCCCATCTGTCAGCATTGCAAATCTGTCTCAGTCGGCTCGTCTATAGTTCCAACGTGGCAGCGGTTTTATTTCCTGGGGGCCTACTTCCATATCAATTTCTAGCCTAATTGGCCTGTGGTCGCTACCTGCCAATTTTTCGAGCACCTGACGATCTATTTTGTGATGAATATCCCCCGTGGAGAAGGCCAAGTCTGGGGTGGAAGTGGTATGCCTTATTCTAGAATGGAAGCTAGGGTTGTCGTCCGACCTATTGATAAGATATAGATTTGTGTCTATCTCCCAGTCTTTCAGTTCATCACCTCTGCTGTCTGTATCTGAATATCCCCATCTCTCCGAGTGACTGTTGAAGTCTCCAACCACTAGGCAGCTGGAGTCCTTTATTTCCATACTCGCGCGCGACAGGTCTTTGTTGGGTGGGCCATACAGGTTGAATATACGGTTTTCGTTTCCTGTGTCATTATGTCGATATGTCGATTCCTACAATTTCTGCTTGTCCTGTGTGATTTACAGATACTGCGCTACTTGGTATGCAGTTTCGTGTCAGTATCAGAACCCCTCCTTTGTGACCTTCTCTATCAAGACGGAAGGCCTGGTATCTTCTGATTGAGAATCTGTGGCTTTTGTTGAGGTGCGTTTCTTGGATACATGCCATGTCAATCTTACCTTCGTACGGGCGATTTGTTAGGGAAAGCTTTTTGTTTAGGACTCCCTCCGCGTTCCACTGTAGTATTTTAAGTGTCTTGAGTTTTTGGCCAATAGCTCTTGCCCCATCTCCGTCTTCCTTGACTCCACAGCACATTGGTGGGTGACCACCAGTAGCATCAGGTGGGCCCCTTCGAGGCGTGGGGCCCGGCACTCTCGCTGCCTGGCGGGGCTCCACATGATGAGCACCATACTTTCTTCTGTTAGGTTGTGACGTCATCATACAGCGATATAGGTTGAACTGTTTCGTTAAGCCTGTCGCCCAGTGCATCCGATTTCAACAGGCGTTTCTGTGGGGATGCCCTCCTTATCCTTTGGCTGTCCCTAGCCCATCTGCAAGGCAGCAGTTGTTTGAGGTCAGAGTTGTCTCTCTTTTAGGAAATGTTGTCTTGCAGGACTATCGAGTCTTCTCTACTCGTGTCGAAAGGGTGATGATGATGGTGATATGATGGACTTATGTACTAGTTTTTGAAGTGTCCCAGAAGAGAGGAAGTCCAGTGTGTCTGTGTCCCAGGATCGTCACGTCCTGCCAGAAACGTAGCATATACATGTGAGTGGGGGTATCTCCTTGCTCCCCTTTAGTATTCTTGGCTCCTCTGAAGTGATGGTACGCCTAGCATTTCCCGCCACCTGGGAGGTTGTCACAAAGGGGCAGATGTGCAATGTCCGCTGGCCTGCATCTCTTCTGCGTCCATTGGGATGACTGATGGGAGACTAAAGAACGAGATAAGAGTGCATTTTGCCAGGAGACAAGCCCGGTCATGACACGGAGATGTTGTTCGCCTGGTGTGGGAACATATCTCATGATCGAGGGCTGAGTCTCAACAGTTCGCAGTGAGGTGGCTGCTCTACTGTTTGCGACACCCCGACCGAGAACTAAGTCGTCTACGAATGATTTCACACCTCCACGCCGCTTGGGATGAATATCGGACAGGTCCTCGCTCGCTTTGATCGGCGGGACGGCAGAGATCTCTTTCTGCGGCTCGACCAGGTCGGGCTGAGACGAGAGCCCTAGGTCCCAACCATATCGTTGCCTCCCGTCGCCGTGGTATTAAGAGTATTGTTGCATATCCGGGTGGAATTCTGACTTAGAGGCGTTCAGCCATAATCCCTCAGTTGGTAGCCTCGCACGTGAGCCAAATGTCTGAGGCCTGCGATTCCTCTCGGATTGAGCAGGATTACCGTAGCAACGACCTGTCATAAGTAGGGTAAAACTGACCTGTCTTCCGAGGGTCTAATTCCAGCACAGGTTCCCTATTAGACCCAACGAAAGTGCTATCGGCCTGTCAATCATTACAGTCTTGGCGAGTTGAGTCAAATTAAGCAGCAGGCTCCACTCATGGTGGTGCCGTTCCGTCAATTCCTTTAAGTTTATGACTCGCGCTTACTGGGAATTCCTCGTTCATGGGGAAGAATTACAAACCCCAATCCCTAGCACGAAGGAGATTCAACGGGTTTCCCAACCCTTTCGGGCCAGGGAGGCATCCACGCTGATTCCTTCAGTGTAGCGCGCGGTGGCCCCGGACATCTAAGACATCACCATCGGGCAGCTGTGAGTGGTCGACCTCGACTACGAAGAAGACGTAGTCATGTCAGGCCCAACCCCCCCCCCCCCCCTCGCCCCCTCCCCCCTCCCTATCAGACCCTCTTAAAAAACAAAAAACTGTGGCACTAATAAAATCTTGTATCTAGATTATGCCTCGACATCTCAAGGGCAAAAACCAAGATATAAAACATTAAAAACCAAGATACAAAAATGTAACTACGTCACAACTGCAGGAATTATTATCGATGGTAACCATGTCAACTCTGCTATGGATTCCATTTACCTGGGCAGTAAACAAAACTCCGACGCACGAAGCCGCCCAGACATCATTCAAAGAGTTGGTATGGCCGCTGCCTCTATGAACGTCCTGCATCAAGTCTGGAACCGGGATCAAGATGCTGAGCAGCGAATGAGCTGCAGTGGTCGGTGAACCATAGCTGACTGATAGCGTCAGGGACAGCTAAACAGAGCTACCAAGACCCTTCTACACCTCCACGCGGTGATCTTGGATAACAGGCTGCAACAGGGCAGACTGGCTAAGGAGAAGGGATAGAAGAGGGAATGCTAACCCGCTACTCAAAAAAATGTTTGCTGATGGCGGATGTGTTGGACCGAAAGGTTTAAATATCGCAGTCAAGCTGTAAACTACGACACAACGCATTTTGTTATCTGGGCTACATTCTGCTACTTAAGCCATTTTAGGGTTTGATAGTGGGAGATAGAATGAACGAAGCCGAGCCAAGTCTAGAACGCATAAACTTTCAATTAAAACCAAGCAACTCATGCACATAACATGTACCGTCCCCATCCTGCTGCAAGGTTGCAAAATCTGGACATTGAAGTCTTCCACATATGCAGCTGGAGGCGAATTCTCACTTAACTTAACTTAACGTCTTTATACTGGTTTAGAAGACTCTGCAGAGTCTGTATACAACCAGTTCCAATTACATCGCCTTGCTCTAGAAGCTGTACGCATCCAATCTATTCTTAAATGCATTAACCGTATCAGCCTCCACCACTTCACTTGGCAATGCATCCCAAGCATTCACTACTCTCTGGTTAAAAAAATACTTCCTAATATCTAATTTGGACCTCTCCTTAGCCAACTTGTAGCTGTACCCTCTTGTTCTTGTTGGTGGTTGTATTTTTAAAAAACTTGTTATGGTCTGCTTTATCCATTCCTCTGATCATCTTATACACCTGTATTAAGTCACCACGAATTCTTCTCTCTTCTAGAGACTGTAAGCCGGTTCTTTTTAATCTTTCATCATAACTGTAATTCTGGAATCTCACTATCAGCTTTGTCGCTCTTTTTTGTATTCTCTCCAGCATGTCTATCTCCCCTCTCTGATAAGGACTCTACACCTGTACACAGTACTCCAATAAAGGTCTAACTAATGCTTTATACAGTTTGACTATCACCTCCTTGCTCCTATGTTTAATATTTCTTTTTATCATCCCTTTTTTACTGCTGCCTGAACTTGCTACCTCACCTTAAATGTATGATCTATTATAACCCCTAAGTCCCTTTCTTTATCTATCTTTCTAATATTGTTCTCTCCCATTCTTTAATTATGTTCCATATTGGATCTACCCATGTGCATGACTGTACATTTATCTACATTAAACTCCATTTGCCAGATTACAGACCATTCTCGAATTTTAGCTAAATCCGACATCAATATATCCACTTCCGCTTTAGATGAGACACTACTGCATAGTTTTGTGTCATCCAGCAAATTTTGCAATAATGGATCCCATTCCTATGTCCAAATCATTTATATATATATCAAGAATAAAATTGGTCCCAAAACCGAGCCCTGTGGCACTCCACTTTTCACTTCACACCACTCAGAGTACTCCTTATTTATACCAACCCTTTGCCTTCTTCCTGTTAACCAATTTTCAATCTATTTGGCAACTTCCCCACCTATTCCATGGGATTTTAACTTTCGAAATAATCTTTGATGAGGTACTCTATCAAAGGCCTTTGCAAAATCCAGAAAAATAACGTTCACTGGCTCCCCTTTATCTAACATTTTGGTAACCTCCTCCGTGAATTCTAATAGATTTGTTAAGCATGATCTCCCTCTGGTAAACCCATGCTGACTATTTCTAATTAGATTAAATTTATCTAAATGCATTACAATGTTTTTTTTGATTATTCACTCTAACAATTTACAGACAATGCTCGTTAAGCTCACAGGTCTGTAGTTTGCTGGATCTGCTTTTTTGCTCTTTTTGAATAAGGGGATCACTCCCGCATCTTTCCAATCCCGTTGAACAATCCCTTGTGCAAGTGATTGAGAACATAATATAACCAATGGTTTTGCTAATTGGTCTCTAATTTCAAACAGCAATTTTGGATGACTACCATCTTGACCTGGACATTTATCCACTTTCAACCTCTCCATTTTTTTAAAAACCATTTCCTCTGTAATACAGATTGATCCTAATCCTGCTGTATCCATGTCTCTTTGAAAAATATCTACAGGCTCTGGGATCTTGGAGCAGTCCTCTTTTGTGTACGGTGAAATAATTCTCGTCTTTGGCTGGAGTCTTCTTGATTATGTTAATCTATCTATCTTCAGTCCACTTATGTCGGTAGACGTCGTGGGGAGGTGCGACTTCCTTTATTTAATTTTTTTTTTTTTTTTTTGGGGGGGGGGGGGGGCAGGTGAAAATCCACTAGTGACTTGCCAAGACAATCCCAGCATCTGTTAGCCACTGAAATATACGATTGCCTATTTTTGAGACTGGTGGAAGTGGAAGCGTAAATTAGAGCAATGGAGACCCGCAGCCTGTCAGGAGCCATCTAAGCCGCTCCGCTAACATAACCAAGACCTGTTGTAATGGTTACACAGTCCTCTTTATTGCGACATATTCTCTGTGGGTCGGGAATCCCTAGAATAATGTGTTAATATATTATGTTATTTCTTTGCTTGCATCAAAATTGTCTTTTTTTCACTCTAGCAAACGAGCACAGTAATCATTTCTTTCTTCTTTAATCCTTGGTTCATTGCACCCTTCAAAATGGATGGGTTTATAATTTTCTTTTTTCATATAGCGGGACAGCGGTATAGCGGTAGAGCTTTCACTACTCTTGATAAAGGAATTAGATCGATCCATGCTATTAAATCTGCTCAGTTGTAAATTATTACTTCGCTAAAGTATAGAAGAATGAAAGGTCGAGAGTAAACGGGAGGAGAGGCAGAACGAGGGAGGTGAATTGAGGAAGATGGTTGGGGGCAGGGTGTATGGCCACCCCACCTCGGCAACAGCTGAAGCCTAGTACAGCGAAGTCTTCAACACTTCATCCCCGACAGCTACAGGAAAACGTTTATTCTTTCTCACCTTAATTATTTACCTTGTATCATAATTAATCCCTGCATTCATTAACTGCCAGAACAGTGTATGTATGTACGTGTGTGTGCGTCTGTGTGTGTATGTATATATGCGTGTTTATGTGTATGTATATATATATATACACATACACACACACACAGACGTGATCAGCAGCAAAGATGATGCCGTACCGGCTGCAGGTCTAACATTGCTCTGGTGTTTTAGTTTATTATGGATGTCACCAAACAACGGATTCGCCAGGAATTTACACTAGTAAACGACTTACACTTGTGTTCACGGAAACCGGTCGTTTTTTTCATTTGGACTAGTTAATTCGGTCATTTTTCATGTGTTTTCTTCTCAGATTATTCTGGCCTGACATCGGCGCGTGCGTGCGTGCGCGCGTGTATGTGTGAGTGTATATATATATATATATATATATATATATATATATATATATACACACACACACACACACACAACACACACATACATGAGTAATACCACTGTGAATACCAAATGGCTATGATATGCTACTATCACATTGGACTGTTCCTTTCATGTCCTCATGGAAATTGACCATTAGTCATAGCAGTTGCCTGGGCAGCTTATTTTAGAAAGAATTTTGAAGAGACCATCCCTGCTTACAAAATCAAATGCCTTTGTCGGGGCAATGAAGACAAACTAAAAGGACTGATTCTGCTCGTATGCCTTTTCCTTAAATCGCCGAAAAGAAAACAATTATGTAGATCGTTAATCCTCCAGACCTGACTCCACACTGCGAATCCAGATACACTTACTGTTTAGTCATAGTAAGATTGTTATTTGTACATCGTTTCCGAAGAGGACCACATTGTCATCTGTTAATCCTAGAGTGGATTCATAGATGGCTAATCAAACCAATCCGAGCCGGAAAGCGTATGTCACATTTATGACAGAGAAGCACTGTCTGGCCGTCAGGCGGAGGCAACTTTTTATTCTTGTCTGCACCATATGTGTCGTGCCAGAGGAGATTTTACTTCGCCAGATAGAGCGATCAGCAGCAATTTTCTAACAACCATTCAGTGTCAATGTCGCAGTTATTCAGTGAGGCTTTCATAGTATCTTTGTAACGTTTTATTTGGCCACCGCGAGTTCGCTTGCCTGACTCAAGCTCGCCATAGAATAGTTTCTTTGGAAGCCGCTCATCTGACATGCGGACAACATGGCCAGTCCATCTAAGCTGCGATTTTCACAGAGTTGTGTGGATTATTGTCATGCCAGCCCGCGAAAGAACTTCTACATCTGTAATCACATCTTGCCATTTTATGTTCAGCAGTTTCGTTAGGCAGCCTAGATGAAAATGGTCAAGCTTCTTCGCATGTCGACTGTACAC
Source organism: Ariolimax columbianus (assembly GCA_036924085.1). Lineage (NCBI taxonomy): Eukaryota > Metazoa > Mollusca > Gastropoda > Stylommatophora > Arionidae > Ariolimax > Ariolimax columbianus. Next base: position 58,254,766 of record JAVGWX010000001.1, on the reverse strand, counting down.
AGTCCAAGTTTCACAGGCACACAGAAGAGTTTGTAGGACGACTGTACACAGTCCAGGTTTCACAGGCGTACAGAAGAGTTTGTAGGACGACTGTACACAGTCCAGGTTTCACAGGCGTACAGAAGAGTTTGTAGGACGACTGTACACAGTCCATGTTTCACAGGCGTACAGAAGAGTTGGTAGGACGACTGTACACCGTCCAAGTTTCACAGACGTACAGAAGAGTTTGTAGGACGACTGTACACAGTCCAAGTTTCACAGACGTACAGAAAAGTTTGTAGGACGACTGTACACAGTCCAAGTTTCACAGGCGTACAGAAGAGTTTGTAGGACGACTGTACACAGTCCAAGTTTCACAGGCGTACAGAAGAGTTTGTAGGACGACTGTACACAGTCCAGGTTTCACAGGCGTACAGAAGAGTTTGTAGGACGACTGTACATAGTCCAAGTTTCACAGGCGTACAGAAGAGTTTGTAGGACGACTGCTGCTTAAACCTTGAATTTGGTTGTAATCTTAATTCCTCTCGGGTCCCAAACTGAGGATCTTCGTTTTCCAAACGCTACACACGCTTTGGCTATTCTCGAGTTTACTTCCTCATCAAACCGGACTGCTTTGAAGAGTGTGCTGCCAAGGTATGCAAAACGTTCTACCGACTTTAGTTTCTGACCATTGATAGCGATATATGACTCAGTGTAATCAGTTCTTGGGGCTGCTTGGTACAGCACTTCAGTCTTGCCGGTAGGGATTGTGAAACCAAAGTTAACGCAAGCCGCTGCAATCATGTCAACAGTACATTGCATCTCAGTCTCTGAATGGGCTTTGATAGCGCAGTCGTCAGAAAAGGGAAATTCACATATGTTCTCAATTTATACTCTTGTATTTGTCCCCAGTCTCCTCAGATTGAATAATACACCGTCTACGTGAACGCTCCACAACGAGTTTATGGTAGTCGCCTTGCTGCCCGATGACCAACTAGTGGTTTTTTTGTATAGTCCGCCGAATCCAGTCTTCACATGCTTAGGTAGACAAGCCCTATATCACAGTAGGCTTATTAGACCCATCGGCTAGCTCACTTGGTTTAGCCAGTCTTGTCGAGACCATTGCTAGGGGTATGGCCGGTGCTGCATGCTAGCAGCTACAAGGAGTCACAAGTGAGAGTTGAGTGCCAGGTGAGAACCAATAACGGACAAACTACCCAAGATAGGGCACGATATGTCCACCACTAGAGGTACTACCCCTCCCTGATACCCCATAGTAATATTACTCTCGCGAAGACTGCCTGCAACACTGAGCAGAGAGAGATGCCTCGATAGTTTTTATAGTAATTTGTATCACCTTTATTTTTATATAATGTTACAATCTGTGCATCTCTCACATCTTGGGGTATAATGGCCTCTTTCCTGCTCTGGCATAACATCATATACAGCGGTCGAGAGAGTGTACAATTACAACGTTTGATCAAATCAGGCAGGATCCCAACATTGTCTGGTGCAATTCCCAAGGTCAGGTTGTCAATGACTTTATTACAATCTTCCAGAGATGGTTTTATGCCCAGCTCGTTCACACTGGGATAGCATTTGATATCATCAAGAGCTGCGAGTGTGACGATATTGTCACACGAGTAGAGCTCAAAATAATGCTAGTCTTCAACACTACGTCTGATTACCTTTTTCTTTTATTTTCTAGCCAATGATCACTAAAAATAACATATATCACCATCATTAGTTTCACTACCAATACCAGATACCACCACTATTAGTATCACTGCAAATAAAACATACCACCACTATTAGTATCACTGCAAATAAAACATACCACCACTATTAGTATCACTGCAAATAAAACATACCACCACTATTAGTATCACTGCAAATAAAACATACCACCACTATTAGTATCACTGCAAATAAAACATACCACCACTATTAGTATCACTGCAAATAAAACATACCACCACTATTAGTATCACTGCAAATAAAACATACCACCACTATTAGTATCACTGCAAATAAAACATACCACCACTATTAGTATCACTGCAAATAAAACATACCACCACCATTAGTATCACTGCAAATAAAACATACCACTTCTATTAGTATCACTGCAAATAAAACATACCACCACTATTAGTATCACTACCAATTAAACATATCACTATCATAAATATCATTCTTGCACAGATGTTGGCCTATTCAATGCTCAAAGGCTTTAAGCCAAGACTAAAATAAACATAGTGCTTATCAGAGAACGCAGATTTGCGGATGATGCCGCAATTACAACTCATTTAGAGGAGGAACAGCAAAGCTTACTATCTGCATTTTCGATGTCTGCTCTAGTTTGGATTAACAATCGGCAAAAAGAAAACACAAGTTATGCTCTAGGGTGCAAACAAGGTACCAGTAATCTCCATTGATGATGAGAATCACAAGTCAGTAGATCACTTTACATACTTGGGATCCTCAGTCAATAATAGATTATCCCTGGACCAAGAGATCAATGTCAGGATAGGAAAGGCAGCAACAACAATGAGCAGATTAACAAAAAAGGGTCTGGGAGAACAAGAAGCTTACTGTTAAAACAAAAACATTTGTTTACCAGGCCTGTGTCCGCCACATCCGTCTTTGTGGCAGTGAGACATGGTGTACCTACATGCATTGGGGGGGGGGGGGGGGCGGCTAAATACCTACCACATGAGGTGCCTGTACAGAATCCTGGGGGGTTGGGTAACAAGACAAGATCACAAACACATGTGTTGGAAAGAACAGGCACTGTCACGATCGTTTCCATGCTTGGTCTTCGAAGACCCCGATGGCTGCGACATACTCAGGGGATGGAGGACAGAATGCCAAAGGATCTTCTCTATGAGGAATTACAGTTGGGGAAAAGGTTTCAGAGCCGGCCACTACTTCGGTACAAGGATGTAAGCAAGCTGGATATGTTATGATGCTGGAATAGATTTGGAGTCATGGGAACAGGATGCCATGGATCGTGTTACATGGAGAGCAGGATTAAGCATGGCATACAGACAAAGAAGATACTGATTGCGAAAAGGCTAAGGACTCACTGTTTGAGAATACACGCCACACCATGGGATGCCCCAAATGGACCTGATTTTCCTTGCACACGCTGTGGAAGACGGTTATCTGTTCGGATTGGTCTTACGAGTCCCAATTGTTATGGTAATGGATGTAGTTACATCCCTTTTTTCAAAGCGCATTTACTATCGTCTGACAAGGACAGAAAGAGCCAATGAATCATAAGTATCACTATCAATCAAATATATCCCCATCATTATTATCACTCCCAATAAAACATACAATTATTAGTATGATTGTCAATGGCAAATACCTCCATTATTAGTATAACTAACAACAGAAAATATCACCATCACCACAACAACAATTGTGATCACAAAAATTATCACTGTAATTCAAACACTGTCAGGGGACGGCGTGGCCTAGTGGTTAAGTGGCACGGCTCACAAGCCGAAGGTGCTGAGTTCGATCCCCATCACAGCACCGGCCGTTACCCCAGGGAAGCAAATCCTTAGAAAATGCAGGAGGAAGCAGACCCTTACATAAAATGCATGCTGAAGTCGGATGCACTGGGCCGACAGGCGCAAAATAAAAACCACAGTGCAACGCACACCGCCTTGAGGATTAGAGAAATAAGGTGAACGCCAAAAAAGAACAAACTTATACCCCAGATGGGATCAAGATGCTGAGCAGCACATGAGCTGCAGTGGTCAGCGACCCATATCTGACTGCTAGCTTCAGGGACAGCGAACCATAGCTGCCAAGACCCTTCTACACCTCCACGCGGTGATCCTGGATAACAGGCTGCAGCAGGGCAGACTGGCTAAGGAGAAGGGATCAAAGAGGGAACGCTAACCCGGTACTCAAAAAATGCTTGCTGAAATCGGATTGTTGGACCGAAAGGTGCAAATATCGCAGCCAAGCTGTAAACTATGACACAACGCATTCCGTTCTCTGCACTACATTCTGCTACTTACCCTTTCAGGGTTTGGTAGTGGGAGATTGAGAACGAGCGAAGAAGAAGAAGAAAATACCTCAGTATCAAGCAGCAGTTAAATGCTACGTTGATTTTAATACAGCAAGCTTTCAATATTATTTTTTACAACTTAAAAGTAGTTCATGTTTTTCAAATGTGAGAGGGTTACAGTATAACTGAAGAGGAAAACTTCATAATAAATAAATAAAGACATGCGACAGTTTTATGTTTGAGCAGTAACAAACACTATAAACATATTTTTAAGTAATTAGATTGAAACTGAATACAAACTGAATCATAAACGACAGATTTTACATAGTCACAGAAGCAGACAACACAAATATTGTTTCAGATATGACGGTGATTAAACTAGAGTACAAATAGTGGAGATAAATTAAATATGTACTTTATTATTCAAATAGAAATGATAACATACACAATAACTAAACTTGCAACTGTTCAACTGTTAGATTAACAATCTTGATAGTCAGAATAATGAAGACATAAGACAGATGGAACCCCCTCTTTTTTTACACGAAGCACACATTTAAATGTAGTGTATATATGAAAGTACAAACAAGACATCACATGCTATACACAGGCACATCTTTGAAGGCTAAGACAGTGTAACACCAAAGGAAAGTAATTTGTTTACATTGGTGAATATAATTTGTTTGTTATTTCAATTTTATATGATTAAAGAAAATGCCATATTTAATTTGCTATATGGGCACTGATAAATAAGTTTTTTTTTCTGTAAATCCTACAAATGTACAGTAACACAGAAATCTACGACTGTCACAAAACAATTTCTTGTAAACCATTTTTAGTAGCTTTTTAACTGACCAAGCAAGCTGAATTATTGATCACTGGAGTCATTCACTTTTAGCAGAGTTGCACATTCCATTTTCATTTCTCTAGCTGAGAATAACATTTCATTTCTCATGTACATATCAGGCCAATTTTCTCTGAGTGTTAGGATTAATTTCTCTAGCTACATATCAGATTTAGTTTCTCTAGCTGAGTAACAGGTTTAGTTTCTCTAGCTGAGTATCAGATTTAGTTTCTCTAGCTGAGTAATAGATTTAGTTTCTCTAGCTGAGTAACAGGTTTAGTTCCTTTAGCTGAGTATCAGATTTAGTTTCTCTAGCTGAGTAATAGATTTAGTTTCTCTAGCTGAGAATGAGATTTAGTTTCTCTAGCTGAGTAACAGGTTTAGTTTCTCTAGCTAAGTAACAGGTTTAGTTTCTCTAGCTGAGTATCAGATTTAGTTTCTCTAGCTGAGTATCAGATTTAGTTTCTCTAGCTGAGTAATAGATTTAGTTTCTCTAGCTGAGTAACAGGTTTAGTTTCTCTAGCTGAGTATCAGATTTAGTTTCTCTAGCTGAGTATTGGATTTAGTTTCTCTAGCTGAGTAATAGAATCAGTTTCTCTAGCTGAGTATCAGTTTTAATTTGCCTGGCTGAGTAACAGGTTTAGTTTCTCTAGCTGAGTAACAGGTTTAGTTTCTCTAGCTATCAGATTTAGTTTCTCAAGCTGAGTATTGGATTTAGATTCTCTAGCTGAGTATCAGATTTAGTTTCTCTTGCTGAGTAACAGTATGATGTCTGTAGCTGATTAACATGTTTAATTTCTATATAAAATTTGAATTCCAATAATTGAGACCAATATAACCTTTCAAACATGTCCTTAAAGGTGACCAAAGAAGATTGTGCATGAGATTAGCAGCCTCACCATGTAAGACAATTGCTCCATTTTCATTTCTCTAGCCGAGAATAACATTTCATTTCTCTAAATACATATCAGGCAAATTTTTTCTGAGCATTAGGATTAATTCCTCTAGCTACATATCAGAATTAGTTTGTCTAGCTGAGTAACAGATTTAGTTTCTCTAGTTGAGTAACAGATTTAGTTTCTTTAGCTGAGTGTCGGATTTAGTTTCTTTAGCTAAGTAACAGAATTAGTTTCTCTAGCTGAGTATCACATTTAGTTTCTCTGACTGAGTAACAGGTTTAGTTTCTCTAGCTGAGTAACAAGTTTAGTTTCTCTAGCTGAGTATCAGATTTAGTTTCTCTAGCTGAGTAACAGGTTTAGTTTCTCTAGCTGAGTATCAGATTTAGTTTTTCTAGCTGAGTAATAGATTTAGTTTTTCTAGCTGAGTAATAGATTTTGTTTCTCCAGCTGAGTAACAGGTCTAGTTTGTTTAGCTGAGTAACAGGTTTAGTTGCTCTAGCTGGGTATCAGATTTAGTTTCTCTAGCTGAGTAATAGATTTAGTTTCTCTAGCTGAGTAACAGGTTTAGTTTCTCTAGCTGAGTAACAGGTTTAGTTTCTCTAGCTGAGTATCAGATTTAGTTTCTCTAGCTGAGCATTGGATTTAGTTTCTCTAGCTGAGTAATAGAATCAGTTTCTATAGCTGAGTATTGGATTTAGTTTCTCTATCTGAGTAACAGAATCAGTTTCTCTAACTGAGTATCAGATTTAGTTTCTCTAGCTGAGTAATAGATTTAATTTCTCTAGCTGAGTAACAGGTTTAGTTTCTCTAGCTGAGTATCAGATTTAGTTTCTCTAGCTGAGTAGTAGATTTAGTTTCTCTAGCTGAGTAACAGATTTAGTTTCTCTAGCTGAGTATCAGATTTAGTTTCTCTAGCTGAGTATTGGATTTAGTTTCTCTAGATGAGTAATAGAATCAGTTTCTCTAGCTGAGTATCAGATTTAGTTTCTCTAGCTGAGTAATAGATTTAATTTCTCTAGCTGAGTAACAGGTTTAGTTTCTCTAGCTGAGTATCAGATTTAGTTTCTCTAGATGAGTAATAGATTTAGTTTCTCTAGCTGAGTAACAGGTTTAGTTTCTCTAGCTGAGTATCAGATTTAGTTTCTCTAGCTGAGTATTGGATTTAGTTTCTCTAGCTGAGTAATAGAATCATTTCTCTAGCTGAGTATCAGTTTTAATTTGCCTGGCTCAGTAACAGGTTTAGTTTCTCTAGCTGAGTAACATGTTTAGTTTCTCTAGCTATCAGATTTAGTTTCTCAAGCTGAGTATTGGATTTAGATTCTCTAGCTGAGTATCAGATTTAGTTTCTCTAGCTGAGTATCAGATTTAGTTCCTTTAGCTGAGTATTGGATTTAGTTTCTCTAGCTGAGTATCAGATTTAGTTTCTTTAGCTGAGTATCAGATTTAAGTTTTTTAGCTGAGTATCAGATTTAGTTTCTCTGGCTGAGTATCAGATGTAGTTTCTTTAGCTGAGTATCAGATTTAGGTTTTTTAGCTGAGTATCAGATTTAAGTTTTTTAGCTGAGTATCAGATTTAGATTATCTAGCTGAGTATTGGATTTAGTTTCTCTAGCTGTGTAACAGTGTAATGTCTGCAGCTGATTAACATGCTTAATTTCTATATAAAATTTTCATTCCAACAATTTGGATCAATATAACCTTTCAAACATGTCCTGTAAGGTGACCAAAGAATGTTGTGCATGAGATTAGCAACCTCACCATGTAAAACATTTACTTTTGAAACTATCAGCACCGTAAATTCTGTGGTACAAGCTTTCTCTAAAGAAGCTACCATAAAATCTCATGTATAATACGTTCCCGTGTAAAATTTTCATTCCAACAATTTGGATCAATATAACCTTTCAAACATGTCCTGTAAGGTGACCAAAGAATGTTGTGCATGAGATTAGCAACTTCACCATGTAAAACATTTACTTTTGAAACTATCAGCACCGTAAATTCTGTGGTACAAGCTTTCTCTAAAGAAGCTACCATAAAATCTCATGTATAATACGTTCCCGTGTAAAGTACGGATGCTTGAATTGACCAAATATTTTTGATAAAATGAAAATACATGGAATGAAATCAAATACATATGATATTTTTCAGATTTTATTTTATGAAACATTTATTTAAAAACAAAGTACGGTAATAACAAACAGAAATAGGTACACAATAACTAAATTTTAGGTAAATTCAACTCCCTCAAAACAATTTGATGATCAAGAGTGCAAAATGGTAGCTGTTGTCGTGAAGAAGAGACCGACCATGTCATTCTCTTAACTTTTCATGGTGAGCATTTATAGTTCAAAGAATTCAAGTTGTCTAATTCTAAATACAGGTTACAATCATATACACTATAGATGTTCAACATATGTTACATGAAGGTTGTGCTCTGTGAGATTATATTTGTAACTTTCAACTAGAAATTAAGTACATCGTTGATTGGTTTGAGACAAAAGCATTAAGGTAGTCCCGTAGTAGATCCTGCCATTAGGAATGAAGTTTTAGCCGTCAGAGACAAGGTTTCAATTTTCAGTGAGGTGTGGTGGTTAGTTCTTTTCCTTGCTGGTTTAACATCATTAACTCTAACATAGTTCATTAGCCATTTACAGTTGGGTAGACTGGAGTTGGACATAATTAGGTTTCTTATTCTATCAGTTTTGTCCATTTTCTTTTTTTTTAGTTCGCCTTATTTCTCTATTCCCCAAGGAGGTGTGCGTTGCACTTCAGTCTTTATTTTATGCCTGTCGGCCCACTGCATCCGACTTCGGCATGCATTTCATGTAATGTCTGCTTCCTCCTACATTTTCTAAGGATTTGCTTCCCCGGGGTAACGGCCGGTGCTTTGATGGGGAAAGAACCCAGCACCTTTGGGATGTGAGCTGTGTCACTTAACCACTAGTCTATGTAGTCCCCCGGTTTTGTCATTTGAAGCCAATTTTCCATCCACGAGAATACCAAAATTATATGTATTAAAGATTTTCAGTTTTGTTTTATAGAAAGATTGTGCTCTTTGAGATTACAATTATACTTTTCAATTCCAGTTTTCAGTGTTAAATTAAATGCTCCAGAGATTTCTTGCTGCAGTTAGATTTTAAAGTATGTTTTGAAATGGTTGAACTCTATTTAGTTGCAGTACCAGTCATATATTTCAAAATTAGTAATGTTGTGCACCGTCAATGCAAGTTAGATACAATATCACACAATATATTAGGTACATATCATTATAATGCAGCATGTCCTTTGCAGAATGTGACTCATTACAGCTGGTCTTTGTCCAGTTCTTCAGCATCCATCTTTGTCATCTACAGAATATCTTTGATTTACTTTAACTTAATTTAACGTCTTTATACTGGTTTAGAAGACTGCAGACTCTGTATACAACCAGTCTCTTTTACATTCACTTGATCTAAATATTCCTATGTGCATCCAATCTATTCTTAAATGCATTAATTGACCCTGCCTCCAATATTTCCATTGGCAATCCATTCCAAGCATTCACCATTCTCTGGCTAAAAAATATTTCTAAGTATCTAATCTGGACCTTTCTTTACTTAATGTGCAGCCGGCTGTATTTTGCCTCATTTTCCAGGTACTGGATTTTGCAAAGGCATTTGATAGAGTACCTCATCAAAGATTATTTCGAAAGTTAAAATCACATGGAATAGGTGGGGAAGTTGCCAAATGGATTGAAAATTGGTTAATGGGAAGAAGGCAAAGGGTGGGTATAAATAAGGAGTACTCTGAGTGGTGAAAAGTGGAGTGCCACAGGGCTCGGTTTTGGGACCAATTTTATTCTTGGTATATATAAATGATTTGGACATAGGTATGGGATCCATTATTGCAAAATTTGCTGATGACACAAAACTATGCAGTAGTGTCATCTAAAGCAGAAGTGAATAAATTGAGGTCGGATTTAGATAAAATTCGAGAATGGTCTGTAATCTGGCAAATAGAGTTTAATGTAGATAAATGTACAGTCATGCACATGGGTAGATCCAATATAGAACATAATTACAGAATGAGAGAGAACAATATTAGAAAGATAGATAAAGAAAGGGACTTAAGGGTTAAAATAGATCATACATGTAAGGTGAGGGAGCAAGTTCAGGTAGCAGTAAAAAAGGCAAATGCAATGTTAGGGATGATAAAAAGAAATATTAAACATGGGAGCAAGGAAATGATAGTCAAACTGTATAAAGCATTAGTTAGACCTAGATTGGAGTACTGTGTATAGGTGTGGAGTCCTTATCAGAGAGGGGATATAAACATGCTGGAAAGAATACAAAAAAGAGTGACAAAGCTGATAGTGGGATTCCAGAATTACAGTTATGAGGAAAGATTTTTAAAAACCGGCTTACAGTGTCTGGAAGAGAGAAGAATTCGTGGTGACTTAATACAGGTGTATAAGATGATCAGAGGAATGGATAAATTAGACTATAACAAGTTTTTTTAAAATACAACCACCAACAAGAACAAGAGGGCACAGCTACAAATTTACTAAGGAGAGGTCCAGATTAGATAGTAGGAAGTATTTTGTTTTAGCCAGAGAGTTGTGAATGCTTGGAATGCATTGCCAAGTGAGGTGGTGGAAGCTGGGACAGCTTTTAAGAATAGATTGGATGCGCACAGCTTCTAGAGCAAGGTGATGTAATTGGAACTGGTTGTATACAGACTCTGCAGAGTCTTCTAAACCAGTATAAAGACGTTAAGTTAAGTTTTGTATTTTGCCTCGTTTTCCAGGTACTATTTATTGCCTCGTTTTTCAGGTACTATACCGTCAAGCATTGTTTGTTCTATACCTTTGTGGCACTTGATATCGTCAAAGTATTTTAGTTTTCCTAGATGAAATGCTGTTTACAAGTCAATTTTTTTCTATATCCAGCTCCTTTAGGATGTGTGTTTTTCTTTTTAATTATTCATGTATTCTGATGGCTGCCCTGTAGCATTTTAGCTTGAAGCATTCAATTATCACATTTAGTGTTTGTATGATGGTCATTGTTCTGCATCCATTTGTTGCCACAGGGAAGATGCATGTCCTTGGGATTTATATTTGTGATAGTGCCCTAGTATTCTGCCATACATTCCTTATTTTATTTATCCTGTGCATTGTCACAGCCATTTATCTTCTGATATTTTATCAGCACTCTTCATTGCTGTTCGTGATGGAGCCAAAATATTATAAACTTGTGATATTTTGTATTTCTTTTTTATCTATAGTAACTTTGGGTCTGATAGTTGCTTTATATGTGATCATTATTTTGGTCCTATTGTTGCTCAGGTAGAGATTTTGTTCTTACCTGTGCAATTTGACAGATAGTATCATCTGTTCTAGTCCCTTCCCACTCTTTGAAAGGATAGCTTGGTCCCCATCATATCTGAGTTCTAATTTTTAATTTCTACCAAATGTAAGTACAAATCAGATAAAACATAATCACTATTGATGAGTTAAGAAAAAGTCACATGATTCTTGAACAAGTAAAAAAACATATAATTTACAAATATATTGTGCAGTCAAATTATACATGTTCAGAATTCATAAAGTTATGTCACAAAATTTTTTTTAAAATGCTACTTGATCCACAACCATGTTCTATATTGAATATAATAATAAACACATTATGCATTTATTTCTACCATGACTGATATCTACGTAAAAGGAATATGTGACAGTAGAATTTAAAACTTCTAAAAGAACATGAACACAAGTAATGGATAAAAGTCTAAGCCATGCATGTGTAGCATACAGCCTGGGGGCCGCATCCAGCCCAGGACATGACTTTATCCCACCTTAGAGAACCATTAAAAATTTTACTGAAACTAGCCGCTAACCACATATGTACTGTTAAGTTTTTCTGTATTCAACGAGAAAAAGAAAAATACAAAAGCCTACTCATAAAATTTGGGAATTAAATTTTTAACAAACAAATAATTACAAGGTCATTTGAATTGTTTCATAAGTCTTGCATATGTACTTAATGATGATATTACTTCTGACATCTGCAGAATATTAGCTTGTGAACTTTTTACAGGAAGTTAAGATTGGTTACGTTAAGGCTGACGTGGCATGGCATGGCCAATCAAAACCCCTAATAGAAAATGTTGAGTACACATAAGTAGCACGGTTGCCTATAACTGTCAGTATTGAATTGAGTGTCATATAACATGGTAATATGCAAATTTATTATATTTAACTATATTTATATTTTGTAGCACATTGTTTATTAAAATAGTTTTATTTTGTTTCGACTGTGTCAGCCTTCAATATTATAAAGATAACATCATTGAATAAGAAGAAAGTGATCAGAAACCATCATAATTTCAAGAACAGTGGACTTGTAATGCAGAAGAAAAACCATGTTTTTTTTATATTTGTTCTGAAACTTTTTCTGTTGTGATAGAATACAACCTACAAAGGTATTATATAAGTAATATCAAGTATACAAATTACAGCAAATTTCAAAGGTCATCAGAGAAAGCAAAAATACAAAATTTCAAAGAGTTATCTGCTTAACAGATGTTTTTCTACATACTGAATATTGAAACTGGCAACACTCTTCAGACAAGCTTTATTGTCAACAACAACAAATTGTAAAGCACTTAAAGCCATATTTCAAAGCAGACTTTGTCAAAGAATGTCTCAGTGATGTTATTCAAGTACTTTACCTAACATCTTTATACTGGTTTAGAAGACTCTGAAGAGTCTGTATACAACCAGTTTCTTTTACTTCATTTGATCTAAAAACTATACACATCCAATCTAATCTATTCTTGAATGCATTAATTGACACTCACTCCACTATTTCCTGTGGCAATGCAATCCAAGCATTCAATACTCTCTGGCTAAAAAATATTTTCTAGTATCCAATCTCGACCTATCTTTGAATTAATTTGTAGCTGTGCCCTTTTGTTCTTGTAGACTTGTTATAGTCTAATCTATCCTTTCCCTTTACAGTGTCCTGATAAAAGCAAGGACATTTAACAAATAAACCTTTCTCCTTGCTGTAACGAGATGTTTCAATTGAATGAACAATGCCATAAAATAAAATCTAAAAAAAATTGAGTCACAATTTAAAGTGTTTTCAACTGTAACTGTTCTTGATAAGAGTACTAAAACCATCAATACTACTCAGATGGTTATATTTCTCTGGGGAGTCGATGCTAAATTCAATTGTACGGAAGAATTAAAATAATGAAAGATACAAGGTGAGAAGACATTTTCCAGAAAGTAAAAAATATTTTAAATAAATTGGACCTGAAGTGGATGAGGAAACAGGACATCAACCAATGAATCTCCAGCAATGATTAAGTCAAACTTAGACCACGTTACTAAAATTAGATCAGAGTAATTTGATTTGAACATCAATACAGAAGATGTTTGTGTGTATCATTGCATTTACAATAAAACTCATGTACATAATCAATTAAATTCATCCATGTGATGTGCACTAAACTTTCATAAGCTTCAAGAATTTCAGCAAAATATGTTTAACTGATTCAGTCCCACGAGCCGATGTGTCGGCTTCCGGTCTTTTCTAGAAAACCCAAAAGCCGACATGTCGGCTATGTTGACTGTGCTCATTAAATCACATATTTTCCCATTCCTAGTTTTTGTAAATCTTTTATTTCAGTTCTTAACGGAAGTCCAGATTTGTACTTTTCATTTCCGGAAGCGTACACACAACGTGGGTTTCGCATTGAAGACGTGTTGTTTTTCGAATCTGGATTTTGGAAAAAAATTTTGTTGCAGCCATGAATCAATCACAAACCTCTTCAACCAAACCAAAGCGAGTTTGTGCTGTTAAAGCTAGGGAATGGTTAGATTCTATGATTGCTAGAGGTAGTGATGATGAAGATATCGATCTATCTGATAGCGACACTTCTGTTTCTTTGTCTTAGCAATAGGTCTAGGTCGAGCAGTGAAAGTGATTCTGAATGTGTTGACGAGGGGGCGGTGCCCTTTTTTGTCTCAAGCAATGGTAATGGTAGTAAAAGAGCTAGACATGATGCTACCAACTGGAGAGAAGTTCAGAATGAGGCAACAAGTAGCCAGTTTGTCTTGACTCCTCCAACTGAGACAAAACTCCAGGTGTCCTTCATGCTTTTCTTGATGAAAACTCAACCCCTTTGGACTGTTTTCAGAGCTTGTTTACAGATAATATTATGGATTATTTGGTTGACGCTATAAACAGTTATGCCCAAGCAAAGATTGTCATGAATACACCAGCAAGAAAGCAATCATTTGTGACAACATGGACACCCTTGTCAAAATATGAGCTTCATAAATTTCTTGCTGTGTTGATATACATGGGAATTGATCGCCGTCCCAGTATACATGACTACTGGTCCCAGAGTGAACTTATGTATCAACAATTTTATCATACAATGTTCTCAAGAAATAGATTTCAGATAATATTTCACACAATGCTGCACTGTTCTGATTCTACTAGTGAAAACAAAGATAAAATAGAGCCTTTCATGAACCTACTGATTGAAAGTTTTAATAAGGCATTTTATCCTTATGAAAATTTATCGATCGATGAAATGGTTGTTGGTTTCACTGGCCGCTGGAAGTACAAACAGTACAACCCATCCAAGCCCAAAAAGTACCATACAAAGACATTTGGTTTGGTGGACTCTTCAACAGGATATGTTTTAAATATACTAACATATTTTGGTGCAAATACATCGTATGATCCAGCTGCGGATATGGATGGCGGGATGGCTGTGAAGGTTTTCGATACATTACTAAAATATGTAGGGACTGGCCATCATATTTTTGCCGACCGCTATTATACAACCAATGTTCTTGTTCGACACCTGCTGCAAAGAGAACTGTATTATACAGGCACTCTGAACATGAATCGAAAGGATTTTCCACCACAATTGAAAAACCTTCAAATAAAACACATGGAAATCAAGAATTTCCTTGACACAGGTGACAATGTATTGGTAACTGTTTTTAAGGACAAAAAAAGCTAAGAAGCATTGCGTCTTAGTGTCCACTAAAGCAACAATTGCTACATTCACTCACCCTGTCAAGAAGAAGACTAAATCTCTGGTCGTTAACAATTACAACCATCCGATGAGTGGTTGTGATCGGGTTGATCAGATGGTTACTTACTATTCCATTGTTGGAAGAAAGTCATACAAGTGGTGGAAAAAACTGTTTCATTGGCTATTGGAAATATGCCAGCACAACTCATTCATATTGTTCATGCTGACCAAAGTTTAAACCTGGACAAAGAAGGGAACAAGCTATGGAAGCTAGTCAGAGCCATGAACGACGAAACCCCGTCAAATAAACAAATTACTATCAAGCAAGGCGAGAACTTGATCACAGGTAAGAAAGCCGCAAACGCCTTTGTCGATCACTATGCCAGAGCAAACCACATCGAGGTCCCTGCAGATAAGCATACAGACATTAGCGAAGAGCTAAAGGGGCACGAAAACATAAATACGGCTCCTGAAGAGCACATGATGGCCAAACTAACAATGCGCGAAATGGAAGAGGCTATGAGAACACTAAAGAGAAGGAAATCTCCCGGAAAAGACGGGATAACAAACGAAATGCTGATGGGGCTGGGCCAAACAGCGAAGGAAAAACTACTATCAGTCCTGAACCAAAGCTGGAAAAGGGGTATTGTACCCCAGGCATGGAAAGATGCAATACTGGTACCAGTACCAAAAACAGGAAAGGACAAAACAGATCCGAATGGATACAGGCCCATAAGCCTACTGAGCTGTGTCGGCAAGCTGATGGAACGGATGATAAACACCAGACTGATGTGGCATCTGGAAGAAAAACGAATACTAATTCCACAGCAAGCCGGCTTTAGACAGCACAGATCCACTGAGGACCAGGTCATCCTCATAGCCCAGGAGATAGAAGATGCCTACCAGGCACAGAAACACACAGTAGCTGTTTGGGTGGATCTGGAAAAGGCATTTGACAAAGTCTGGAAGGATGGACTTAGAGTCAAGCTAAGAAGAAGTGATGTTTGTGGGAAGATGTACAAGTGGATCAACCACTACCTCAAACAAAGAACGGCCAGAGTCCAAGTACAAGGGCAGATGAGCAAAAAGGTGACACTCGAGCAGGGAGTACCCCAAGGGGGAGTACTGTCACCCACACTCTTCCTGGTATATATAAACGATATTACAGAGAATATACCAAGAAGAGTCCATAGCTCAATGTTTGCAGACGATCTGGCTATGTGGACCTCTGAAAAGAATCTCACCATAGCAAGAAATCGGATGCAAACGGCCCTAACATCGCTGGAAGAGTGGGCGAACTCATGGCTGGTCAAAATAAACGAGGAGAAAACCACGTGCACAATATTCTCGCTCTCATTAAAACCCCAAAGTACCAAATTAAGCCTAAATGGCAAAATCCTGCAGCCAAACGACAACCCAACCTATCTGGGAGTCACATTTGATCGGCGCATGACATGGAAAAGTCAGATTGAGAGAAACCGAATGAAAGCCAGAGAAAGAATGGCGATCATGAGGAAACTTGCTGGCACAAGCTGGGGAGCAGACGAAGGCATACTAAAGAAACTGTACACTGGAAGAGTGAGACCAGTTCTCGAGTATGGCATCGCGGCATGGACAACAGCAGCGAAGGCGAACTTCGATAAAGTCAACAAACTTCAAAACCAAGCTATGAGAATCATAACTGGTGGAATGAAGTCAACGCCAATTGTAGAACTTGAAAAGATTACAAAACTGCAATCCATGACCGACAGAAGAGACTGCAGAGCCC
The DNA here is from genome assembly GCA_036924085.1 of Ariolimax columbianus. Taxonomy (NCBI): domain Eukaryota; kingdom Metazoa; phylum Mollusca; class Gastropoda; order Stylommatophora; family Arionidae; genus Ariolimax; species Ariolimax columbianus. The sequence continues at coordinate 58,238,210 of JAVGWX010000001.1, read as the reverse complement.
AGCTGCAGTCAGAGAAACTCCGAAGACTGACGGACCATCCAATGTACCAGAGGCTAAACAATTTGGGAACTGGGAAACTAAAGCGGAGAAACTTTGCAGAAATAGCCAAAGCAAAGATGCACGAAGATCCCATAAACGCACTAACAACACCAAAACCCATCACTACTGTACGAAAACCTACTTGGAGGCAGGATATATTTCCAGAGGTGGTAGAAAATATACCAGGTATTGCAAACAAAAACTGCCAGACCGAAAAAGAAAGGAGAGACACTACCTTAAGCTTCATAACGAAAAGCTACCCAAGCATGGACTGGACCCATGCATACACCGACGGTTCTGTAACAAACACTACACAGAACGGAGGGGCAGGAGCATTCCTGAACCTACCAAATGGCAGAAAAATAACACTGTCATTCGCTACTGGTAAGTACACGAGCAATTTCAGAGCAGAGGCAGAGGCACTGAGGGCGGCAGTGGAAGAAATGGTAACACACAGTGAAAATGAGAGCCATATAGTCCTGCTGACAGATGCTCTCGAAGTAGTCACAGCGCTAAAAAGCCAGAAAAACACTGAGCTTAATGACTTAAGAGCAGCACTCTGCAAACTGTGCCAACAGTCCGCACCAAAAAGGGTAGTGGTACAGTGGGTCCCGTCACACTGCAACATCCAAGGCAACGAGGAAGCAGACAGACTGGCAAAAGAAGGTGCAAGGCTACCACAAATAGATACCAGAATGACGTACGAAGAGTCAAAACGGCTTATCAAAGCCAGGTACATGTCCAAATGGGAAACCGAACATACTGGTTACACCAAAAACGATGCCTATTACCAGTTGAACCGAAGAGAGCAGGTCGTTGTCTTCAGACTTCGCACTGGCCACAACAGACTGAGGTACCACCTCTTCAACAAATTGAAGATAGGGTGTACCGACGAATGCCCGTGCGGTACTGGTAAAATGACCACTGAACATCTGCTGCAGAACTGCCCGACATACGAGGATCAGAGAGAGCAGATGTGGCCATTGCCAGTGGAACTGCAAGACAAGCTCTATGGTAGTGGCGAGAGTCTCAGGATGACCGCCGCTTTTTTCGAGAAAATAATGGTTACTGTCTGACTGTGTACGCAGAAGAAGAAGAAGTTCATGCTGACCAGGCCAATGGGAACAAAGAAAATGTCCTTTAAAGAATTTAAAGTGATTTTAAAGGACGTTAATAAAAAGAGCGGCAGAAATCATGCCATCCGAGGAATTGGACAAAGGGCCAGGCACAAGTGGAAGGCCAAGAATCTCCAATCCTGTTGAGCGATTGCAAGGCTCAAAGCACCTGATAAGATGGGTTGGAACAGATAGGAATTGTGTGTTCTGCAGTACGACAACTAAGAGAAAGCGCACAACTTTCATCTGCTCTGGCTGCTCGGACAAACCATTCCTTTGTGCAAAAACCCGTTTCGAGTTATATCATACCAAGTCGCAAGATGCTCGACATGGATACTAACTAGTATATACATATGTATATATATTATGTTTTAGATGCAGTTCGCACATTTTTTCGAACTCTGGTCTACTTACATTGTATGAGTGGATGTTGATTGTGGTTTTTGTTTCTAATCACATTTTTGGAATATAAATATACCTTTTTTGGAATTCATATGCCTTTAGTAAAATATCGATATTTTGAAAACTAATACACCTAATTAGGTGAAACTTTTAGAGCATCTTCCCATTTGGATTACCTTCATTTAAAAGTCATTTCTATATTCATGAATTGGAGTACAGCTGAATAATTGATTGATGAGTACCAATTATTTTTTCTGAATATTTGTTTTTAACAAAATCTTGTACAACTATAATCTTTCTAACATAAAAATTCATCCCCACATGTTGAATGTCTGTATTCTATTACATTCGGCATTCAATTATGAACAATTTGATATATAATATGTGGTATTTCAGTGATCTTTTAGTAAAGATGAAACAGTCACAGCTAAGTGATGCTGTGCAGGAGATTTATATTTAAAAAAAATTGTGTCCAGAGGTCGAAAATATTCGGGAGCGAATGAGTTAATTGCAGCATGAAGACCTCACCTTCTTATGTGAAGCAGATTCTTATCAGCCAAAATACAACTTCAAAGAAAACGTTGATTCTAACAGACTCCAGGAGTGTACTCCCAGCCATCTCAAACCCCAAACAATATAGACTCTCAGACAAATAAAAAATACATCGAATTGCTGTCCGAAAAACAAATATATAGTCCTACAGTGTGTTCTGACCCACTATGGGATCCTTGGAAATTAGAAAACAGATAGGTTCACAAAAACCGAAAGTGGCAGCACACAAACTCACCATCCACAGAGCTATAAAGAACAAAAGACACTCATCAAATGATTCATGAGGATGGAATGGAGAGACCAGCACAAAGAATACAAGCCAGAAAATGACCGCATAGACAAATTGGCAGAGATGGACAGACAAAGATCTTCAGACTCAGGATAGTACATTGCAGACTCAAGGTCCACCTCCACAGAATGGGTCTTAGACACACCACCATGTGCGATTGCGAAGCTCCCAAGCAAACACCAAAACATATCCTGCAGGGCTGCCCAACTTATGTAAACCAAAGAGAAGCAGTCTGACCTTGGTGAACAACCATGCCTGAAAAGCTGTGTAGGACAGGCAAAGACCTGAAATGCATAGTCTCCTTGGTGAACCTCACTGGGCAAGAAGCATAATATCAATTGATCAAAGAAGAAGAAGACTGAAGTATGTTGGCTAAATAAATGGAAGATGCTGAAGTGTTTATATAATTTGAAAGACAAGGTATTTGTTTTTATGGATATAAAAGGAAAACCTTTGTGGCTGTTAGAAAATAAAAGTAGCATTTCTTGTGTAGCTCATCTTAATGAGCTCAATGACAGTTGATTCATAAGCACATTAAATCATTTCAAAATGAACTTAAAATCAAGGAAAGTCAACTAAGAATAGGCAATGTTTATCATTTTCTTACACTTGCTAACGACAATAATAATTTTGATTGCAATTAATTTGCAGACAAGTTGAAGTTTTTGAATGAAGAATTCAACACTATATTTTTCAAGCACAATAATTACATTTTAAAATCTTCTATTCGACATTTGATGTTGACTTGGAACAAGCTCCACCTTCTTTACAAATAGAACTAATTTAACTGCAAGAAAACCCAGATCTGAAGAAAATATACATGGATGTTTCACTAATCAGAGATATATAAGAAATATTTCCCGAAGGACAAGTACCCGAAATTCAAAGTTTTTGCTTTGAAGAGAATAATGCTATTTGGAGCCCTTACAATTGTAAGCAATTTTTTTTCTTTAAAAAAATGTTAACTAAATCTAAAATGAAGATGAGAATAACAGATTCTTACATAGAAAACAGTTTGCATATTGCAATTTAAGCTATTTCCCCAAACATTTATCATTTCGGGAAAAGCATGAAGTCACAAACATATCATTGAATGTATCGGATGTTTCTTAAGCATGACATAACTGTATTAATAAAGCAAAATTAAACAAATTAAATTTATTAAAATAAACAAATAATTAATAGCTGATTAAAGCTTTCAGGAAATGTATGTTTTACTGTCAAGCAATTAGTACATCTGTTAAACTTATTAAACTGATTTAGCTGAAAACGTATTTTTAAATAACAAAAATGAAATATTTTTTATTAAATAAATACCAATATCTTAAAACTGTAAAACAGCATCATATGGCAAGGATTCTGAATATATTTAGAATTCGCTATACTGGCTGCACTCTGGACGAAGTTTCAAATGTCTGGTATAAGTCGCATATACTCAAATGTTTTCGTACAGCAATGAATTCCTGTTGACTTGTGAAGTGTTTAGTAGATCATTTTGGCTCAGAAAGAAGCTGTGCTTAAGTAATGTCTAAATCAGAGCATGACAAATCCTAGAAATGTTGCTGCTGTACTTAACATTTAAAGATTTATCCTGTATTTACTCTCACAATTTCCTTCCATCACATTTATCCTCCCTAAGCTGTCAGGAACACAAAATAGAATATCCCATATAATTTCCTCTCATTCTCTCAGCTTTCAAGATCAAACTGGCAGTTACGCAGCATCAAAGTCAGGGTTGGATTAAATGCACATAGCGCCCTAAACACAGCCAAGTGATTGGTACCATCCTCCTACATTATTTGTTGTTTGGTGGCATTTTTGTTATTGGTATCACAAGCACGTGCTTATTTTGCGAGTTATGAATCTCCAATTTTGGAATTTCGTAAATCCTAGAGAAATTCCATTGTGAAATTAACACATTTCTGCCACTAGACAATGCTAGGTGCAAATTTTTCTAACAGTAAGATAATGATAGCTGACTGATTTAGTGGACAACTGAGCTTATGTATTCTGTCAACATTTCTGTGCCATTTGTGCACATTTTCTTTTATTGAAATCTGGTATTTACATACAGAATTCCATCTAATGCTCTTTTTTAAATATCAAATTCATTCTAAAAGCTTTTCTCATTTGCTGGTATGTCTGTTTTTCTGGCGTGGTTGACACAGGTTTAGTCTGCTTATGTGTAAATTCAGCACTGATCTAAAGCATTACACAAATAAGGAATAGCAAAAATATGTAAGTATTACTTTGAAAACAAACTAGCAATTGCACATTTAGAATTCTTAATTTCTACAATGGGAAAAAACATGAAAAAAAACTAGTAAAAGTTGATCAAGGTTGAGCTCAATCAAAATTTTAAAACGGGTATGGTCAGATACCGCACCGAGACAAGAACACAAACAAAACCTACGTTACGACCAATAGGCCTTCATCAAGTACAACAACACTGAACTAACAAATCAACATATAAGAAAAAAAGGGTCAACTCATCTGTTTCAGGTAGGAGACCCATTTCTGTCTAAGCGACCGGTTGTGCCAAGTACTCGATAGAAACTGAAATGGGAGCGGTCAAACAAAAAGTGGCGGAATTTGCCTGATAAGCCAAGCGTGGCCAAATAGTGGTCCAGATAGGAGAACAATGAGAAGGCAATATAAGCCGGGGAAGACAAATAGATGGGAACCAGTGTGAGTGTTTAAGAAAAAGTATGGAAGATATTAATACCATGTGGTTGGAGACAGCCCATACTCGAGATAAGTCTGTTCTCAAGGGCGAATCGATGACGATAATTTCTACAACAATTCATCCATACCCTCAGGCATGTTGCCCAACTTTATAAGGAACATTTCATTCAGTATTATGCCTGGCTCCTAGATTGCTTACCTAGCATCTAGATCCTAAACAAATTTGACACCACCAGGCCTAAATTAAATGAGCTAAAACACAAAAGTTCATTTACTCTTTTGTAATATTGAGTGTTGCTATAAGTTGCAAAACAAATTTGATACCAAGTGGTCCTACATATTTACTATGCTTCTCATCTGACAATAAAAACAACTGATAATTTCGATTTTATTGTAATCAAATGTACGAGCTATTTGAAGTTTAACAATAGCTACATATACAGTAACTAAAACTATATTTTCATACAAAAAAGAACTCAGTAAAGCTTGAGAGTGAAAAATTATTAAGGACAATACATCTTAAACAAATAATGAAGTACGTAAGACATTTAAGAGCACTCAACATTAAAGCCCAATGATATCCTTACTAAGCAGATCACAGAGTTCAAGTCTCATAGGAACATGTTTACAAAGGATAATAAAATGAACTGGACATAAAAATATAAAATCCATATCTGAAAGGCATACATAGAAGCTCGTAAGACATTTAAGAGCACTCAACATTAAAGCCCAATGATATCCTTACTAAGCAGATCACAGAATTTAAGTCTCATAGGAACATGTTTACAAAGGATAATAAAATGAACTGGACATAAAAATATAAAATCCATATCTGAAAGGCATACATAGAAGCTTGCCAATTAATTACATACTTCAAACATCATCACATGAGAGGAACAGCTTATAAATACTATATTCATCTCATCTCTTTTTTATTGATACCAGACATTTTTGCTGCCTGGTATAGTTATAACATTAACAAGAGTACAGTAAAAAGAAAGAGAAAAAAAATAAGTTTGTAAATCCAGCAAGTACAGATATAGCTATACTAAAGATGAACTGACTGAAACTTCAACAAGAACCATAGAACAAATGACACCATTCACATGAACATGAAAAGTTTAGCTATATTTTGAAGAGTTTTGTCATTTTCACTGGTGTAAAAAAATATCTTGTAAGATTTATTCTAAACAACAAAAAGTAATGTTTCCTGTTTCATTTCTTTTTCAACCCAAATCCTTAGTTCCTACATATTTTATTGTTTTAAATATTCGGAATCTCTATGTTAATTAAAAAACCAGAACCTTTACATTATAAAAACCTACTAATTAAAATAAAATAATTTTTTAAAACTTTCTCAATGTAATAATTAAAGGCAAAATGCTGTATTTTTATTGACAGAAACACTGTCAACAATTTCAATTTTATATTTTCTATGAAGGATTATTAATTTCAATATCATATATTAAATTATACAGAAACTGAGTAACAAAACCAGAACAGCAATTTGCATCATGAAAGTAAAATCAATGTTTTACAGGATAACATATAAACTGTTTGAGCCAACTGTTTGAAAGCCTGATTCTAAGTGAAACCAATAACAATTAGTCAAGTCAGGCCTTCCCTGGACTGTCCAAAACTTAATCTCATTATTGTAAAATTAAAACACACTTTTACTAAAGCTTGTGAAGAGATGTAGGTGAGGTCACAATTAATCAGATAATGAAGTCATACAATGCTTTTGAAGCTTTCACAGCATCTGTGCTTAAAACATGACAGGCTTCTGAAGTGCAAGAGGCACTACAAATATTAGAAAGTAAACAACCATTGACACAAATTAATACACAGTACTCCATTTTGGATGAGAAGCTGGCAAAATGGAAAGCAGCTCCCCAAATGGAGGATCAAGCTGCTGATAGGTTTAATGGCTGGTTTCATTGTGCTAAGGAATTTATGAAAATCAAAAAAATTAAGACAACTACAAAAATTCAAATCTCCAGCTCTAATGTAAAGCCTATCCTATGGCTGTGTATGGCTCTGTAACATGGGGAGCAACAAAGTTCGCAATGACAACTTTCATCAATGGGTGCCTGCACCAAATAGTAGGATTAAAATAGTATGATAAAGTCCCTAATGTGGAACTGTGAATAAGAATTGGGCAGATATCAGTAACACTTGATGTAGAGGTAGGACACACATTGCGAGAACAAGCTGATAGCATTACAAGACATCCTTTGTTTTGAAATCCCCAAAACAAGAAAAGTAGAGGCAGACAGAAACAGTCACAGAGAAGAGAGCTTGCAATAAACACAAGTGAAACTGGAGAGATGTGAACAGAACTGGAATGTATGGCTCAGGACAAGAAGACTAAGTATGTATTTTCTGAGGACTTATGCTCCTTAGTGAGATAAGTTTTGATTGATAGATTAATCAACCGTCCGCCTTTTAATTAAAGGAACACAGATTCAAATTCCGGAAATGCCTAAGATTTATCTATCAGAGGTAAAGTAGAAACTTACCCAGCACAATCCATGGCGACTCCAAGAACAAGAAGCCTTTATTCCTCAACCCTACAAATCCCTGCAGTAGACTTCAGCATTTGGAATAAACTTAACTTAACTTAACGTCTTTATACTGGTTTAGAAGACTCTGCAGAGTCTGTATACAACTAAATGTAGCAATGATATAGTTTTGTTGTTATTTTTGTTACTACATTGTTTCAAAGAACAAGGTGTGCTGTTAAAAAAGTAGAAATTTAATATTTCACAAACTGAAACAATGTGATGGTGCTGAGCTTTTTAATCCAACTGAATTAACACATGGACTAATACACAAACACAAATGGTCATTGAAAGGATTATTTTAAAGCAAAAACAACAACTTTACATAGTGAAATATTAAATTAAGTATCTTCCTCTTCCAACTTCTTTGTCTGGATTTTTTACAAATGTGTGTCATGAGATTACAAATATGGTTCTTTGTTGATTTAACAAAAATACTTGTTTCTCGTGATTACTATTTGATGGGAGATAATCTACATTTACATATTCATTATGATTCATTAAAAAAAAGGATATGTTACAATGAAATGCTTGACTATCATGAAATGGCACAGTGTTTGGATGTGGTATAAAACTACACATGGGTATCTGCAATGTCTATTCTCTTTGTCTCGTAATGGTCAAGCACTATGGATAACTGAGACACATCATCATCAAAACTTCTGGAAAAATCGCTAGGTGTAAGACTGCGGCCAAGCTTCAATGTGTAGATAAGATCATCAAAATCTGTGTTGTTGCTGTCAATGGTTGCAGTAGGGCTAATGACAGCCACAGGTGGGTTAATGTACACATTTGATGGAAGGGTCCGTCTAACAGTCATTCTGTTGTTCTCCAGGGACTGTAGAGATCAAAGAAAAAGTCAGTAATGATTTTAATTAAATACAGTAATCATAACTTTTAATGCTTACTTACACCTTTTATCAGTGTTTTATTTTATATCAGTAATCTTATTTAGTCTTCTTTTTTTTTTGTCCTATTGCTCTTGCCATTCTTGTCTCCCATTCACTCTAAACGAAGTCCTGGATGACAACTGTAGTTGGCCATCTAACAATGAGCCAGATATTTGCCATATAATGAGGCTGGTAGAAACATCAGTGTGAATTTTCTATAAATGAAATCACCATCAATGGTTATAGAGTGATAGGAGTAATGCATTCTAAACACATTCCCTCTTCATTCCACATACGATTTGTTGGGAAATCCTATGGTCATATACAATTCTCCATTTCTTAGCATTTTCTAAAGCTTTAATTTGACTTGACATGACCTTTGTTTGCAAAGACTTCTATTTCTTCTATTTTAACCAACTTTCCCATAATCTAGAGAGTTGAAATAGTCTACACTGCCTCTACTAGTGTGACCAGTTAATCTATCAAATTTTGATGGATCCTTGAATGACCTGTCCAGTATCCTTTTCAAATTCAGAATGCAGAGTTATGTAACTATGTGAAAAATTCAGTGTAGATATAAAACATTACATATTATGGGCAGTTCGGCATTTGACATGATTTCTGTAGTGCAAAAAACAAAATAAACCACATTCCATTCTCCGGACTACATTCTGCTACTTGAAAAGCCCTGTTCAGGGTTTGGTAGCGGGAGATTAAGAACAAACGCAGAAGAAGAAGAAGAACATGTCTTAACTGGTTGGGTACTATAAGCCGCTCCCAGCGCCAGAACATTTATTCATCCACGGCCATAAGCCGCTGTGAGCGCCAATGTTTGTTTAATAGTAAAACAGTTATAAATTTATAGTTTTCCTTTCCGTTTCGGTACGAGATTTTAATTTACCGAAAGGAAGTTTATTTCTTGAACCATATGTGGAGCAAATCGGAAGTTAAAAATAGTATTCTTGTCATTATTATCATATTTTCAAGCTAGTTACCGAACTGTAAAAAATTGTTTACCATGGCAACAAGCGCTATTAGAAGTGCAAATATTATCCAATTTCTGTGTTCTTGGATTTGTTTTTCTTATTGTTGGATATACTTTATGATAACCACCAAGTAAAAGACATTAAATGTTTTGGACATTCAAAAATGTAAGGTGAGTTGACACTTTTTAAAATAATTTTGTAATGCTTTTCTGTTGAAAATAATAATTTACCATGTACAAATTTCCTACTAAAAAATAACACACAATTGTTTTAGATCTATCTTAGAGAACATACATTTACCTACAAAATGGTATATCATTCATAAAAATATGTTAATAATTAAGAAAACTGCAGCTAAATTTGTACATACACCTGCAAATGGTACCTAAATTTAATTCTGCCACAGCCTGTTTTTCAATTCAGTAGCTAATCAGTTAATAGAAACTTGTAGTTTTGCATATGTACTTGTTCTCCATGTGGATCATTGAGTCCCTTAGTGTGAGGAAAGAATAGGTTACTACACCTCCTTGCATGTTATAAAGGGGGACCAAAGAGGGCTATGCATGGGGTTAGCAACATTATGTAAAACAAATTGCAACCACCTCTACAAGAGCACACAATGTGTTCTGGCCTAAACTGTCTATAGTGTTTCCCCTATGCCTCGCAAGTGACAAAATGAAGAAGTAGAATATCCTAGTTTTTTTTGTCCCACCTACTGCTCTCATTGACTGTCTAAGTAGTAGAGTGGGTAGAGTGCTATCTTCTCACAGTTAAGGTACTGAGTTCAACCCAGTCTCAACATACTCTAGTCTACCAAGTCTGTAAATAAACACCTGATTTACCAACCAGGGAATGCAAAGCAGTGGAGAATTAGATTTACTACTCTCATAGAACAACTTTTACATGCTCTGTTCTTATAGAACAACTTTTACATTTATTGCTCTCATGGAAAAACTTGTTCATGTCCTGCTCTCACGGAACAACTTTTACAGGTCCTGCTCTCACAGAACAACCTTTACATGTCCTGCTATCACGGAACAACATTTATATGTCCTGCTCTCAAATAATAACTTTTACGTCTTGCTTTCAAAGAATAACTTTTACATTAACACCCTCATGGAACAACTTTTCTGCTGCGCCATGGACTGAATTCTTGCACAGTTTCCTACACACATCCCAGGGGTCCTTGCTGATGACTTTTTGGTAACCGATCTTGCATACACTGATGACGTTCTCATACAGGGCCACGATTTTCAGGTAATGGTAGGCCCCCTGGAAGCACTGGATCAATCAGCTACCCACCCAGGACTGCACATCTTCTGGGTGAAGATGAAAATCTGAAACCTCAGCAAGGACCCTCTGCATTGAGTATGGACAATCCTGCTGCAGCCACAGAGGGGAGTCTATCTGGTCAGCAGGCAGTGCTCTGACACATGTAGCAGGAACAGCATCACTCCACAGAATCTGGTCTGATCCGAGTCTTTGCCTAGAGAACAGGCTCTGTAAATGCTCCTCCTATGTCATCCCCAACCTCCTGTATGACTTCGAGACCTGGATACTACCACAGCTATAAGTTGTGGAATAGAAGGACAGGAAAGCCACAAGCAAACCCTCAATCTATAATGCCACAAAACATGGCAAGGGTTACAAAAGAGCAAACAGTTCTGCATTTTTATTGAAGTAATAACAATAGTATATGAGGGGGGCTCTAAAAGTAATGCCTCCTATTTTGTTCCATGAAAACCATAACAGATAAAAATAGCACAATAACACTATTTGATAGACCAATGTCTTGCACTCTTCTTCTTCTTCTTCGTTCATTCTCAATCTCCCACTACCAAACACTGAAAGGGCTTAAGTAGCAGAATTAGTCCAGAGAACGGAATGCGCTGTGTCGTAGTTTACAGCTTGGCTGCCAAGACTGACAATGTGTTCAACAATCTTCAAACTGGTATGGGGTCTGGCGTTATCGTGTTGCAAAAGTCAGGTTGTCTTCTTCTCTGACCTGACCTAGGAAATTCAAGCCTTCAGCTTAGTCTGCATTGCAATGTAATGGTCAGAGATCTGACAAACTTGCATGTGATACTCTTTCTGTTCCTGTGTGAGCATTCATGGGACCCACCTGGCGCAAACCTTTTTTTTTTCCAACATTGCCACCATCATTTCCAACGCATTGAAACTAATATCCAACTCTGTAGACAGTTTCCCGGTGATAATCCTCCAATTTGCATGGATGAGCTGAACAAGACTCTCATTCTGTAGTGTGACAGCTGTGGATGGCCATCTGGATCATGGCTTGTCCTTCATGTTGCTTTTGCCACTGCTGAACCGCACAACCCACTGTCTCACTGTGATAACATCCACTGTTTGGTCTCCGTAAACCTGCACCTTTGTCCATATGGAGGAATTCAATTACGCACTTCTGCTTATAAAACACTTCCATGACAGACGCCATTTTACCACCTGTCAAACAAAAACACAATTTCAAACTATTTAAAGGTTCAAACTGTCTGCCGTACTGTCACAATCCACTTCTGAAGTCATGAGCCATCATAATAAAATAGGAGGCATTACTTTTGGAGCACCCCTTGTGTATAAACCCATCTTACTATTATAATTTTATCCTTCAATGTTTGAGAGGCTGGCTGAGCGATCTGGACACTGGTCTTTGATCACAGGTATGCCTGTTCAAATCCTCTATAAGGAATAGTTTTTTTTTCTTTTCAAGATAACCTAGACTTAACAGTGTGTGGTGAATGCAAGAGCAAACTGCCTTTCTTTCTCAGCCCTTCAAATCCTCTCCTGTGGACATAAGCAATGAGAATAAACACTGCAGTGATAGGTAGGTTGTAAATATGTTTTACTGAGGCTTCTTTCCTATTAAGTTCTATAATAAATCTGATTTACACATGAAAAGCATTTAGCAATACTCAGTTAATTTTAACATCAGGTATAAAATACTGTTCATCTTTACTCACTTCATTTAGTAAAGAGGTCCTTGACCCTTTGGTGCTGGCAGTGGTGACATATTGATTGTAGTCAGGAGCTGGGGTTGTGTATGTGTTATGGTCATCACCATTGACTGAGTAGGAAGCCTTCACCGGCCCAAAAATGCATGAGAAAAGTGGATTTCGAATGACTGCATACAAGGCAAAAACTAAAAGTGCCTGTTAAAGATATATAGTAAATATCAGCAGCTGTATAATTAGAGTATAACACCATTACAAAAAAATAAGTCATAATGCAAACATAAAAGCAGCTGAGGCAAGAACAAAAAAAGTATGTCCTTTCATAGAAAGCATAGGAAAAATCATAAGTGAGAACAGGGAGGCAGCTAATCTACTCAATCAGTACTTTGGCACAGTCTACACAAAAGAGAACTGCTCCAAGATAATAGAGACTATATTTTTCAAAGAGACATGGATACAGCAGGATTAAGATTAATCTGTATTACAGAGGAAATGGTTTTTAACAAAGAAGTTTAAAGTTGGAGGGGTTGAAAGTGGATTAATGTCCAGGTCAAGATGGTATTCATCCAAAATTGCTGTTTGAAATTAGAGACCAACTATCAAAATCATTGGCTATATTTTGTTCTCAATCACTTGCAAAAGAGATTGTTCCACGAGATTGGAAAGATGCAGGAGTGATCCCCTTATTCAAAAAGGGCAAAAAATCAGATCCAGCAAATTATAGACCAGTGAGTTTAACGAGCAGTGTGTAAATTGTTAGAGTCAATAATCAAAGAAAACATTGTAATGCATTTAGACAAGTTTAATCTAATCAGAAATAGTCAGCATGGGTTTACTAGAGGGAGATCATGCTTAACAAATCTATTAGAATTCATAGAGGAGGTTACTAAAATCATAGATAAAGGGGAGCCAGTGGATGTTATTTATCTAGATTTTGCAAAAGCCTTTGAATAGAGTACCTCATCAAAGATTATTTAGAAAGTTAAAATCACATGGAATAGTTGGGGAAGTTGCCAAATGGATTGAAAATTGGTTAACGGGAAGAAGGCATGGAGTGGGCATAAATAAGGAGTACTCTGAGTGGTGTGAAGTAAAATGTGGAGTGCCACAGGGATCGGTTTTTGGACATATTTTATTCTTTATATATATATAAACGATTTGGACATTGATATGGGATCCATGATTGCAAAATTTGCTAATGACACAAAACTATGTAGTAGTGTCTCATCTAAAGCAGAAGTGGATATATTGATGTCAGATTTAGATAAAATAAGAGAATGGTCTGTAAGCTGGCAAACAGAGTTTAATGTAGATAAATGTACAGCTATCCACATGGATAGATCAAATATGAAACATAATTACAGAATGACCGAGAACAATATTAGAATGTTAGAAAAGAAAAGGGACCTAAGGGTTATAATAGATCATACAGGTAAACTGAATGAGCAAGTCCAGGTAGCATTGAAAAATGCAAATGCAATGTTAGGTATGATAAAAAGAAATATTAAACACAGGATCAAGGAAGTGATAGTCAAACTGTATAAAGCATTAGTTAGACCTAGATTGGAGTACTGTGTATAGGTATGGAGTCTTTTTCATAGAGGGAATATAAATATGCTGGAAAGGAAACAAAAAAGAGTGACAAAGCTGATAGTGGGATTCCAGATTTCAGTCCTGAGGAAAGACTCAGAAAAACCGGCTTTCAGTGTCTAGAAAAGAGAAGAATTCGAGGTGATCTAATACAGGTTTATAAGATTATAAAAAGAACGGATAAATTGACTATAACAAGTTTTTTTCAAAATATAACCACCTACAAGAACAAGAGTGCATAGCTACAAATTAACTAAATAAAGGTCCAGATTAGATATTAGGAAATATTTGTTTAGTCAGAGACTGGTGAATGCTTGGAATGCATTGTCAGAGGACATAGTGGAGGCAGGGACAATTAATGCATTTAAGAATAGATTGGATGCGCATAGCTTTCAGAGCAAGGTAGTGTAAATGAAATTGGTTGTATACACACTCTGCAGAGTCTTCTAAACCAGCATAAAGACATTATGCTAAGTGAGACCACAGCTTGTTTATCAAGTGGGGTGGTCAGTTGCCTAGCTTACTGTTTTTCCCATTCTTAACAGTATGCCAGGTACCCCTTTACAGGTGGGTGAACTGAACAACGGAATGCAATGAGAGTGTTCTACTAATATAGCAATCAGATGTTCTTATTTTTATTTTATTTTTTGCTTTCGTCCATTTCTCTATTCCCCAAAGTGGTGTACGTTGCACTATGTTTTTATTTTGAGGCTGTTGGCTCAGTGCGTCCGACTTCGGCAAGCATTTTATGTAAGGGTCTACTTCCTCCTGCATTTTCTAACGGTTCACTTCCCAGGGGAAATGCCTGGTGCTGTGATTGAGAGCAAACGCAGCACCTTTGGATTGTGAGTCGTGTCACTTAACCACTAGCCCATGCCGTCCTCATAGACGTTCTTATGATACTACCTTTAACATTAAATATTAAATATATATAGACTTCAAACTGAATTTTCCTATCTCCTAGTGCTCTGAAAAGAAATTACTGACCAATTGATTAGTTCATTATACTCACCAGAACCAAGTCAAAAATGCAAAAGAGAATCATTATCCAGAGATAGCCAAGAATCATGTGCAAAGCAAGCCATAAACAGGTTAGCAGGAAAACACCCCAAACAATGAGGATGAATGGTATTTCTGTTCAAGAAGATATTGCAATGAATTAATTGGTTACAAATAGAAAGCCACGAAATTGTTTTTTTGTGTCACTAACAAAAACTGATATTTTTAAAATGACATTTAACTTTAGCATCATCATCATCATTATCATTATGAGGAAAGACTCAGAAAAACCGGCCTACAGTGTCTAGAAAAGATAAGAATTCAAGGAGACTTTTAATACAGGTTTATAAGATAATCAACAGAAAAGATAAATTAGACTAACAAGTTTTTCCAAATACAACTATCTACAAGAACAAGGGGGCACAACTACAAATTAACTAAAGAAAGGTCCAGATTAGATAAATCAGAAAATATTTGTTTAGTCAGAGAGTGATGGCAGGGACAATTAATGTATTCCAGAATAGATTGGATGCCCATAGTTTTTAGAGCAAGGAAATGTAAATGAAACTGGTTGTATACAGGCTGTGCAGAAATTTCTAAACCAGTATAAAGACGTTAAGATAAGTTAAATTAAATGTCATGCCCTGTTCCATCCACAATTATCTATCCTTTGAGTATAAATATCCTCCTTTGAGTATATCAGCACTGCAGATGCTCTGTGTTTTTCAATTCAACTTGTCCCATTATCTCAGATCTCTTTCTTTTTCTCCTCTTCTTTTGTTCTTATCCACAATCTTTCCAATTGTTACAAGGTTTACTAGGCTCTACTTTCTTAGAAATGTTTGTCTTTTTTAAAATTTGAGTTAACTGGTCATTTAACTGGTTGCATACTATAAGCCGCTCCCAGCGCCAGAACTCTTATTCACCCGCGGCCATAAGCCGCTGTGAGCGCCAATGTTTGTTTCATAGTAAAACAAGTTATAAATTTATAGTTTTCCTTTCCGTTTCGGTACAAGATTTTAATTTACCGAAAGGATGTTGATTTCTTGAACCACATGTGGAGCAAATCGAATGTTAAAAATTGTATTCTTGTCATAATTATCATATTTTCAAGCTAGTTACCGACCTGCAAAAAATTGTTTACCATGGCAACAAGCGATAAGGTCACTAAAAGCACTTGTACGGCTCGTCTAACTATTGAACAGGCTAGAAACTTGTTTCAACAGATAAATAATACATCTAGTGAAGACGAGGTAAGTGAAACAGATGTCGACAATAATCATTCAATTGATTTTGATGAATACGAAAAAAATAGTACTGACAGCGCAACTAGTGATAGCGAAGATGGTGCACGTCCTGGACCATCAAAAGTCCCTAAAAACGCTAAGACGGCTGCTAGATTTACAAATAGTTCAGTAAAAAATGCAGCTCAAGAAAGAGAACAGTGGCACCAAGTAACTGAAGGTGAAACAACAGGCAGTATTCCCTTTGTTCCAACTCATGAACCAGGTATGCATGCAAAACTAGATGCATCTTCCTCTGAACTAGATTGTTGGTTTGCCTTGATAACACCAGATGTGTTAGATTCATTGGTATCAATGATCAATGAATATGCAGAATTGAAGAAATCCAAACAAGTTTCTTTACAAAAGTCTACACTTGCAAGTTGGAAGCCTATCACTGAATATGAGCTGTTAAAATTTTTGGCCGTGATTATCGCAATAGGTTTAGGTAAAAAAGCATCGGTGAAGGATTATTGGGCACACAAACCGCACAACTACAACCCATGGTACAGTCAGATGTTTCCCAGATTGAGATTTTAAATCATTTACCACACCATAATGCATGTTGGAGATGCTGAATCTGTAGGCAAGGACAAAATAGAGCCATTCTTGAATTCACTAATAGCAAAGTTCCAGGATGCATTTTATCCATTTCAGGATCTGGCCATTGATGAAATGGTAATAGGCTATAACGGACGCTGGAAGCACAAGCAGTACAATGCCTCCAAGCCAAGCAAGTATCACATCAAGACTATTGGCCTGTGTGATTCTACTACAGGGTATGTCTACTCTATATTGACATACTTCGAAAAAACACATCATATCTCCTTGCCAATGACCGTACAAGTCAGGCTGTGAAGGTGTTTGATTACCTGCTGCAAGGAATTTGAAAAGGCCACCATGTATTTGCCGATAGGTACTACACTGTAGACACCATGATTACATATCTGTTGAGTAGGGGTATTGATTATACTGGCACACTCAACATCAACAGGAAAAATTTTCCGCTTCAGTTGAAGACCATTTCTCTACAGCTCCGAGAAGCTAGGTGGTACAGAAATAATGATGGATCCCAGATATGTGTTGCTTGGCGAGATAAGAAAGCCAAAAAGCCGTGTATTGTTGTCTCCACCAAGACTACAGTTCAGATGGAGCAGGTTACAACTAGACGAGGCAACACAGTTGAAAAATCCAAAGTAGTGCAGCGATACAACATGTGTATGAATGGATGTGACCATAGCGACCAGATGGTATCATACTATGGCAGCTTCCAAAGAAAAACAAGAAAATGGTGGAAAAAAATATTTTATTGGATCATTGAGGTTTCACGAGTAAATGCTCATATATTATACACGCTCTATCCTGCTGATGAGAAGCCTATGCCCTTGAAAGTCTTCAAAGAAAATTTGATCATCAGCTGACTGAGAAGGCTGCATCCATCATCCCGCAAGAGGTAGTAACCACAAACAGCAATAAAGTTAGGAGAAAATTCAAAGAAGGAAACCAAATTAAAAGATATGAGGGTGCTGTGCATCTTGTGGATCACTCAGAGAAAGACAGGAACTGCATTGTATGCTCAACTCCAGCAAAGAGAGCCCGCACAAATTTTTATTGCACTGGTTGCCCAGAAAAGCCACATCTCCATCCGAAGAACTGTTTTAGAGTGTACCATACACATGATCCTGCAGATGGTGCTCACTAAAGACATTGATGCACTGTAAATAAATTGGAGATATATATTTTTTTTTCAAATGTTTATTTTTCAAAAAATGTTTAATTTTTTCTGATCTGGCCTACATGTGATTACATTAGCTATTAGAAGTGTAAATATTATCCAATTTCTGTGTTCTTGGATTTGTTTTTCTTATTGTTGGATATACTTTATGATAACCACCAAGTAAAAGACATTAAATGTTTTGGACATTCAAAAATCTAAGGTGAGTTGGCACTTTTTTTTATAATTTTGTAATGCTTTTCTGTTGTAAATAATAATTTACCATTTACAAATTTCCTACTAAAACATAATACACAATTGTTTTAGATCTATCTTAGAGAACATTCATTTACCTACAAAATGGTATATCATTCATAAAAATATGTTAATAATTAAGAAATTTGCAGCTAAATTTGTACATACACCTGCAAATGGGAAAATGGGACCTAAATTTAATTCTGCCACAGCCTGTTTTTCAATTCAGTAGCTAATCAGTTAATATTATTTTCTTGTAAAATATTTTCATTAATTTTTTGGCTGCCCAATGTATGTGTTGTATTCTTCTCATGAATAATATGAGAGAGTCATTCAGTTACAACAATTTTATTACAAAGTATATGGAAGAGTATTTATGACGCAGAAACTTATTTCAGGACAGAAAATGGCTCTTTAGCAATACTTCATTTAGGGACTGTGACGATCAAGCAGTATGCACATGTGCAATATAGTGTACAATATTACCGCCAAACTGTCAACTCGCACTATGGAAGAGCAATAATGCGTTATTCTTTTTTTTGTGGTCTGAGGGTGTGAAAATTTGTTAATCTACAGAAAAATGAAGAGTCAGTATGGAGACAGTTGTTTGAGAGGAGAATGTATAAATGGGTAGAAAGATTTCAAAATGGATGACAAAATGTCATTGATGAATTGTGGCATGCGAAACTAGCAACAATGGCAACTGACACAGCGAAACAGCAGATCAACCAGCTAGTCCGTGGCAATGGGCGAATCACTATAGATGAAATAACCGTAGATTTTATATGAGTTATGGCACTGCGCACAAAATGGTCCATGATGACCACGATTATAGAAAAGTGTGTAACAGATGGGTCCCAGGGCAGCTGACAATGAGGTAAAGTGGGCAGTGCAAAATTGGTTAAAGGTCCCACCATAAGACTTTGTTCTAGTGGGCATTCACAAGCTAGTGGACAGGCGGACAAAGTATATCGTCAGGCACTGGATTATGTCAAAAAATAAGACAACAAATTTATGGTTTGACCTCTTGTAAAAATGTTGATAACAAAATTTATGTTACTTAATGACTGTCCTTTGTATTTCTGTTGAAGCAATGGATTTCTCAGTTTGTTTATGCATTATCCATGACTCACATTCATAAAGCAATATTGGTTCTCCATAACACTACAGAGCTCTTTATTTGACTTTCATTGTCATGGACTTGTTCCTAGTATGTTTTATATATCCTAGAAGTCAACTTTAGCTAGTGCCATTCTGTTGATTGTTTCTGTTATACATATTATGTCGTCTGTTTTGATAGTTCTAAGGCGTGATGAGAAAAAAATGAAAGCTATAAAACAGAAGCATTCACCATAAACATTAGTGCTGCACCATTCTTTCTTTGTGTCTCAACTTGGAGCATTGAGCCAACAATGCAGTTAGCTTTCTTAAAGGTTTACTACTTCAAAGCATTTATGTCTTTTTGCAGTCATGATTTTTTTTGAATTTTGTTTTACACAATGGGGTTGTAAGTCCCATCTCAATTGTCTATATGAAACAGATAAAATAGTCTAGTGGCCCTATTCTTTCTTATCCAATAAAGTACCTCTGGGTTCACACAGAAAAATGCTATGATTTATTATAACCTACAAATCCTCTATCCTTCTATCAAAACTTGCATAAAATAAGTAAGTCTTTTTAAAATCTGCTATCAAACTTTCTATCACTTAATATTTTACAAGCGTTTCCTTTTTCCTGGAATATCAGCTTTATCTGAGAAGACAATCATCCTTTAATACGTGGATATTGTTTTGTTTTTTTTATTTGGCAGGAAGTTTTTTTTTCTGAAAGATCAGTTTTATTGTGAGATAGTCATGTAACAGATACAATACAACAACCTTGTGAATTGTATCTTCCATGGTACACATCATCATAGACATGCCACTGTGATGAAAGCTGGTACGCTCTGACAAAAACAATGCCTACAATCAAAAGTGTGACCAGGACTGGTGCCAAGATTCCTCCTAATGCAGAGTAGACATTAGTGATGAAACATCTGGAAAAGAAAATGATGCTAGTAACTTCAAATATTACAAACAGATTCTTAACTTAACTTAACGTCTTTATACTGGTTTAGAAGACTCTGCAGAGTCTGTATACAACCAGTTCCATTTACATCACCTTCCTCTAGAAGCTGTACGCATCAATCTGTTCTTAAATGCATTGACCGTCCCAGCCTCCACCACCTCACTTGGCAATGCATTCCAAGCATTCACTACTCTCTGGCTAAAGAAATACTTCCTAATATCTAATCTGGACCTCTCCTTAGTCAACTTGTAGCTGTGCCCTCTTCTCCTTGTTGGTGGTTGTACTTTAAAAAACTTGTTATAGTCTACTTTATCCCTTCCTCTGATCATCTTATACACCTGTATTAAGTCACCACGAATTCTTCTCTCTTCTAGACACTGAAGGCCAGTTCTTTTTAATCTTTCTTCATAACTGTAATTCTGGAATCCTACTATCAGCTTTGTCGCTCTTTTTTGTATTCTCTCCAGCATGTCTATATCCCCTCTCTGATAAGGACTCCACACCTGTACACAGTACTCCAATCAGGTCTAACTAATGCTTTATACAGTTTGACTATCACTTCCTTGCTCCTATGTTTAATATTTCTTTTTATCATCCCTAATATTGCATTTGCCTTTTTTACTGCTACCTGAACTTGCTCCCTCACCTTACATGTATGATCTATTATAACCCCTAAGTCCCTTTCTTTATCTATCTTTCTAATATTGTTCTCTCCCATTCTGTAATTATGTTCCATATTGGATCTACCCATGTGGATGACTGTACATTTATCTACATTAAACTCCATTTGCCAGATTACAGACCATTCTCGAATTTTATCTAAATCCGACCTCAATATATCCACTTCTGCTTTAGATGAGACACTACTGCATAGTTTCGTGTCATCAGCAAATTTTGCAATAATGGATCCCATACCTATGTCCAAATCATTTATGTATATCAAAAATAAAATTGGTCCCAAAACCGAGCCCTGTGGCACTCCACTTTTCACTTCACACCACTCAGAGTACCCCTTATTTATGTCCATTACCTGCCTTCTTCCCGTTAACCAATTTTCAATCCATTTGGCAACTTCCCCACCTATTCCATGTGATTTTAATTTTTGAAATAATCTTTGATGAAGTACTCTATCAAAGGCCTTTGCAAAATCCAGATAAATAACATCCACTGGCTCCCCTTTATCTAACATTTTAGTAACCTCCTCCATGAATTCTAATAGATTTGTTAAGCATGATCTCCCTCTGGTAAACCCATGATTCATCTGATAATATTTACATTTCTTAAGTAATACAAATGTTTAGTTATTGGGGTATTCAGTTTCTAAATTCTAGGTTCTTGAGAATGTGATTGTTATTGTTGAATGCCCACAATGAGTAGAATTGCTCTTTTGTGTGTCCTGAAAAGCATGTATAGTGGTGGGTCATCACATCCTGAGCGTCCTGATGAGTGTGGACTGGGATCCTCCAGGTGGTTATGCTATGCTTGGCTTCATCTGTGTGTTGCTCACTACCATGGGGATCACATCGATTCCTCACCTCGTTAGCCAGGCTGCCATGAAAACAACCCATTTCCAAGGAGACTACAGGGAAGTTGAAGTGAGAGTCTTAACATCTTTATACTGGTTTAAAAGACTCTGCAGAGCCTGTATACAACCAGTTTCATTTACATTTCCTTGCTCTAAAAGCTATGCCCATTCAATCTATTCTTAAATTCATTAATTGTCCTTGCTTCCACTACTTCCTGTTGCAATGCATTCCAAGCATTCACCGTTCTGACTAAAAAAAATATTTCCTTTTGGCCAGTATATTTTACCTGATCGTGATTAACAAGTCTGATCAGTATATTTTGCCTGACAGACGTTAGTCTTCCTCCCCTGAGAATGCTATAGCGCAGACATAGTGCATCCATAATACAAATTTTGTATAAAACACACTAATATCAGTCATTACTTACATTTCTCCATTGTTGTTAACATCACCATATATGAAGCGTACATCGAGAACAGAATGATACTTGAAAATATTAAATGTCACAGCATAAAATACGGCAACAATAACAAGTGGTACTCCTGAAAGATGCAACAAATATATGCATTATAATAATTTTATACTATACAATATAACTGTATGGACAGACTATATGTAATCTGCAAGCACAAAATCAATGCTGTTCATTATTGTAGTGGAGGTTGAAACAATGACTTTAACATTTAGCTACCAATTTGAGACCTCTTTACTAAGAGCAGTGATGTGTCAAGACTTTCAATCTTTGCTTTTGAAAGTACACAAGGGATAGCTATGACATGACTAGATAACAGACATAAAGACCTAAACAATTTGGGTTAATATGAATCTACTGTCGAGGTCATGTTCAGTACAAGGCATTGACAGAGCGGACATACTGACCTCAAAAGCACTCAGAGTAGGTACATAAACATTTGGACATACTGTTCTGTTCTGTGTTTTATCATATTCTGAAGAATCAACTTCACTACACTCCAGGCATACCCATAGTCTCTCAGTAAATAACAAAATGTGTGAATACTCGTGGTTCCTGCAGCTTGCTGGTTGAAAACACTCCTGTTCCATGCTCTCATGCCCTCAACCCTTGTTTAATTTTAAAGTTCTGCAGTCTGTGTATTGCTGATTCATATATTGCAGTGTCATCATCCAACAGGGGGTCATTGATAGACTTAAAAATGTAACTTCATCTAACTGTAATGTGCCCATCATGGGTGCTTGCATAGCGAAAATGTCAGCTCTTTCATTGCCTGGAACCCCAGCATAACTGGGACAGCAAATCCACACCAGCCCCTAAACAGTGACTACCCACTTCTCATGTCTTAACTAGCCCTTTTGTACCTTTCAAAGCAAGAAGTGGTAGTCTGACATGATGGCTGCTCTTGTTAAAGAGATCTCAGGTAGCCACCCAAGAGCTGAAGTCACTGCCTCATAGCCATTCTTAAACTGATTGTTACTGTCCCATATTCTTTGCTCTGCTTAGCAACAGCCTGACCTTTCAATGCAGCAGAGAAACCTCTACCTAATTTTCAACTGCATAACATCAAGCTATATGTAAATATGATGACATCACTATTCTGAGTATTCACATTAATCAGCTTCTTAATCTTGAGTTCTACTTTGCCGTTCCATCACTCTCGACATTCCCTGCCTAGGAAAATTTCCTGCTCTGGACATGCTGGTCAATTAATAACCACCTTATGGATGATGCTACTGATGGCAATGAACCAATAATCCACAGACTGTGGATTTGATAAATCAGCTATGAGTTGACCATGAGTATACTGGATGCTATCCAGTTTTAAACTCACTAGTGCCATCTGAGAGAAGTGTTTACAACCAACAACTTACCGGAACCATCAATATCCATGTTATTTGCTGAGATTAACAGAGCACTTATAGGTCTTTTAACAGAGCACCTATGGGTCTGCCTAGAGTACAGTATCATCAAATTTTCACAACAGAAGATAGAGGAACTGAGATAAATGTAATAAACGTAACAAAATATTACAAGAAAAGGAAATGATAGATCTATAGCAGATACTACCATAGCCGATGAAACATTATTATGTAAAGTCTTCAGCTATATCTTCTTCTTCTGCATTTGTCTTGAAAAGGATGTTGTGATATTGAGTCATAGTTTACTGCGAGGCTGCAATATTTGTGCCTTTTGGCCCAACACATTCAGTTTCAGCCGGCTTCTTTTGGTATCAGATTTGTCTTTCTCCTGTGATCCATATTCTCCTTAGCCAAACTACACTGAGGAAGTGGGTTTTTATCAGCAATGGTTTACTGACCCTGATGCAAGCAGCCAGGCATGAACCGTTGGCTGCCATCAGCTCATTTGCTGTGTTCCATTTACTGTCCCTTCAGGTTTACAAAGTGGAGTTCTTCTCTATTTTGTCTTCACTAGCTCACATCAGGGTCAAGCACTTTACTAAACACAAACATGCTTCTTCTAATGGAATAAAAACTTGGCTGTAGTGCAAGCTTTTCTAGAACTATATGTGGTTTTAAATATTTGACAGGCAAGGTATAAACCATGACAGGGAAGGAAATGGTCATTAATAACAATATTAATAATCCAGGTGATGACCAGGCCTCATAGCAGAAAGTTGTGTTTGGAAATTTAGGTCAATTAGCTTTCTATTTACTTATGTCGTTGAGCAACTTGGTAAGTTTAAGTAGTCTGTACTGCGACAAGGGCATTGCGCCAGTCATTGTAAGCCAGTGTCATTGCACAATCACTATAAGGTTATATATACACCTGCCTTGCAATCATCCTCTTGCCCTATAGCCAGATCTACCAGTATTTTAAGTCTTCAGAGGAAATTGATGGGGGTGCATTTGATGAGATGACCAAACAAGCGTATCTTGAGCCTGCAAAAGTACTCTGCACAAGAAGTTTTGTCAACCAAACTTTGAACATCTTCATTTTGCAGTCTGTCTTTCCTGCGAACACTGATGATTTTCCTTAAACACTTCATTTTACACATTGAAAATATCTGCCTGGAAATTTAATACGTAAACAATGTGTACCAGAGCTCTATTCTACTCACTCTAAACAAATACAAGTAATACTAAATATAAACACAATACAACAGATTATTTATTCCAGTAACACTGACAACTGTAAACTCTCTAACAACTTAAATTCTTTCTAAAAAAAACACTCCTACCTCTAAACCTAACCTTATCGATACTGTTATTGCCCGGTTCTTTCTTCTCTCCTAAACTGGTCTGATGTGATCGAACTTAGTTGCGGATTGCCGCTGATGGTAACATTCGTAGGTTCTAAACACAAGTATGATGTCCGTGGTCTTGTTCTTCTTTGTCGGCAATAGATCAAAGTGGTCTCAATGTGGTCAGCATAGACTGCATGAAATATAATCCCTGGGATCACTGAAAAACTGCTTCTAGCTGCGACTGACGACTTACATTCACATGATCAAAGTGATGTCAATGTCATCAGTGGGACTACATCAACATGATGAATAGGATGACTGGAAGACTGCCTCTATAAGCTATTGATGACTTGTAATTATGACCACTACATAATAGAGCAGTTACTTTGCTTGCTGCGTGTCTATCTCAACTGCCTCTCTCCGTTGCCTAAATCTCAACTCAAATCTGCCTCAACTGCAAATCTTGTCGCCTACACTCTACTGAGCATCTCTTTTCAAAGTACCTCTGTCTCTGAAGTGAAGTGTTCTCCCTCTGTCTCTGAAGTGAAATGTTCTCTTTCTGTGGTTCTCAGTTCAAATCTGCCTCACTCCGTCGCCTGCCCTCCACTGAGTGTCTCTTTCTAATGTCTTCTCAAGTAATGTTTGAAGTCAAGTCTTCTCTCTCCGCCGCCTGCTCTCAACTGAGCGTCTCTTTCAAATATCTCATGTAAGGTTTTTTCTCTCCGCTGCCTGCTCTCAACTGAGCGTCTCTTTCGAATGTCTTCTCAAGTAATATCTGAAGTCAAGTCTTTTCACTCCATTGCCCGCTCTCAATTGAGCGTCTCATTTGAATGTGTTCTCAAGTAATCTGGTTATCAAGTATTGCTTGAAGTCAAGTCTTTTCTCTCCACCGCCTGCTCACAACTTGGCATCTCTTTTGAATGTCTTCAAGTAATGTCCTCATGTCTCTCTGTCGAGATGTATATTCAATCTACATCTCCAGATCATGTGATTTCCAAAACGTCGCACGTTTTTGTCCGTCTGCTTGCCATTAGCCCCCATCCTGTTCACGTGGTTTCCAGAGCACACGGGTTTGTGGCGACAAGTCTACCACCACTATCTTTCCAGGTATAGATAGACACATGGCCTGTAACTTACATCAGGTTACGAATGTTTACCAAAACTCCTACCTGAGTGGTTCGAGACAAAGCGTATGTTTTGGTTACTTAAATCCCACAAAGAAGAAAGAAAAAAGATGGTTATCTAAGCTCTTTCTATCTTCCTCCAAACCAACTGTTGCATGTTAAAACATGTTTATGCTCCTACCTATATATTGTTTCTACAGCTAAGATCTGTTACAAATGTCATACTTATTGATAACTCCAACTTGACACTTGCAGTTCTTGATTTATCAAAACATGTGTATTTCTTGAAAAAATGAGGTCATCACCTGGATTTCAACTTACATAACGCCAAATTACCTCTTTCTTTTGTTTTTCTATATATATGTGTTTCATGCGTTCAAAAATGTATGTCCTTGTGACAGCTAGACTACATTAACTATGCACTAATAGTATTCCTAAGCCTTTTATTAATTCAAGTGCTATCTCCACAATGTTTTCAATAAAGTATTGTGTCCTTTTGAATTACCAAAATATTTGATTTGCCTAATTTTAATGTCGGTCAAAAGTCGGTCAAAAGTTCTCTACCCATGCCTACTCTTGTCAGGATTTCGTTATTTGTTTGCTTCTCTTTCCACAAAATTTAATACTCTGGCAGAGGAAAAGGGATTGAAGAGGGAAGGTTAACTGGTACTAAAAAATGCCACGCTGAAGTCAGATGTGTCAGATCGAATGGTGCAAATTTCACAGTAAATCTGTAAACTAGGACACAGCACATTCCGCTGTCCAGACTACATCCTGCTACTTACAAAGCCCTTTTCAGGGTTTGGTAGCAAGAGTTTGAGAAGGAACAATGAAAAAGAAGATTCTCATTGTTGGAATGTTCTATTCTTTCTGTCATGAGGCATTCATACTTATATTGAACAACAGCAGCATATTTTTGCCTTCCAATATATTTAAAACATAGAACATATGCCTACCCCATCCAAGTATGAAGAAAACAATGTAATGTCTGTCTGTGTGCTCATCATTCAAAATGAGAACCTTCCACAGGTTTACTGCCTAAGGATGGACAATTACAAAGATTCTATATATTCATTACTCAAGCTATATATTCATTACTCAAGCTATATATTAATTACTCAAGCTATATATTCATTATTCAAGCTAAATATTCATTCTTAGTTCTTAGTCAACCTGTACTTCTACAAGTGGAGATGCCCTTGTGTAGGTCCCAGCTCTGATATGAGCTGAATGTAGTCAGGAAAAGAATTTCTTGCTTAGTGGGCTAGGCTAGAGCAGCTTAATACTCAAGCTATATATTCATAAGTTGAGCTATCTATACTTTACTCAAGCTACACATTCATTACTCAAGCTATATATTCATTATTCAAGATACATTTTCATTCCTCAAGCTATATTCAATTGGTAATCTTACCTCACAAAAAAAAATGTAAGACTTTACTACAAATAAATTTCTAACACTTCATTCTCATCATAGGTGTCTGATATGCGACCACGTATACATTTACCTTAGATTTCATTTTATTGTCACAATATGGTTTGTTCGTAACAACAATCACAAGACAAGTATTTATCTGCAATCAATTAACATACATAACGAACAACAGATAAGATAGTGAAGTAATAGATAACCTGGAATTCAAACACCGGACCTCCAGATGATAATAAACGTTAATCTTTTGATGACAACGTATGTTCACATACTTTTATATGTATATTTAAGTTAGTTAATAAGTCACTATCAATAAGTATTGAATTCATATACCTGAGCAGCAATCCAGGTAAACTGTGCCAGAAAGAAGTAATGTAAGAACAAGCCCATGGCAATACATTTGGAGTTGTCAACAGTGCTGGCCAAGATGTCACCAGGGGAGAGATATGCATCAATGACAAGACACATCTGTGATTTTTATTAAAAGTATTATTAGCCAGATAGTTGAAACAGTAATAAGTATGTATATTAGATTAAGAAATAATTGAATTACAGCCATGCAAACGTTAGAGCAGAATTCACAAAATAAGAAGAAGTTGGAGACATAAAACATAACACAAAAACTAACAGAATGGAGAGGAAAAGAGTAAATATACCCTGGAACAAAGAGAAGGTGGTAGTCCAACATAGTAGTATACTAATTGGTAGTTTTTTTAATTGCATTTATGAGACTGCAAATTATTTTTTATATGCATTCACTGGCACACACAAACACAGACAGACATACATACACATACATAAAGGCCTATTGAATTTGACATCAGTAGCCCATAGAACTTACCTGTGTGAAGAAAACTGCCATAAAGAAATGCATATAAATACTGGCAGAAAAGGTGGCATGTGAGAAGCACAGGTGATGGACAGCCACAGTTATTATCAGGGCACCCTAAGGATGTAATATTGACAAAAGAATGTATAACATAATGATATATTTGTTCATATCTCTATCTATCTATCTATCTATCTATCTATCTATCTATCTATCTATCTATCTATCTATCTATCTATCTATCTATCTATCTATCTATCTATCTATCTATCTATCTATCTATCTATCTATCTATCTATCTATCTATCTATCTATCTATCTATCTATCTATCTATCTATCTATCTATCTATCTATCTATCTATCTATCTATCTATCTATCTATCTATCTATCTATCTATCTATCTATCTATCTATCTATCTATCTATCTATCTATCTATCTATCTATCTATCTATCTATCTATCTATCTATCTATCTATCTATCTATCTATCTATCTATCTATCTATCTATCTATCTATCTATCTATCTATCTATCTATCTATCTATCTATCTATCTATCTATCTATCTATCTATCTATCTATCTATCTATCTATCTATCTA
Organism: Ariolimax columbianus; assembly: GCA_036924085.1. Classification (NCBI taxonomy): domain Eukaryota; kingdom Metazoa; phylum Mollusca; class Gastropoda; order Stylommatophora; family Arionidae; genus Ariolimax; species Ariolimax columbianus. The sequence continues at coordinate 58,209,122 of JAVGWX010000001.1, read as the reverse complement.
TCTATCTATCTATCTATCTATCTATCTATCTATCTATCTATCTATCTATCTATCTATCTATCTATCTATCTATCTATCTATCTATCTATCTATCTATCTATCTATCTATCTATCTATCTATCTATCTATCTATCTATCTATCTATCTATCTATCTATCTATCTATCTATCTATCTATCTATCTATCTATCTATCTATCTATCTATCTATCTATCTATCTATCTATCTATCTATCTATCTATCTATCTATCTATCTATCTATCTATCTATCTATCTATCTATCTATCTATCTATCTATCTATCTATCTATCTATCTATCTATCTATCTATCTATCTATCTATCTATCTATCTATCTATCTATCTATCTATCTATCTATCTATCTATCTATCTATCTATCTATCTATCTATCTATCTATCTATCTATCTATCTATCTATCTATCTATCTATCTATCTATCTATCTATCTATCTATCTATCTATCTATCTATCTATCTATCTATCTATCTATCTATCTATCTATCTATCTATCTATCTATCTATCTATCTATCTATCTATCTATCTATCTATCTATCTATATATATATATATATATATATATATATATATATATATATATATATATATATATATATATATATATAAAGATAGATAAGATAGATTAGATAGATTAGACAGACAGACAGACAGACAGACAGACAGACAGACAGACAGACAGATAGATAGATATAGTTAGTTACTTACTGTGTCCTAGACACTACATCACACATCATTCTTTCAAAAACCATATATACTCTGCCTATTTGGGCTTTATTTCAGACTTCTTACACAATGTAAACATGATATAACGTTTTTATAAAACAATATTTTGATTATTTCAGTTTAATAACAACTAGAATATTTAACCAACAATCATTCAATCATTGAACATATTTCTTTCTTGTACACTCTGCAAACATTTCCATTCAAAGTATTTAAACTATATGTCCATCTTTAGCAACAGGAATCAATGTTTAAGTAATTTTAAATTTTGATAAAAATATTCACCATGCAAATAAAGCAGATAACATAGAACCATGTAACATATCCAATGATGCCATCACTATGGGTGGTAGCTATAATTGCATAGCTGGACATGTGGCTACATTCACAGTTTACAAAGTCATCCTCTTGGCTGCTGAGATCATTGGTCACTTTACAAACATCAGTAGGGCTCACCCATTTATCAGAACCATCATCGAAGTAGACACATCTAAGAATAAACAGCAGAATATTTTTATCAATTTCCCTATGTGGATTCCTGGGTCAAGTGACAAATAAAAGATATCACTCCTAGATAAATAAAAATAGACATCACTCTCTATGCTACAAGACTGAAATAAGCAGATGGCACGCTCATTCCAACATATTCAGGAGAAAATGATAGACTAAGTGTATATATCCAACAACAAAAACTGAATATAATCTCAAGAAGACCGAAGTCATTACATTAAATGTAAAAAAGAAATGAAAGAACTATGAACAAAGAAAGTCACACATCTACATACTAGAGAGGCACAGTTGCATCAGATGGAAAATGCAAAAACATCAACTTCAGAATGAACAAAACATCATAAAATTTGCCAGCTCAAACAACATGTCCTTCATAAAATAGCTCAAACACCAAACTAAATATAAACAAGAGTTGCATACTTTCTGTGCTTCTGTAAGGTATGGAGTGGAGTGTTGAATAACAGAAAAATAAATGTTCAAATTATGATCTATTCAAATAATTTATCTAAGGAAGATTTTTTAAACTTTCCGGATATCTGATCACTATCACTAACCAAGAAATGCTTTCTCAGAGCAACCAAGAAGTGCTTTATCAAAGCAACCAAGAAGTGCTTTATCAAAGCAGCCAAGAAGCGCTTTCTCAGAGCAACCAAGAAATGCTTTCCCAGAGCAACCAAGAAGTGCTTTCCCAGAGCAACCAAGAAGATTTCAATCAATCAAAACCTTTTCAGCTTCTTGAGGAGCAAAGGTCTTCAACAACTACATGCCAAATGTTGACCTGTCTGTATCTATTGAAGTTTATATGGCTTAAGTTTCTAAAGGATGGGGTAGCCAGCCTCATGCCCAACCCTACCTAGTCTTACGACATGTCTGGCTGCTACAGTGTTACTATTCTTTGCTCTTTTTTGGGGCCCTGGCAACATTTGGACAACTGGGTGTCCCTGACTTGGGAATGAAAAATAAAACCGCTTTATCCTACTATGAATATCAAAAGAGGTAACTATGGAGGGTTCTGAATGAGTTTGGCAACCTCACCATGTAAAATAAAGTGCTAGAGAAACAACCTCTGCAGTTGAATTTAAATGATCTGTCAGCTAATTTACTGAAATGATGATAGTTACAGTGGTGATTTCAAGGTTCATATCAGAGAAATGGGAAGGATGACATGACTATGATGATAATGGGTTTTCCATATTATCTTATCAGAAATCAAGCTTAATTTATAATTATACTAATACTAGTTCATACAAAATAAATCAAGAGTTAGGATTAGACATAAACATAAAGAAAACAAAGACTATGATATTTGGGAAAAGTGACAAGAAACCATGTATGCAGATAAAAATAAAAGATCAACTACTGGAACAGGTAAAGGTTTCTTCTATCTAAGTCATATAATAATGAGAGAAGGCAGCTGTGAAAAAGAAATCAGAAAGAGAATAGGTATGGCCAAGATGGTATTCAGCAACATGCGACACATACTGACATCCAAACAGATAAACGATAATTTGAAAATGAGAATTGTCAGGTGTTATGTATACTCGTCACTACTTTACAGCGCAGGAACATAGACACTGAATAACAAGTTGGAAAAGAGTTTTGAAGCCTTTAAAATGTGGGTATATAAAATACTGGGTCGCATTTCTTGGAAAGAGAAAAAAAAACAAATGTGGAGGTATTGAAAAAGTTGGGGGTGAAACGAGAATAAAATTACTAAAATCAGGGTTAGACAATTACATTATTTTGGTCATATAACAGGACACACCTTCTTGTTAAAGACCATACTAGAGGGTAGGGTGGGAGACAGTCGTCCAAAAGGCAGACAACGTTTTAAGTGGGTGGATAACATCAGGAGATGGACTGGAAAAGGCTTGTCAGATTGCACCATTACAGCAAGAGATAGAGTACACTGGAAATCCATTGCAGCTGACCTTCGATGCGGAGAAGACACTTGAACTGAACTGAGTCCATGCAAAGTCTAAAAGTTATATGCAATTTAAATATACGTTTTTATATGCTAAAAACTTCACACACCAAGAAATTTATAATAACTAAACATAATTTACATCTGGTAATTTTGTCACACACCCATAGCAAAATGCAAGAGAAACCGGCCTTGGTGAAAGAACAATCACCCAAATTGGGACTGAATATCAACACAACAAAAACAGAAGCTGCTTAAAATTAACTAGATTAACAAAGAACAAATCAGGGAGAGTCATTGATAGAGGTGGAATCCTTTAGTATTTAGGCAACACAATTGACACGTCAGAGGGTACAGATGCAAATGTAAAGATCAGAAATGGAAAGGCAAGAATTACATTCCTGGCACTAAACAACATATGGAAATCCTGAGAAATCAAGATTTACACCAAAGTTAAAATATTCAACACCAGCGTCAAGTTTCTGTTTTTTTTGCTTGTTGTATGGAGCAACAACATGAGAATGACTAAGGTGATACAAGAAAGACTCCAGTTCTTTGCAGATGCTTACAAAGGATAATAGGCACAAAGTGGCAGGACACGGAGAGGAATGAAGACCTGTGGGAAAGGAACCAACAACATCCACTGGAACAACAAATTAAGAGAAGCAAATTGGGTTAGATAGAACATTCGCTGAGGAAGGCTTCTACATAGAATCCTCAAGAAAAGAGAAAGGAAGGTTGACCTAAAAATGCATGGAAAACAGAATGTGAGAGGGAAATTCAATTTAATGGTTACACCTGAAGAGTAGCCCAGCAATGTGTATGCTGGTGAGATGTTGTCAATGGCCTAGGCACTAATACAAGCAATGAGCTTTCATTGATTGATTGATTGATTAATTAATTGGATAGTTTGATTAGCAGATTAATAATTTACATTTACAAATTACTTTAAACCATAATCTCAAAATTTATAACTCTAGAAACAAAAACAGAAAGTACTTAGCATCCTTGGCTGCAATACGACGATCAGGTGTGTGTATGGTGTATTTAGCCGGATACTGTGTTCCAGCAGATTGTTGCCCTTTCAATCCAAATCCTATAATCTGAAAAGAGCCACCAACAGTGTAAACATTTTGCTTTACTATTAGGTATCCTAACATCCTAGTAAGTAGCATGTCCTTTACAGAACGTCGCTTCTTACAACTGCCAACCTATGTAGTTATAAGATTCTTGGCAAGTGTACAGTACGGTAGGTTGCCATTACTTTCAGTACGTGGAGGAGCGAGAAAAAACCAATGTCTGCCAAACTGGACATGAGCGGAATTCAAACTGGGTGCGTTGGGATTGTAAAATGGACACTTTGCCCTTAGGCCATGCAACCTCCTAACATCATGATCTATAAACTCAAAAACTGCAGCTAAATGTATATTTCAATCCTTATGTGGATTGGTTATTCTAGATTTCTTTGAACTGATAGAGAAAGATTTCAAATGACCCATTATCGAGCATGCGTATAATCACTTCTCTCGCCCTATATAGATCACCTCCAGCTGATGACAGATGACTACAAATATGCTTTCTCCTGTTATCTTTTACCCTCAACAGATCACCTCAAGCTGGTGACTGTGGAGACAACAGATATGCTTTCCCCGTTTATCAAGCATGTGTACGATCAATTATCTCTCATCCCAAACAGATCACCTCGAGCTGATGACTGATGACAACAGATATGCTTTCTCCCTTTATCTTTTGCCCTCAACAGATCACCTTAACTTAACTTAACGTCTTTATACTGGTTTAGAAGACCCTGCAGAGTCTGTATACAACCAGTTACATTTACATCACCTTGCTCTAAAATCTATGCGCATCCAGTTTATTCTTAAACGCATTAACTGTCCCTGCCTCCACCACCTCCCCTGGCAATGCATTCCAAGCAGACACCACTCTCTGACTAAAAAAATATTTCCTAATATCTAACCTGGACCTCTCTTTAATCAGCTTGTAGCTATGCCCTCGTGTTATTGTAGGTGGCTGTATTTTAAAAAACTTGTTATAGTCTAATTTATCGATTCCTCTGATCATCTTATAAACCTGTATTAAGTCACCACGAATTCTTCTCTCTTCGAGACACTGTAGGCCCGTTTTTCTGAGTCGTTCCTCATAACTGTAATTCTGGAATCCAACTATCATCTTTGTCGCTCTTTTTTGTATTCTTTCTAGCATGTTTATGTCCCCTCTATGATAAGGACTCCACACCTGTACACAGTACTCCAATCTAGGTCTAACTAAAGCTTTATACAGTTTGACGATCACTTCCTTGCTCCTATGTTTAATATTTCTTTTTATCATACCTAACATTGCATTTGCCTTTTTCACTGCTATCTTAACTTGCTCACTCACCTTTCCTGTATGATCTATTATAACCCCTAGGTCCCTTTCCTTATCTATCTTTCTAATATTGTTTTCTCCCATTCTGTATTTATGTTCCATATTGGATCTACCCATGTGGATGACTGTACATTTATCTACATTAAACTCCATTTGCCAGCTTACAGACCATTCTCGAATTTTATCTAGATCCGACATCAATATATCCACTTCCGCTTTAGATGAGACACTACTGCATAGTTTTGTGTCATCAGCAAATTTTGCAATCATGGATCTCATATCAATGTCCAAATCATTTATATATATCAAGAACAAAATTGGTCCCAAAACCGAGCCCTGTGGCACACCACTTTTCACTTCACTCCACTCAGAGTACTCCTTATTTATGCCCACCCTCTGCCTTCTTCCTGTTAACCAATTTTCAATCCATTTGGCAACTTCGCCACCTATTCCATGTGATTTTAACTTTCGAAATAATCTTAAATGAGGTACTCTATCAAAGGCCTTTGCAAAGTCTAGATAAATAACATCCACTGGCTCCCCTTTATCTATGATTTTAGTAACCTCCTCCATGAATTCTAATAGATTTGTTAAGCATGATCTCCCTCTAGTAAACCCATGCTGACTATTTCTAATTAGATTACATTTTTCTAAATGCATTACAATGTTTTCTTTGATTATTGACTCTAACAATTTACAGACTATGCTCGTTAAACTCACCGGTCTATAATTTGCCGGATCTGATTTTTTGCCTTTTTTGAATAAGGGGATCACTCCTGCATCTTTCCAATCCCGTGGAACAATCCCTTTTGTAAGTGATTGAGAACATAATATAGCCAATGGTTTTGCTAGTTGGTTTCTAATTTCATACAGCAATTTTGGGTGAATACCATCTTGACCTGGACATTTATTCACTTTCAACCCCTCCAATTTTTTTAAAACCATTTCCTCTGTAATACAGATTGATCTTAATCCCGCTGTATCCATGTCTCTTTGAAAAATATCTATAGGCTCTGGGATCTCGGAGCAGTCCTCCTTTGTGAAGACTGTGCCAAAGTACTGATTAAGCAGATTAGCAGCCTCCCTATTCTCACTTATTATTTTCCCTGTACTGTCTATGAGAGGGCCTACTTTGTCTTTCGTTCTTTGTTTATTTCTAACATAAGAAAAGAAGCTTTTACTGTCAGTCTTGATCCTCTGAGCAAGTTTTTTTTCAAAGTCTATTTTTGCTGTTTTATTCGCTTTCTGAGATATGTTCTGCTTGTCCAAATATTTTACATATGTTTCTTTTGATTTACCTGCCTCTATATATTTTTGCCATGCTTTATTTTTTGCTCTTCTACATTTCACTACAAATCTAGTTATCCACTTTTTACGCTTGGGGTTTACCTCCCTACATGGAACACATTCCTCTTTTAGCGTTTCTAGAACTGTTTTAAAACTTTCCCACTCCTGTTCAACATCTGTTCCTACAATAATATCTTTCCAGATTATGTGGTTCGCTGCCTCTTTCATCCTCTTAACATCTGTCTTAGAGTAGTCGTATGTTCGCGTGTTTATGTTTACTTCTTTCCCTGCAATAAGATCCCAACGGATGATTTGATGGTCACTTGAGCCAAACAGTTCCCCAACGGTAACGTTTTCAATCATATTTTCCTCTGTGGTAAAAACTAGGTCGAGTATGTTTTTGCCTCTGGTGGCTGCTTCTACGTGTTGAATTAAAAAATTGTCAGTTATGCACGTAACAAAAGGTTTTGACTCTACAAGTGCTTCTGCCATATCCCATTTTATTTCTGGATAGTTGAAATCTCCCATTAATAATAATTTCCCTTTACTTGCCTTTGCTATGCTACTAATCAGCTCCTCATCTTCCTCTTTTTGACTTGATGGACATCTATAGCACACTCCAATCACTGTTTTTTCACCCCCACTTTCTATTTCTCCCCATACACTTTCATTTTTGTTACCACATGATAAATAATCTTTGATCGTTATATTAACAGAATTTATACAGTATAATAAAACGCCACCTCCCTTAGTCTTGTCTCCAATTATCCTATCTTTCCTTAACATTTTCCTTAACCTCAAGCTGGTGACTGTGGAGACAGATATGCTTTGTCCCTGTATCAAGCATGTGTACGATCAATTATCTCTTGTCCCAAACAGATCACCTCGAGCTGATGACTGTGAAGACTACAGATACATTTTCCAAATTCTGCCACTCGAAGTGAACAGATTTCCTTCTCATCACATTGATCATAATAGGGCCACCATTCATTCCAAATGCAATGGCCCCTGGAGCATATGAGACAGCCTTCTAGATCCACTCTCGAATGCCGAATATCGAGTGTCCTCTTTTTTAAAGACACATTTCAGCCTTACCTAAACCAAGATGGCCGCTGAGTGGTCCTTCCTAGTTGACTATTCAGCCATCAATATTATCTTGCTACTTTCCTTTTGAATCCTGTTGACTCTTAAGTCTGACTGTGACTTTGTTATTCCAAATGTGACAGCCTAGCATGGAATTCCTTGCCGCTAACTCTCCTACTGATACTAGTTCACAAAAAAGAATGGAAGTCTAAAGGCACTACCCCAAATCAGACAAATCAGTTCTTATTCACAGCAAACACTGCTGCCTCTCCCACGTTTCCAATTCAATCCCCAACTTGACTGTGGCATTGCATTGACCCCAGTTTGACCTGACCTTGCCAATTACCTTCTCAGCCAGTTTTTGGCTTCAGAGATTAAACTGCCATTTCTAACGCTTATGTTTTGCTGGCTGGTAGTCCTGTTACCTACTGCTCCCTGACACATAACACTGTTACACAGTAATAGCCCCATGGATTCTCAGCATCCACTCATACCAATAACCATACGTGACGTCAAGTCTGAAAATTACTGAAGCGAAGGTCATCCTTCAATACCATACAAACATGGGTTTCTGTCAAATTCAGATCATTTCTTGACACAATAGGAGTGAGGAATCTATTACGGTATTGGTTACTTTAAAAAAGTGACAACCTTTGATAACATTGTATTTTCTTACCTGAACTTGTTTTTAGACTAATTCTTCTCTTTCCCTGTTGGTTCCAATTCATCAAGACTGGTTATATTGTCAGGTCTAATGTCTTAGGATCAATCCCATCCATATACATTTTTTTCACTCAACCTCCAGCTGTATTGGTTTCTGTCATATTCTGTTGCACTGATCTATGTTTGATGTTATATCTGGTGATCTAACACTAAGTATACTGAGGCATGATGGTATACTGAGTCATGATGGTATACTCTTAGTTTCAAGCCACGTTTCTGAGATATATTGTGAGACTGGTTTACATTAATTACAATAATACCCCAGGGAAGAAGATGAGCGACTAAGTAAGTAATAATAATAATAATAGTAATAGCCCATTGCAAACAAGGATAGTGACACCTTCAGATATGTGTATTCAGATGCGACAGCATATGACTGTACAGCTCAATCTGAAGACAACAAACTTTACTGTACATTAGGCACACATGGACAGCATTAATAATGATGATAGTGTGCCAGGCTAAGCGTTTTTGAGCAAGCAGCTCCCAGGAGATGATATGAATGGAGAAACTGTTCAAAGAAACTTTCAGAGTTTTTGCATCATTTTTTATATTTACTCCAATAAGCGCTTGCCTGTCCTAAGCTCACAGGACAACAGCTGCTTAGAGAGGCACCAATCAAACATGCAAACAACATGCACAGTCAATTTAAACTGGACTCTCTATAGCAATGTATGAATGTCTGAGAGTCTTGTCCAGCTAAGGGCTACAGGGTTGGATACTCTATCCTGTCACCAAATCTTAAGCAGCCTACAGAAACAGCTTACATGGAAAAGGTTGGGTTTTCTGACATGCTTGCTATAGAGTGTTCATGTTTTATGATTAGCACAACAGCACGATACACCTTGTTCAGGATATAAAAGATAAATTATATGAAGAAGTAAGTAAGTAATAATAATAATAACAAAAGTTGTATACCCTGTCATTAATAACATTATTAGTATCTGCTTTTGTCTGGAACCAAGTCTGACTGCTGTATTCCAACAAGTGAAAGTCCACACACTGATGAAAGAATGTAACAACAGATTTAATACATAGGAACTACTTTGATGCAACATGCAACAGCAGAATACATAAGAACTTTACATTGATGCAACATGCAACAACAGAAGTAATACATAGGAACTTTACATTGATGCAACATGCAACAACAGAAGTAATGTATATAGGAACTTTAGATTGATGAAACATGTAACAAGAAAAGTAATATATATGAAGTTTACATTATGAAACATGTAACAACAAAAGAAACACATAGGAATCTTACACTGATGAAACATGCAACAATAAAAGCAATACATAGAAAGTTTACTTATATATATAAATATATATGTAGCATTTTCTTCCAGCACAGATCTGTTTCATCAACCATTTATATTTTATACATAGTGTAGTCACCATTCTGTATTATTTTAGAAAGCTCATTTAGATAGTGTTTAAATGATTCAACATCAACACTTGCAGTTTTACCTTTCACTTTAATGTTGTGAAACTTGTGATGTAAGATAGCACCCAATGTCTCCAATGCTTTTTTCAAATTCGGCATCAAGTCAGCCAGGGAGAGCGTGGCACTGATATCCATGATTGTGCTATATGCTGAGCGGCATTAGTATAGTTTTACTACTAAATAGTGAGTTATGGTACATAGCGGTGTTAAATGATATTGATATAATAATTATGATTAATTTAGTGAACTTAGGACTTTTAATGCATTATATTCACAAGTAAGGATACTCTCCAATGTCTAATTTAGGTGAATATTGCTTTGTTATTCTTTATGATTATGAAAGTTATTTATTACAGTAGTAAGCATTAGCTTAACATCTATATGGTCTTCATTTCACTTGTTTTGATTATCATATATTATATTATGTTATACTGTACTTTACTGTACTTTACTTTACTACACATAATTTAGCATTGTAATTACATTTGCAGAAGGGCTAGAGCAGCTACTTTCAGCTGTTCATGGACATAGTAAAGATCAAAACATGTTCATAAACATAAATAAAACAAAGATAATGACCACCGACAAAATACAATGTCAACATAAATTTACAGTGGGTGGTGAGGAAATAGATCAGGTCACACATTTTGAATATCTGGGCTCCAGAATTTACAAAAATTGGCGACTGCTCAAAAGAAATCAGAAAAAGACTAGCTATGGCAATGCAGAGACTGAACAGCCTGAAGAAATTATGGCAGGGCACCAAGAAAATGATAAAAGTAAAGGTCTTGAGAGCCTGTGTTTTTCCTGTGGCAGCTTATGGCTGTGAATCATGGACGATTACCAAAACTTCTAGACAAAGAATCGAATCCTTCGAGTAAAAATGTTACAGAAAGATCCTCAGAATACCCTGGACAGAGAAAAAAACAAATGCAGACATTCGGCAAGAGTTGAGCATAGAAGAGAACTGGTTTATCAATTCCATTTTGGCTAGAAAATGCAAGTATTTTGGTCACATCAAGAGACACAATGGTCTTGAGAGAACGGTGATGGAAGGTATGGTGCCAGGCAAAAGAGGAATGGGTAGACCAAGAAGACGATGGCACCAAGATATCCAGGAATGTCTGAGTATGACTGTGGCGGAGACTGGTGTTTTGGCAAGGGAACGAGTTTCTTTCAGACAGACTGTGATGGGAGCGATGTTCTACAAAGGACATGCTACATGATGATGATGAATTATATTTGTAGTTTACTGTTTACATTTGTAGCACCAGTAAGCTGAGTTTCGCTAGGTATAAGATACCGGTTAAGGAAAAGCTGTACACACAAAAATCTATGACCAGGTCACTCACTTGATTATTAGTACCATCATCTGCTACTCCTATGTCTGGTAGAGTTGCTGGAGCAGTAAAGCTGTCCTTTGACCTGTAAGGCAAAAAAAGTACAGTATAAAAAATGTTACTATTATGAGTGGTCCACCAGGGTCTTAATATATGACAAGGACAAGAATAGCACCATTGTCCCACAGAGAGCATGTCATAAGAGGCTGTGTGACATGGCATAACGCCGACCATGATTAACTTAACGCCTTTATACTGGTTTAGAAGACTCTGCAGAGTCTGTATACAACCAGTTTCATTTACATCACCTTGCTCTAAAAGCTATGCGAATCCAATTATTTTCTAAATGCATTAACTGTCCCTGCCTCTACTATCCCCTGTCGCAATGCATTCCAAGCATTCACCACTTTCTGGCTAACAAATTTTTCCTAATATTGAATCTGGACCTCTTTTTAGTTAATTAGCTAGCTGTATTTTTAAAAAAATTTTACAGTCTAATTTATCCATTCCTTTGATCATCTTATAAACCTGTATTAAGTCACCACGAATTCTTCTCTCTTCTAGACACTATAGGCCAGTTTTTCGGAGTCTTTCCTCATAACTGTAATTCTGGAATCCCAATATCAGCTTTGTCGCTATTTTTCTAATTCTTTCCAGCATGTTTATATACCCTCTACAATGAGAACTCCACACCTGTACACAGTACTCCAATCTATATCTAACTAATGCTTTATACAGTTTAACTATCACTTCCATGCTCCTATGTTTAATATTTCTTTTTATCTTACCTAATATTGCATTTGCCTTTTTTACTGCTACCTGGACTTGCTCATTCAGTTTACCTATATGATCTATTATAACCCCCAGGTATATTACTGTCAGGCACCCATCATTGAGCTACTGACAGAAAACAAAGCACTAACTTAACTTAACTTAACGTCTTTATACTGGTTTAGAAGACTCTGCAGAGTCTGTATACAACCAGTTCCATTTACAACACCTTCCTCTAGAAGCTGTACGCATCCAATCTGTTCTTAAATGCATTGACCGTCCCAGCCTCCACCACCTCACTTGGCAATGCATTCCAAGCATTCACCACTCTCTGGCTAAAGAAATACTTCCTAATATCTAATCTGGACCTCTCCTTAGTCAACTTGTAGCTGTGCCCTCTTGTCCTTGTTGGTGGTTGTACTTTAAAAAACTTGTTATAGTCCACTTTATCCATTCCTCTGATCATCTTATACACCTGTATTAAGTCACCACGAATTCTTCTCTCTTCTAGACACTGAAGGCCAGTTCTTTTTAATCTTTCTTCATAACTGTAATTCTGGAATCCCACTATCAGCTTTGTAGCTCTTTTTTGTATTCTCTCCAGCATGGCTATATCCCCTCTCTGATAAGGACTCCACACCTGTACACAGTACTCCAATCTAGGTCTAACTAATGCTTTATACAGTTTGACTATCACTTCCTTGCTCCTATGTTTAATATTTCTTTTTATCATACCTAACATTGCATTTGCCTTTTTTACTGCTACCTGAACTTGCTCCCTCACCTTACATGTATGATCTATTATAACCCCTAAGTCCCTTTCTTTATCTATCTTTCTAATATTGTTCTCTCCCATTCTGTAATTATGTTCCATATTGGATCTACCCATGTGGATGACTGTACATTTATCTACATTAAACTCCATTTGCCAGATTACAGACCATTCTCGAATTTTATCTAAATCCGACCTCAATATATCTACTTCTGCTTTAGATGAGACACTACTGCATAGTTTCGTGTCATCAGCAAATTTTGCAATAATGGATCCCATACCTATGTCCAAATCATTTATATATATCAAGAATAAAATTGGTCCCAAAACCGAGCCCTGTGGCACTCCACTTTTCACTTCACACCACTCATAGCAATCCATATCTATTGAGATTGTAAAAATGCAACACACTACTGTAACTGCTCAGTGAAACTTCTACTGTTCTCCATTCTATTCCCAAAGTAGTAGAGAGACACCACTGTAAAGGAAGCCTGTGTAAAACACTTTGTTTGCTCTTGCAGTGGTGGTTTCTGTAGCAATGTGTTTTACGGAATTGGCTGCTAGCCCCATTCGCAGCTTCTCTTTAATCATCTTCTACTGAATTAATGAAGATACAGTGGGTATTTCCTCTTAAATAAAAGTCCTGGAATCAATGCTGAAACTTACTGTACATCAAATCTGTGTCCTGCTATTTGGACTGGCATCCATCTTCCTGCTGATATCTTGACATTAGCACACTGTGTGCTTATTCTGTGAGCAAAAAACAGAGAAAAAAAATGTTCAGTTTTTCAGACAAAAAAATTTTCAAACCTTGATTAAATTCTGATATTCATTTCTGCATAATACAAGAAAACTGCATTATCACTTCAAAGCAGCTCATAATTATATTTTTCAATGTTATAGGAAGTGTCTATGTAATTAATTTCATGTACTACTAAATCTGTGAAAAATGCAAACAGCTCACTTTCTTCTTTCTTTTGAACTCAATCTTGTTAGCTTTCATTATTGCTGCATAATTTTCTTTGATCATTCCCGGAGCTCTCCAAGGGGTTTATTGTTTTGAGGGACAAAAGCTATTTGTTTAAACTGTCACAAGAGTGCACAAGCTAGGTTTCTGTTACACACCCAATTTTTTTTAAATCAATGCCTTTCAAGGGTTTTGAAAGAGATCTCCATACTAGAAGATGTATCCTAACTGTAACCACATTCACAGGATTCTTATCAATTCAACTGTATCTGTACACCAATTGGCCATTACTCATATGCAACAAAAATAAACTTCTATACATTTTTCTCATTAAACAAGCAAAATATTTTGAATTATTTGTCATTATTTTGCAGCATCAATATTTTTTTTAATGAAAGCCTTTTACCAACAACATCATTATCATTTATCAAGTGCCATGCAGACTGTAGTATGCTAACATAAATGTCCAGAACACCATGTATCTAAGAATGTTAATCAATTCTGTTGTCGATTCTCTTCTATGCATTGATGACAAAATTATAATATTAGAAATTGCTACTAAAATGTATGTTTCTACTTTCTGTCACAAACTAGACCTGTCTTAAAAGCACATATTATACAGTGCTGAACTTGTTCATCTGTAATAAATATTCTCAATTAAAAACATAGAACTCACATATTATAGTCAGTGACAGGGGGACACGTTGCATTTGTAACCAAGGTGTCTGCAAACCCTTCAAGCTTTAGCACAAGTGATGTGCGTCCTCGTCTAGCATCACTAATAGCTGCATCTAAAAGCTTGCAAAACAAGTTCCTGACTGCTGTGATCACCTCTAATGGAAACCTGAATGAACATTTTAATGTTGATTATCACTTGACTTGACATAAAATTCTGGTTCCCTTTGAACATAAGGCTGCATAGAGCTGCAAAAGATGATCTCAAATTGACTCTTTTAGGCGCAGAAACATGGACACTGAATAACAATTTGGAAAAGAGTATTGAAGACTTAAAAATGTAGGTATTTAGAAGATTGGGTCGCATTACTTGGAAAGAGAAAAAAAGCAAATGTGGAGGTATTGAAAAAGTTGGGAGAGAAAAGAGAATTAATTACCAAAATCAGGATTAGACAGTTACTTTGGCCATTTAACAAGACATACCGCTTTGTTGAAGTCCATATTAGAGGGCAGGGTGGAAGGCAGTCATTCAAAAGGCAGACAATGGTTTAAGTGGGTGAGATGGACTGAAAAAAGCCTCTCAGATTGCACCATTACGCCAACAGATAGAGTACACTGGAGATCTATTGCAGCCGACATTCAATGCAGAGATGACACTTGAACTGAACTCTTAGTCTGACTTCTCCCTTAATGAAGCAATTGGCCTGATTAAACCAGCCAGGAGCAGAACTCTTCCACTGACATAACTCACAGGATTTGCTAGGCCTGTTAGTCTTTCCACATAGCAAGGTGGAGCACATGGGATGAACAGTGAGTGGTGGAGGGAGAAGGGAGAACATGGGATGAACAGTGAGTGATGGAGGGAGGAGGGAGAACATGGGATTAACAGTGAGTGATGGAGGGAGGAGGGAGAACATGGGATTAACATTGAGTGATGGAGGGAGGAGGGAGAACATGGGATTAACATTGAGTGGTGGAGGGAGGAGGGAGAACATGGGATTAACATTGAGTGGTGGAGGGAGGAGGGAGAACATGGGATTAACATTGAGTGGTGGAGGGAGGAGGGAGAACATGGGATTAACATTGAGTGGTGGAGGGAGGAGGGAGAACATGGGATTAACATTGAGTGGTGGAGGGAGAAGGGAGAACATGGGATGAACAGTGAGTGGTGGAGGGAGAAGGGAGAACATGGGATGAACAGTGAGTGATGGAGGGAGGAGGGAGAACATGGGATTAACATTGAGTGGTGGAGGGAGGAGGGAGAACATGGGATTAACATTGAGTGGTGGAGGGAGGAGGGAGAACATGGGATTAACATTGAGTGGTGGAGGGAGGAGGGAGAACATGGGATAAAAAGTGAGTGGTGGGGGGGGAGAACATGTGATAAACAGTGAGTGGTGGAGGGAGGAGGGAGAACATGGGATAAACAGTGAAGTAGTGGAGCACTTGGGATGAATATTGAGCAACTTCCTCTTGTGATCATGTCTGATGTTTCCACCGCCAGATACTTACTTACTTTCTGTGTCCAAGTACCAGGTTATACAGTATGTGTCCAGTATTGATTGACATGGATTGCCTTGTCATTCGCCTCCAGAATGTCAATCCTATTGCATGTTTTTTGGAAGTTGGGGCAGGTTATCAAGTGTTCTGGGTCCTATATTGTGCCACAGTCACATGTGTCATCATCTGTGTATCTTCACCGTTTAATTTTCCTCTTGCACCGTGATACACCAGTTCGGAGTCTGTTCAGCGACATCCATGTTGTGTATGGTAGATGATGTCTGGGGGCAGGTCCCTACCAAAGTTCTAACTCTGGGGCCTGCATCAGTTTGTGTCATCTCTCGATATAGCAACTTTCAGGGTTTGTCTGTATGGGCTGTGTTGATTTTAGGAAACTGTTTCTGGATTTGAGTCTTGTGTTCTGTACCTGATGTCCAAACATTGGGTGTCTTGGGTCGTGCTTCTGTTTTTCTTGTTTGATTTCTGCTGCAACACTTCTTCGTCTCTCAGGTGGTGCTATGCCAATTATGGGGTATATTTTATCTATGGGGGTGGGTTTAGGCACCCTGATACTATCCGTCAGATGAGTTCCAATGATGAACTCAACTGTTGTTTGGAGCTTCTCTTTAGCTCCCTGCAGTTTTGAAGGCACTGTTAAATCACTGTGCTGGTGTATCTTCTGGGCATACAATAAACAGTCCTGTAGCTTGTTCGTTTAGTCGACATGTGCACAGTGATGAAATTGACAAACACAGCTTGTAAATGTATTTATTCAATAGAAAATCTATAAAATTTTATAGCAGTCTAGAGGGGACGGCGTGGGCTAGGGCTTAAGTGACACGGCTCACAACCCGAAGAAGGTGCTGGGTTCGCTCTTCTTCACAGCACTGGATGTTACCCCGGGGAAGCAAACCCTTGGAAAATGCAGGAGGAAGCAGACCCTTACATAATTAATAATATATTTAAATAATTAATTAAATATAACAACTTCAGAAAATAACAATAAATCATATTCTCTTCATTATCTTCTTCCCAATCATTTGCCATGTCTCCAGGCAAATATTTAACACGGCACAGGAGCTTAGATCTGAATGGCGACTACTTTTTTATAGCTCAAACGCTTATATGTAACTAAAAAGTAGGTTAAAAGCTTAATGAACAACAACTATAACTTTCTGTTCCTAGAGTTGTTTATCAATTGTATTGCAGGCTTTCTTCATGCTATGATTCTAAAGCTGCCAAGTACATTGTGTCTCTGTTATCCTGTCTCTTTTTCCAGCTTTTTACCTGTTGTTACATCTTCATCATTATCAGATTAGTCAGTCCAGAAACCAGGTGTTGAAGTGGTCTGATCTCTGATCATGTCACGCTACTTTCAACTGCTCTTGTAAGATCTCATTAGCTCAGCATAAGTCTGCAATAGTTGGCCTCCAGGTCTCATATTGTGACTAAGCCAAGAGAGTCTACCTATTTGTACACATTTCATTAGTTGGCTGTGTGTCCTTATTTCACTTGTTCGTGTGACCTTTTTTTCTGCTCAGCTCCCTTTTTGCAACATGTACTAGGACCACATCTCACAAGCTTCTAATATCTTTTCATACCTTTTGTTTAGAGTCCATGTTTCAAAGGCATGTAGCTATATAGTGCTGTGGGTCATATATGTGTGGTGATTATTCTTTTACACAGCTCAAAATATGTTACTTGATATTATAAATTCTGCTTGTTTCACATGAGCCATGCCTTTAACTTCTTAACAAATTTAAAACTCTTCTCTTTAATAACAAGGCTGGTTCAAAGCTGACACTTTTTCAGTTACAAAACTAATTATAATAAAAACAATACAAACCAACACCTGAGTATCTGGGGTGAAGAAAATTGAACCACTGTAACCTTCTGAGCATATCTTAAAAAATGATTAAAAAGGGTTGTGCATGAAGTTAGCATCATCATCATTTAAAGAAATTACAATTAAAACAACTACTGCAATTGCTCTGATACAGGCTTCCGGTAAATGGGCTAGTAGTAGTGGACGGTTTATGCTTCATGTGGAGCAAAAACCTAAAATGAATTAATGAATACATATCAGCAAAAATCTTGGAAAATCTTACTTTCTCTTATTTCCTTGATCATTGACTTTGTCAAGGACATCTTCTATAAGATTCAGGTTATCTTCTGAGAGTGTATTTTCAGCGAGCTTTTCCAGCTGATTAATAACTGAACTAAAAGACAAACATTAAACACGATTACAGCTTCTTATAAATTATCAGCAAACATTTATATTAACAGAATCAAAGCATTACTAGGAAACAGACATTTAATAAATAAAATTGTTAATAGCAGCTGTGGGGTGCGACCAAGTACTTAGCGGTATAACTGGGTGGGCAGATTAGGCTCATTAGCCTTGGTTGGCAGCCAATCTAAGAGAAGGTAAACTCTGACTCTAAACCCAGGTAGACAAAGCTTGTTAGCCTGTTCAGGCAGTTTGCCTAGGAGAGTAGGAACTCTGATTTTAAACCCACATGTCCCAGAGAGTGCTGGCTAGTCTTGGGACATCGGATGTAAACCCAGACAGAAAATCTGGAGTGGCAGCACCTAAGGCAGATGGTTTCAAAATTGTGAACTCATTCCGGCAGCTCCTGCAGCTGAGCTGATGCCAAAATGTCATGCTTTGCATTCCTTTGGATTACACCAACGTGGCCGAAAGCGGGGATCCTGCAGTTTGTGCAGCCCAGGGTCTCCATATTCATCACCCAGGCTTGCACCCCAAGAGGCTACTCACCGGATGCCACGCGCATAGTCTGCAAAGACAGACACCTATGAATGAATAATAGCAGCTAGAAAAAAGGAAGGCACGATGGAGACAGTATTTCCTAGAACTCTAAACCCAAATGATGCGCCGAGGCACTCCACTCATACATGTTTAAACACAGAAAAAACATAAATAAATATTAATTCAGAAGATTGAGGAAGTCCTTAAAAAAAAGCCCAAATCATAAAGCTGCAGATGCGCACAGAATAACATGCGTGACAATTAAAACTTGTGGATACATAGGAGTAAAATGGTTACATAAAATATTCTCAGTAGCTTGGGAGCAAAGTTGAGTCTCTGAAGACTGACAAAAAGCTAACATTGTGCCAATCTGGAAAAGCAAAGGCAACAAAAAAGAGTGTGATACCTAATGGGAGATGTCGCTTTTAAGTCATACAAGAAAACTGTGTGCAAAAATGCTGGAGCAGAGAATTTGGTATATCCTAGAATCACAGCTGAGTGGGGCTCAATTTGGTTTCGGACAATGTAGGAGCTACACAGATGCTCTATTAACCCTGAGACAACTAAGCGAAACATACATTGAATACGATCGAAAGCTCAATGAGGCTTTCATAGATCAAGAAAAGGCTTTCGAAAGAGTAGACAGAAATAAACCATCCTAGACGACTACGGAGTACAGGGGCAGCTATTAGAGAATATTAGAGCACTGTACCAAGGGTGTCAAAGTATAGTAAGAACAACAGATGGTCTGACTGAAACAATGGAGATAACAACCGGGGTGAGACAAGGGTGTGTGTTATCGCCACTACTCTTCAACACATCTATGGACAGAATAACGCTCGAGGCAAAATTGGAGCATCTGCCAAAAAATGCAGAGGAAGAAAGGACAGAGGCTAGTCAGTTAAATGAACTCTTTTTTGCAGATGATCAATGTCTACTTTACGAGAGTGAAGATGATCTGCAGCAACATCTGACTGCGCTCAGCTCTGTATGGGAAAGATACAGTATGAGAATTAACACATCCAATACAAAAACTATGCAGATAAGCAGATCACCTGAAAACATGAAGATTCTGGTAAACAGGACCAAGATTAACCAAGTGCAGGAGTTCTTCACAAGTACTTGGGCAGTGTTTTGACACAGGATGGAGGTTTAGAGAGATTGAGATTAGGTGCAAAAAAGCAAATGTGATTGCATACCAGCTGTCCCCATTATTGAAACACCCTAACATAAACATGTCTATAAAAATAACGCTAATCAACAGTATATTCATGCCAACTCTTTGTTACCAGTGACAAACAGACTTTAACAAAAACTCTAGAGAGAAAGATCATGATATGTGAGATGAGATGCCTCTGGAAAACAATCAACGTAACTAGGAGAGAGAGAATGCACAATGAAGATGTGAGAAGAATAATTGAAGCAAGAACCTGCTCTGAATATATTGATGAAGTGAAAATCAATTGGTTCGGCCACTTAATGAAAATGCATCCTGACCAACTACTCCTGTGCACTAATAATGCACGTTGTTCGAGTTTTTGCAACCGTGGCAAACAAAGAACTAGATAGACAGGAAATGTTGCAGATATTCTAAATCGTAATGGGATGGTGACCACTTCAGCGACATGTCTGGCCCTGGACAGAGAACTACGACTCCTCATGGCACAAGTGGATAAGACAAGACAAGAAATTAATAGCAGCTGGGGAAGGTCTGAAGTCACAAGGAAAATAATCATGTTTTTTAAATTGGAAAACAGTCACCAGGAGTGTTTTATTATATTGACTTAGTCATCTGGTGGATGTAAGGCTGCTATAGGGATCCCAGATGCTGAAGAGCAGGTAAATATTACAAACTATGTATAATATGAGACTATATATTTAATAAATGTTTACCTGAACTGTTGATATATGTTGAAACTGGTGTAAGTTAAATCAATTGTTCTAATTAGCAAGAGTAAAAAGGTTGCAAATAATGAAGTCTTGAGCATTCATTATTCTAGGCATTTAACTTTATGATGGTGAGGTAAGATAAGTAATTAATGTCACTGGGAGAGATTGAATGATAAATGAGAATATTAGAACTATTCATAGAACTACTTTGTGCTGAATATAGAGCAAGTCAGAAAATAAGATGGTTCGACCATCTCATGATGATACAACTTGATGAACTACTTTTGTATGCATAAAGCATATGGAGCAGAAGATGCAGCGAACGAGATGATAGCAGTCAATGATGCATTGCTGACTGCTAGATAAAATTCGAGAATGGTCTGTAATCTGGCAAATGGAGTTTAATGTAAATAAATGTACAGTCATCCACATGGGTAGATCCAATATGGAACATAATTACAGAATGGGAGAAAACAATATTAGAAAGATAGATAAAGAAAGGGACTTAGGGGTTATAATAGATCATACATGTAAGGTGAGGGAGCAAGTTCAGGTAGCAGTAAAAAAGGCAAATGCAATGTTACGGATGATAAAAAGAAATATTAAACATAGGAGCAAGGAAGTGATAGTCAAACTGTATAAAGCATTAGTTAGACCTAGATTGGAGTACTGTGTACAGGTGTGGAGTCCTTATCAGAGAGGGGATATAGCCATGCTGGAGAGAATACAAAAAAGAGCTACAAAGCTGATAGTGGGATTCCAGAATTACAGTTATGAAGAAAGATTAAAAAGAACCGACCTACAGTGTCTAGAAGAGAGAAGAATTCGTGGTGACTTAATACAGGTGTATAAGATGATCAGAGGAATGGATAAAGTGGACTATAACAAGTTTTTTAAAGTACAACCACCAACAAGGACAAGAGGGCACAGCTACAAGTTGACTAAGGAGAGGTCCAGATTAGATATTAGGAAGTATTTTTTTAGCTAGAGAGTTGTGAATGCTTGGAATGCATTGCCAAGGGAGGTGGTGGAGGCTGGGACGGTCAATGCATTTAAGAACAGATTGGATGTGTACAGCTTCTAGAGGAACGTGATGTAAATGGAACTGGTTGTATACAGACTCTGCAGAGTCTTCTAAACCAGTATAAAGACGTTTAGTTAAGTTAAGAAGAGTCAGTGAACAAGAGGTGTTCTAGATCCTATTCTGTATTTTAGTGGTGGCCCTGGAAACATGCATCTGTGCAGTCTGGTTTAGAGAAGTGATTGTAGAAGGAAGGCAAATCTAGTCCAAAAAATGTGTTGTGCTGAAACTAGGTATGTCGGGCAAAAAGGTGCAGATACTGCAGCCACTCTGTAAACTACAACACAACTTAAGAAAACATATTTAGAACAAATTACTAAAACAAAGAAGAAGTAAAAGAAGAAGTAGAAGAAGAAAAAAAATAATATAATACAAGAGGATCTGGTTACAAGGTATGAGGAAGGTCATGTGGCAGAAGGATAGATGATACAACATAAGTACTACAACCACAAAGGCTTACAACCGATGCAAAACTTTTGGCTCAAGAAAGTCAACCTAAACTTCCCACAATGCTTAACTGCACAAGTGGATGGAAGAGTAAAAAAGGGAAACAATTCATCTTTATAAAATAAATAAAATGTAATGATGTATATGAGAGTGAATAGTAATACTGACAAAACATTATTACAAATAAACATGATAATCATAAAGTAATAACTTTAAATGAACTGATTTTCTTAAATGAAAACAAGAGAATAACTGAACACCTACATAATAACATTATTATCAGAGAAAGGATCATCTCCTGGAATGGTAATCACTGTCCAGATAGGGATATCTTCTTCCTTCACAATTCTAACAGTGGCTTCACCAGCCTGGGGGTTCACCCTGTGGTAAAACATATTATGACAGTTATTAAATGCAGTTAAAGAGAAAGCACATTCTTCTTACCAGAGAAAGCACATGTGGCCATCACCAGTGCCAAGACTAGACAAGCTCTATGGCAGAGTCGACAGCCTCAGGATGACTCCTGCTTTCTTCGAACAAATTCAAATTGATGTCTGACAGCGTACGAAGAAGAAGAAGAAGAAGAAGAAGAAAAAGAAATGCAGTGATGTTCTACATACATGTTAGTTTATGTCAAGTAAAACCTGCATGGGGAGGATGGCCTCTTCTGCGCCTACGACGGTCAAGGAAAGACTTTTGACACTGAGGAATAATTTGTATAGTAACTTGTGGACCGGAGTTTCCTGGTCCAACCGTACAACATTACCAAACAAAGAAACTTGGCGGTGGTCAAGTGTTCCTGAGATTGGGTGGAGGACTGTTTTTGCAGAGACCTCCACGTTGCGGATTAGTCATGCCATTGAATGCCCGGGATACCCCTTGGTTGTGCATGTGGAAGACCTCCAGTCATGACATATCATATTTCAGCAATGTCCAGATTTCTGAGCCATCACGCAGGACTGGGACCACGCAGGACTGGTAGATGTGGATTTTGGTATTAAGAAAGATCTCGCTATTACTCTACACATGTTCAAGCTTGCGCATTTCTCTAAATGTGTAAAATAAGCAGATCAAACAATGTAAGCAAAATGTTAATCAAAATTATTGTAGAACATTGTTTTATAAAAATATCAGTAAACATATTTTGAATTTGCCTAGTTGTTTGTTTTGGAGATCCCAATTGTTGACTTCTGAATTTAATTTAAGATGACAGAGAGAGAAATACTAAAAACATATCAATTTACTTAATTTGTAATAACAAAACTCTTTAGGGGAGAAATCTCTATACAAAGCAATATACAGCTGTACACTTACAGAAGTGCACAAAAATATACAACTTATATGTATTTGAATACTTGAATTCTGGTTTTTTTTTTTTTTTTTTTTTTTGCGTTCGCCTTATTCCTTAAATCCCCAAGGCGGTGTGCGTTGCACTGTGGTTTTTATTTTGCGCCTGTCGGCCCAGTGCATCCGACTTCAGCATGCATATTACGCAAGGCTCTGCTTCCTCCTGCATTTTCTAAGGGTTTGCTTCCCCGGGGTAACGGCCGGTGCTGTGTTGGGGATCGAACCCAGCACCTTCTGGTTGTGAGCCGTGCCACTTAACCACTAGGCCACGCCGTCCCTAGAATACTGGTATTCAATCAGGCAAGGTTGTCTGGTGCCAGATAGCAAAAAGTTGCTTGAATCTGATAATCCTTTGCCCTGGAGTACCATGAGATTGTCTAAAGGTGTGGTGCAGATCATCTCTCCATCTCATTTACGGGCAACTACCCAGACGGTTATAGTTGTATGGCCATTAGAAAAACACCATCCTCACCAATCTGTCATGGTTGGCCCCTCTGTACTTTTGCATTGATGCAGAGTCAACGACTTTCTGGAACTCTGTTTAGTTACAGATGCCAGAATTTTGGATGTGGTCTCTTAGGGAGATATTTTGAACTCTTCGTTCCATTGCTCTTTCAGCTAAATGGAACTTCCCTGTGTACGATTTGCATACACTTCAAACCTTAACCCCATATACCATTAATAAATAACCATACTATTGAAGGTGTGAGCCCTGGCCTTGACGTCCGTCATCTGCTTGATTATTTGTCTAATGCGGTTGAAGCTGAGCCAACCCGCCGCTCTTTTAACTGAGATTTCCTTTTCAATGTTGAGGTTGTTTTTAATTTTCTAGCCAAGGTAGACATACACATTGGCATTTTCTATACACTAATTTTCCAATTGCAGTTCCCCAGTAGGGCAGAAAGTGTTCAGTAGAAATTGAGTCTTCTTTCTATCTATCTTCAGGCCAACCACCTTGCCTGTTTCATTCAGCTCATTTAGGCTTTGTTCAGCTTCTGCCATGTTGTTGCTGAAGATCATAATATTGTCCAAAAAATGTAAGTGTTAGAGCATCTCACAATCTATGTTGATACCTCGATCCTGCCAGTTTAGGGACCTCAAAACTTCTTCAAGGGCAGAAGTGAATAGTTTTGAGGAGATGGTATCTTCTTGTCGTACTCCTCTGTGTACAGGTATGAAAATTGCTTGTGGAAAAGAGTGATCTCAGTTGAGCAGCCCTCATTTATCTTCTCTATAAGCTGGGCGTACTTTTCATTAATACCTTGGTTCTTGAAGGCATTTACCACTGCATTTATTTCCATGCTATCAAAGGCCTTTTCGTAATTTACAAACACAATGCATAGGAGCATACAGATTTCCCACACTCTCTCCATCAACTGGTTGATTGTATGAAAGTGGTCATTGGTTGAGTAGCCCTTCCTGAAACCTGATAATTCTTGCGGTTGGTTCTCAATCAGTTGCCTTTTTAAAATGCGAGTAATTACTTTTCTGAACAGTTTATAAATAGTTGATTGCAAGCAGATTGGAAAATCACATTGAACTTATAGATGTCCCATTCAAATTGACATCAATGGTTCTGCATTTAATATTTCACACATACTTCTCACATGAATAAGGAAGAATAAGATTTCATGTCTCAGAGCTGTGAATATTCAAGGTGAAATCTTCACTTGCTTCAGTTAGCATTAATTTTTAAAATACTAAAAAGGTAATGTCATGAGTCTGTGATTATATTAATGCAAAGAGATAAAGAGAAACACAAAGCCATCATGATTTATCAATTTGAATAAATACTGGCCGTTTCTATGGGAAAAAAACAAACAAAGAAATATACAGGAACAAATGGGAAAAAGAACATTCAGGTGACCAAACAAATTAAAGTAATCTTCAGATTTTGTATGGCCACATCTGATTCAAATTCAACATGAGGAACAACGAAAGTATATTCAGTAAGTGTCATCACCATTCTGCTCAAGCTGTATGGAGGTGTCAAATCAGGTTGACCTCTTCAGAAGGCTCGATGAAACAGATCTTGACTATTGTATGGAGATAAACACTGGAATGACAAAATTAATGACCAACAACGCCGAGGTCTTCAACAGTAGGATAAAAGTTAATGGCCAGGAACTCGAAGTGGTTGACCGTTTTAAATATCTGGGTTCGATTGTCGGTGATGAAGGATCAAAATGGGAGGTGTTGGCCAGAATAGCACAGACAATAGCGGCACTTGCACAGCTTAACAGAATCTGACAAGATAAACGGTTAGTGCTATGCACAAAAATCAGATTAATGTGTACATTGGTTCTGTCAATATTCTTCTATGCATGCGAGACATGGACAGTTACAGCTGACCTTCAGCGAAGGATACAGGCCTTGGAGATGAGATGTTTCCGAAGACTTAAATGTCACGTACAAAGATCGAGATACAAATGAGGAAATATGAGATAGAATTACAACAGCAATAGGGCCTTTCAAAGACCTCTGGCAACTGTCAAAAGAAGGAAACTCACTTGGTACGGTCACATTTCGAGATCAAATGGCCTTGCAAATACGATCCTACACGGAAAGGTGCAAGGCAGACGATGAAGAGGCTGTCCCAAAAAGAGGTTGGAGGACAACATAAAAGAATGCTGACAGATAAAGGTGGCATAGAGTTGTGAGGATGTCTTCATGTGTGCCCCAACGACTTCATTGGTTACAGGATGACCTGACCTGACCTGACCACTGCTTTATAAAAAATAATCATTTACACCTAAAAGCATACGAGGATGATGAATGCGTATCTGTTATTTCCATCTTGCCTTTTACCTCTTTAAATAAAATAACACTACCTTGACAATGGCGGATCAGACTAGCTGTGTCCACTATGCATGACCTCTGACATGTGTGGAGTAATGGCAAGATCTCCCTTGGGACAAAAATCCACATCTACCAGTCCTGCGTGGTTCTAGTCCTGCTTTACGGCTCCGAAACCTGGACATTGCCGAAACATGACATGTTTTCATATGCGCAACCAGCGACGTATCATGGGCATCCAATGGCATGACTACATCCACAATGTGGGGGTCTCTGCTAAAACAGTCCTCGACCCAATCTCTGAAACACTTGATCGGCGCCAAGTTTCTTTGTTCGGTCATGTTGTACTGCTGGACCATAAAACCCCTGCCCACAAGATACTACACAAGTCGTTCCTCAGCACCAAAAGTCTTCCTCCAACAGCTGGAGATGCAGAAGAGGCTGTCCCCAAACAGTATGGCTCCAGCAATTAGCAACCTCCTTCTCCGTCCTGGACGAGGCCTGGAACGATGCCACAGATGTGGGTCATGGATGTGGCCGACACAACGGGCCTCAGATACCTAAGCAAATATTATTATTATAACCTTGACAAGTAGGACCCATGCTGTAAGTCAAACTCTAAGCACACGATCATCATATTAGTGACATTGATAATAAACTAGTTACATGTGTGGCTGTTATACACTTGGAGTTTACTTGTTTTTCATTGTGTGTATTTCTGCTGGTGGATTTCGTAGCGAAGTGGTTAAGCCGTTGGCCTCGTAATCAGGTGTGGGTTCAACTCCGGATTCCGCCTTTTATTTTATATCTCCTGCATACACATTGTGGTATTATCTATGACAGCAACACAAAGTTCCTACCTGGCGCCATTAGAAGGGATAGATAACCTTGTGAAGAACTGTTTGGGCAGAGAACTATCTGATGATAGCACTGGCGTCAAACTGATATTGATGTATTTCAGTTCCTACAAAGAAATATTTAAAGGATCCATGAAGACATTAGATGAAGATAGACACAAATAATGTCTGTTATCTTTTCAAATGTGCAAAATTTGTAAGCTATTGAAATTTATATTCAATATTACTGCTCTTCTAAAGGCAGGGTATGGGATTTAATACATACTGCATACTACAGATGGTCTTTGGCTACGTGGCAATATGCATAAAATGCCTGTTTGAATACCAGAATTCAAAGTATTCGCAGTATTACCATGTCAATAGCTCATAGTGTGATTGATGATACAATGTTTTAGTGTGATTGATGATACAATGTTTTAGTGTGATTGATGATAAAATGTTTTAGTGTGATTGACGATGCAATGTTTTAGTGTGATTGATGATACAATGTTTTAGTGTGATTGATGATAAAATGTTTTAGTGTGATTGATGATACAATGTTTTAGTGTGATTGATGATACCATGTTTTAGTGTGATTGATGATACAATGTTTTAGTGTTATTGATGATTCAATGTTTTAGTGTGATTGATGATACAATGTTTTAGTGTTATTGATGATTCAATGTTTTAGTGTGATTGATGATACAATGTTTCAGTGTTATTGATGATTTAATGTTTTAGTGTGATTGATGATGCAATGTTTTAGTGTGATTGATAATACAATGTTTTAGTGTGATTGATGATTCAATGTTTTAGTGTGATTGATGACACAATGTTTTAGTGTGATTGATGATACAATATTTTAGTGTTATTGATGATTCAATGTTTTAGTGTGATTGATGATAAAATGTTTTAGTGTGATCGATGATACAATCTTTTAGTGTGATTGATGATACAATGTTTTAGTGTGATTGATGATTGCATCAAAGAGTAGGTGGCTGACCAGCTAGAATATTTAAAAAATAAGGTTTCAATCATTTTTTATCAAGGGTAGAATAAAAAACATAGCCTGGAAACCTCGCAGCGAAGCCATGGCAATCTGCCTCAATTCTTCAGTACTATAAATCCCTTGCTGTACTTCATAAATAGGATTAAATACCTTAAGGATAGCATGATAACAGTGATAGTGAAGATTTAATTAAATTTTAAACAAATGAAAAAACACTTTAGCCAACCTGAGAGTTTGACAGAAATGTCAGAGAGCCTAATTGTCCACGAAAGTCTTGTGTTTCAAGAGCTGGATACACAGTTACTCCTGACACTTTGACACTTGCTGTCATTTGCTGTGTGCTGTAAGCAGCAGACACTTCGTATTTCAGGCCTTTAACTCTTTCAACTCCAAGGTGAACTGTGCGATCATTTTCTCCAACAATTACTACTCTGAAATGTTATCAGCTAGACAGTGAGAATTAGGGTAAAATATCCAAGCATTATTTAGTTCATTCTGTCCAAATATTACTTTCTTCAAATGCAGTTAAGTAATAAAAAATGTTTGGATAGTCACCCCAGCCATGGGAAACAGTAAGTTCAATCACAGAGTATAACCTGCAAGGTTATGTGTGGATTACAGACAACAAACAGTAATAATAATCTGACTTTTGGATACTTGTAATAAATGTTGTTTTTTTAATGTATGAATGATCACCACAGTCATGGGGAACAACAATACTATCCATAGAGTCTTCTTCTTTGACATGTGTCCTGAAAAAGATGTGATGTTGTGTTGTAGTTTACAGCAAGGCTGTGATATCTGTGCCTTTTGGGCTGACACATTCAATTTAAGTTGGCTTTATTAGATACTGGGTTTGGTTTTCCACTGCCATCACCAGTCTCTGAGCCAGACTACACTAGTGCAACTTGTCAGCGCCACTGCTTAGAGGGCAAATAGGTTCTAGGTCAGCTCTGATTTGCTGATCATGATGTAAGCAGCCAGTCAGCTATGAGGCACTGGCTTCTGTCAGCTAATTCACTGTGCTGCATCTTCTGCACCATTCATAGAGTAAAACCTGTAAGGTTATGTGTGGGTAACAGACCAACAAACCCAGTTATAATAAACTGAGTTTAGACTTGTAATATATCTTATAATATTATGAACCGTTTAGTAGGATGCTAAACAAACTATATCTTGCTTTATTAAACAGCCAGTGACACAGGCTAGAGCATTGTACGACTGAAAATGACCAGCTACTGAATCGTAGCCTTTATTATGAAGGAAAATTAATTTTGGCCACCGGAAAATGCAAATAAAGAACACTGTACAGTTATCTCACTTGCAAATATATAAACATCACAAGTTTAACATGACTTCAGAAAACAGTTAAATGGGACGATGAGGCTAACATCTGGTCAAGCAAAACACACTGATCAGACAATGTTACCCAGGGTCATGAGAAACATACTGGCCAAGACCCTCACCTGACCTCCTTGTTGGTACCCTGAAATGGGATATTGTCGAGGACAACAGTCTGGCTAACAAGGTGAGGTTCTTCTTCTTCTTCTTCTTCTTCTTCGTACGCAGTCAGACTTTAACCATTATTTTTTTGAAAAAAGCGGCGGTCATCCTGAGGCTGTCGTCGACACTGCCATAGAGCTTGTCTTGCAGTTCCACTGGTGATGGCCACATCTGCTCTCTCTGATCCTCGTATGTCGGGCAGTTCTGCAGCAGATGTTCAGCGGTCATTTTACCGGTACCGCACGGGCATTCGTCGGTACCACCTATCTTTAATTTGTTGAATAGGTGGTACCTCAGTCTATTGTGGCCAGTGCGAAGTCTGAAGACAACGACCTGCTCTCTTCTGTTCAACTGGTAATAGGCATCGTTTTTGGTGTAACCAGTATGTTCGGTTTCCCATTTGGTCATGTATCTGGCTTTGATAAGCCGTTTTGACTCTTCGTACGTCATACTAGTATCTGTTTGTGGTAGTCTTGCACCTTCTTTTGCCAGTCTGTCTGCCTCCTCGTTGCCTTGGATGTTGCAGTGTGATGGGACCCACTGTACCACTACCCTTTTTGGTGCGGACTGCTGGCACAGTTTGCAGAGTGCTGCTCTTAAGTCATTAAGCTCAGTGTTTTTCTGGCTTTTTAGTGCTGTGACTACGGCGAGAGCATCTGTAAGCAGGACTATATGGCTTTCATTTTCTTTGTGTGTCACCATTTCTTCCACTGCCGCCCTCAGTGCCTCTGCCTCCGCTCTGAAATTGTGTACTTACCAGTAGCGAATGACAGTGTTATTTTTCTGCCATTTGGTAGGTTCAGGAATGCTCCTGCCCTTCCGTTCTGTGTAGTGTTTGTTACAGAACCGTCGGTGTATGCATGGGTCCAGTCCATGCTTGGGTAGTTTTTCGATATAAAGCTTAGGGTAGTATCTCTCCTTTCTTTTTCAGTCTGGCAGTTTTTGTTTCCAATACCTGGTATATTTTCTACCACCTCTGGAAATATATTTGGCCCTAGGTAGGTTTTCGTACAGTAGTGATGGGCTTTGGTGTTGTTAGTGCGTTTATGGGATCTTCGTGCATCATTGCTTTGGCTATTTCTGCAAAGTTTCTTCGCTTTAGTTTTCCATTTCCGAAATTGTTTAGTCTCTGGTGCATTGGATGGTCAGTCAGTCAGTTTCTCTGATTGCAGCTGGGCTCTGCAGTCTCTTCTATCGGTCATGGATTGCAGTTTTGTAATCTTTTCAAGTTCTACAATTGGCGTTGACTTCATGCCTCCTGTTATAACTCTCATGGCTTGGTTTTGAAGTTTGCTAACTTTATCGAAGTTCGCCTTTGCTGCTGTTGTCCATGCCGCAATGCCATACACGAGAACTGGTCTCACTCTTCCAGTGCACAGTTTCTTTAGTATACTTTCGTCTGCTCCCCAGCTTGTGCCAGCAAGTTTCCTCATGATTGCCATTCTTTCTCTGGCTCTCATTCGGTTTCTTTCGATCTGACTTTTCCATGTCATGCGCCGATCAAATGTGACTTCCAGATAGTTTGGGTTGTCGTTTGGCTGCAGAAATTTGCCATTTAAACTTAATTTGGTATTTTAGGGTTTGATTGAAAGCGAGAATATTGTACATGTGGTTTTCTCCTCGTTTATTTTGACCAGCCATGAGTTCGCCCACTCTTCCAGCGATGTTAGGGCCTGCTGCATCCGATTTCTTGCTATGGTGAGATTCTTTTCAGGGGTCCACATAGCCAGATCGTCTGCAAACATTTAGCTATGGACTCTTCTTGGTATATTCTCTGTAATGTCGTTTATATACACCAGGAAGAGTGTGGGTGACAGTACTCCCCCTTGGGGTACTCCCTGCTCGAGTGTCACCTTTTTGCTCATCTGCCCTTGTACTTGAACTCTGGCCGTTCTGTTTTTGAGGTAGTTGTTGATCCACTTGTACATTCTCCCACAAACTTCACTTCTCCTTAGCTTGACTCTAAGTCCGTCTTTCCAGACTTTGTAAAATGCCTTTTCCAGGTCCACCCAAACCGCTTCTGTGTGTTTCTGTTCCTGGTAGGCATCTTCTATTTCCTGGGCTATGAGGATGACCTGGTCCTCAGTGGATCTGTGATGTCTAAAGCCGGCTTGCTGTGGAATTAGTATTCGTTTTTCTTCCAGATGCCACATCAGTCTGGTGTTTATCATACGTTCCATCAGTTTGCCGACACAGCTCAGTAGGCTGATGGGCCTGTATCCATTTGGATCTGTTTTGTCCTTTCCTGTTTTTGGTACTGGTACAAGTACTGCGTCTTTCCATGCCTGGGGTACAATTCCCCTTTTCCAGCTTTGGTTCAGGACCGATAGCAGTTTCCTCTTCGCTGTTTGGCCCAGCCCCATCAGCATTTCGTTTGTTATCCCGTCTTTTCCGGGAGATTTCCTTTTCTTTAATGTTCTCATGGCCTCTTCCATTTCACTCATTGTTAATTTGGCCATCATATGCTCTTCTGGTGCCGTATTGATGTTGTCGTGCCCCTTTTGCTCTTCACTATTGTCGGTATGCCTATCTTTCCACCATGGGCTTCATTTTGTTGTTTCGTGTCTTGATGGTTTCACACAGCCCACATGTTTGGATTGCAAATCTGTCCCAGTCGGCTCGTTTGTAATTCCAACGTGGGAGCGGTTTTGTTTCCTGTGGGCCTACTTCCACATCAATGTCTAGCCTGATCGGCCTGTGGTCGGTACCAGCCAGTTGGTTTAGCACCTGGCGGTCTATTTTATGGTTTATGTCCTGTGTGGAGAAGGCCAAATCTGGAGTCGAGGTGGTATGCCATGTTCTAGAATAGAAACTAGGGCTATCCTCCGGCCTATTGATTAGGGAGAGATTTGTATCTATCTCCCAATCTTCCACTTCATCACCTCTGCTGTCTGTGTCAGAGTATCCCCATCTCTCCGAGTGGCTGTTTAAATCTCCAACTACTATGCAGTTGGAGTCTTTGACCTCCATACTCGAGAGCGATAGGTCTTTATTTGGTGGTCCGTACAGATTGAAAATGCGGAGCTTCGTCTCTTGAGCCATTAAGGTGAGGTTCAACATGATCCACATTGTAGTGAGCGATACGCAGATGAAGCCAAGCATAGCACAACCGCTTGGAGGACCCCAGTCCACCTTCATCAGCATGCTCGGGATGTGAGGAAAGCTACTACAACCCGCCACTTAACGCCCTTTCAGGGCGCACAAAAGAGTGGGCATTCGTTGTGGGCATTCGCAAACTACAAACATTAGTGCTAAATTCAATAGTTTTCTGTTAGGTACATGTAAGTAAAATGAAGCTCCCGTTTATCCGTCATGTGGCATATGTGAAAGTATTATCTTATGCCTATATTTTTTATGACCAACAGCACACTGTGGGTGATGTGGTCAACATCAAGCTGGCAGCCTTTACTTTCCCAAGTTATTCTGGTACCCAATCTTTGTAGGCTGGGTTGACCCCAGAAGCTGATTTGCAATCAAAAACATCCCACGCCAACTAATTAATGAACCCAGATCGTTCAGCTGGGAAGCCAGTGTACTAACAGTTGTGCTATCTCGCACATGTACAGTATAATAAAGTATACTATTATTCTTCTTCTTCTGCATTCATTTTCAATCTCACGCTACCAAGCCCTGAACAGGGCTTCACAAGTAGCAGGATGTAGTTCGGAGAACGGAATGTGTTGTGTCGCTAGTTCACAGTTTGACTGCGATATTTGCACCTTTCGATCCGACACATCCGTCTTCGGCGACATACTGTTATTATAAGGAAAATAATAGCGCGCTGGCTTCCCATCTGAGTGGTCCTGGGTTCATTCCCCAGTTGAGGCGGTAATGTTTTTTTCAGACCACAATGACTCCCGGGTCGACCCAGCCTTATGAGTACCGATTCAGTCCGGGAAGTAAAAGCAGCGAGGGAGAGGAGATGGCTTCCGTCCTCATATAGTCGAGCCTTTGAAATGTGAGATCACTTACACCTCACACCCCTACGGCAGTAATGCTATGGGATACTTTACTTTACTTTTACTCTCAAATCAAACCAGGACTTTTTTGTTCGAGTTCTACCTGAATGGGTTATAGCGTGCTGGAACTACTATCATTAGTTAGGGGCACTTGTGTCCTATTACTTCTTGGTGGCCCACTTGTCATGAACCAGTCACGTGACAGATAAATTAAAAAACCTGACAACACTGTTAGTGGCATGCATGAAACAGTGTGTTGTGATGAAATTTCTTGTTAAAGGTGTGAAACCTGTGGAAATTTACAGAAGACTGCATTTACAATATGGTGATGAGACACTCAGTTGTAGTAAGATATTTGAATAAGCATTCAAGCAGTTGAAGCATTCACAATCATCCCCATCCAAATAATTTAGAACAATTGCATCTGCGGGTAAAATGATGGCGAATGTTTTCTGGGATAAACTTGGCATCATTCATGTTGATTTTCTACCCCGTGGTGCCACTGTCATCAGTGAACAGTACATACGTATTTTGAGTGATGTGCATAACCGTCTGCGAAAAAAACTGACTGGTTTGAACACAAAAAACATTCTGCTCCTCCAAGATAATGCTCAACCTCATATGGCTCATTGCACTATGTGCTATCTGCAGCTGACTATCCCATCTGTTTAGAACCATTAAGCCACAAAAACTTCAACGTCAACGTATGTTGACTTGGCCTGTACTTGTTGAAGACCTATGCTCCATAAGGAACTGAAAAAGTTTTAATTAATAAGCACAAATGCTCATGAACAATTTGTAAGTTACGAGCCAAATGACTTTTAAAATCAACTGAATCAACCAAATGAATAACAATTGTGCTACTCTTCTTTTTCTTCATTTGTTCTACTGCCCTTGCCATGTGGAAGGCTCGTACTTTTGATAAATGTAACTTTCTGAGTGTGTCAGAGACCTCCTCAATCCACCATTGTCAAGGTCGGCCCTTGCACATGGACTGGAGACCTGCATATGATATGTTCTCACAGTACAGGCTGGTCACAATAGATTCTGACTAAATGAACAAATCGTTGATTTTTTGGGCGTCTATGTAGGCACTAATTGGGTTTGTCCCCACTATCTGTCTCAGCATGGTGTTGCAGATTTGGTCACAGCACTGGATCTTACTATGATGGGTTTTTAGTAAACATCAAGATTGACATTGGTAACGCAATGTAGGAATGAACAATACATTTATCAGTGTCCTCTTAGTTGAAGAAAGCATTCTAGGGTGTTTAAAAATTGGTGCAGTTAGATAGTGGACACTGTACATATGCTTTCTAAATTCTATGTGTGATCACTCTGTCTACTCAGCCGTCATCAGAGAACATACACTGAGCTCCCTTACTTGCTTGATACTTTTGTCAATGCTATGAAAACTTCTCTGCATGTGTTCACAAGATATCATCATAGTCTGTCTTGTCTGTTTTAATTTTCATGTCATATTCGTTACAAGATAAACTGAGATAGGTTAGGTGGCGTTGTAGGTCTTCTCCATTTTAGTAAAAGATGACCTGATCATCAGCAGTTCATTTAGGGACTCTTCATATGAGTTAGCCAACTGTGTGACTTTTCCATATAAATTATGAATAAAAGTGGAGAAAGATAACAACACACCACCAGTTTTAGTTCCATCAAGATGGTGATTATACACAGCTTTCTTGTATTTGCTTGCGAAGTCATATCTGTTCTTTAGCATTTACAGAGGATCAGTTACAAGGTAAGACCTACAGGAACACCAAGTAATGTCAAAGTGATGCTACGATAGGCCCAGCAAGCTGATAGGTGATTTACAACAGTTTTTAGAAAAATGCTCAAGTAAATAGGTAAGTGGAAACATGCAAACAATGCAACAAGCAAACAAGGTGAAGGACACAGACATCAAGCTGACTTACAAAGTGGCTTCTTCAAATATGTGTAGTCTAGGACTGAAGGCTACATAGATGGTCTCCTTCATAGAGGATCAGGACATACAAATCTTCAGGTGTATATGTATATGTATGTGTGTGTGTATATATTGTCCTACACAATTATGCATGTATTGAATTTTTATTGCAAGGTTAGGTCAAATCAAGGCTATGTCATTTTAAAATGTGGTATTTTTTGTCTTTGTACCGGCCATTGTAAATGTTTAGAAAACTATAAAAACTTTTATTTTGCAGCTTTTTTTAGTTAAAAAGTCTAATAAATTAGATGGATCAAAAGGGATCTTTATACAAATTATGTGGGACCATAGCTGCGCCATGTACAAGCAACATATTTTTACTTTACAGGCAGAAAAACACACATGCATGCACACACCCATCCCTGAAAATTGTCCACCCTTTTGGACATGCTGAAAACTGTAAATGAATGATAGGAAAGGCTAGCGACAAATAAGTAAAATGCAAATATCCCTATAAGCGAATAGGAACTTTCAATCAATAATCTCAGAGTGTACCACTATGACAAGAACATGTACCTTGAATTCTGAGCAAACTGAACTAGTCCCTTCACATCATCACTGGGATCAATAGTCACCATAGCTGATAGACTGTCTTCATTCAGTTGTGCATCTGTCTCTGCACTTAGCAACACTACAACAAATGTATAGCTCTCTTCAGGGATCTGGTGAGTAATAATATACATATTTTGATCAATGGTCATCAGATATTATAATTTGGTTGTTAATAACTGTGTCCACCTTTTCAGATATTTGAATTTTTTTTATTATATAAGTGAACATGTCAAAATAGTCAAATATGCTGATAAATAAAAGATATATAAATAGCCTAGATGGACTAACTGGATTTGGAAGAGTTCAAACACTAACAACAGGACCTGATCCCAACTAAAGAACATTTGGTTTTGAAATCAACACAGCAAAGACTTAATAAATTACACATAAGGATGGAATGCAAGAAAATATCACAAACAATAGACAAATATTGAACACAACTAGACAATTGAAATATCTTGGATGTATAATTAGATTGATACATAAACGATGCAAAAGACACTCAGATGTGTTGGGCTTGCATGCTTAGTACATTATTGTATGGCTCTGAAGTGGCCCACATACTCAAGACATGAAAGTAGACTCAACATCTTTCATCTTCATTGTCTAAATAATTAAAATTAAGTGGCAAGACAAAATTACCAACACAGAGGTATTGCATCAAGCCAAACTGCAATCCATCATGGGGACACTCAGTAGTAGAAGACTGAGGTGTCTGGGACATGTGAGAAGAATTGAAAACAATCGCAAACATAAACATGTGCTTTTTTGTGAACTTCGAAGGGGAGGAGACTTATAGGTAACCAATGTTAAACTACAAAGATATATGTAAGACCTCAATTAAAGATTTCTCCACAGAGTTTCAAAAGTGGGAGGAGACAGCTGAAAATAGAGTTGCATGAAAAAAAAAACATTTTGAGACTAGAGGAAATGCTCAAAAACGTGTTGGACAGCAAGTGACGAAAGCATAAAAGTAAATGTAACCATATATCCAAGATCTGCACTCACTGCCATAAACTGTGACTGTCTAAAATATACAAGATCAGCCATGAAAAGAGCTGTCAAATGAGACTTTTACCACTTAAAACCTTCTGTAAAAACAAAAAAAGCCATATATAAGATGCACTGTATTCAGAATCTGAAGATGAAAAGCTTGAGAAAAAAACAAAAAGCACTGACAAATGACAGGAATTAGCAGCAGATAATTTATCATTTACTGAGATGTGATGTTCCAATGAGTTTCAAGGTTGCAGGAAAGAGTAAAGGAGGAATAGCTACAAGCTGTTATTAATCTGATGATGTACGGTTTTGTAGACATAGGATTACTAAGAATCAAAACTTTTTTCCACTTCTAATCCGTGCAAAAAATGTGGTTACCAACTCATTTACTCCTGTATAATAGAAAGATTATTGTATCTAGAGCTTTCTTTCAAACCCAGAAAACTATTTCACACTCTGCAGGGTTTTGATGTAAATAGAGGGATTAGACACTACTTAGTCACTTCATAAGATTGGCTTTCAGTGTGACAGAAGTATTATTTTTGTCTCTTCCTTACTTCCATTGATAAAAATTGATTGCAGAGGATGCTTTCATTTTCTAGAAAGCTGTCTATTTTTAGGAATATTCGGTTCCTTATTTTGAGCTGTGCCATCAATATGATATCACTAACATAACTATGTATTTAAATTAGTGGACTGTTGAACTTGGCACCACTTTAATGTTGCATTCTAGAGAAATATGTTTCTTAGAGGAAAATTATTACTTCTATTTTTCAAGATTTCAGCTAAAACCTCTATTCCTACTATTTGTTGCTACCAAATGAATCATGCCATGTAGCCCTTTTTCAATTTTTGCTTATAGAACTATACCATGAGCATGTCTTAATATGTGTATGTTAACTGACTAATGTTCTTGGCATATCCTTCATGAACTTCATTTTATGTTGTCATTGTATTATTTAAAAAAAACAGATCAGGTGATAGTAAATATCATTATCTAACTCAATTTATCCAGTTAAAGTCAATACTCCTAATTATACAATTTATTTCGTATTCATATCTGTCAACCCCTTGAAATTAATTTTGAGCAAAAGGATATGGTGCTGGTCAAATGAGAACCCTTATTAAACATAGGTTTCTATGTTTTGGGTGACATAAAAACAAAACTTGCACAATGCACTGCAACTGCTGAGGCAAGTGGCCTTTATTCTTCAGCCCTTTAATTCCCCCATTGGGCCCCAGTGATAGAAAAATGCTTAAATGATAATCGATTTCCTTCATTCGAGTGCAACATTTATACTTTCTAAAGATAAATCAAATTCATTGCCACATATTCACAATGTCACAATGCAGAATATGCCAGAAAATGTTTTGTTTTATTTTTTAAATGATGTTGAGACTACTAGGATTGCATATATACCAACAATGTTTGACTAAAACAAAAATGTTTCAGTACTTAATAGTATCCCTCCAATTGGTTCTCTACATCATTCGTTGTACAGCAGAGATGTGTCCTCGTCCCGGCATTATTCTGCCGAGCCATGAACTGGATCCTTGGTCAGCTGGAGAGACAAAACTCCGGAGTCACCATTGCACGGCTGCATATGCTATAGACCCTTGTCATCTAAGCTGGCTACCTTCCTACCTTATTTAGCAGAATATTTGTATGTATTAACTATTAAAATGATACCAAACAGAATAGCACATCTCATTTGCTCTTTACTTACATCATCATCAATGAGATCAAGATAAAGGTCACACTGGCTTTGATTAGGAGGACACAGAGCACTGTCTGCTGTTTTCTTGAGCTGATTGGACAAGTCTGCATCCTCCACATCAGTACTGTTCAGAGTTTTCTTGGCCTTCCAGTTCACCTACAGTTATTTGAAAGCAAGAAAGTGACATTTAAAGAAAACAAACTATTCATATCCCTTCGCCTTATTAATTTCTGAAACTAAGTAAAGTCGATACATCGGCTCCTGGATTATTTAAGGAGCAGACTCACTCGAACTCCTGTCCCAGTGCTTCAAAAAAAGCACAGTCCAGTGGATACCAGCCCACTGCAACATTCCAGGCAATGAGGAGGCGGACAGATTCACCAGAGAGGGAGGAATGCTGCAGCAGAGTGATACAGAAATCACATACAATGAGACAATAGCATTCATCAGGACAACGTACAGTGCAAAATGGGAAGAAAGACCACCCTGGCCACATAGAAAACGATGCCTACCATCAACTCTCCAGGCAAGACCAGGTGATAATTCTCCGACTACACACAGGTCACAACAGACTTAGATGCCATCTGTACAAAAAGTTCAAGATTGGCACTACAGACCTTTGTGCCTGCGGCACAGCCCCCATGAAGGCAGAACATATTTTGCAGTCCTGTCCACTGTATACCAACAAAAGAAGTAGCATTTGGCAATAGCCAGTATCCTTTCACAAGAGGCTGTACAGAAGTGTAAAGAGCCTTGAGTCGATAGCTGCCTTTGTTAGAGTCATTGAAGTTGAGATTCGAAGATGAATGAGGAAGAAGAAGAAAAGGGATTATTTAAGAAAACCACAGAGGCAAGACATTGGTGTTGGAAGAGTGTGCAAAAAATGTAATCTTTTTCTATTCAAAGTCTTCCTAAATAGATCAATGTGTTACCTGGCAGAAGTTTAGAAATTGTATTTTAAATTTCAAGAAGAATTTATTTGGAAATTTTCGGTTCTTTGTGAAAATGTTTGGTATTTACATACTTAGATCATATTTTTGGGCACTTTTTCAGTTTCATGTACCTTTAGTAAAATGTGGATAGTGTAAAAACTTCTGCACCTAATTATGCAAAACTTTTTAGCACATCTTCCCATGAGGATTACCTTCACAGGAAAGCCAATATTTCATTCATGTATTATAAAGGCTAATGAGCCCAATCTGCACTTATAGCCTCAGTGGATCCTCCTTCGGAGGGCTGTGAATGGTTACTGGCCATTCGCCTCATCACCGCTACAGGTTTTGTTAATATCCTTAGCGTCTATGCCCCAACACTGACATCTCTGGAGGAAGCAAAGGATTAATTCTATGGACAGCTGGGGGAAATGATCAAGAACAGCCCCAGGGAAGAAGCACTTATCCTACTCTGCAACTTTAATGCTAGAGTACGTGGGGACCACATAGCATGGCCCACCTGCCTTGGACATCATAGTATTGGCAGGATAAATAACAATGGTCAGAGGTTGATGGAGCTGCGCACTCAACAAGGCCTATGTATAAAATACTTTCTTCAAGGGCAGGCTACAACATAAAGTATCCTGGAAACACCCAAGATCACATCGATGGCATCAAATCGACTTGATTGTCACCAGACGTTCAGCTCTTAACATGGTCCTCTCCATTAGAAGCTATCACAGTGCAGACTGCGACTATGACTATGCTCTTGTATGCAGCAGGGTACACTTGCGGCTTCACTCAATATACTGCTCCAAACAGATGGGGTATTCCCACATCAACACTGCGCATATGGTGATTCCTTTCAAGGTGGAGAGGTTTGTGTCTGACCTTAATTTTGCTTTTCAGGGAAGATCTGAGTGTGACGCCACAGCTAAATGGAACGTTATGAAAGGTGCCATCTATAATACAGCATTAGCTACGATTGGCATGAGGGAACGGGCCAATCACGACTGGTTCAATACACATCTCGCAAGAATGGAACCAGTAATTGAAGCCAAATGAGAAGCTTTCATCAATTATAAAAAATGCTAAAATAAGAGGACACTTGTTGTCCTCAGGAGGGTCTGAAGCACCAATCAATGAACCGCTAGACAATGCACGAATGAGTACTGGCAGAAACTGTGTGAAGAAATTCAGCTAAATGCAGAGACAAGAAATATCAAGGGCATGTATAGAGGCATAAAGATGGCCCTGGGCCCTACTGCAAGAGGTGCTGTCCCCCTGAAATCTCTGACAGGTGTGAGAATCATGGACCATGACCACCAGATGGCCAGATGGGTGGAGCATTACTCTGAGCTCTACTCTTGGGAAATGGTGGTCACTGATGAGGCCTTGTGCAGACTACAGGTCCTGCCCATTATGGAAGAACTTGACAGACCACCTACTATGGATGAGCTTGATAAGGCTGTCAACTACCTCTCAAATGGCAAAGTTCCAAGAGGAGATGTATCCCACCCGAAGCCATCAAATGCGGGAAATCAGCACTAGCTCAGCTGATGTTCAATTTTCTATGCCTCTGCTAGGAGAAAGGTGCAGTCTCCCAAGATATGCGTGACGCCATCATTCTGACTATTTACAAAAACAAAGGTGACCGCAGGGACTGCAATAATTAGAGAGGGATTTCACTCCTGAGCATTCTAGGCAAAGTCTACGCCCGCATGCTACTAAACAGGTTGAGATTGCTCACGGACAGGGTGTACCCAGAATCCCAGTGTGGCTTTAGAGTAGGTAGATCAACAACGGATATGATTTTCTCGCTTCGCCAAATAAAGGAGAAGTGCAGAGAACAAAACCAGCTGCTCTTTATGATGTTTCTAGACCTTACCAAGGCCTTCGACTTGGTTAGTAGAAAGGGTCTATTTGAACACCGCGAGAAGATCGGCTACCTCCCAAAACTGCGTAGCATGATAATTTCTTATCACACTGATATAAAGGGCTCAGTTCTATACAACAGATTATCTTCAAACACTTTTCCCATCAATAGCGGAGTGAAGCATGGATGTGTGTTCGCGTCGACCTTCTTTGGGATCTTCTTCTCCATGCTCCTATCCTACGCGTCTGACACATCTGTGGACGCTGTCTATCTGCACACCAGGTCAGATGGGTGGCTGTTTAACCTGTCCTGACTGCGTGCAAGGACCAAGGTGAGGACGGTGCTCATTAGGGAGATGCTATTTGCGGATGATGCAGTTCTAGTGACCAATAGTGAGGAGGCCCTGCAGAGACTGGGAGACAGATTCACCAAGGGGTGCAAACAATTTGGGCTCACCATAAGCCTGGAAAAGACAAAGATCTGTGCATTACCGCTACACCCTCCATAAAGATTGATGGTGTCACTCTATAAGGACGTCAACAGTTTCACTTATCTGGGATCTGCAATCAGCAACACTCTCTCACTCGAGAAGGAGATATACAGTAGGCTTGGCAGTAAAGGACTGTCATGACCTGCCTGACGAAGAGAGTCTGGGAGAACACTGCACTGTCTCACTACACAAAGGTCCAGGTATCTCAGACCTGTGCTCTTGGCACTCTCATGTATGGAAGTGAGACTTGGAGCATAAACACCAAACAGGAACAGTGGTTAAACACCTTTCACATGAGGTGTCTACGGCGTATATTGAGGATTGGGTCGCAAGAGAGAGTCACATAATACAGTCTTGCAGAGAGCAAACACTCACAGCATGTACTCGATGTTGAGCCAGCGACGTCTACGGTGGTTGGGACATGTTTATCGCATGGAAGACGAGAGGCTGCCAAAGGATATCCTTTACGGACAGTTAGCCATTGGAGTTAGAAGAATCGGCCGTCCCACACTGCAATTCAAGGACGTATGCAAGAGGGACATGAAGTCATGCGACATCCCATC
This sequence comes from Ariolimax columbianus, assembly GCA_036924085.1. NCBI lineage: Eukaryota > Metazoa > Mollusca > Gastropoda > Stylommatophora > Arionidae > Ariolimax > Ariolimax columbianus. The sequence continues at coordinate 58,166,226 of JAVGWX010000001.1, read as the reverse complement.
CGAGGGCTGGGAAGAAATTGCTCAGGATCGAGCTATCTGGAGACAGTCAGTTGTAGGGGGCATAGTGACTGCTGATACCTGACGAGGTCTTCTGGCTGCAGAGAAAAGAGAAAGACTGAAGAGATCAAGGAACAGCCTGGCAAGCCAGCCTCCTCAGTATGGTTGTACGATCTGTGACAGGGACTGTCACTTGTGGATCGGCCTTTACAGCCATAGCAGTATCGAAATACAGGAGACAGAGCTGGACAAAACTGATAAGATGCCACACGCATCATCTATAGAGACAGACGCCTATGATGATGATGATTAGTATAAAGCTAATAATTAATTGGTAAGTCAAAGAAATCATTCTAAATGCTTTTTAAGTAGCTACAACTTATGCAACTACGAGATCACCCGAACAAAAATGTTCGTCCGAAATGAATGTTAAATGTCTGTTTTCCATTGTATTATATATCTGTTGTAAATGGTAACTATCGGGGGATGTATATGAGTATGGCAACCTCATTATGTAAAAAAAAGAACTACAAAAGTAATCACAACAAGCCTACATTAATTCTGATGCAGGCTTCTTGCAAGGACACAGGCTGCAAAAGATGCCCACATGATTCTATTACAACTATTTAAAAAAAGGAGGAAAGTATCAAGTTCATTCAGACAGGAAGTCTGATTACAGAATTTGTGTGTTTTAACAAAATGTATTACACAAAGAGCAATGCCTTCATGCCTTCTGTTCTAAAAAATTCCTGCACACAGAGAAATCAGCAAATTTGTATTTTTTATATAACCTTTGAAATATTTTTATCTTTATATATCTTCTCTTCCAACATTATTTAAGTATTGCTGTGTTTTTCTGATATTTTTTTCTTATAACTTGTTATCTTCTTATCTTACTGGGAATCCTGGTATTCAAGCTGGCAGGTTATGTCTGCTGCCAGGTAGCCAAAACTATCCGCAATAATATTGTATTGCTATTTTACTTCTTGCCACTTACTAGGCCTGGTGGAAAGGTAGTGGTGTTTTGAGTAGGTATTTCATCACTTTTCTAAATTTTTGCCTGGTCAGTGACTAACAGTCTGCACTTTCAAATTTTTAACTGCAGAGAGTTCTTTTATAAGCACAGCGGGTACATGCAAATTTTGAGTATTCGTCAATCTACAATATGAGTAGATGCTGGTCCTCTCACCTATGAGACCAGAGGATGCTTGAAACTTTTGAGATTCAAAACTCCACCAATTTGCTTTTTCATTCTTGAGAGGTAAGTGCATAGTCTCTCAGCTATAGTGATCCCCTATCTCACCTTAACATCTCCATAGAATGCATTCAGCCGTATCAACTTAAGGGTCAGTCTTGGTGAGGTATCTTCACTAACATGTACATTCTTTGAGGACTCAGCAAACCCAATGAGGCCATTACTCAAATCACTTGCTGCAATGTTGATTTCTGCATAGCCCTAGAAAATATTAATGAATAAAAACTTATAAACATTCACAATCACAAGAATTACTAGCAAACCAGGACAATTATTTTAACTATCAATAGTATATTCATCTTGGCAAAGCAATCCAGAATTTTCTTAAGTCATTCATTACCACATAAGCCACTGGGAGGGCCTTATAGTTAATCCATTATGGCCAGAAGTTTGGTATAGTTAGGAAACAAATCTAAAATAAGACTGAAAATTCATAATTAATAAGCATTGTACATTAATTATTTAAGCTTTAGATAAGCTAACAAAATGGGATATTATAGTTAGCAAACTTTAAGAGAACAGAAGACACAATAAGACAATACTAAAATATCATTTTTTTTACTTGTGTCTACAACAAAAGTAAACATTTTAAATATAAAGTACTCAAAGCCACCACGGCGAAATACAAATACACTCTAAACCAAACAGCAAGAGAAAGCTGGAAAAACAAAACAGAAAGCCTCAACTTAGACAAAGAAGGGAACAAACTATGGAAGTTAGTCAGAGCCATGAATGACGAAACTCCGTCAAACAAACAAATTACCATCAAGCAGGGCGAAAACTTGCTCACTGGAAAAAAAGCCGCAAACGCCTTTGTTGAACACTATGCCAGAGCGAACCACATAGATGTCCCTGCAGATAGGCATACAGACATTAATGAAGAGCAAAAGGGGCACGACAACATCAATATGGCACCAGAAGAGCATATGATGGCAAAATTAACAATGAACGAAATGGAAGAGGCCATGAGAACATTAAAGAAAAGGAAATCTCCTGGAAAAGACGGGATAACAAACGAAATGCTGATGGGGCTGGGCCAAACAGCAAAGAGGAAACTGCTATCAGTCCTGAACCAAAGCTGGAAAAGGGGTATTGTACCCCAGGCATGGAAAGACGCAGTACTTGTACCAGTACCAAAGAAAGGAAAAGACAAAACAGATCCAAATGGATACAGGCCTATCAGCCTACTGAGCTGTGTCGGCAAACTGATGGAACATATGATAAACACCAGACTGATGTGGCATCTGGAAGAAAAACGCATACTAATTCCACAGCAAGCAGGCTTTAGACAGCACAGATCCACTGAGGATCAGGTCATCCTCATAGCCCAGGAAATAGAAGATGCCTACCAGGAACAGAAACACACAGTAGCGGTTTGGGTGGACCTGGATAAGGCATTTGACAAAGTCTGGAAAGATGGACTTAGAGTCAAGCTAAAAAGAAGTGAAGTTTGTGGGAAAATGTACAAGTGGATCAACCACTACCTCAAAAACAGAACGGCCAGAGTTCAAGTACAAGGGCAGATGAGCAAAAAGGTGACACTTGAGCAGGGAGTACCCCAATGGGGAGTACTGTCACCCACACTCTTCCTGGTGTATATAAATGACATTACAGAGAATATACCAAGAAGAGTCCATAGCTCGATGTTTGCAGACGATCTGGCTATGTGGACCTCTGAAAAGAATCTCACCATAGCAAGAAATCGGATGCAGCAGGCCCTAACATCGCTGGAAGAGTGGGCGAACTCATGGCTGGTCAAAATAAACGAGGACAAAACGACATGTACAATATTCTCGCTATCAATCAAACCCCAAAACACCAAATTAAGTCTAAACGGCAAATACCTGCAGCCAAACGACAACCCAAACTACCTGGAAGTCACATTTGATCGGCGCATAACATGGAAAAGTCAGATCGAGAGAAACCGAATGAGAGCCAGAGAAAGAATGGCAATCATGAGGAAACTTGCTGGCACAAGCTGGGGAGCAGACGAAAGTATACTAAAGAAACTGTACACTGGAAGAGTGAGACCAGTTCTCGAGTATGGCATTGCGGCATGGACAACAGCAGCAAAGGCGAACTTCGATAAAGTTAGCAAATCCCAAAACTAAGCCATGAGAGTTATAACAGGAGGCATGAAGTCAATGCCAATTGTAGAACTTGAAAAGATTACAAAACTGCAATCCATGACCGACAGAAGAGACTGCAGAGCCCAGCTGCAATCAGAGAAACTGACTGACTGACCATCCAATGCACCAGAGACGAAACAATTTCGGAAATGGAAAACTAAAGCGAAGAAACTTTGCAGAAATAGCCAAAGCAATGATGCACGAAAACCTCATGAAAGCACTAACACCAAAGCCCATCCCTACTGTACGAAAACCTATCTGGAGGCAGCATATATTTCCAGAGGTGGTAGAAAATATACCAGGTATTGCAAACAAAAACTGCCAGTCTGAAAAAGAAAGAAGAGATACTACCCTGAGTTACATAATGGAAAACTACCCAAGCATGGACTGGACTCATGCATACACCGACGGTTCCGTAACAAAGAACACATAACGGAGGAGCAGGAGCATTCCTTCACTTTCATTCGCTACTGGAAAATAAACAAGCAATTTTAGAGCGGAGGCAGAGGCAATGAGGGCAGCAGTGGAAGAAATGGTGACAGGTACAAGGAATGAAAGCCACATAGTCCTGCTTACAGATGCTCTGGCCGTAGTCACAGCACTAAAAAGCCAGAAAAATACTGAACTTAATGATTTAAGAGCAGTACTCTGTCAACTATGCCAGCAGGCCGCACTAAAAAGGGTAGTGGTGCAGTGGGTTCCATCTCACTGCAACATCCAAGACAACGAGGAGGCAGACAGACTGGCAAAAGAAGGTGCAAAACTACCACAACCAGATACTAGTATGACATACGAAGAGTCAAAACGGCTTATTAGAGCTAGATACATGACCAAAAGGGAAACCGAACATACTGGCTACACCAAAAACGATGCCTATTACCAGTTGAACAGAAGAGAGCAGGTCGTGGTCTTCAGACTTTGCACTGGCCACAATAGACTGAAGTACCACCTATTCAACAAATTGAAGATAGGTGGCACCGACGAATGCCCATGTGGGACCGGGAAAATGACCGCTGAGCATTTGCTGCAAAACTGCCTGACATACGAGGATCAGAGAGAGCAGATGTGGCCATCACCAGTGGCAACACTAGACAAGCTCTATGGCAGTGTCGATAGCCTCAGGATGAACGCTGCTTTTTTCGAAAAAATAATGGTTACTGTCTGACTGCGTACGATGAAGAAGAAGAAGAAATATAAAGTATATCACAAATATCATAATATATATACCTTTAGTCCACCATCTGATATTCCTCTTGCAACCCTAGCTCCCCCAGTTGGCTGAGTCAAGTATATTAAAACACTCTCTGCTGGTTCAGGAAGACTGTCTTCTAGTATAGTCACATTAATGAACTTCTCTGTCTCTTGTGTCTGTAGAAATTCCCCAGCCATGATAAGTGATTTGCAAAATGAGGTGGTGAAAGATTTGAAAAATAAGCAACAGGCAAGTCAGAATGTACTATTTACCATAATAAATAGAATATGAAAATATTATATAAAAAAATTTAAAATAAATTAGACACATTACATTGCAAAACATTTCATATGTGTATTCTATTCACACACAAAATATTATACGAAGATATGATTGCAAAAAAAGTGATTAAGACATAATATCACACACATTGATATAGATAGATAGATAGATAGATAGATAGATAGATAGATAGATAGATAGATAGATAGATAGATAGATAGATAGATAGATAGATAGATAGATAGATAGATAGATAGATAGATAGATAGATAGATAGATAGATAGATAGATAGATAGATAGATAGATAGATAGATAGATAGATAGATAGATAGATAGATAGATAGATAGATAGATAGATAGATAGATAGATAGATAGATAGATAGATAGATAGATAGATAGATAGATAGATAGATAGATAGATAGATAGATAGATAGATAGATAGATAGATAGATAGATAGATAGATAGATAGATAGATAGATAGATAGATAGATAGATAGATAGATAGATAGATAGATAGATAGATAGATAGATAGATAGATAGATAGATAGATAGATAGATAGATAGATAGATAGATAGATAGATAGATAGATAGATAGATAGATAGATAGATAGATAGATAGATAGATAGATAGATAGATAGATAGATAGATAGATAGATAGATAGATAGATAGATAGATAGATAGATAGATAGATAGATAGATAGATAGATAGATAGATAGATAGATAGATAGATAGATAGATAGATAGATAGATAGATAGATAGATAGATAGATAGATAGATAGATAGATAGATAGATAGATAGATAGATAGATAGATAGATAGATAGATAGATAGATAGATAGATAGATAGATAGATAGATAGATAGATAGATAGATAGATAGATAGATAGATAGATAGATAGATAGATAGATAGATAGATAGATAGATAGATAGATAGATAGATAGATAGATAGATAGATAGATAGATAGATAGATAGATAGATAGATAGATAGATAGATAGATAGATAGATAGATAGATAGATAGATAGATAGATAGATAGATAGATAGATAGATAGATAGATAGATAGATAGATAGATAGATAGATAGATAGATAGATAGATAGATAGATAGATAGATAGATAGATAGATAGATAGATAGATAGATAGATAGATAGATAGATAGATAGATAGATAGATAGATAGATAGATAGATAGATAGATAGATAGATAGATAGATAGATAGATAGATACAATAGTTGTCCATCACAAGTGATGAAGACCACTCTCTTTGTTCAGCCGTGTGGACAGTCGTATCTCTTGCTGTGTCCGCTGAAATGGGTGACTTGCGTGGTTGTTTTTTTTAATTAAATGAGGAAGAAACTGCGCCTTTTGTCAACCTCACTCACAGAGCCTAAGCTACCTTTTGCTAGTGGCAAGACATTCATCGAGACGACTGGAGATAGCATAGGATGCAGATTTTGCCTCAGGGTTACCACCGAAGCTTTTCCGTAAACATGTAACCCGCAGGGTAGAAAGGTGGGATGGCATCTAACGTAGTTTGTCGTGCCTTTTCGATAACCACAAGAGGTTTTATATATATATATATATATATATATATATATATATATATATATATATATATATATATATATAGAGAGAGAGAGAGAGAGAGAGAGAGAGAGAGACAGCAAGAGAGAGAGAATTTGTGAGTGAGGAATTATTATAGATAGCATAATTAGATGGCTAAAAAAAATAGCTAGTAAAGGAAGTATAAGGAATTGATTGCCATTCCAATTCATATATCAATCAGCACAGAGACAATAAAACAGAAAAAACATGTGCTTTTGTAAGACACATATTTTCCTACCTTAACTGAATATAATGAATAAACAAAATAATGTTCTAGAATTAATTGCTTTTTCACTAATAATAATGTTCACAAGCATCTGAGGCCCATTGTGTTGGTCGGCCACATCAGAGACCCACTGCTGTGATGTGGTTCGAAGCCTCGTCCAGGTGGGAGGAGGAGGTTGATATCTGCTGACCATACTGTGCAAGGATGGACTCTTCTGTGCCTCCAGTCAGTTGGGGGGAAGACTTTTGGTGCTGAGGAATAACTTGTGTAGTATCTTGCGGGTCGGGGTTTCCTGGACCCAGCCGAACATGATCAAGCAAAGAAACTCGGTGCCGGTCAATTGTTTCTGAGATTTGGTGGAGGCCTGTTTTAGCAGAGACCTTCACATTGCAGATGTAGTCACGACATAGGTTGCCAAGGATACATCGCTGGTTGCACACGTGGAAAGCCTCCAGTCTCGACATGTCATGTTTGAGTAAAGTCCAGGTTTCAGAGCCGTAAAGTAGAACTGGGACCATGCAGGGCTGGTAGATGTGGATTTTTGTTTCAGTGGAGATCTTGTCATTATTATACACACTTTCTATATCAAGTCTGAAAAGTGACTTGAAACAGTTTGTCAATTAAACTTTAGAACATTTATACTCCTACTGTAAACAACAGAAAATTCACACCTGGAATGAGACAACTACATTCAGCACATCATAATCTTGGCCCACTGTAGCTGTCTCCTGACTGGATCTCTTGCCCAACATATCAGCAATGGTGTCATTTGTTGAGCTGCTTGGGTTTGGTGCAATCTGAGAAGTCCAGCTCTCACCTCCTCCAACTGTTCTCACTGTGACGCTTATAGCACCAAAAACCCCACCTAGAATGTGGTTAGTTAGCGTAATTGTAGTTAGACTTTTAGAACATTTATCACAAACGAGAGGCGTTCAAGTCAAACAGGGACTTTTATTTTGTAAGGAAAACAAAATTATTTTCAAGTAGTCAAAATGCCATTTATTTATCAATATAATCTCATGCAACGTTAATGTCTTATCCCAGCATTTAAGTAATGCTTGAAAATCTTCAGCGTAGAAAGATTTGTCAGTAAGTCTGAACCAATCCAGAACAGCCTGTTTCACTTCGTCGTCAGTACTGAAAAATGCTGACCTCCCAGAAATTCTTCTAGGGGTCAAAATAGGTAGAAATTGCTTGGAGCAAAGTCTGGGATGTAAAGTGGATGTGGCAATACCTCTCAGTCGAGTTGCTGCAGATAGCACATAGTTTGGTGAGCCCAGCCCTAGCGAGCCACACAGTGGAAATCGAACTTCACCGCTAATTTATAGTCAAACAAACCAATTCAAACTGCTCATTCATTCTAGCTGCAATCAGACCTCAGGGTTTCTTTTATTGTCTCATCAATAAGTAAACAGACCCCCTTGGATCATGCCTTTGAGACGTACATTTCAAGTCATACCCTGCAACCTACAAAGTGGTTTTGGCAGACATAAACAAAACTATTTAATGGGCAGCCTAAAGAATATAAAATATGACATTGGAATATCTGAAACTCGCGCTCATTTTGATTCACACTTCACTTGGTGCGAAACAGGAGACGAGAGTCACATTGGTGCTGGGGAGGGACATCATCACGATGGTGGAGTGGGCTTTATTATTGCTAAACTCCACACACCATTTGTTCAATCTGTTGAGATTAGCCGTTTCAGAATAGCAACACTCAAGCTGAAAGTGCCTGGCCAAGTTAAGCCACTCAATGTCATACAGTACTATGCGCCCCGCAGCAGATATACAGATAACGACAGAGTATTTCTATGAGCTGCTTGAGACACAACTACAACAACCAGCATACAAAATAGTTGTAATTTGGGACTTCAATGCAGGAGTAGGGTATAGGCAGACAGGTGAACGTTACATTGGCACCTTCTCTGACGATATCCGAAATACGAGAGTTGAGCGTCTGGCTGTCTTTGTCATCAGTGTTTAGCCATGCTAAAACAATAAAAAGATGAAGATCTTGAGCAATGTGTGTACTCCCTAACACAGTTCTCAGAAGAACACCCAAGGTTGGTCATACAGTGGATCCCATCCCACTGCAAAATTGAATGCAATGTAGCCCTGACTTCTGAAAAGACGATAGCTACTTTAATTTAAATAGAGAAGAGCAAGTCACCATCATCAGACTGAGAACTGGGCATAACAGACTCAAGGATCATCTTTACAACAAATTGAGGATTGGGACAGATGATAAGTGTCCATGTGGGGAGCATACCATGACCATGGAACACATCCTACAAAGCTGCATGTTCACACAGGAAGAGAGAATAGTACTGGCCTCACGACACAGATATGAGACAAAAGTTGTATGGAGACAAAACAGCTTTACAAATAATGGTGTCTTGTGTAAGAGAAACCGGGACCTTGATATGAGGATAGAAGAAGAAGCAAGTGCACACTTATATTTTAGTTCCCTTAAATTGGTTGCACACATTATTGATCATATTTTGCAACGTTTCTATTGTTTTCATGATGAATAGGTGTGTTGAGAATTTGAGAAACGCCATTCCAAAAAGTCACAACATCATAACAAGCTGTTGAACATATTTGCAATTATTTGGAGACTCATGATTTAGATTTAGATGGTGATTATTCTGGAAATGACGACGGAACGTGTGAATTGGATTATGATCAAGCTAGATCTTGACCTATTCCTAGTTTCTTGATGGATCAGCCTACAGTCTGGGGATGGAGAGAGAAGACCTACGTCTGGTCAGGCAAAACATATTGATTGGACATGTTAATCAGGCAAGGTAAAATATACTGGCCAAGACCCCAACCTCACTTCCACGCAGGTCTCCCTGGAAGCTGACTGTTTCATGGCAGCCTGGCTGATGATGTGGGTGATCGATGTAATTCTTGTAGTAGGAAATGACATGCAGATGATATCAAGCATAGCACAACCACCTGGAGGACCCCAGTCCACTTTTATCAAAACTCTCAGGATATGAGGACAGTTACTGCACAAAAGAGCAATCTTATTCATTGGACATTAAACATTAACAACAATAGTCTGGTGATGTATTCTACTAATAAATCAAGGTTGGTCATGCATAAATATATTCCACAAGCTACTAGCAAAATAAGCCATTACACTGGAGATTATCAGGGCAGTCTATGTGAGATAGAATAAAATAGCTTGCTCATTTTGTATATTTTTTCATCAGGAGCCCAGAAGAATTGGGTTTTATTTATAGATTGGATCACCAAGTTCAAAACAAACAACCCTGAAATTTATATTGTTACGTTCCTTCTTGCTTTTCATATTGAATATTCAAATTTCATTTTAGCCAGTGCTTCCAGTGGAGTATTCTGTACTTCCGGGTTGTGGATGGGTGCGAAGATGGCTGACAAGTCCGATTTTGAATCTGCATACTCGCTGGCAGTGAGGGCATGGAAAGTTTGCTTCGCTAGACTGTGATATTTCACAGGCTTTTCTGGCCTTTCTCCGTTGTTCTGCTGCAGTCTTTTTGGAAGCCTTTTATGACACCGCTCCTCTGCGGAGAGCTGTACCGCCATGCTGTTTGGTCTTTTGCAGCATCTTCTCATGTTTCGAGGTTTGTGCTGAAGGCTTTTAAAGTTGGTTTTAGTGTGTCTTTAAAGCGCTTTTTTTGGCCTCCTTGGAAGCGCTCGCCATTCTGCATCTCACCATAAAAGATTATTTTTGGCAACCGATAATCTGGCATGCAAACCACATGACCAGCCCAGAAAATCTATGATTGCATCATGATGGTATCAATGCTAGGGATACCAGCTCTCTCAAGAACAGCAGTGTCTGGGACCCTGTCTTGCCATTTGACATTCAAAACTTTCCTGAGACAAAGTGTGTGAAAGTGGTTCAGCTTCTATGCATTCCCCCTGTATACAGTCCATGTTTTACGTGCATATAGCAACACAGGGACCACCACTGCTCTGTACACTTTTAGCTTTGTCTGGAGGCTGATGCCATTTCGACGGCAGACATTTGAGTGTAGTCTGCCAAAAGTGGTGCTGGTTTTGGCAATTCCAACATTCATCTCATCATCCATGACTACATTCTGAGACAGTGTACTATCAAGGTATGTGAATCTATTTACAACTTTCAGTTTTTCACCATTGATCTTGGTGATTGGCGCAGTATACGTTTTGCCAGGAGCTGGTTGGTACATTATTTCAGTTTTCTCTGTGTTGATGGTTAGTCCAAAGTTGCAACACGCTAAGGAAAAATTATCCACGCTTTTCTGCAGATCAGCCTCTGTGACAGTGTGCAGGGCACAATTGTCAGCAAACAGACGATCTCTGATGGTGTGTGTCTTGACCTTAGTTTTTGCTTGAAGCTGTCTTAGGTTGAACAGCTGACCATCTATATGATATCTTATGTCGATTTCTATGTCCCCCATCTCTGAAAGAATCAGTCAGCATTGCAGAGAACAGCATGCTGAACAAGGTTAGTGCAAGCACACACACTCTGTTTAACGCCGTTTATTACTGGAAAGAACTTCGAAATAGCACCATTTTCCTGAACTCTAGCCTGCACTCCATCATGCAGTTGCCGTACTACGTTGACAAATTTTATTGGGCAGGCGTACTTTGTCATGATTTTCCACAGGCCTTCTCTGTTGACTTTAACAAATGCCTTTGTCAGATCGATGAAGGCTACATACAGGTCGCAGTGCTGTTCCTGGCATTTCTCTTGTAGCTGTCTGGCACCAAACACCAAATCTGTGGTCCCATGTTCTTTCCAGAATCCACACTGACTTTCAGGTAGAAGACCTTCATCAAGATGAGCTGTGAGGCGATTGAGAAGGATTCTGGCGAATATCTTCCCTGCGATGGACAGTAAAGAAATGCCGCTGTGGTTATCGCATGATTGACGGATACCTTTCTATTTATACAGATGAATTATTGAGGCATCCTTCAGATCTTGGAGATGGTTTCACTGTGCCACATCTGTTTGAAGAGCAAGTGGAGTTTTACAATTAGTGCTATACCTTCCTTTTTTGTAGACCTCCACAGGAATTCCATCGGAGCCAAGTGTTTTGCAACTGGAGAGTTGACTAACCGCTTTTTGAGGCTCCTCTACAGTCTATTTCTCCTCTACTAGACACCTGTCTACCTGATGTTTTGCTTTAATTAATTTTAGAAAATGTGTCCAGATTATCAAAACCTGTAAACGTTTCTGATGTCTTTTATTTTAAGGATGCAATACTTTCAAATGTACGTGTGTGTGCATTTAAATACATATATATCACTGTGTCCTGATGAATGTATACAATGTGCTCTAATGAATTGTGAATTATTGTTGACTTTTCTAATTCATTGTATATACGTTTTGCAATACCATAAAAATAAATTACATATTTTATTGTAATATACTTCCAACAATTACTTTCTATGCCCTCCAAAACAAAACAATATGCCAAAAGCTTGCAAACCTGATCTCACAACTGTAATTGACACTGTAGTGAAGGCTTCCTTGATATTGCTCTGAGTGGGCCTTAAGGACAAAATTCCGTTTGGGTCATTGTTTTCCCTTATGGTTATTTTACTCAGTGACTTGAGCTGGGAAAGTCGAGGGCTCATAACTGTACAGGAAAAATAGAGAGAGAAAAACACAAGATTTCCAATTTGATATTTAGTAACTTTTATTAAAAGCTTTCCGTGACAGATTTAGTCACCTTAGGAGGTACAATCTCCTAGGTGAGTCCCGCGTGGTCTGTCGGGGGTCTTTGTGTATGACAAGGACAAGAATAGCACCACCGCCTAACAGAGAGCATGTCGTGAGAGGCGACTAACTGTGACATGGCATAACACCAGCCATGGTTAGGTGGTTTGTTTAGAGCGGCATAAATGGTGCCTAACAGGCTGTGGGTCTACTTTGCCCTAATGTTTAAGTCTATTAAGATGGACTCGCACATAGGTTAACCACCCTCCGCAACACTTGTCGGTTAATGACCCTCCATAAGCGCTTGTCCCAGCGCAACGCAAAGTATTAAGCTGCTCGAACCTAGCCTGCTAAGCAGCAAAACCTTCTCCAGGCTACATCCAGCTCATACCAGCGCTGGAACCTGCACAGGGCCATTTGCCCCTGTAGAAGTACAGGTCGACTAAGATGAACTAAGGAGGTACAACCTTCAATCTCATAACTCATAAAGAAAACATTGAAGAACAGAACCTTTATTTAACACCCTATACAAGACAAACAACTGCTTTAATATGTGACAGGTTTAATCCTATCAAGTAAAATCTTTTTTGTTTGTTTTGAGTTCGCCTTATTTGTCTATTCCCCAAGGCGATGTGCTTTGTATATGTAGATAGTGATGTAAAGCGATGTTTTGAATAGCAAAGTGTTAGAAACAGATATAGTAGTACACCACGAGAGGCCTGCATTAAATAGCCATCTTTGATACTATTATTCACCTTGTTGCTGAGACTACCAGTTTCAAATTCCAACAAGTTTCTTTCAACGTAGACAGATTTTCATAACAGCTTCTCCAAGCAGTAACTACGCAGATTTGTAAAGTTTTTAGTCACTAACCAAATTACCAAGCGTCTGAGATCTCATCTAAAAGTTAGATCCTAAGGTGTTGAGGTACATCCGGTAGTGATACTTACAGAAGTTTTCTCAAGAATCCAGTATCTACTAGAAGTATACCAGAAGTCAAGCATTTAGCAGAAATTTTCTCAAGAATCCAGTGTCTATTAGTATATCGGGTCAAGCATTTAGCAGAAGTTTTCTCAAGAATCCAGTGTCTACTAGTGTATCTGGTCAAACATTTAGCAGAAGTTTTCTCAAGAATCCAGTGTCTGCTAGAAGTATATAAAAAAAGTCAAGCGTTTAGCAGAAGCACCTTCAAGAATAAAGCGTTCAACAAAAGTATTTATTAGAGAGATGAGCTGACCATTCTTATCAAGTATCAAAAGTTGAGGAGCATCATGGTAATTAACAGTGTTTGGTATTTATAAAAGGAAGATCAAAGCAGGTATTAGGAAGAATAGGAAAAGTATGACCAAGAGATAGGGTTACTGGGTTATAAAATACAAAGCATCCACCTGAGTAAATACTCTAAAAGTTTTGTGAAAGAATATAGAATTATACATATATCCACATTACTGAGGAAGTGTAGAAGTGATAAGAAGTAGAAAATAAATGGAGGCCATTAGATAATGTGTGCGTTAGAAAGAAGTGTTTTTAAAGCAAGTAAAATTTACTGTTCCTGTACGCATTAGCGTGACTTTCAGTTTTCCTGTGTTTTGGTTTAGTTTAGTAAAATTCAACGAAAGTCTGTTGTGTGAGAAAACTTTACCCCACGTAGGAGTTCATTTTAGAATTCGTGACCTAGATGAAAAGCAGAACTCTACCACATTTCTTACATACAACACCTCCCATATGGATTCTTGGAAATTCAGTGGAGAGGAGGGAACAAGCTCACTGTATTCTACTATACATGCTGTCCTGTCAAAGTCAAATGTGTCAGATTGAAAGGGGCAAATATCACAGTCAAGCTGTAAACTAGCAACACAACGCATTCCGTTCTCCAGATTACATCCTGCTACTTGCAAAGCCCTGTTCAGTGCTTAGTAGCAAGAGATTTTGATCATATAACAATACATACTACTTGTTGAAGACCATAGTGGAGGGTAGGGTGGAAGGCAGTTGTTCAAGAGGCAGAAAGCATTTTAAGTGGTTGGATAACATCAGGCAATGGACAAGAAAAAGCCTCTCAGATTGCAATATTACGGCAAGAGATAGAGTACACTGGAGATACATTGCAGCCAAACCTTCAATGCTCAGATGGCACTTGAACTGAACTGAGCGGGAGATTGAGAACAAATGTAGAAAAAGAAGATGATGTTGTAAAGTGAAATTATGTACGTCACTAGGTGGAGATTGTAAACCTTATTATGCAAAATATAACCACAAAAACCACCTTTACAAGGACACAGAGATGCATTACCATAGGTTTTCTACAAAGACGCTAACTGTAGTGTTGGACCCATGCTCCTACTGAAATAAAAAGTGATCATGATTTATGACAATGTATGATGACACCAACAAAAATAAGTTAATTTTGTTCCCCTAAGTTCTTATAATAAGTCATGAGGATTATCTCAGGTTGTTTGTTACCATATGAAAGACAGAATGAAGACCATATGAAAGACAGAATGAAGACCATATGAAAGACAGAATGAAGACTATATGAAAGACAGAATTATTTACCTGGCTGCACAGGTGTTGGAAATTTTTCTACACTCGTCAGATTAACATAGAAAGCCTCTGTCTGCTCTGGAATGTTGTCTTGATTGATCTGAAGAATAACAAATATGAGGTGTGTTCAAAAAGTATCCAACCTTTGGGTCAGAAAAAATACAGTTACTCACCTAGAGGTTTTAAACCCTAATCCCCTTCAAAGTACTCTCCATGGAACTCCACATACTTCTCCCAGAAGTCCTGCCATTGTTTGAAGAATTTCAGGAAGACTTCCTTGGGAATATAGTACAGATGGGTCATCACATTCCGCATAATTTCTTCTCGCGACTCAAATCAGTCCTTTACAGCGGATTTCTCAGCTTGGGGAACAGCCAAATATCACAAGGAGCCAAGTTGGGAGAATAAGGAGCCTGAGTGAATGAGAAGCATTTTGTAAATGGCCAAAAAAGTCAATCGGATGTGAAGAATGGGCAGGTGCATTCTCATTATTGAGCTGTGAAGTTCCCAATGGCCACAGGTCCAGTCGTTTGCTCTAACAGCATCACGAAGGCAACAGATGACCTTCAGGCAGCACTGTTTGGTAATGTTTTGACCTTGTGGTGCGTACTCATGATGCACAACCCCACAAGAGTGAAAGAAACACAGAGCATGACTTTGACATTGCATCATTTCGTGGTGAATGAAAATCCGATGGTTGCTCACTACACTTGACACTGAAAAGCTGACTGCCAGCAACTGACACAATCTGTGGGTGGGAACAAATTCATGCATGCGCATGACAGCTCTCCTATATGTCCCTGCAGAAAAACAACAACCACGCTTCATTTAATTCCGCGGAAAAAATTAAGATTGTATAATTTTTTTAACACACCTTGTATATAAATTTTAATGAGAAATTCATTAAATAGAAACAAAAAATTGTGTAATCTCATAACTTAAATAAAATAGGTTTAATAATAACTTACTTACTTACGTAATCGCACCTTCTTCTATCTCGGGGTGTAGAGGTTAGTTAAAAATAAACTAATATTATTAAAATAATAAACATGAACTTCTACCGATTTCAAAAAGAACAGATTATTATGATGATTACATATGAAGTCTTCCATGCCAGAATGGCAAGCTCCAATTTTTCACACTTTCAGATACAGCCACTCAAAGTTTTAATTTTTTATTTTATTTTCTGTTCGCCTTATTTCTCTATTCCCCAAGGTGCAAATGTTTTTATTTTGCACCTGTCACCATAGTGCATCCAACTTCTGCAACCATTTTATCTAAGAGTCTGCTTCTTCTTGCATTTTCTAAAGGTTTGCTTGCCGGGGCAACCGCTGGTGCTATGATTGGGGAGCAAACCCAACACCTTTGAATTGTGAGCCGTGTCACTAAACCACTAGCCCACACCATCCCCAAGTTTCATTTGAAATCAAATGCCATAATTACTAATTGAAACCTATTTAAATAAATGAGTTTATATTTAAATATTATTTGTCAAAGAACACATTTCTTTGGAAAAAAAAAGATTTTTGTTATGCTTTTTTGAAGTAGACAGTCATAAAGATACATATATTATGGAACGTTGTAAGGCAGGCATGGACATTATGTACACTGCTATAAAAATGTATGTTAGTTGCCAAAGCGATGATGTCAACATCATCAGACAGTTTTTTAAAAATCTTTATGATGTAACTTACGCCGTAGTTAGATTATCGGGAGGAAGAAAATGCACTGATCATCAATCCACTCTCTCGTTCCTGGCTACCTTGAACCAGTGGCAAGATTATCAGCCAAGATGACTGAAAGTAACTCAGGAATCAGGCAATCATGCAATTGCACTAACTAAAAAAACTAGTGTCTGCCAAATTGGACATGGTGTAAGCCATGAGAGTTATAACAGGAGGCATGAAGTCAACACCAATTGTAGAACTCGAAAAGATTACAAATCTGTAATCCATGACCGACAGAAGAGACTGCAGAGCCCAGCAGCAAGCAGAGAAACTAAGAACACTGACAGACCATCCAATGCAACAGAGACTAAATACATCTGGAAAAGGGAAACTAAAGCGAGAAACTTTGCAGAAATAGCCAAATCAAAGATGAGCGAAGACCCTATGAACACCATAACAACACCAAAGCCCATCCCTACTGAACGCAATCCCACATGGAAGCAGCATAACATTCCGGAGGTGGTAGAAAATATACCAGGTATTGGAAACAAGAACAGCCAGACTGAACAAGAAAGGAGAGACATAACCCTGAGGTACATAGCGGAAAACTACCCAAGCATGGACTGGACCCATGCATACACCGATGGTTCTGTAACAAACACAACACAGAATGGAGGGGTAGGGGCACTCCTGAGCCTACCAAATGGTAGAAAAATAACACTGTCAGTGGCAACTGGAAAATTCTCAAGCAATTTCAGAGCTGAGGCATGCTGACATGTGAAAGCAATGAAAGCCAGATAGTCCTGTTTACAGATGCCCTGGCCATAGTCACAGCATTAAAAAGCCAGAAAAATACTGAACTTAATGATTTAAGAGCAGTACTCTGTCAACTATGCCAGCAGTCCGCACCAAAAAGAGTAGTGGTACAGTGGGTTCCATCCCACTGTAACATCCAAGGCAATGAGGAGGCAGACAGACTGGCAAAAGAAGATGCAAGACTACCACAACCAGATTCTAGTGTGACCTACGAAGAGCCCAAAAGGTTTATTAGGGCCAGATACATGGCCAAATGGGAAACAGAACATACTGGCTACACAAAAAAATGATGCCTACTACCATCTGAACAGAAGAGAGCAGATCGTCGTCTTCAGACTCCGCACAGGCCACAACAGACTGAGGTACAATCTATTCAATAAACTGAAGATAGGTGGCACTAATGAATGCACCTGTGGCACAGGGAAAATGACCGCTGAACATCTGCTGCAAAAGTGCCCGACATACGAGGACCAGAGAAAGCACATGTGGCCATCACCAGTGGCAACACTAGACAAGCTCTATGGCAGTGTAGACAGCCTCAGGATGACAGCTGCTTTCTTCGAACAAATTCTAGTTGACGTCTGACAGCGTACGAAGAAGAAGGACACGGTGTAATTCAAAACCGGTGCAATGGGATTATGAAATGAACAGTTCACCCCTAGGAGATGCTTCCACCAAAATTCATAGTGTAAGATCAACATAAAAAAGTAGGTCCTCTAATTTTTACATTGCTAGTGCCTAGTGTAGTTGTTATAGTTTCACAAAAGATTGTTTGCTAGCACAGCTGAGTGTTCTGCAATTATTGAATAGTGTCTGACTTTTTTTAAACTGGTCACATTGTTGAGCTTGCCATCCTTTCTAGCACCTACTCTGTCCTAAGTGGCATACCATGCTTCACACATTCTCTGTCACACTCTAGCTAAAAATTGCATCTGACTCGAATTTGTATTAGTTCGTATCAATCTACTGTCTTTGCTTATTTTGTGATATGTTTTATTTCTGTCCTGGTGTGGTAACTGAGCCATACCTGAATGTTTTTATCAACCTCAAATATTTAAAAAGCCAGTTTCTATATTGATGGCTAGCTTGCACGGAATGCCTCATATTATTAATATATACATTGAATCTTACGTCTCATTGTTCCCAGTTGTTTTTACTTTAAGAAGTTCTTTAAATATGTTAATTTTTTCCAGCATATTTGTACAATACGTCAAGATCAATTATTTCCAGTTGTTTTATTATCATATAAAAAGACATAGATGCATATGAATTTATGTGAGGTTATGAGAACATTGATAATTTTATAATGAAACTAAAATACTTAACAGTATGCACCAACAGTGAGCACTATATCTGGAAATTCTATACAGCATTGAAAGAAATCATTACATAATTTATATAAGGCTTTATCAAGTACTGTACCTATGTACTAATTTATATAAGGCTTTATCAAGTACTGTACCTGTGTACTAATTTATATAAGGCTTCATCAAGTACTGTACCTGTGTACTAATTTATATAAGGCTTCATCAAGTACTGTACCTGTGTACTAATTTATATAAGGCTTCATCAAGTACTGTACCTGTGTACTAATTTATATAAGGCTTCATCAAGTACTGTACCTATGTACTAATTTATATAAGGCTTTATCAAGTACTGTACCTGTGTACTAATTTATATAAGGCTTCATCAAGTACTGTACCTGTGTACTAATTTATATAAGGCTTCATCAAGTACTGTACCTGTGTACTAATTTATATAAGGCTTCATCAAGTACTGTACCTGTGTACTAATTTATATAAGGCTTCATCAAGTACTGTACCTGTGTACTAATTTATATAAGGCTTCATCAAGTACTGTACCTGTGTGCTAATTTATATTATTTTAGTTCTGATAAATCTTTTATCTATACCCATCAATTATATTTCAACTTCAGGTTGTTCAAAATGGTGGTGGATTCGAATTGACAGTACAGAGCTCTATAAATTTGCAGATAAGTATTAGTGTTAAGAATTAATTTGTGGAAAAATAACATAGTTGCAATTGTAGTTTACTGTAGCATTTGTATTTTCAAATATAGTGGTCTAGTTGTAACAGATAGTTAGTGATGACATAATTAAATAGTGAGCTGTCGTAACTGTCTGCACTATAACTGTTGTGTAGGTCTAGTATTTAGTGAGAGTTGTAGGGTAAATACTAATGACATTTGATATTTTTTATGTTTACTACTGATAAATATTGCATTAGGTATTAATATAACTTATTCACTAGAAAGTGCACCTGTAATAAATAGCATAATTAGTATGGCTAAAGCCAGGCGAAATGTGGCAAAGAGTAGAGTTTCAGTGTGTGATTTGTGTGGCAGCAATTTAGTATTAGTGTAGGAATAGATACATTGGAGGATGAAGTAAAAGTTATATGTAGGTTATGTAGAGTAGAAGAGAGGTAGGCCCGAATGGAGTGTGATATTAGGACACATGAGAAGATATTGGAGGAGATAGAAAAAAGGCAGATCAAAATAGAAGTGAAACAAGAAAAAATTGAGGAAGTTTTAAAGAAGCTGCAGTTGGGTAGTCAAGCTGATAAGGTAAAACCACTGTCAGTTAAGTATGGGTTGGAGAGGGTAATAGAAATTGGAAGTATGGGAGATTCTATTGACATAACCGAACACAGGGCAGAAAGCTTTGTGGATAAGTAAGCAAACATAAGCAAGGGTTCAGTGTTGGTAGTAGGGTATTCAATGGTGAGGCAGGTAGGTTGGCAGACATTTGTCTAAACAACATAAAATGTTTGAAAAAAGGGATATTGGGGACGCTAAAATTGAAGATATAGAGGGGAAAATAAAGGTGATGGATGACAGAGCGAATAGTCATCTTGTCGTATTGGTTGGTAGAAACAAAAAATGTAAAGAGAGATGGTACATAAATAATTATGCAAAGATACAAGAGTCTTATGAGAACACTTAAGGGAAAAAAGTACAGGAAGGTCACCATGATGGGTATTTTAGACAGAGCAGATGGGTCAGACTATTCAGATAGGAAGATAATAGGTATCAATCTCAGGTTGCAGGTGATGTGTGCAGATATGGGTATGGAATTTATTAATGTGAAAGTAGACAAAAGTAAAATGCTAGACAGGAGGGGTTTACATCTAAATGAGATAGGACAGCATGCTGTAGTGAAGTATATGTTTAATCAGTGTGTTACAAATTTAAACTAGTAAGGTCTTTAAAGTAAAATACTAAAGATATGCCTAAAACAGGGTGCTATAGAGGATGCAGTCAAAGGGGAGAGTTGGGGTCAGGGAAGTATGAAATAAGTAGTGGAAAAGCACAAATAAAAATGATAAAACAAAAGCAAAAATTGGAAAAACAACAAAATAACAAACAAATGTTTTTATGCAAATGTGAGAAGCATAGTAGATAAAAGAGAAGAATTAGAACCAAATGTAGAAAAAGAAAAACCAGATATAATAGGATTAACAGAATCATGGACATATGAGGACATTGTACATAGTGAACTTGAAATAGAGGGATATACAATGATAAGGAAAGATAGGGTAGTTAGAGACAAGGTTAAGGGAGGTGGCATTTTATTATACTGTACAAATTCAGTTAATTTAATGATCAAAGATGATTTATCATCTGCCAACAAGAATGAAAGTGTATAGGGAGATATAGAAAGTGGGGAGGGGGGGGGGGGGGAGGAGAGAGGAGAACAGTGGTTGGAGTATGCTATAAATGTCCTTCAAGTCAAAAAGAGGCAGATAAGGGGCTGATTAGTAGCATAGAAAAGGCAAGTACAGAGAAATTATTATTATTGAAGGGGGATTTCAACTTTCCAGAAATAAAATGGGATATAGCTGATGCACTTGTAGAGTGAAAACCTTTTGTTAAGTGCATAACTGACAATTTGTTTATTCAATATGTAGAAGCAGCAACCAGAGGCAAAAACACACTCGGCCTAGTTTTTACTACAGAGGAAAATATGATAGAAAACGTTACCGTTGAGGAACTGTTTAGCTCAAGTGACCATCAGATCATCCGTTGAGATCTTATAGCAGCGACAGGAGCAAACATAAACAATAAGGCAGATATTAAGAATATGAAATAGGCAGCAAGCCACAAATATTCTGAAAAGATATTGTCGGAAGAACAGATGTTGAAGAGTGGGAGAGTTTCAAAACAGTTCTAGAAAAGCTAAAAAAAGAATGTGTTCCATGTAGAGAGGTAAACCCCCAGCGTAAAAAGTGGATAACTAGATTTGTAGTTAAATGTAGAAAAGCTAAAAATAAAGCATGGAAAAAATATATAGAGGCAGGTAAATCAAAAGAAACATATTTAAAATATTTGGACAAGAAAAAGCTCAGAAAGAGAATAAAGCAGCAAAATTAGACTTGGAAAAAAAAAAACCTGCTCATAGAATCAAAACTGAAAGTAAAAGCTTATTTTCTTATGTTAGAAATAAATAAAGAATGAAAAACAAAGTAGGCCGTCTCATAGATGGCACAGGAAAAATAATAAGTGAGAATAGTGAGACAGCTGATCTACTCAATCAGTACTTTGGCACAGTCTACACAAAAGAAGACTGCTCCAAGATCACAGAGCCTATAAATATTTTCCAAAGAGACATGGATACAGAGGGATTAAGATCAATTTGTATTACAGAAAAAATTACTTTTTTTAAGTTGGAGGGGTTGAAAGTGGATTAATGTCCAGGTCAAGATGTTATTCATCCAAAATTTATGTTTGAAATTAGAGACCAACAAGCAAAACCAATGCCTATATTATGTTCTCAATCACTTGCAGAAGGGATTGTTCCAGAGGATTGGAAAGATGTAAGAGTGATTCCTTTATTCAAAAAGGGCAAAAAATCAGATCCAGCAAATTATAGACTGGTGAGTTTAATGAGCATAGTCTGTATAAATTGTTAGAGTCAATAATCAAAGAAAACATTGTAAAAGTTTAATCTAATCAGAAATAGTCAGCATGGGTTTACTAGAGGGAGATCGTGATTAAGAAATCTACTAGAATTTATGGAGAAGGTTACTAAAATAATAGATAAAAGAGAGCCAGTGGATGTTATTTATCTAGATTTCACTTAGGTCTTTGATAGAATACCTCATCAAAGATTATTTCTAAAGTTAAAATCACATGGAATAAGTGGGGAAGTTGTCAAATGGATTGAAAATTGGTTAACGGGAAGAAGGCAGAGGGCGGGCATAAATAAGTACTCTGAGTGGTGTGAAGGGAAGTGGAGTACCACAGTTATGGGACCAATTTTGTTCTTCATATATATAAACAATTTGGACATTGATATGGGATCCATGATTGCAAAATTTGTTGATGACACAAAACTATACAGTAGTGTCATCTAAAGCAGAAGTGGATATATTGAGGTTGGATTTAGATAAAATTCAAGAATGGTCTGTAGATAAATGTACAGTCATCCACATGGGTAGATCAAATATGGAACATAATTACAGAATTGGAGAGAACAATATTAGAAAGAAAGATAAGGAAAGGGACCTAGGGGTTATAATAGATCATTCAGGTAAAGTGAGTGAGCAAGTTCAGGTAGCAGTGAAAAATGCAAATGCAATGTAAGGTATGATAAAAAGACATACTAAACATAAGAGCAAGGAAGTGATAGTCAAACTGCATAAAGCATTAGTTAGACCTAGATTGGAGTACTGTGTACAGGTGTGGAGTCCTTATCAAAGAGGGGATATAAACATGCTGGAAAGAATACTAAAAAGAGCAACAAAGCTGATAGTGGGATTCCAAATATACAGTTCTGAGAAAAGACTAAGAAAACCAGCCTATGATTTCTAGAAAAGAGAAGAATTCAAAGTGACAGTACAGGTTTATAAGATGATCAGAGGAATGGATAAATTAGACTATAACAAGTTTTTTCAAAATACAACCACTCATAAGAACAAGAGGGCATAGCTACAAATTAACTAAAGAAAAGTCCAGATTAGATAGGAAATATTTTTATAGTCAGAGAGTGGTGAATGCTTGGAATGCATTGCCACAGGAGGTAATGGAGGCAGTGACAATTAATGCATTTAAGAATAGATTGGATGAGCATAGCTTCTAGAGCAAGGAAATGTAAATGAAACTGGTTGTTTACAGACACTGCATAGTCTTCTAAACCAGTTTAACATTGTTAAGTTATAACTGAAATTTTAGTACTGCAAGTATATCAAGGCTGGATACCATGTCTCATTTTGTAAAGATTGTTATTCAATTGAGCAGTTTTTTAGTTACACAGCTTTAAACAAAATTAATTTATTGCTGGTACTTTTTGATTGATTTATCATCATGTAGCATGTCCTTTGCAGAATGTGGCTCCCATCACAGCACATTCAAAAGAAACTTAAATCTTTTCTTCTATTTTCTTTTCCTGTTTTGTCTTTCAGCATCAAGTTATGATGAGATATATAGAATGATTTTGACTGTGTACCTTATGCACAAATAGTAAACAGCGCCTCAGATATTTCCGTAAGCCACCTTTTTTGTGGTGGGCTTTTGGCCTGATATTCATTGTATCTCAATAGCATTGCTTGTTGTGGGGTGCTGTGTGGTGGTAGACTTGTTACGTGGCCAAACCATTTTAGTTGCTGTCTTTTGAACTAGTCTAATACTGGTGTTCTCACCAGGGCTTAATAATAATTAAATATATCAGTTTGAAATATATAAGTGGACTGTAAGTAAATCACACTTGATATTATTATTGAAATAATTAAATTATGTATTTTGGGAGAGAAGACTAACTTCCGACAAGCAAAACGTACTGATCAAGCGTCAGTCAGGGTCATGTAAAACATACTGATCAACACTATATCTCCCTTTCAAGCAGTTATCCTGGACATAAGCTGTTTCATGGCATCCTGGCTAATGAGATGGCAATCAGCATTTTGATCTCCATAGTCATGAGCTTACTGAGAAATCTCGCATTACACTACAGTAGGCACACCTTCTCAAGCATTCTTTTGGATTTGAGAAGGGCCACCGTTACTCACCACCAAAAGGAAGACAACAAGAGTATTTAACTCAGTACAAGGGACATTAGCAACATCAACAAGTTGTGTATTTATAAATATCTAATCACCCTTTGAGTATTTGGATAGCAGAGTGGTTAGAATTCTTGCTTCTCGCGATAAAGGTATTGAATTCAATTCTCAGTCTCAACAAACTCCAGTCTACTAAACTGTAAATAGAACCTCACTTAATGTTAGAGAAGACAAGACAGCAAAGAAAGGAATGGGTCACCTCACCTCACAAGACAAAAGGCTAAGACAGCATAATGAAGTCCCTTAACCCTACCAGACCGATGTACCCTTTTTCCGGTAATTTCCTAAACTGCCGCTATACCGCTGGACAGAATTTACGGTACTTTGGGTAGTACGTGAATAAAATGCGTCAGAATCTAAAAATAACCAACCAATCGTGGTCAAACCTCATGATTAGTCATTGCAAATATCTGCCCCCATGTTTGAATTGATTTTGTGGGGTTTAACATGAACAAATTTGGAAAATTGACAATGAAACGAGCGGCTGATGAACCAAGCACTTCAACAGGAAAGCAAAGTAAGTCTAGGCTTATGACAGTCTAACAGGTGATCAATAATTTGGTTGATTCAGACTCTGAGGAGTCAGGATTTAATCAAGAATACTTTTCCAGTTCAAGTGAAACAGACAGTGAGAGTTTGATTGATGAGGAGAAGCTTGAACCTTGTAGATCTAGAGCTAGATCGATAGTAAAAGAAGGGGGCCGTGTCCCTCAAACAGCTGATGGGGGAGATCTAGGTGGTGATGAAGGTTGGACAATGAATTTTGTATCACCAAATACAGATCTGAATTTCAATGAGGATGGAAAAGGCCCAGTGAACATTCCTGGATATATCACAGAGGAGAGTGAACAGATTGACTTTTCATCCTTGTTTTTGGATGATACTTTCTGGCAAAATTTGACAGAGAAAATCAACCTCTGGGCACACCAATTGCATATAGCAAAGCCCAACTCCTACAATGCCAAAAATTTCAAGGATGCCACAGTGGAAGAAATGAAGGCTTTTCTTGGACTGAGGATCTATGTGGAATACTCATGTATAAAGCCCAGCTATCGGGATTATTGGACAAATGAGGGCTCTTTGTTGGGTTTACTCCCGGATTTCGAAATGTTATGACTCGAAACAGATTCTTGGCCTTTTGCTGGGTGGATTGGCACACAAAGGTGGAATATTGATGCTAGATGAAAGGTAAACCTATTTTCTACAATGTCTCCAAGTTACATCTTATTCTAACCACTTGTTTGCATATAACTAACATTTTTCTATATCATGTTGGTTTTTTTCTCTTTAATGCTCAGGAGCCCAGGTATGGGAGACAGTTAGGTTCAGGGCCTCAGGTCTGGTAGGGTTAACCCCTGATGGCAGTTTAAGGTATGAGACTATATCTAACTTTTCATTAACTACTTACCTGCAGTGTAATATTTATTAGAGTCTGCAAAGGTTCCATTACAACTACTCCAGATGAAACCATATTAAAGTCAATGTTGGCTTCAGCAGAGTCTGGCAATGTCTGATAATGCACTGCTATTCGATTGTTTGATCCATATAATCGCCACAGGGTCAAGGTTACCTATGTTATTACAGAGAAACAAATAATGTTAAGGCCAATATTTGTTGCCTGTGGAAATTCACAGCAATGTGTTTCATAATCAATGTTAGCAAATAACTAAATATTTATAGTTTTTAAACATCTCATAAGGTAGAAGACTATCCATTTCACGATGATTTACACACAACCATTCACACAGATCAAAATTTTGCTAAAGGTTAAAGGTGAAGGTGAGGACTCGACTTCATCGCCACAGGTCTCCCCATATTGCTCATTCTTTTTCCGCAGAATGGAATGCTGCTTGCCGAGAGCATCACACAAAGTACAAGCTGCATAGCTTCAGTGATGAACCCAGTGATCTTCGGATATGATTGTCATCATGAACAGACCACCACAGCTCAAATTCGAACCCTGACCATCTGAACACGAGGCAAACAGCTTGACTACTTTGCCACGAAGTTTGGGTTGGAAAGATAGCTCGAAAAACATTAACTCATATATTTTACAGTAATAAAAAAGTAAAGAACTCCTTTTGTTAGAGACCAGAAGAAGAAAAATAAAGTTTCTACAATAAAAAATGAATTTATAGATCAGAAGGCGGCCATAAAACTACTGTTGATAACTAATGCTGACAAAAGTTAATTATGTATCAAATAGTGTTGATTACTAAGATAACAAACAGAATGCAATCATTGCCAGACAGAGTGGTACTATTAAATGGAACAAGTTCTGTAGGCATGCACCTGAAAACAGGCTGTTTGTACAGCAGCCTGACCAATGAGGTGGGGATCGACACTGTGATCCTCACTGTCATGAGTCTGTTGAAAAGTCTTGCATTGCACTATAGCAAAGAGAACCCAGCTCTGCCTTTTTCAGTTCACCTGGAGATGCAGGAGTGATCCCCTTATTCAAAAATCAGATCCAGCAAATTATAGACTGTTGAGTTTAAAAGGCATAGTCTGTAAATTGTTAGAGGCAATAATCAAAGAAAACATTGTAATGCATTTAGACAAATTTAATCTAATCAGAAATAGTCAGCATGGGTTTACTAGAGGGAGATCATGCTTACCAAATTTATTAGAATTCATGGAGGAGGTTACTAAAATGATAGATAAGGGGAGCCAGTGAATGTTATTTATCTACATTTTGCAAAGGTCTTTGATAGAGTAACTCATCAAAGATTATTTCTAAAGTTAAAATCACATGGAATAAGTGGGGAAGTTGTCAAATGGATTGAAAATTGGTTAACGGGAAGAAGGCAAATGGCGGGCATAAATAAGTACTCTGAGTGGTGTGAAATGAAGTGGAGTGCCACAGGGCTCAGTTTTGGGACCAATTTTGTTCTTGATATATATAAATGATTTGGACATTGATATGGGATCCATGATTGCAAAATTTGTTGATGACACAAAACTATGTAGTAGTGTCATCTAAAGCAGAAGTGGATATATTGAGGTTGGATTTAGATAAAATTCAAGAATGGTCTGTAGATAAATGTACAGTCATCCACATGGGTAGATCCAATATGGAACATAATTACAGAATTGGAGAGAACATTATTAGAAAGAAAGATAAGGAAAGGGACCTAGGGGTTATAATAGATCATACAGGTAAAGTGAGTGAGCAGGTTCAGGTAGCATTGAAAAAGGCAAATGCAATGTAAGGTATGATAAAAAGAAATATTAAACATAGGACCAAGGAAGTGATAGTCAAACTGTATAAAGCATTAGTTAGACCTAGATTGGAGTACTGTGTACAGGTGTGGAGTCCTTATCATAGAGGAGATATAAACATGCTGAAAAGAATACGAAAAAGAGCAACAAAGCTGATAGTGGGATTCTAGAATTACAGTTCTGAGCAAAGACTAAGAAAATCCAGCCTATGATTTCTAGAAAAGAGAAGAATTCAAAGTGACAATACAGGTTTATAAGATGATCAGAGAAATGGATAAATTAGACTATAACAAGTTTTTCAAAATACAACCAACCATAAGAACAAGAGGGCATAGCTACAAATTAACTAAAGAGAGGTCCAGATTAGATATTAGGAAATATTTTTATAGTCAGAGAGTGGTGAATGCTTAGAATGCTTTGCCATAGGAAGTAATGGAGGCAGGGACAATTAATGCATTTCAAAATAAATTGGATGCGCATAGTTTTTAGAGCAAGGTAATGTAAATGAAACTGGTTGTTTACAGACTCTGCAGAATCTTCTTAACCAGTATAAAGACATTAAGTTAAGTTAATAGTCAGAGATAATTTGTCAAGAGCAAAGAACTCTGCATGATTGGCTTCAAAATATAACAGCAACAACTTTAAGAGTTCTGTTGTTTTTTTCTTTTGTTTTCACTAGCTGTAGTGCCCAATTTTGCTCAGGAAGTAAAAAAATTTTCAGATCGCATAGAATTAGTGAAACTTTTGGAATTAAAAACACTTTCTTCTTTGTGTGCTCATTTCAAGATTGTAGCCTCAATTATGCAAATTTCTTCCCTCTTTAGTAATCCGTCTTTCGTCATCATTATCATATGTCCTGCCCATTGTCAATAGCGATCATGGATCTCCCCCTCCTCTTATCACATGTGCCATATTTATCATTTCCCATGCCATTATTTCGAGCTGTCCAATATTTTCTCTCTTTGCCTCCCTCTGTTCAACTTCCCTGTGACATAAATTAAATATCCTAAAAGGTGGCAAGTAAAATAATGAAAGTCAGTGCAGTCTTCAGTAGAATGCATGGGCAAGTATGGGAGTGCCAAGGCATTAGGGTCAAGACAAAGCTGAAGGTCTAATGAGCTGCTATCCTTCCAATCCTGTTATATGCAAGAGTTGGACTGTCTATGCGAGACAGGCAAAAAGATTGAACCACTTCCACACAATTAGTCTGAGACGCATACTCCGCATCTGTTGGCAAGACCAAGTCTCTGACACTAAAGTCCTGAAAAGAGGACATGCCAAGCATCTATGCATTGCTGTAGACAACACAGCTGAGATGACTGGGCACCTTGTGTGCATGCCAAATACAAGACTACCGAAGAGATTTCTATACAGTGAGCTTAGGGAAGGCTGGCAAAAAGGAGGTCGCCCAAAAAAGCGATTTAAGGACAGCCTGAAGGAAACTCTAAGATGCTGTCAGATAGATGGCTGGTCAAAATAAATGAGGAAAAAACAACGTACGATATTCTCGCTTTCAAACAAACCCCATAACACCAAAATAAGTCTTAACAGCAAATACCTGCGGCCAAACGACAACCCAAACTACCTGGGAGTCACATTTAATCGGCGCATGACATGGAAAAGTCAGATCGAGAGAAACCGAATAAAAAGCCAGAGAAAGAATGGCAATCATGAGGAAGCTTGCTGGCACAAGCTGGGGAGCAGACGAAAGTATACTAAAGAAACTGTACACTGGAAGAGTGAGACCAGTTCTCGAGTATGGCATTGCAGCATGGACAACAGCAGCAAAGGTAAACTTCGATAAAATTAGCAAACTTCAAAACCAAGCCATGAGAGTTATAACAGGAGGCATGAAGTCAACGCCGATTGTAGAACTTGAAAAGATTACAAAACTGCAATCCATGACCGACAGAAGAGACTGCTGAGCCCAGCAGCAAGCAGAGAAACTCAGAAGACTGACTGACCATCCAATGCATCAGAGACTAAAAAATTTTGGAAATGGGAAACTAAAGCGGGGAAACTTTGCAGAAATAGCCAAAGCAAAGATGAACGAAGACCCTATAAACGCACTAGCAACACCAAAGCCCATCCCTACTGTAATAAAACCTACCTGGAGGCAGCATATATTTCCAGAGATGGTAGAAAATATACCAGCTATTGGAAACAAAAACAGCCAGACTGAAAAAGAAAGAAGAGATACAACCCTGAGGCACATAACGAAAAACTACCCAAGCATGCATACACCGACGGTTCTGTAATAAACACAACACAGAACGGAGGGGCAGGGGTATTCCTGAGCCTACAAAATGGCAGAAAAATAACACTGTCAGTGGCAACTGGAAAATACACAAGCATTTTTAGAGCGGAGGCAGAGGCACTGAAGGCTGCAGTAGAAGAAATGGTAACAGGTAAAAGGAATGAAAGCCATATAGTCCTGCTTACAGATGCCCTGGCCGTAGTCACAGCACTAAAAAGCCAGAAAAATACTGAACTTAATGATTTAAGAGCAGTACTCTGTCAACCCTGCCAGCGGTCCGCACCAAAAAGAGTAGTGGTACAGTGGGTTCCATTCCACTTTAACATCCAAGGCAACGAGGAGGCAGACAGACTGGCAAAAGAAGGTGCAAGACTACCACAACCAGATACTAGTGTGACATACGAAGAGTCAAAAAGGCTTATTAGAGCTAGATACATGACCAAATGGGAAACAGAACATACTGGCTACACAAAAAACGATGCCTATTACCAGTTGAACAGAAGAGAGCAGGTCGTGGTCTTCAGACTTCGCACTGGCCACAATAGACTGAGGTACCACCTATTCAAAAAATTGAAGATAGGTGGCCCCGACGAATGCTCGTGTGGTACCGACGAATGCTCGTGTGGTACCAGGAAAATGATCGCTGAACATTTGCTGCAAAACTGCCCGACATACGAGGATCAGAGAAAGCAGATGTGGCCATCACCAGTGCCAACACTAGACAAGCTCTATGGCAGTGTCGACAGCCACAGGATGACCGCTGCTTTTGTCGGAAAAATACAGGTTGACGTCTGACAGCGTACGAAGAAGAAGAAGATTCCTTTTCTAGAAGTTTTGTTAATTGTCCATGATTTGCAGCCATATAAAAAACACAGGCTGTCAAGACTTTGACTTGTCCTAATTTCTTCAGGTTGTTCATTATTTACATTGCAATGGCTAGTCCTATTCTGATTTCTTTGGAGCAGTCCCCATTTTTGTCAATTCTGGAGCCCAGATATTCAAAATTCATTGCCTGTAAATGATTTTATAGACTGCTGTTCTTTCTTGAACATACCTGACCATCTAGTTCAGAAACTTGTGGTGTGAGAGATGAATCTGAAAAGCGAATCAATCCTGATGGATCTGCATATACCAGAAGATGTGAGGTTGCAAGGCGAGCACCACCACTGACCAATGACTGTGGTGGGCGAGGAAGTCGCAGCACAAATGCTTCTGCATGACCCACTTGAGGATTTACCTGTCAGATTAAGTACAAACACTCTATAATATTTGTCTCTAAACATTTTTATATTCATGTAAGGCAGCCTAGATCATTTCACATCTATATATATGAAAAGCTAAAAGTCTTTCAGTTTGGTGGTTCCTTATATAATTCTAAACAGTTTCACCGATCCTAACAAAATTTTGCAGTTACCTTTTAGGACCCTTAGGATATTATTTTGTATCCCCTTGAAATATGAGTAGTCTAAAATTGGTGAAATATCAAAGTTGAGATAGAAGGACTGGACGAAGCTAATTTTAACACTTTGAACCTGTGATCCCGATGAACCGGTGTATGTGAATATAACCCGCGCCCCGAGTCACCGGTTTGCCGGTAGAGCAGACATATCTTATAAGAACGAGCATAGTATGGATATACACTGCAGAATTTGCATACTACTTCTGGAATGTTACTTCAAAATGGTGGCGCCCATGAACTGATCACATTGCGACAAATTTTTACAATATTTTCATGATGAAAAAACATGCAGAAAAAACAGTAAATGAGCGTTCTAAAAGGCTAACAATGGAACAAGATGTCGAGATTGTTCTCAATGATTTGGAGGACGATGAATTAAATTTAGATAGCAACTATTTTGAAACTGATATATAAGTTGAATCAGATGATCATTTGAGTGATAACATGTGTTCATTAGACTCTAATGAAGTTACATCTTACCCTATTCCTGATTTTTCTGGCGATCAGGGGCGTGGAAGGGGGCGTTTCCCAGGTAGTGTCTCTAGTAAATTTGATGCAGGTTGGTCTCCAATAAATATATTCAGACCTGTGTCTGCAGTAGACACAACATTTATGGAGCAGATAGGCCCTAAGAACATTCCAGAATCTATTAATCCAGAAAGTAAAGCCAGTGAATTTTTGGAACTTTTCCTGGATAATGATTTCTGGCACAATTTGTGTGAGCAGACAACTCGACGCGCTGAGCAGGTGAGAAGCAAGAAACCAACTAGCTACTATACCAAAAATTGTTGAAGTGTAGTAGTGCCAGAGATGAAAGCATTCTTTGGACTGCGTCTTCAAATGGAACACAGTGTGAATAAATCACGTTACAAGGAATACTGGTCTAGCTCGTCTGCTAACTTCGTGTCTCATACTCCTGGTTTCCGCACTGTGATGGGCCGTGATCGCTTCCTGGCTCTCTGGACTTTTCTTCATCTTGTTGATGAGGAGAACCCGGCTTTGGATAAAGCAGGTAAACTTTACAAAGTAAGTACTATGTTGAATGCGTTGCTACCAAAATTTCGGCACTATTATTCGCCTTCACAGCACGTGAGCTTAGACGAAGGTATGATCCGCTCGAAGAACAGGCTTGCCTTCAAACAGTATATCAAGTCAAAGCCCATAAAGTGGGGAATAAAGGCTTACATGGCTTGTGAAGCAAGCTCTGGATATATTCTGAATCTGGAAACATACACTGGAAAAGCAGACAATATTATTCCAGATCTTGGTGTTGTTGGTAGCGTCGTTATTAGAATTTTAACTTCTGGGAATTTGGTCAACAAAAACCATATTGTTGTTATGGGCAGATTCTACAACAGTGTAACTCTCTTTGACAAGTTGTACACTGATTATGGTACACTTGCTGTAGGTACAGCAATGACAAATAGGAAATTTTATCCTAAAGTACTCGCAGGAAAGAAGAAAATGGACAGGGGTCATTCAGAATTTGTCATAACAACATTGTACGCCTTGTCTGGATGGACCAAAGACCTGTAAATTTTATATCCAACTACCACAACCCAACAGAAATTGAAACTGTTAGAAGGAGAAGAAAGGATGGAACAGTTGTAGATGTTCCAACTCCTCAACTTTTTATTGACTATAATGCTTTCATGGGGGGCACAGATGTCAACGACCAAATTTGTCGTCTCAACAAGACACGGCGCATTACTGCTGGCCTAGGCAGCTAATTGTGAAATTCTTTATGTGGGCATGTAATAATGCCTACATACTTATGGATCATTATAGTCCTTCCAACAGGAAGACACTACAGGACATTTGGGATGTTCATGAACAAAGTTTGTTTATCCCTCATTGGGGATTATAGAACAGCTACTGCAA
The DNA here is from genome assembly GCA_036924085.1 of Ariolimax columbianus. NCBI lineage: Eukaryota > Metazoa > Mollusca > Gastropoda > Stylommatophora > Arionidae > Ariolimax > Ariolimax columbianus. Next base: position 58,132,902 of record JAVGWX010000001.1, on the reverse strand, counting down.
AATTTAACAACAGAGACTGCAAAATGTTGGTTTCCATCATTCATAAATGTCTCCAAAAGCTACAGGAAATAATGTTTGTGTAGTATGCTCATTTAAATTTAACAAGCATGTCAAGGACTTCCCAAACATGGCCTACAAAGACAGACCATTCAAACAAGTCGAGATAAAATGTTGGTGTAAACATTGTGAAACTTATCTGTGCCTAAAGGATGGGTCTACATGCTGGGAGGACTGGCATAATAAGCAGGAATATTGGAGATGATCAGGTCAGTCTATTTGAGATAAAATAATTGAAACAGATCACTTAATGTTGTCATTGTAACTAGTTTTGTTCAGGTGTCCATTTTTGGCTTTTTTTCTTCAGGAGCCCAGGAGAGTGGGGTTTTACAGGCCAGGTGATCAGGGTTCAAAGGGTTAAGCATCTCAACAATCAATTATGAGAAAAACAATGTTTTATATTTCTAGGATAAACCAATTCCAAGAAGATTAGACCCAATTTGAGAATATCCTGTTCAACATAAGATATGGTGTGAGATTTTAATGCATGGGGTTTCCCCCAGTTAGGAAGGAAGACATGGATGAAATGAAGTGGGAAGAAATGGGCAAGTTGAAGGGCGGAGAAGAAGTGCATTGTGGATGTGACGAAAGATAGAGTAGACAGAGATGGTTTAAAAAAATTAACAGCTTCCATAATTATCCAGGCAATGTCATGTACTTTTGCAAGTACTAAATAATATATGGATAAAAGTGTATTTTCTTACACGCTTCTTGTACTTTGCCTTTAGACTTTATGTGAAGAATAGGTCTTCAATTAAGTGCTTCCAAATTTCCTGTTCTGCATATACATTTCAGCCTGATCTAAAATGGCAGTTCACCCTGGTGTAAAAATGGGTACCTAACTCATTGGGAGCCGAGGTTAGTGCACTGACTTCCCAGCTGAGAGATTGGGGTTCAGTCCCCAGTTAGTACTGGATTTTTCAGATCGCAAAACGGCTCCTGGAGTAAACCCATCCTAAACAATTGGGTATCAAAATAATCTGGAAAAACAAAAAGCGACTGGACTGATGTTGGCCACATCACCCTTAGTGTTCTGTTGGTTAAGGAAAATATGGCCTGTCACCAAATTCCAAATATGCCACACTGGCATGTTAACAGGGTCTAACTCTGTTCTTAGTTATGTGATGTAGACTGAAGATTTTGTGAAAGTGACAACATACACAATTTAAGATTCTGAAAATTGTAAATCTAGTAATTACCTGAACTGTCACATTAGTCATTTCCTGTCCATGTGCCATATTCACAGAACCAAGGGCTGGATTTACGTTCCCATTTGTTACATTGCTGAGCTCATCAGCAGCTGAATAACCACTGACCCAATTAGCAACAAGACTTCCATAAGTTCCAGCACGTACGAGTGTAACAGTTAGCGTTCGATCACCTAATTTAGTATAATCAGTCATAAATTTATAAAATGACATGAACCATGTCATAAATATAAGTCAAAGATTGTACATCTAATCTGATCTAAAGCAAGCAGAGGATTTCAACAAAAAAAACAGCATGAGAACAAGCTCAATACTTAAGAGAAGCACGATAGTAAAACCTGATATAGCTAGTACTATCCGGTTCTTAATTCTGTTATACACTTTCCACCTTCTATTAATAATATGTGTTTACTTTTTAGAATTATTTTCTTAGTTTGGTATTAAATCTGTATTTTCTCTTCTGTTATAACCAGTGTTTTTACTTTTGGTAATTAAAGATTTATTATTTTACAGTTAAGACCTTATAATTTTGTCTAATCATTATTTTGTATTCCAATTTAAGGGTCTGCTGTTGTTACAGGTCAGAAAATAAACATTTGTGAACCAAATATGTGGGTAAGTCAGTAAGTAGGTCACAAGCTGATATGGGATTGCTGAAAAATGTAATTTTTAGTTTCTAAAAGTGTCATTAGGTGGCAACAACATTCAGGTTTGTGATTACTGTAGGTAGCTGATGATAGGTGTCACATGCATGTGAGCAGCTCAGATATAAAATGGCGTCCATGTTCATAGAGTGTTCAATCAAAGACCAGTGCTGTTGTGCATTTCTTTTGGGGCAAAAGAACTTGTTGCAAAAGATATTCATAAGGGGAAATGCTTCCTGTGTACAGGGAGAAATGTTTGTTTCATAAAGCAGTGCATAACTAGAGTGATAAATTTTCTCAACAATACTAAAAAATTGCTGATGAAGCCATACCTTGTTGAATTGTTCAGATTGCAGCAAAAGAAGCATCTGTGCAGCAGAAGAAGCATCTGTGCAGCAGAAGAAGCATCTGTACAACAAGTGGGGAAGATGATTCACACTGACAGGCGAGTACTGATAGACAGTTTAGCTACTGCAATAGGATGTTTGCATGGTTTAGCCTACATCATAATGTGTCATCCTACCCTAGTGGGAGACTTTTCATGGATGACAATGAGGTTGAATGTGAGACAACAGACCAAAGACTTCTTTGCTGCAAGTTTTGGTGCACTGATAAAGTGATGGGATAAGTGTATCAATGTTGGTAGAAATTATGCTGAGCAATAAGGGACAATGTAAGTGCAATAATAAATGGTTTTAAAATTTATTTTTCATTTTATTTATCTTTTTTAAACAGCCATTTGTGACTTTTTATTGACTTACCCTCATATTTTAAAAATAACTTCATTAGAAGTTGATTTAACATGCCAAAGCTATAACAAGCCAAGACAATAATATCACAGCAACTCACTAATATAAATTATTGTAAAGAATCAGTTATATTGAAATTACTATCATGTTAAAATAGTTTCTTTCATTGCAGCGGTGAGAGTTTAGTTTTTATATATGACAAAACATTTAGTTAATTCAGACCAGTATTTTTACAACCCCTTGTTTCTGAGATAATATTTGTCCAATACTCCAGCAATCATTAAAACCTTCACAAATAAATGTCAAGCCTCCCTGTCCTGTGCTATTCATTCCAGCACTCTTAATGTCTTCTTTACATTTGTTTATGCATGTCTCAAACTAACTTTTCCATGTTTTTTTAATTTTCCTGTGGGACAAGTGGACACGTATGCTAATATCCTTCTCTGATTCAACCTTACGTGTAATAGCAGGAATCTCAGTGCCTTAAAAGGATACCAGATATTTTGTTGGACTGTGTCAAATATTTGTGTTTCTATTAACTTTGTTATATTTTAAAGCAGCAATAGAAGGAGTGATATGTGTGCTTACAAATATTTGTTCACTTTTGAAAGCAATGATTAATTTAAGCAAAATATTTTTAAATGACATTACCTTCATTAACAAAGGCCAAATCACTTGCAAAGCTCAGTTCAGTATTAGCTGCCAGGGCTGGTACAATTATCTGAGCTTTAGAAAACTCTTGCCTTACTGTTGGCACTTCTGTGACTAAATTAACAAAAATTAATAACTCAGTCATTCTTTATTTCTATGAAATTCTAACTGAAATTAATATATTATCATTTCAATTTTGATTTAACATTCTTTTGTAAATTAAGAGATTACTAATTTTTTTATAGGAGTAATAAACCTTCCCAAGAATAAAACAGTTGAAGAAGCACAGATAAAAACCACAGGTGTTGCAGAAAGCCCCAAAGAGACAACCTTTGCATGAAAATGAGGCAGAAATTTAAAAAACTAAAGAAAGATATAGAACTGCCAACAGACTAAAATATTTGTAAAGGTATTCAAAACTCAGGAAAGTCATTATACAGCTCTTCTTAACTTCTAGCACATGCACTGAAGGAAGAAAGTAGAGAACAAGCAAGCCTGTTCAAAGCATAAAAGAGTTGACAGGAACTATCCTGAAGACTGAGGATGAGAAGAGATGAGAATCCTTAAATATTAGGAATGAAGTTTATGTAGATCTTTTTCTTCTTCTGTGTTCGTTCTAATCTCCTACTACCAAATCCTGAACAGGGCTTTGCAAGTAGCAAGATGTAGTCCAGAGAACGGAATGTGTTGTGTTCCTAGTTTACAGCTGGACTGATATTTGCACCTTTTGGTCTGACACATCCATCTGCAGCAGCAATGTAGATCTAATAACTGAAGCTAATGTGACATATACCTTCACTACCAGCAGGAACACTGACGCAGATCACAATGGAGTACACCAATGTGATATCAAGCTGCTAGATGAAGTAGGCATTTACAAATGAGTGTAAAAGACTAACACAACTGTGCAAAAAGTTATTTTATACAATAATCATATTTAATTGATTCAATTCTTTTGTTTATACTTTATCTGATACCATAGTTGGGATAGTTTCCAGTTTAACAGGCTGGTTTAAACTTGTAAAGTGGAATTTTAATTCATGAACAATTTGCTAATAAAGCTTGGGCAAACAAACAATTTAGATCATTCATGTCATGATTTTTCTTTAATTATCTAAACACTAAAGTCCTGTAACAGACTTTTCAGACCAAAAAAAATGTCCCTCAAATTCTACCAAAGCTCACACAGAGACATGTTCCCATCCATTAAATTATTACCTCCTGACCCTGAAAACTGAACACCAGTAACATAAACGGTGAAAGTAGAATTCAGTCTCAGAAAACCTGTCCCTGTGATTGTGACCAAAACATATGCTTGACGGGCTCTGTCATCAAATTTGACTGTGCCGCTGCTGGTGTCCAGTCCAACACCAACACCACCCTGCAGAAAGATCATTTCTACCTTAAAACATCAAATTCACAAGATCAAAATCTGACAATAAATATTAATGCAATATGCACTGCTTTTTTGCAAGAAAGAACTCTCAATATTGCAATTGTTGGTCTGGATAAGGACGATATTTAAAAATTCATCTTTTTTGTATGCTTTTAAAAGAAAAATATATATAAAGAAAGTAGTGGTCAGCCAGAGACAACTACAATCTCCTTAGAGCTTGTCCAGAAATGGTGTCCATGATAGCCATAAATGCTTTGTCTGTTTCTTATATGTCGAGCATTTCTTCAGATGTTCAGTGCTGCAGACTGTTACTCTCCATCACTCAAAAACTGTGCCGCTGCACAGAAAGTGGGCAGTTCTTGTATACTCTTAGATTGTTGTTGTGCACACAATATCCTTGTTGACGCAAATTATTGAATTTTATTTAATATTTTCTGCATTCTTAATATTGGTATTCTTTTAACTTGTTTCATTGTTTTCACTTGTGCTGTTTTCAATTGCCCTGTCCCTGATCAAGGCCTTTATAAGTTTAAATGTATGTACACATTTGTTACTGTTCTCAAATCATACTGTATTTTAATCTAGCTCAAATTTCAGTCAATATTTAAGGAATATATTTTCATCATCTTTATATATAACATGGTGTCTTTCAAGAATCCAATCTCTATACATAACATGGTGTTTTACAAGAATCTGTTTCCTGTGATGGTGTGCAAGCCCTCTCTCAATTAAAATACAACTTAAGCACAAGAAACCATACTCACAATATCATACTGGACTGTAAAGGTAAGAATAACAACACCAAATGCTCCTTGATATCTTGTGAAGTTTAGTCTAATTTGTCTGCTCATATCAGCTGTGTTTACTTCCACTGTTTGATACTCAGAAATGACACCAAACTCTCCATGAGGTTGATCATTGTACCTGATGTGTGGAGCCAAGATAGAATATATGTATTCATGGATTATTATTAAACCTGTCACTCCAATTGGTGAAGAATAGGTCCAACACTACATCTGGATTGACCCTATCCAACTTATAAAGATGACACACTTAAATGGTCTGGAGTGACACAGAAAAATGTGCCTAAGACAGGCCATGTAGACAAGTTACAATCAAGGCGTATCCTTTGAAAGAAGTTATGGGATCAAAGATGCTGCAGTTAAATGAGTGCGTACGTGTGTGTGTGGGAGAGAGAGAGAGAGAGAGAGAGAGAGAGAGAGAGAGAGAGAGAGAAAGAGAAAATTAAGGCGAGAGAGAGGGAAATGAATATCAAAATTACATTTCTCTTAATGTTGCAATAATCTAAATATACAATATATCTCAGGATGTTGAGTTACTTTTATACTCATAACATAACAAGGAGTAGAAAGTTCATGCAATACCTTGTACTAAGTAAAGAACAATTTGTTGGAAAGTTAGAAATAAATTTAATGTAGTTGTTCGATGCTGCCCTTTTTTGCTTGCTTGTTCACTACATTCAGATTTATTTCAAATGTATTAGATAGTAAATCCATTTTTTGCAACTTACCAATTAAGACTTCATTAATTAAATTACAAATTTCAATTTTCATAATAATAATTATAACACACATGTACTAAATTATGTAATTTGTATATTGCATTGTTCTATAAATACAGGTAACATTTTAAAATGCATTACTAGCATTCACCATTCTGACTAAAAAATAAACAATTTCCTGGTATCTAATCTGGACCTTTCTTTAATTAATTTGTGGCTGTGCCCTCTTGTTCTTGCAGGCAGTTGTATTTAAAAACTTCTTATAGTCTAATTTATCCATAAAGATGATTTCAAATAAAATAAGCAACTTAGCCACAAACTGATTAATTTTAGATTATAAAGAACATTCTTTATATATTATCTTCAATTACCGTAGGGGAACTGTTTGGCTCAAGTGACCATCAAATCATCCGATGGGATCTTATTGCAGGGAAAGAAGTGAACATAAACACGCGAACATATGACTACTCTAAGACAGATGTTAAGAGGATGAAAGAGGCAGCGAACCACATAATCTGGGAAGATGTTGTCAGAGGAACAGATGTTGAACAGGAGTGGGTGAGTTTTAAAGCAGTTCTCGAAACGCTAAAAGAGGAATGTGTTCCATATAGGGAAGTAAACCCCAAGCGTAAAAAGTGGATCACTAAAATTGTAGTTAAATGTAGAAGAGCTAAAAATAAAGCATGGAAAAAATATATAGAGGCAGGTAAATCAAAAGAAACATATTTAAAATATTTGGACAAGCAGAACATATCAAAACATAGCAAAAATAGACTTCGAAAAGAAATTTGCTGAGAGGATCAAGACTGATAGTAAAAGCTTCTTCTCTTATGTTAGAAATAAACAAAGATCAAAGGACAAAGTAGGCCCTCTCATAGACAGCACAGGAAAAAAAATAAGTGAAAATATGGAGGCAGAAAATCTACTCAATCACTACTTTGGCACAGTGTACACAAAAGAGGACTGCTCCAAGATCCCAGAGCCTGTAGATATTTTTCAAAGAGATATGGATACAGCAGGATTAGGATCAATCTGTATTACAGAGGAAATGGTATTTTAAAAATTGGAGGGGTTGAAAGTGGATAAATGTCCAGGTCAAGATGGTATTCATCCAAAATTGCTGTTTGAAATTAGAGACCAATTAGCAAAACAATTGGCTATATTATGTACTCAATCACTTGCATAAGGGATTGTTCCCCGGGATTGGAAAGATGCGGGAGTGATCGCCTTATTCAAAAAGGGCAAAAAGGCAGATCCAGCAAACTATAGACCTGTGAGCTTAACGAGCATAGTCTGTAAATTGTTAGAGTCAATAATCAAAGAAAACTTTGTAATGCATTTAGACAAATTTAATCTAATGAGAAATAGTCAGCATGGGTTTACCAGAGGGAGATCATGCTTAACAAATCTATTAGAATTCATGGAGGAGGTTACCAAAATGTTAGATAAAGGGGAGCCAGTGGATGTTATTTATCTGGATTTTGCAAAGGCCTTTGATAGAGTACCTCATCAAAGATTATTTCGAAAATTAAAATCACATGGAATAGGTGGGGAAGTTGCCAAATGGATTGAAAATTGGTTAACAGGAAGAAGGCAAAGGGTGGGTATAAATAAGGAGTACTCTGAGTGGTGTGAAGTGAAAAGTGGAGTGCCACAGGGCTCGGTTTTGGGACCAATTTTATTCTTGATATATATAAATGATTTGGACATAGGTATGGGATCCATTATTGCAAAATTTGCTGATGACACAAAACTATGCAGTAGTGTCTCATCTAAAACAGAAGTGGATTATTGAGGTCGGATTTAGATAAAATTCGAGAATGGTCTGTAATCTGGCAAATGGAGTTTAATGTAGATAAATGAACAGTCATCCACATGGGTAGATCCAATATGGAACATAATTACAGAATGGGAGAGAACAATATTAGAAAGATAGATAAAGAAAGGGACTTAGGGGTTATAATAGATCATACATGTAAGGTGTGGGAGCAAGTTCAGGTAGCAGTAAAAAAGGTAAATGCAATGTTACGGATGATAAAAAGAAATATTAAACATAGGAGCAAGGAAGTGATAGTCAAACTGTATAAAGCATTAGTTAGACCTAGATTGGAGTACTGTGTACAGGTGTGGAGTCCTTATCAGAAAGTTGATATAGACATGCTGGAGAGAATACAAAAAAGAGCAACAAAGCTGATAGTGGGATTCCAGAATTACAGTTATGAAGAAAGATTAAAAAGAACTGGCATGGTGACTTAATACAGGTTTATAAGATGATCAGAGGAATGGATAAAGTAGACTATAACAAGTTTTTTAAAGTACAACCACCAACAAGGACAAGAGGGCACAGCTACAAGTTGACTAAGGAGAGGTCCAGATTAGATATTAGGAAGTATTTCTTTAGCCAGAGAGTAGTGAAGGCTTGGAATGCATTGCCAAGTGAGGTGGTGGAGGCTGGGACGGTCAATGCATTTAAGAACAGATTGGATGCGTACAGCTTCTAGAGGAAGGTGATGTAAATGGAATTGGTTGTATACAGACTCTGCAGAGTCTTCTAAACCAGTATAAAGACGTTAAGTTTAAGTTAATTATCTCAACAGACATTCAAACAAGTCTAATAATAAAAAAAATATATTCTTTCTCATTTGTGCATTCCATTGTGTTCAACCTTACAACCTCATATTTGAAAAGTGTATGACAATTCAGGCAATATTCATATATTAGGACACTGATATATTGAAAATATATGCAAAAGTGCTATTTTACCTGATGCAGGTGGTGGGTGGTTTAGCGCAGTGATTAGTGGTTCAGTCTACAAACTAAACTTGCAAGAGTTTAGATTTATGAACCATCAAGGTCATAACAATATTAAAAGTGAATCTTTTAATAAAATTCAAGCTGAAGTCGGAATGCATAAAACTCAGTACAATGCACTCCGCCTAAAAGAAAATAAGGGAAACAAATAAGAACAAAATTATTACCTGATGCTAAAATTAGATTGACTAAACTGAGGGTCAAGCTGAGCACCTCCCTCTACTCTGACTAGAATAAGTGAGAAATTCTCAGTCTCTTCTGGCACATCATCTGGTAAAATCTGTAGAACTATCTGTCCATTTCTATTTCCATTCTCCAAAATGAGAGATCCATTAGATGGTTGAATATCAGTGTTATGTATGGTGTTTGGTCTCACTTCCCAGTAAATCTGTGGAGGAAGGTATAAGCATGTGCAATTATCATTGATATCCTCTCTCTCGTGGGTGTGTGTGTGTGCATGCAAGTATGCGTTCGTGTGTGAATGTATGTGTGCATACACATGTATATGTGACTTCTCCTTGTGTATATATAACATACTTTGCTGGGGAAATAAGATGCTAGTAGTTCCGTTAGACACAACATACTCACCAGGACGTCACATCAGAGTCAGTCACAATACACTCACCAAGACTACTATCTCTCTTCCATGTAGTGTTTCCTGGAAACAGGCTGTTTTCAGGGCAGTCTGATGAGATGTGGATCGACGTGATCCCCATAGTCGTGAGCATCACGCAGATGAAGCCAAGCATTGTACATCCGCCTGGAGGACCATGGTGCACCTTCATCAGTACACTCTGGATGTAAGGAAAGCTACTATAAACTCACCACTTATTGCCCTTTTCAGGGACAACACTAGAGTAAACCTACTCATTGTGAGCATTAAATAATAACAAAAGCAACATATTTTGTGTTCTCAAAATGCACAAATACTTCAATGATTTAATCTTACCTGGATATTACCAATAACTTCTGTACCAATTTTCCTGATAATTGGAAACGTCAAAGAAGTAGGGGTGGAACCATCAGGCTCTAGGACTTGTCTATTCTGATTTGACACATCAGTAAATTGAACAATGCCATTGGGATCTCCAAAACGCTCAATCTGTGTAACACAACAGAATATTAATGCTAACAACATTTGACACGATTCTTAAATTACATTTACATTAGTTGTTGTCAGTTGCAGATGAAGATTAAAACAACACAGTTATGGAAAGTAATACCATGTATTACATGAATATCATTATAAAGATAAAAAATGATATCACTATGATACAACAATTTCATCCCATTGTACAGTTCAATAATGTTTTAAGTGACTCAGTTCTCCTCATAAAATTATGTGATGCATTTCATCTTCTCCATCTTCCATATTGAATGGCTTTGGCAATCACGAGATTCTGCAACTAGTTTATTAATTCTGTTGGTGACATTCTTGTGCCATTAAGTTAAGCAGGCCAGGACTTTGCTTTTTTATTTCTTTATTTCTTAAAATTCCTATTAGAAGCAACATAAAATAATTAAATTGTATCTATCTCAATTTAAAACTGTGGTCTCGAGGTAAGGTGTCCACCTCGGTTGCCGGAGGTCACGGGTTCAAATTACGGTGCAGACCATGATTTTTTCATGTGGATCTTCTGGTAAAATTCTTCTGATCTCTGGGTTGTGTGATCGGATCCCATGTTCAGTGTTGAGTATGTTAAAACTCTTGGCAGTTAGAAATCGAAAAGAGTAGGCTTGACAGCCGTTGCTTGGACAAAAATTCAAAAATTCTAGCTAATAATCTACCCAAATTATTTGTACCTTCCCGCAGGCCTAATAAGCCGAAGGAAGTTCTAAAATGCCTACTATGCATAGTTGAATCCTTTGGCTACCTGGCAACAAACATTAAACATGCCTGTTTGAATACAAAAATTTCAAGTATTCCAAGTTTCAATCTAAATTAGAGCAGCATATGAGCTGCAGTGGTTAGCGGCCCATAGCTGTCTGCTAGCGTCAGGGCCAGCGATCCAGAGCTGCCAAAACTCTTCTACACCTCCAGGCAGTGATTCTGAATAACAGGCTGCAGCAGGGCAGACTGGCTAAGGAGAAGCGATCAAAGAGGGAATGCTAACTCGGTACTCAAAGAATGCTTGCTGAAGTCAGATGTGTTGGACCAATTGGTGCAAATATCAGTGTCAAGCTGTAAACTACGACACACCGCATTCCGTTCTCTTGAATACATTCTGCTACTTAAGCCCTTTCAGGGTTTGGTATCGGGAACAAGCGAAGTCAAGCCAGCCAATCTAAATTGTCATTGCATTTAGTTGTACTGCAGCCTGGTGAGTATCATATGGCAATGCTATAATTGGAAAGGAAATATCAAGAGATGAACAGAAACTAGTCTCTCTGTGTGTAACAAGACGTCAAGAGACAGTAAATGTTTTGCATCTATTACAGTCAACATTTAAACTGTATATGGCACTTTATCATAAGTCACAGTGATTTTATATATGGTATATCACTTTTTTGCCAAAGTGTTGCCAGGATCAACAAGAAGGTCAAAGAATAGCAACACTGTAAACTTGTAATACTAGGCATACTAAGGAGGGTTGGGCATGAGGCTAGTTACATCTTCCTGTACAAACTTTAAGCCACAAAAATGTCAACATATGGATAAGTCCACTAAAAAGAAATGGAGAACTTTGTACATATGTGTGGAAGACCTGTGCTCCGCAGAGAGCTGAACAAGCCATACATGGCAACAACCTCCAGGATGGAACAGGAGATTGTGACAGTGGCTTTGGCTCTGTATTAGCTATCTGTGATCTTTTTAATGAGTGCAGTAATTATTTTTAACTCCCAATCCTTACTTTAGAAAGTACAAAAGCTGTAGCTCTGACATTTTAAACAAATTTTTGTTGGTGCCTTCACCTTATTTCTCTAATCTACAAGGCGGTGTGCGTTGCACTGTGGTTTCAGTATGCATTTCATGTAAGGGTCTGCTTCTTTCTGCATTTTCTAAGGGTTTGCTTCCCCGGGGTAACGGCCGGTGCTGTGATGGGGATCGAACCCAGCACCTTCTGCTTGTGAGCCGTGCCACTTAACCACTAAGCCACGCCGCTCCCACTAGCTTTGACATGAGTGAGTGCAAACATAGATGCCTAAAAAATTTGGGATCTTTTGCGAATCGAATATCTTGGTCATGCTGAGGTTAGAGAAAATGAAAGTGCTGATAAACTGGCCTCAAGGGAAAGATACTAAAATCGATTAAATGGCAATGTACAGTTTGTAAAGTTTTGAAATCATTTCCAGGTCCAATAGAGAGTAGTGCCTGAGAAAATGGAGTATGAGTGTGTACAACCAGCGAGGTTTAGAACCATCAGTAAATAACTCTCTTTACCATTTGCTCAGAGGGACTTGGCATCTTTGGGTCTGTCCAGAGTGCAATGTTATCAAATATTAATAGAACAGAACAACTTCACATTCTGACTTTCTTCTTCTTCTTCTTCGTACGCTGTCAGACGTCAACTTGAATTTGTTTGAAGAAAGCAGCTGTCATCCTGAGGCTGTTGACACTGCCATAGAGCTTGTCTAGTGTTGGTTCGGTGATGGCCACATGTGCTTTCTCTGGTCCTCGTATGTGGGGCAATTTTGCAGCAGATGTTCAGCGGTCATTTTCCCTGTACCACAGGTGCATTCGTCAGTGCCACCTATCTTCAGTTTATTGAATAGGTGGTACCTCAGTCTGTTGTGGCCTGATCGGAGTCTGAAGACCACGACCTGCTCTCTTCTGTTCAACTGGTAATAGGCATCATTTTTTGTGTAGCCAGTATGTTCTGTTTCCAATTTGGCCATGTATCTGGCCCTAATAAACCTTTTAGACTCTTCGTAGGTCACACTAGAATCTGGTTGTGGTAGTCTTGCACCTTCTTTTGCCAGTCTGTCTGCCTCCTTGTTGCCTTGGATGTTACAGTGGGATGGAACCCACTGTACCACTACTCTTTTTGGTGCGGACTGCTGGCATAGTTGACAGAGCACTGCTTTTAAATCATTAAGTTCAGCATTTTTCTGGCTTTTTAGTGCTGTAACCACGGCCAGGGCATCTGTAAACAGGACTATCTGGCTTTCATTGCTTTCGCCTGTCAGCATTGCTTTTACTGCAGCCTTCAGTAGCTCTGCCTCCGCTCTGAAATTGCTATTCTGACTTTCAATCCCCTCACCTTAATAATAACACTTCCTTGGTTTCTATCCACTTCTCCATTGCCAACTGTAGAAGGAAAGCCAGATACTCTACATAGTTGCACAACAAATGATTTTTCCACCTCCCAGTTGATAAAAGCTTTGATGTTCAGGATCAACTGTTTTGTGGCAGATGTCCCATCCTGCCATGTAAAAGAGCCTGAAGTAACCTCTCTACCATCAACTGTTGAACTGATGTCACTAGTGTCCTCCAGCTGCATAAGAGGATTGTTTGGTCCCATAATGCACCAGAACACCTTAGAAGAGATCAATAAAATTTACATATCAAGGTTTAATTGAATAAGTACAAAAGAAATATTTATACTTCATTGAATGTATTTCTTCAATATTGAAAAATACTTACTAATATTTTCTGGTCACAGATTTTAGTTCATTCATCCATATTATTTTGTCAACATTGTTAGCACATTCTAAACATTTTTAATGGAGGATTCTATAAACAAATCTTTTCATAGTTACTACTACTAGAATAATAATAGTTGCCCATTAAATGCAAAGATGGTGGCAGCATCAGACTTGTGTTGCAAGATGTGATCTCATATAACTGTAAATCCAATCCGGGCACGGTAAACTCTGCTGCATTTGGAACACAGTGTGAAGCCAGCTGTGGGGTCGTCGTTTGTTCTGTTCTTTCAGGCAGCTTGCTTTCTCTGAGCATCAGTGGAGGAATTCCACTTGCTGATCTGAGCACCTTGTGTGATGCTAGTGTACCAGGCAGAACAGTTCTTTGCAAGCATCTCCAAGAAAGTGACATCAATGTTGAAGCTCCTCAAAAGCATTTTTAATGAGTTTCTGTAGCAGTTGTTCTGCCAATTTGAAGAGCATCTGCCTGTTTTCAGCTCACTGTACAGCATATGTTGGGGAGGCGCTCATCAGACATGTGAAATCTCCTATTTATTCTACCCTTTTATTTTTGTACAAGTGTATGGATGCTCAGTAAGTTTTACTTGTTGCTTTGTCTTGCAATCTATTCCTGAGCAGCCTACAGAGACGGCTTGTGTGGAAACGATTTAGATGTCTAGCAAGTCTGCTTTACACTGTCCGTGTTTCACAAGCATGCAGAAGAGTGGTTAGCAATACAGCATGATGCACTTTTACCAAAGTGGCAATACTGTTGTCTTGTTAGTTACAAGTATTCACTTGCAGTCTCCCAAATGCAGTTTGTCTTTGCAGCTCTGTTGTTGACCTCAGAGTCAGCATACGTTTCTATGGAAAGGGCAGTCTAGGTAGGTAAAGCCATCAACTACTTGGAAGGATCAGTTGTGTGTAGTGATGTTTGCATCACTGATGTATTGCTCTCCAGGAACAGGCTAAAAGAGTATCTCAGTTTGTCTTGTGCTGATTATAAAACAAAAATGAATATATGTAATCAAAAACTTCTTCATGGTGGACTGCATTCTTGTTAGGACCAGGTGCCAAAGAGGAGATCCAAGATAGTAGCTTCTTTCATCTTGGTGTAAGACTTCAGGTGTCTCAGGTTAAAAGCTGATAATGTATCCCATACTAAAAATAAACAGGAGAACTCTGTACATTTTTATGGAAGACCTGAGCTCCACAGAGAGTTGAGCAAGCCTATAAATGGCAACAACCTCCAGTATGGAACAGAAGATTGTGACAGTGGTTTTGACTCTGTGTTAGCTATCTGTGACTTTTTTAATGAGTTCAGTAATTATTTTTAACTCCAAATCCTTGCTTTAGAAGGTAAGGCACTTGCCTCTAAAAGCAATGAACGGAAACAAAATGGGTTCAAGCACGGCAGGTTTCAAGCAACCTTTGGTCACAAAGAGGTGGTACAATGGAAAACAACTGTTGAGATTCTGTAGTGAACATAACCGTGTTATTACAAATACAAGGTTTCCACACAAGCGTATCCATGCCTACACAAGATGCAAGCCGGCAAGAAATGAAAGATCCATAATTGACTTTGCAATAGTGAGGAAAAGTGATTTCAAACATGTGAAGGATGCTAGAGTATTCAGTGGACCAGAGATAGGAAGCGACCACTATCTAGTTAAAATAAAGAGAGAAATTTAAAAAGTTATCCAGCCAATCAACACCCATCAACAAGCAAGAAACATAACACACACAGAGAAAAAATAAAATTAAGGCTTACAAACTAAGAGAACCAGATGTTAAAAGGAGATACCAAGGGCTCATAACAACAGTAATAGGAAGGACAGAGGAATGTGGAGAAGATTTGGAAATGCTCTGGGTAAAATTCAAAGACATCCTCAAAGAGGCTGCAGTAGAGGCATGTGGCATAAACCAGAGAAGGGTGAAAGAGAAAGAGTACACCATGGTGGACAGAAGAAGTGAAAAGAATAATGCAAGAAAAGAAAAAGGGATGGAAGCAATATCTAGAGGCTAGGAATACAGAGTAACAAACAAATAAATTTAAAGAATATGTAAATTTTAGAACAGAAGCAAAGAAGGCTGTGCTCAAGGCCAAACAGAAATCCAGGGAGAAATTTGGAGAGAAACTGGAAAATAATGCTGGAGAAAACCAGAAACTATTCTACAGGACCCTAAAGAACATGGGGAAGGAAAAGGAATGCCCCCTGAAATTTGTTAAAGATAAACAAGGTGCAACGCTGACCACCCCAGAAGAGGTAATGAACAGATGGAAAGAATATTTCTCAGAACTCCTTGTAGTGAAGGAAAATCAAGCTCTGGAAGTAACAGCCCAAATTCAAGAGAAGGGAGCCATGGAGGGGAATGATAATATCACAATGGAAGAACTGAAGGTAGCATTGGAGAAAATTAAGAATAGTAAAGCCGCAGGACATGATGGTATAACACCAGAAATAGTTAAATACATGGGAACGGTAGGAGAGATACTATTCATGAAGATTCTCAAGACAGCTTGTCGCCACAAGAAGATACCAAGAGAATGGGAGGTTGCCATAATAATACCAATATTTTAAAAGGGTGACAATCGACAATGTGAAAATCACAGATGTTTTTCCCTTCTCAGTGTCCCTGGAAAAGTCTACTCTAGGATTCTTGAGTGGCGATTAAGAGGTCTAGCAGAGTCAAATATGGTGAGACTTAATGTGGGTTTCGGGCAAACAGAAGTACTCAAGACCTTATCTTTACGCTCAGACAGCTGAGTGAAAAGGCTTATGAGTAAGGCTCTTTGCTTTTTGGATTTGGAGAAAGCATTTGATAAAGTCCCTTGGGATAAACTCTGGGAGTGCCTGACAAGGAAGAACATCTCAGGATCCCTGATCTTTGCCATAGAAAGTTTCTATAAAACATGCAGAAATTATATGCGGACATCAAATCAAAAGCCTGGAGAGTTCAGAACCACTAGTGGAGTAAGACAGGGTGACATTCTATCACCATACCTTTTAATACTCCTCATGGATGAAGTCATTAAAGCCTGCAAGGAACGGACAAAAAAAAGTATGAAGTAGGGTACTGGAAGATGATACCAAGTTACACATCGGAACTAGCATTTGATGATGTGGCCCTAATCACAAAAGAAAGACAGCTACAAACTTCAGAAATGAGGTACTTAAGAAAGGCAGTTCAGGTGATAATAAGGGACAAGATCCGTAACCAGACAATACGTAGCAATCTTGAAGTCCAACCCTTGCAGACACAAGTGAAGCAGTCCCAAATACAGTGGTTTGGTCTTGTCTGTAGAATGGAAGAAGATCAGATACCAAGGTGGTCATGAGATAAAAAGTCAAGGAAGTATCCCTCCAGGACGTCCTAAGGTACGTTGGAAAGACAACATACGACAGTCCCTAAGTGACCAAGGGCTAGATTTGAAAGAGGCAAGGAAAAAAACGGCAGATAGAACAGTATGGTGTTCTCTCTGGCAAACCTTTACACCTAACGGTAGAAGAGGAGCAACTAAGTAAGTAAGTAAGTAATAAAAGATATTTCATTTTGAATATGTATTGCATGTCATGTTTGACTGTGTATAACACCAAGCGTTGTGGAACATAATGAGAGACATGGGGTTCCCAACGCACTTGATTCAATTGATCAAATCACTATACCAGGAACAACAAGCTTCGGTCAGAACAGCCGGTGAAATGTCGGACTGGTTTGAAATTCAAAATGGTGTAAGACAGAAATACATACTCTTCCCCTATCAATTCAATATATATGCTGAGTCTATAATGAGGAACTTCAGAAATGATGGAAAGTATGACAAGTTTAAGAGATTTACAATCAATGGAAACGAAATACCAGAGCTCAGTTATGCAGATGACACAGCTGTTCTCTCAAAGAGAACTGTGAGACTGGAACAGATGATCCTGTTGGTAAAACAACACAGCAAAAACCAAAATCTATACCTGAATATAAGTAAAACCAAAATAATGAGCACAGACAAAAGGACCAAACATAAAGTTATTTTAGATCAACAGCAAATTGAGAAAGACACAAGTTTTGAGTACCTCGACTCAATTATAAGCAACAATGGAGATTGCCTGAAGGAAGTCAGATGGAGAATAGCTATGGCAATGCAGAGGTTGAATAGAATTATAAACTTATAACAGAACTCTAATAAAATGACGAACATAAAAATCCTGTGAACTTGTCTCTTCCTGGTGGCAACATATGTATGTGAAAGACCTTGAAATAATAATTTTAGCAAAGTTTGCATAAGAGTAAAGAATTTTATTTTGAATTTAAAAAACTATTAGACATGCAGAGTTGCAGTACAGGCCTTGGATTGTAAGACACAAATTGACAAAATAGGACATGACTGAAAAGTATTAAGGAAGGAAAGGAAAAATGAAATTAAACTAGTTGCCACACTTCAAAATGAATTAGTACAATGCAAAATGAAATAGTACAATGAAGTCCCTAACACTTCATCACAAAAGGCATTGACTGTTACAAGACAACCATTAGATTAGAATATATGTTCAAAACCTTCCTAGTCATCTTTCACAACATGCATAGTAACATACTGTGGTCCTATTCCCTGTTACCCAATTAAGAGGATCTGGAATCTAAACAAATGGCTTGTTGGTAATCAATGAATAAATATGTTTGAAACTGTATAAGTTTAGAATAACATAGCTGCATCAATACTGATGTGATCAGTTACTGAAATGCATGAATTAGGAAAATTATTTCAAACAAATTTAAAGATCAGACCTGCTGCTGGCCAAGTGCTCCCCCTGTTCTTTCTATAACCAGTGTCTGATTAGTTGTTTGATTAAGATTTGGAAGTTTCAGTTCTGTTGGCCCCTGAAAGGCAAATCGTCCATTTGGGTAGTCTGATTTCAAAATTGTTACAGTTGCTGTGCTTATAGTCCCTAACAAAGCTCCACCTGGAAACAACAACAGGCTCTTTATATTACATATAATCTTTTATTAATGATACAATTAGGCATTAACATTAATGGCATTGTGACCATAGGAACACGAAAGGTTGGAGAACAAATGCATAATGTTAAAAGGACAAAACATCCAGGGATAATGGATATAATGACGTGTTTCAGAAATAAACGTAGGATGAAGTACAATGTGTGGGCCGAAGCATTGCCATAATGGATCTGCTCTAATCTATGCATTAACCTCATCATCCAGAATTTTTATAAGAAACACGACATTGGGCAGGTTCAGCAATCTCCTTCCTCCTCAAAATGGCAACTTTTGTCTCTTTGCAAGACTCGAAAGTCACTCAAACGGATGAGATTTCAGGATACAAAAACAAAATTAAGACAAATATAATGAAGTGCCTAACAAAGATCCTCAAAAATAACTTCCAGAAATGAAACATTGGGAGAAGTGTGTTTACTCAGAAGGTGCCTATTTCGAAAGGGATTAGGTTTTGAACTAAATAGGCAGGGGGCCCCAATGGTCTCAAGGCAAAGTCTTCGCCTTGGATGCTAGAGATCGCAGGTTAAAATCACGACGGAGACCAGGATTTTTTCATATGGATCATTTTGTACAAATTTCCTCTGATCTGCGAGTAGTGAGATCGGACACGTGCAGTGGTGCACACGTTAACAATTTCTTGGCAGTTGGAAATAAAATACAGTATGCTTAACTGCCGCTGCTTGGGGCATAATTCAAGTTAAAAATATACTCAAATTATTCAAAGGATTCTCTCACCACAGAGCAACATATATAGCAAAAAGGGCAATGTGTGGCTATAAACATTAGGTCTTGGTTATGTGGTTAGTGGAGCAACATAGATGGCGCCTAACAGGCTGCGGGTCTACCTTGCTCTAATTTACGCTTCCACCACCACCAGTCCCAAAAATGTAGTATATTCCAGGTGGAAACCAACCTATCGTTTGGTAATAGATACTGGGATTGACCTGGCAAGTCACCAGTGGATTTTTGCCTGCCAAAAATAAATGCTGCAAAGGAGCTCACATCTTCCCACGACGTCTAACGACACAAGTGGACCGAAGATCAAATAGATAGACTAAATAGGCAAGTTAGTTATTTTGTATATTTTTTCTAACCCAAGGTCAGATACTTTTTTTAAATCAAAGTTCATATACTTGTCAAAGGGATTGCTGTTGCAAAAAAATGTGATATTCTATGGAATAGTGCAGAAGAAATGTAGTCTGAGAATTCAGAAATAATTTACTCTGGAGGAAATCCACATGCAAGATAAGTTGGCATAACATTCTATGCAGAAAGACCAAAAGTGCTAACAAGATTTTGAATAATATTGGATATAGTGTCCTTCCAGTTCAATTTAATGACAGGCCCATACATTCATCTTATCCAACTATAAATGCACTAGGTGTGGACTGTTTTTTGCTACAGTGAACAAGAAAATGGGTATTGCCCATCCATTGCCAAATTTTTGAGACAATTTTGATACTTGGTGACTTCAATGTAAAAGTAAAGGTGAATGTAGTGCACAGCGCCCACTGCTATCAGAGATCAAGTGTTACACTTAATTGTACCCAGCTTCATCTTTTTATGAGGCGTAGTGGCCAATTGCCTTTATTATTGCCTTACTACAATCTGCCAGGTACACATTTACAGCTGGGTCAATTGGAGCATGTCAATAGAGTGGATTGAATCCAGAACCTTTCCCATGAGAAGTGAGTACTGTACTCATCTGTTACTCCTACGTTCAATGTGAAAGTGGATATCAAAAATGGGAACAATATAACTGGCAGATATGGATTGAGAGAAAAGAATGAAAGAGGTTGTTGTTTAATGCCCACAATGAGTAAGTTTACTCTTTTGTGAGTCTGAAAAGGACGTTAAGTGGCGGATTGTAGTAGCTTTCCTCACATCCCGAGCATGCTAATGAAGGTGAACCGCAGTCCTCCAGGCGGTTGTGCTATGTTTGTCTTCATCTGTGGCGCTCACTACTACAGGGATCAGAGATACACATCTCATCAAACAGGTTGCCTTGAAAACAGCCTATTTTTAGGGAACACTACTTGGATGAGAGATTGTGATCTTAGTCAGTGTATTGTGCCTGACCCTGACGCAACGTCCTGGTCACTAGTTGTGTCTGATTGGACTAGCGTCTCAGTTCCCCTTGAAAGAGGTAACATGCCGATGAAGTGACAAGGACACATGATAATATCATCATTGAAAACAATATATAGGTACATTTTCCATGGTGAGCATATAAGATTGTTTATATAATTATTTTGTGTTATTTATTCCATTAATGAATTACTTATTGAATTTTAGCCACCTAATTTTATTAATTTAGTTTACTGATTTCTACTGCACTTTTTTTGTTTTTGGTCAACATATTGGCACTCATGTGTTTCTTTGATTATGCAAAACTGAATATTGCATTTTTTCAATAACTATTGATTATAATAATAATAAACCAAGTAGCATCCTAAATATCTTTCATTATGGAAATGTTAATGAAACACTGTTACAAAGAAAAACCAGCAAGAAAAACCAGCAAGAAAAAGATGAAAATAACAAATTAAATAAAGAAGAAGTAACAAAAAGGAAAGACTTAAAAACAGAATACTGGTCAAATTAGAGATGCTGTGAACTCAAAGTACTTCACAGTAATGAACACACATACACATAATGCATACATTCAAATAAACAAACAAGTTTACACAGAGAAGATCACACACAACTATTGGATACTTGTAATTAAAGGATGAAACGTTAATGAGGAAAAAGAATATATATCAGAAAGATGAACAGAATACATCTGTGAACTCTTATCATGAGGACAGATCAGAACTAAGTATCAAAGACAGCTAAGAAGGACTATCAATACATACAGCAGATTTTTAGAAAGTCATACAACACACGAATAAAATAGTATCCAGGTTGAAAAGAATAGTGCAAGCATGTAATAAAAGGCAACTAAAGAAGGATGTGCATGAAGAAATAAAAGGCTTCAGAACAAGATAATACAGCAATTGAGAAAAATGCAGCCATGGGAGATTTTTCAAATTAAAAGCAATAACATGATTTTTAAATGACACCTGCAACAGTGGATACATATTAATCATTCATTTGGATCAAATTGCTGAGCAGTTCATGAGCTGCAGTGGTCAACGGCCCGTAGCTGACTGCCAGTGTCAGGGCCAGCGAACTAGAGCTGCTAAGAACCTTCTACACCTCCACTTGGTGATCCTGGATAACAGGCGGCAACAGAGTAGACTAGCTGAGGAGAAGAGATCAAAGCGGGAAGTTGGATATGTTGATCCGAAATGTGCAAATATCGCAGGCAAGCTGTAAACTTCGCATTCCGTTCTTCGGACAATGTACTGTTTCTTGCAAAAGTACTTTTCAGGGCTTGGTAGCAGGAGTTTGAGAATGAGCGACGAAGAAGAAAGAGAATCACTCATTGACCTTATCACTCAAATCTGAGACATAGGTTACCACTGCAGCTGGCTTATTTTAAGGAAGTCTGTTTTCAAGCGTTTGCAATCATTCATCTTTTCACTTAGCATTGGTTTTTACGCAGCTGGTCCCTTTAATGAAAGGTTGTATCTGAGCTTTAGCCACAGCAGATTATAACGACAGCGATTTTTGTGTGTTTTTTAACATGAAGAGGTTGCTAGCCTCAAGTACAACCCTCTATATTTGCCTTTTATGACAAGTTTAGAAGGTGACAGTGCTTTTATTCTCTTCATCTCGAGCATGATTTGAGTGATAAATATTGATTGATCTACTAAAGCTCATATTTGTTGCTGCATCTTTAGAACTGTTTAACTACATGCAGTCCAATTCCAATGTCATTCCTCCTTCAAGGTAAATTCCTTAGAATGTCTGCAGTGTTGTTTTTGTGATGCATCATGGCAGTAGCAATGTAGCAATATTATAACAGTTGAAGAAAATCAAATGCATGAGGAGGGAACCCTACCTGTAACATTGGACAGTATTATCCTGAATGTTTCACTCTGCTCCATTTCTAGGTCGTCTCTGATAGTGATATTCAATGTCATCTCTCCCACACCATCTGGTATGACAAGGTCACCACTGGCCGCCACATAGTCAGTACCCTCTGTAGCAGTTATCGTGACCGTAGTATAATGTACTGAAACTTGACCAAACTTGCCTCCAGTTCTGACAACAAGCACCTGGGCAAAACCACTTTCTTCTTTCACTGAGATAAAATATTTTTGAGTTTGAAGAGAGAGAAAAATTAAAATTTTTCTGACAATATAAAAAGTAAAGAATTTATTTCAGTGGAAGATAAATATTTAACATTTTATTAAACCAATTACAATAAATTGTATATTAAATTTAATCATTTACAATCCTAAAGAGACATTACGGCTAGTCATGTACAATATATGTTGTCAGCTACTCATAAATGTATTAAAACAAAGCAAGCATACAAATTAAAACATTAACTTTGCAGTGGAAAAAAATTACTTATTTGGACTAATTAAGTGTTTTTAATGCAACAATAAATGTATATATTATATTCCATTTTTTTTTTACACAAATAATTGTGTGCATTAGCATCCCTTAAATCACATAAAAATGTTGTGATAAATCTATGATTTACACAAATCTACTACTTTTTTTGTAACAATTTTAAAGAGATTAAAACTTTAAATGTGAGCTAAATTGTTGATTTCCCACTTTCACCTTAACAAAAATGCAAATTATTAAGCCTAAGAAGGCTGGGTTCAAAAGATAGACTCTACATATTCCATGATCTATGAAAATATGTGATTGTATTTGGTGATCAAAATAGAGAAAAACCAATTAAAAAGGTTAATTTACTGCATGAATTTGCAAAGAACTTCTCTTTAATAATAAAATATTTTTTACCTAGACTTGGCAACCTACCATGATTATAAGAAGAGTGACTGTTGAATGCACATACAATAGTTAAATCATTATTTTTTTGTAAATGTATATAATCACAGAAAAAGAAGTCATCCTGACATTCTTGAAAACCAGAATTTCTGTGACCACAAACCTGATAATCTAGATAATGATTGCAGCACAAAATACTAGATAATATTAGCCAGGAAAAGTGACAGTCCGCCAGCCATACCACTATCAACTGCTAGATTGAGGATTTTTTAAATAACTGAAAAGCAAAACTTTCATAATTTAAAAAAAATAAATTCTAAATCCTGCAAATTGAAAGACAACAAAATAGGAAAAAGACTAATAGTCCAGATTGTAGGCTGATATACCTCTCTCTTTTTTTTCAATTTTTTACTTTGCGCACGCCACTTTAGCTTGACTCTTCATAAGACACTTGTAGCAAAGCCCTTCATATGCTTCTGCAGTTATGGATTATTTTAAATGATGAAATTGATAGCCCCATACACAGCTCTATTTAATCATCTTTAACAATATAATTGGTTTAGTGCAGCAATCCTATTCTTTGCTACCTGATGTCTATTGTCAAAATCGAAAATATTTGTGCAAAAAAATTTGAGAAATTATAAAGTTTTAATTTATCCATATAAGTTTTCTTCTTCAAATTGCATAATGCCTGTCTTGACTCTAATATGGTTTAGAAAGCATGTTCTTGATTAACTCTATTCTATGTTGCTAGCATTGAACGCACCTAGAAGACTTCTGATGCTTTGTGTTTTTATTTAAGCAACAGTCTGCACACAAGTCATATTCTCTATGAAAAATTGTGCACTTCAATATGTTAATTCAATAATTGAGAAGTGTTTTTGTTAGCCATTGTGAATAATGTGATATATACATTGAAACGACAGGTGAACATTGTTCATAGCCTACTAAGGCTACAACAAGACAGCGTACAGGAGCAAAAAAACGAGAGTAAACAGATTAAAATGTATACCAGTGAAGGTCCACAGCTCAGGCCATATTCATTAGAGGAAACTGTACATTTGGACACAGTAATTCTTCTTCTTCTTCTTCGTACGCTGTCAGACAGTAACCATTATTTTTTCGAAAAAGGCAGCGGTCATCCTGAGGCTGTCGACACTGCCATAGAGCTTGTCTAATGTTGGCACTGGTGATGGCCACATCTGCTCTCTCTGATCCTCGTATGTCGGGCACTTTTGCAGCAAATGCTCAGCGGTCATTTTCCCGGTACCACACCGGCATTCGTCGGTGCCACCTATCTTCAATTTGTTGAATAGGTGGTACCTCAGTCTATTGTGGCCAGTGTGAAGTCTGAAGACACAACCTGCTCTCTTCTGTTCAACTGGTAATAGGCATCGTTTTTGGTGTAGCCAGTATGTTCGGTTTCCCATTTGGTCATGTATCTAGCTCTAATAAGCCGTTTTGACTCTTCGTATGTCATACTGGTATTTGGTTGTGGTAGTTTTGCACCTTCTTTTGCTAGTCTGTCTGCCTCCTCATTGCCTTGGATATTGCAGTGAGATGGAACCCACTGAACCACTACCCTTTTTGGTGCGGACTGCTGGCATAGTTGACAGAGTACTGCTCTTAAATCATTAAGTTCAGTATTTTTCTGGCTTTTTAGTGCTGTGACTACGGCCAGGGCATCTGTAAGCAGGACTATGTGGCTTTCATTCCTTTTACCTGTCACCATTTCTTCCACTGCCGCCCTCAGTGCCTCTGCCTCCGCTCTGAAATTGCTTGTGTATTTTCCAGTAGCGAATGACAGTGTTATTTTTCTGCATTTGGTAGGTTCAGAAATGCTCCTGCCCCTCCGTTCTGTGTTGTATTTGTTACGGAACCGTCGGTATATGCATGGGCCCAGTCCATGCTTGGATAGTTTTCCGTTATGTAACTCAGAGTAGTATCTCTTCTTTCCTTTTCAGACTGGCAGTTTTTGTTTCCAACACCTGGTATATTTTCTACTACCTCTGGAAATATATGCTGCCTCCAGGTAGGTTTTTGTACAGTAGGGATGGGCTTTGGTGTTAGTGCGTTCATGGGGTTTTCGTACATCTTTGCTTTGGCTATTTCTGCAAAGTTTTCCATTTCCGAAATTGTTTAGTCTCTGGTGCATTGGATGGTCGGTCAGTCTTCTGAGTTTCTCTGATTGCAGCTGGGTTCTGCAGTCTCTTCTGTCGGTCATGGATTGCAGTTTTGTAATCTTTTCAAGTTCTACAATTGGCGTTGACTTCATGCCTCCTGTTATAACTCTCATGGCTTGGTTTTGGAGTTTGCTAATTTTATCGAATTAGCCTTTGCTGCTGTTGTCCATGCCGCAATGCCATACTCGAGAACTGGTCTCACTCTTCCAGTGTACAGTTTCTTTAGTATACATTCGTCTGCTCCCCAGCTTGTGCCAGCAAGCTTCCTCATGATTGCCATTCTTTCTCTGGCTCTCATTCGGTTTCTCTCGATCTGACTTTTCCATGTCATGCGCCGATCAAATGTGACTCCCAGGTAGTTTGGGTTGTCGTTTGGCTGCAGGTATTTGCCGTTTAGACTTAATTTGGTGTTTTGGGGTTTGATTGATAGCGAGAATATTGTACATGTCGTTTTGTCCTCGTTTATTTTGACCAGCCATGAGTTCGCCCACTCTTCCAGCGATGTTAGGGCCTGCTGCATCCGATTTCTTGCTATGGTGAGATTCTTTTCAGAGGTCCACATAGCCAGATCATCTGCAAACATTGAGCTAAGGACTCTTCTTGGTATATTCTCTGTAATGTCATTTACATACACCAGGAAGAGTGTGGGTGACAGTACTCCCCCTTGGGGTACTCCCTGCTCAAGGGACACAGTAATTCAACAATTGTGAAGTGTTTTGGTGGCCAATGTGAAGACTGGGATAGGTGCATCGAATAGTGACTAGTGAATACTGGTCATAACTTAGTCGAGAGTGCTTTTGGGCCAGAAAACAAGTCCAAAACTGGCGTCCAATACTGTCGAACATCATACAGGTCATCATACAGCTAAATATATAAGGGACACCCTCACTGCACTTAGGATGGCTACACATCTCTACCAACTCCTATGGCTAGAGGTTTTACACAAACTCTCGGGCCTTGGAATCCTATGTAAAACCAAGAAATATAAATGAAACTGGTTGTATACATACCTCTAATGCTCCTTAATTGCTGTATTTTAGCCACTATTGGAAACTGTGGTACACATCTGTTATGTTCTTTTGTAAATGTGCATTTAATCCTTGCTTGTATTTTAGCCATTATTGTTACTGAGTTTAACTGCAGTTCTTGACATATTATGATGCTCCTTAGCATATTGGCATGCTTTTCATTAAGCTATCTTTAGTCTTTTATTTTAGTGTAAATGAATTCTTTGGCAAACCACATCCCTGTGCCCTACATTCTGATGATGTTGATTCTATCTATGATGCAGTTTAGACATGTTTTCTTTTTCTTTGCTATTATAGTTCTACAGGATGAGACTGTCAGTCTCATGCCCAACTCTCCTTACTTGCCTGGCAGGTTACAGTGCTACTACTGTGTGCCAACCTGCAGACCCCTGTAATACGTTTCCCCTAGTAATCTACTTATTTATTCAATTAATATTTTTGATACACATCCATATAACATTAACAGCTTTAAATGAAACTAGAGAACTGTTTTTCCTCAATAAATAATGGTTTGGGATGTGCAACACAGCAAGAGCAACAAAGATGGCGCTATAACTGGCTGCGGGTCTACATTGCTCTTTAATTTTAGTTCATTATAGATGCCGCCAGACCATGGATTTGCTGGGAATTCACACTAGTCAACGACTTACAGTTGTGTTCACGGAAACGTGTTGTTATTTTCCATTTGGACTGGTTCATTTGTTCGTTTTGTGTGTTTTCTTCCATCTGATTTTCCTGGAATGGATATCGGCTATATAAATAGCACTACGCTTAAACAGTATAGTTCACACGGCTTAACTTCATGAGATTGGTGCCCTTTGCCCTAGCTGAAGACAGTGTCAGCTTTGTTGTATGAAATTTAGACAACTATAATGAACTGCCACCTGGAAAGAGATGGGCTCCATCAGGTGTGTAGCGTCCCAAGACACACCATTGTTGTATAGCGGGAGCTGGTACTACAAACTGCAATAACGGTTCCTCAACGACCTTTTATGTTATGAGACTGATGATGATGATGATGAACACAGCACGGCAAACCAACAAGCTATATAGAAAAAGAAAACCAAAAAATCAGTAGAGAGTTACTACTCCAATGGCCCATCATTTCTTGACTGAAAGTAGCTACTACTTTCTTAGTATGAACATTATTTTTTCAGAATTTCAGTTATAACTTAACAAATTGTATAAACACTTGGTGTTGTAACATTTTTTTGTAATATTCAATTGAACAAATAAATTTAATTAATGTTAATGAAATGAAAAGGAGAACCGAACAAAAAAATTCTCTGAACATAATTTACAAAATCTCACTCAAATAAAAATACATACAAAAATTCTCTGGAGTTAACTGCAACACAACAGAGGTAAGATCTTAAAAAATAATACTTCCACCATCAATCATGTGCTTCTTTACATATGTTTTTAGAGAAAAGTGACAAGGTATGGGCAACAAAATAAGTAATTAATTTAAAAAATAATTATACAAAACAAACATGGCTTTTATTTGTAATGTATGTGATGAAACCCAAACCTCAGGAAACAGAATCTAAGGTGAACAGTATTAACAAAAAAATATCAAACCTTCAAATGTGTCATTTGAAAACTGAACTGTCCCTTCAGCATTGTCATTTTTGTCAATGCGAACAATTTTTGTTGATAGTGAACCTAAAGCAGGTCTCATGTCTTGACTAAGGCCATTTACCAGGGTATAATTATTGCTGAAATCAATATATACAAGAAAAATCCTGCACATTCTGAACAATCTTCACATGTTGATACCTTCAAAATCATTGACAAATTTATGTGGCTCAATCTCTATGTCCCATACCCTTCTAATCGTCACATCAGAAACTTTATGTTACATTTAATGAATATTTTACACAGTGAGACTTAGTAGTCTCAAGGTGTTAGCCTCGGGTGCCAGAGGTAGTGAGTTAGAATCACGGTAGATACCAAACTTTTTTCATGTAGATCTTCTGGTAAAAATTCCCAGTTATTTCTGGATAGTGAGATCGAACTGCTGTGTTCAGTGTTGAGCCCATTAAATATTCGTTGGCAGTTATAAAATTAAAAGAGTTGTCTTAACATCCACTGCCCGAACATAATTTTTAAAATTGTAATAATCTACCCAAATTATTTGTACCTTCCCCGAGGCCTAGTAAGCTGCAGGAAGTTTAAAACATATACTACGGATAGCCTACGGCTACCTGGCAACAGACATTAACAACATGCCTGTTTGAATACCAGGATTCCAAGTTCCAAATAATTCAGGTACTTTACATATGGCTTGACTTTGTCTTAGTTTCCCATCTGTAACATGGGGTGCACAGCTCTGCTTTTCTTCTTTCTCTTGTGGCTATTAGTTTATATAGGATGTGGTAGCTGTCCTTAGTTGTCTGCTAAGACATGCCTGGCAGGTTACAGTGTCCCTATTCTTTGTTCTCCTTTCAAGACCTCATAGCACATGAACACTATTTAATACCTATTACAATAACATGTTCATATTGTGTCTATATTTTCACAAACTGCATGTAACTTCTTTAAAACAATCATTATTTAGCAAGAATAAATTGAGATGATTAAATCATGTTAAAAAAAAACAGCATACTCAAAACAAAAATAAACTTAGCAGCCAGAACAAGAGATCATCCACAGAAAAAAATGACAGATTGTGTAATGTTGAATATACAGAAGGTTAGATTGTTTTAAATAAAGGGAAACTATCTAGAGCGTCATCTACCCTCCCACAGAGCAAACAAGCCACAGGAAGTAAAATTGAAAAAAGAATGTACTACAGATAGCCTCCAGCTGCCTGGCAGCAGATATATGTCTGCATGTTTGAATACCAGGATTCTAAGCACCTAGAACTTGGGGCAAAATGTTAAAAAGAGTGTGCCTCCAGCAATGAACATGAAAGCTCCTATGATGTTTGAGGAAGATTGTTTCATTATATGTGTGCATTTTGAACATTTATAACATTCAAACTGACAAAATATTGAATTTGCAAAGAATATATTTTAAAATATGTATTTTGTATGTCATTCAGTAACTTTTTTTAGTATGCTGATTGGCACATACAAAACATGAAGAAAGTATTACATACTTATCATTGATCAGCTGGACTGATGTAAGATTAACATAGAAATCCTCAGGTCCCTCAGCAATGACATCTGGAACAATGGTAACCTCAATTGTCTGATTGGTCTGTCCTTCCAGAAATGTCAGTGTCCCTGCACTAGGCAAATAGTCATTATAGGCAGTAGCATTGCCTGAAGAGGTAGAATAGGCTGCACTGAGTTGCCCCTTTAATCCTTTGTCTCTAATGACAGTCAGATAAACCTGTTGAGTGTAAAATATTAAATTTGTCAAACATTGTTCATTTATTTGTTTAACATTAAATGTTACATAAAATTCCAATGAAAGCTAACAAAACCTGCTATGGTTAATTTACTGTTAAATATACAGACACTAAAAACAAAAAGTACAAAAATATTGATACTCTGGAAATATGGTCAACTATAAACATAGGTCCTCAATAAATAAGTGCAAAACTGATATATCATGATGCAATAGTACCAGCTCATCCCATTATTTCCCTGTTTTCTTAATGTTGAATTCAAGCTCTCTGTCCCAAATAAGCCATGCCTGCCTCTCGTCCTCTTGTCTTAGGATCTCAAAACAGACAATGAATGCAATGCTATCAGGAAGATGCCTTAATGTGTGTCCTATCCAGCTCCATTGGCAACCTTGAATGTCTCATTCAACAGACAGATCAGCAATGGAGACCTTATAGTATCATTTCAGCAGTTCAATTCCTTACATACAACCAAGAAAATAACATGAAGCCTGAGATTGCCAGGCGCCGTAGAGCAGGCTGGGCCGCCTTCAACTCAATAAAGGCGGCAAGAGCTGCCACAAGAGACACCAGACTGCAAGCTGACATATTCGACTCATTGGTCCTACCAGCGCTATGCTATAGATGTGAAACCTGGTTTCTGACAAAAGCCATGGAGAACCAGCTAAGGAAAACACATGCCTCGATTTAGCGCCGCCTCATGGGTCTACCACCTAGGCAACAGCACCAGATGGGCTTTTACAACAGTGATATACGGCCATTGTAATATGTCAAGGATGTCATCCATCATGCCAACAACTCAAAACACTGCTGGGTTGGCCATGTAGTCAGAAGGAAAGATGAATGCTGGATGGCAAGATGCCCCCGCTAGATGGCAAGATTTGCTCGAGCTGCACAACACTCGCAATTCAGAAACAAACAAGTTAGCCATCCACTGGACAACTCATGTCCGAGACAGAATCAACTGGAAACTGAGATGAGACCAGCATAAAACCAAAAACCATAGCACTGCTCGAGACCAGCCCACTAAGCTGAGAAATGCACCCAGCTACTACCAATTAGCACAAGAGTTGGGACCTGCACAATGGCTAATGCTCTTGTAGATGCACAGGTCCACTAAGACTAAGACATACAACTATTGATGATAGTCTGTACCATCTAGATCACCATGTCTCAGAGCCATACAACAGTATAAATTTCACATTAGAATTGAAAATCTTCAATTTGATATTAGAAAAAATCCCTTACAATCATCATAAAGATCTTAACACAAAGCAACCCCCTCTCACTCTATGAATTCTTAAGTCAAAATCCCTTTCCATACCAGTGAGCTTGTTAATACTGCCCCCAAGATAGATGAACAACTACACATTTTACATAAAATCTTTCCCAGTTAAATCCAACTGGCAGTTGCTGCATTCAACTTCTTAAATTTGATACTTGTAACCAAAATAAAGAACTATTGAAATCTATCAAGCATGTTAAATGGCAATTATGAAAACATGCATCAGAAAACCACATCATGCAAAGCAATTTGTTTGGGCACAGGCTTCCTGCAAACAGGCTAGCAATAGTGTTGGCAATGTGCTTGTTTGGAAATGTAAAAAGAAAGAGAATTCTGATTAGAATACTCACTTTTGTCTGATCCTCTAACACAATTTCAACCTGAGGCAAGGAGAACTGAACCAACCCATGTGGATAATCACTCGCAGCAAAAATGACCATGGATGTGTAATCTTCTGTTATGTTAGAAACTACTGCTCCTCCTGAGGCAGAAGTAATCTGAAAAGTGAAGGTCTGGCGCAGCTCAGGGACATCATCATCTCGGGTCTATGAATTCAAAATGTATAGATTAGACAATACAGTTCTTTCCCTGTTTCTGCAAAGAAAGGTAAAGATATAGAAAAGAGAAAAAGAGCACACCATAAATGAATGGCAGTATGAATAAGCATTGATGCAATTTTGCACAAAGTAAAAAGAGAACTTTGAAAAAAACTGAAGAAAAGCAACAGACAATTATTAAATCCCAGATATTATAGAAATAAATAGTGAACATCTAACCACTGATAAATTGTTGTTGTTTGTTGTTGAATGCCCACAATGAGTAAGTTTACTCTTTTGGGCACCCTGAAAAAGACGTTAATTGGCGGGTTGTGTTAGCTTTCCTCACATCCCGAGCATGCTGATGAAGGTGTACTGCGGTCCTCCAGGTGGTTGTGCTATGCTTGGCTTTTTCTGCGTGGCACTCACTACTATGGGGATCACAATGATCCACATCTAGTCAGCTAGGCTGACTTGAAAACAGCCTGTTTCCAGGGAATGCTGCACAAAAAAAAGATTGTGGTCTTGATCAGTGTATTGTGCCTGACCCTGACATGACGTCCTGGTCAGTATGCTGTGCCTGACTGGGGTTGCATCTCAGTTCCCCTGATAAGTTGTTAAAATCATAACTCATTTTAAAGTTTCATACTCACTTTTACTTAAAAATGTTACTGAATTAATCATAATTATTTGTTTTGTTTTTTTATGTGGAAATACTCATACTAAAGAAGACATTTCATGCTCATAAACATCTCCAAAGGTCTGTTTAACTGCACATTTAGCCCCCAGTATAATTATGGTGCAAGGTGTATCCAAATGAATTAAACAAAGCAATTGTTATGAAGCAAGCATGCACCTGGGTTTGTTAGAAAAAGTTGTCATAGGCATTCAAACATGCATCCCATCGCTTGGGTAGATGTTGGATGCCGTCCCTAAAAAATTATTTTGGTTGCTCATTGATCCATTTAGTCACTGATGCCATGACGTCTGCATCGATATTGGATCGTTGTCCCTTTAGAAATTTGTTTAAGGGTCCAAACAAATGAATGTCACATAGTGACAGATCAGGGCTACAGGGCTTGCTGTTTTGCTGCACAGCTCAAAGTGGTGGCACCACGAGTCATCACCTGCCACTATACGCAACAGAAATTCATCACCTGCCACTTCATAAAGCAGCAAGTGGTTCAAACATCACCCCATGCGTTCCTCCTTATGGTGGTCGGTCAGCATCCGCGAGTACCATTGTGAACACACCTTTGGATATTTTTGTTTCTTTCTAATCACTATTTTGAACTGTCCCAAGCAACACAGTGAATTGCTCTGCTTGCGAATTTAAGCTCCGACAACGACCCACCCATATTGCTGGATCAGTCGCAATAATATAAGCCTGACCTGGTCACAAAAGATCTTTTGTTAACTCATGTCCTTCCCAAAATATCCGTGTCCAGTCCTTCACTGTTGTCTTCTACACACTTTTGTCACTATACACAGCTACTTGCATTCTGTGATAAATATCGACTAGCCAACATCCTTCAAATGTTAGGAACTGAATCACCGCTTGTTGATCAACTTTGGATGGATTCCATATCACACCCGCGATTTTCTTATTTTCTCAATGGTCTGCAGCAGAACCTTTGAATGCGAGGATAATGAACACGTTCACACTAAGTATATTAATATGTGCATATTAAGTCAGATGTGATATCATCATGGTCCATGCACATATGTCCACGAGGTGCAGCATGGACGGGTTTTATTTGAATTCAAACAATGGTTTAAGGAAATCACAATGAAGCACACAAATTTTTTAGTAAAAATTGAATTTCAACATTATTCTCTGAATTTTGAAAGTATACATTTTCACCATTGAAATATTGTTGTTAAGCACATTTTAATTCAGGACCATGATAAATATTTTATATGCAAGCTTTAATTTTATAGAAGCATAATTAGCTGATAGTATTACAAGGGAGTCACTGTTCTGGAATCCTCAGGGCAAGAGAAGTAGAGACAGACCCAAACAATGATGGCGACATCATCAGACGGCTTTGTCTTGATGACGTCATTCACGCTGTTTTTGAATTATAGTGAGAAAGAAACTGTACTGGTCATCAACTAAATGCTCATGGAGAAGGGACATTAAGACAAACTGAAAATGGCAGGAACGATGTGGAGGAAGCTGGAAATGATGGTGTATGACAGGAAGGTCTGACCAGTATTTGTTGAAGACCTATGCTACGCAGGGAGTTGAATGGGATTGATATTTTGATTATAGATTGATTTATTGACTGATTAATTGATTGATTAACTGATAAATTGATACTTTAGAAAAAAAATGTTAATTTTACACAATTTACTATGTTAAAAAAATACAGAGCACAATTCAAAGCTGTCACTAGAAGAGAGCTTCAACAACTGTTTGCATGCTAACCTAATGCCCTAGATTATGAAAAGTGCATTGCTTGTTTAGTAGAAGCTAGGTGAAATCCCATTTTAGGACTGTGATTAATTAAAATCAGTTCCTGCAAGGTATCATCAACATATCTTTGAGTGAAGCAGGCAATATATATATATTTATTTTTTTTTTTGCGTTCGCCTTATTTCTCTAATCCCAAGGCAGTGTGCGTTGCACTGCGGTTTTTATTTTGCTCTTGTCAGTCCAGTGCATCTGATTTCAGCATGCATTTTATGTAAGGGTCTGCTTCCTCCTGCATTTTCTATGGGTTCACTTCCTCGGAGTAACGGCTGATGCTGTGATGGGGATTGAACCCAGCATCTTCGGATTGTGAGCTATGTTACTTAACCACTAGCCCATGCCGTCCCCAGGCAATATATATAATATATATATATATATATATATATATATATATATATCGAAGGTGAGTGGAATGGATTTATAGTGTCCATCATCTCTTGTCTTCATGGTGCAATCTGCCACATTTTTTCCTGTCTATCTTTTTATGTTATACTTCCAATTATAGCAATGTTTACCTTTTGCACATTTGTGCTCCACCTTTCCTTCCAGTATTGTTTTCTGCAATGTGTTATGTCTTTTTATGCGATCAAAATATCTGAACTGTTTTTACTCTGATTTCATTCATTAATTCTCTTTGCATCGCTAATTTCTCCAAGACCCTCTGAACTTTTTTTTGTTTTTTTTTTTGTCATGAAATGAGCCCTACTCTTCTATCTTCTTCTTTTTTCTTTTTCTGCTTTTGCCAAAAGCAATCGTAGAGAGGCGAGATGCATAGATTTCTTTTTGCCAGGTTGGAGGCTAGTGCTGTTGTTAGGTGTAACTTTCTGAGTGTGTCAGAGATAACCTCTATCCACTTACGTCAAGGTCAGCCCCTTGCACTTGACCGGAGACCTTCAAATGATATGCTCTCGCTTCAGGCTGGTCCTAATGCATTCTTACTAAATGACCAATCCTCCTTGATTTTTTTGGACAATGTAGGCACTAACTGGGTATGTCCCCACTACCTGCCTCAGCATGGTGTTGCGGATTTGGTCATGGATTGTCTTTCTGGCCCTCCTTTTGGCTAGGCTTGGCTTAATTCGTTCTCAATCTCCCGCTACCAAACCCTGAAAGGGCTTAAGTAGCAGAATGTAGTTCAGAGAACGGAATGTGTTGTGTCGTAGTTTACAGCTCGACTTTAAAGTAGTAGTTTACAGCTTGACTGCGATATTTGCACCTTTCGGTCCAATACATCCGACTTCTGCAAGCATTTTTTGAGTACCGGGTTAGCATTCCTTTTTCGATCCCTTCTCCTTAGATAGTCTGCCCTGCTGCAACCTGTTATCCAGGATCACCACATGAGGTGTAAAAGGGTCTTGGCAGCTCTGGTTCATTGGTCCTGACACTAGCAGTCCTTTTCACACAGCAGATCTCACAATTTTGACTTTTACACTTATCTATTTCTAGTAAAAGCCTCGATTGACATTCGTAAAAGTGTATGAATAAGCAGTACATTTATCCGCCTCCTCTTAGTTGAAAGATGCCTGTTAGGTGTTTAAAAATTGGTGCAATTTGATAGTGGACATTGTTCGTCTTCTGAATTCCATAACCGATCTCTCTGTCCACTCTACCCTCAGTGAACATACTACCTAGGTATTAGAACCCCTGTACTTGCTTGATACCAATGTCACTGCTGTGTAAACTTCTCTACACATGTTCACACAATATCATCGAAGTCTTGGTCTTGTCTGTGTTGATCTTCATGTCATATTCATTACAAGTTAAACTGAGATAGGTTAAGTGATGTAGATCTTCTCCATTTTGGTAAAAGATGACAAGATCATTAGCAAACAACAGTTCATTTAGGAACTCCTTATGAGGGTTAGTGAACTGTGTGATTTTATCCATATTCCCACATTCTTCTATATACCCACATTTTCATGGCATCAGTCATCTTCTCCAACTGTTTGTTCACTGTCCACATTTCTGCACCATGTTAGTTGTACATCGCAAGCGATGATGTCGACACTTTCAAACACATTTTGTCTTGATTATGTAACTTGCGCTGTATTTGGATTAGTGAGAAAAAAATCTGCGCTGGTAATCAACCTCACTCTCTGGTCCGGAACTACATTGGGCCAGTGGCAAGACATAAGTCAAGATCACTGGAGGTAATTCAGGATGCAGGCACTCTGATCCTTTGAGACCAGGGGTTGCTTGAAACTTGCAGGGCTCAAACCCACGTCGTTTTCGTTCATAGCTTTGACCCCAGTGACTCCTCTACACTATATAGTAATGACAAGTAAACATAATACCTAATCCCACTCAACTTGAAATTGTGAATTACTTGTTTGGATGTCAATATATGACTCAAATATTGGTGAAAACTGATTAGGCGATTCCAATTCCTTTCCTAATTTTTATCGATTTTCCTCTGTAAATTATATTTCCAAGATAGGAGAAACTCTTGATCTGTTATAGAGTTTGATTGTCTAATTTTATCTGTAGAGTAAATTTTGAGTCTACTTTCTCATTTGAGTCTACTTTCTTAGTGTCAATGCCCAATCCATGTAACTGACGTCTGTTCTTTACTTGAATCACCAGTTTATGTAATTAGCTAGCAGAACTGTGTCATCAGCATATGAGATTATTTATTGACACTAAACCAATAATGAGGAAAGGATACAAAAAAAGAGCGACAAAGCTGATAGTGGAATTACAGTTATGAGGAAATTTTAAAAAAAAGCCAAAAGTGTCTAGTACAGAGAAGAATTCGAGGTGACAATACAGGTTTATAAGATAATCAACAGAAAGGATTAATTATGCTATAACAAGTTTTTTTTAAAAATACAACCACTTACAAGAACAGGAGGACACAGCTACAAATTAGATAGATCTAAATTAGATATTAGGAAATATATTTTTAGTCAGAGAGTGGTGAATCCTTGGAACGCATTGTCACAGGAAGAAGTGAAGGTAGGGATAATTAATGCATTTAAGAATAGATTGGATGCGCATAGCTTTTAGAGCAAGGAAAGGTAAATGAAATTGGTTGTATGCAGACTCTGCAGATTCTTCTACACCAGTATAAAGATGTTAAGTTTAGAATATTGCTTCTATTGTTCCACTGTCTTGTGAAAATTCAAATATAGCTGTTCATCTTTTTCTTCTGTCGGTTCAATTTGTTATGTTATCTAATCAATTTAATTACTACTTTAGCTTTCATCAACCCCTTTATCAATTTAAATAAGGCTGACTTGTCTTCACTGTTCTAATAAAAAATTAAGTCAGCTCTCTTTTCATGTGAACGAACACCTCAAGAAGGCAACCACAAAACAAAATTGGTGGAGTGCATCCATTGCAGCCTTATGTTCCAGTAGATAGACTATAGAGAGAAATAATATATTCATGTGTAGATAAATTGTTAAACAAAAGAGACAATGGATAATTAAAAGTACATAGATGGAGACACAGAAACACCTGAGAAAAATTGGGAGTGTGTAGTGGGAGCATAGACAAAAATTACCCTAGGAGTCAGACACAAGAGGTTTTATCTTTCTGTGATCTATGCATTTAAAAATATGGACATATCCTGGGTAGAAAAAGGGACTATAAATGACTATGTTACGAAAATTTAGATTTTTACGTTTCCTCTTACTCCTACACCTACACTTCTTTTTCTTTCTCTTCTTCTCCTTCAGTAACTCATAAGAAAGCCTAGTTATTCACTCTTGCACTTCCTATATAATATATTTGGTAAGGCCTTTCTAGAGCTTTCGTTCCAACCCATTAGGGCTACTGCACTTGGTGAGGGTGTAGTACAAAGTGTTGGGAAACCTTTTACCATAGAGGATGCACACAAACTGCATACTTACATACATGAACATTTTGCTTGTGATAGTTGCAAGATACTTAAGTTTTATAAATTACTCAACACAGCCTCATGTACCTGTAACACAATGGAGGCTGTCTGCTGCAAATTCAGAAATTGTAAGCTACCTTCCACTTGTTGAAATGATGACAGATTTCTTGGTGTGAGAGACCATGTTACAACAACCTCACCAAAAATTCCTTGGCCTCTGGTCAGCTTCACCTCAGCTCTACCTGAGTAACCTGGACTTGACTCCCCGGGCTCCCCTACAATGAGGAAGCGAGACTCAGGCAGAATTGAGATCACGCCACTAGAGCCAGGATCTGGGAGAATGATGATCTTGCAATCTCCAGCTGAGTGAAATAAAATTTATTTTCTTATTTGACTTTCCAAAAACAACTGCCATTTTTACTGCCATTAAATAATTAGACAAACAGGTTTAATAATTGAGACAAGTACCACTCAGATATCTAATCAGAGCAGAAAAATAAACTAAACCTTCGTCTGGGACACTGAAAAACACTAAATAACTAACAAATTATAAGTGCAGCAACTTATTTCTATAACTATAACGGGCTGTTTTACGGCAGTCTGGCTAATGAGATTTTTATTGACTATAACTATAACGGGCTGTTTTACGGCAGTCTGGCTAATGAGATTTTTATTGACTATAACTATAACGGGCTGTTTTACGGCAGTCTGGCTAATGAGATTTTTATTGACTATAACTATAATTGCCCT
This sequence comes from Ariolimax columbianus, assembly GCA_036924085.1. Taxonomy (NCBI): domain Eukaryota; kingdom Metazoa; phylum Mollusca; class Gastropoda; order Stylommatophora; family Arionidae; genus Ariolimax; species Ariolimax columbianus. Next base: position 58,093,962 of record JAVGWX010000001.1, on the reverse strand, counting down.
CCCCTCCCCCACCCTTTCCCTCTTGGACCAAGTTGAGTTTGTGATCGACATCTCTATTTAGCTAAGACAGGTCACTTTCAAACAGGACATGTAAACTCATGTATATATTTTATAAAGTAACAGACATGAAGACATATCAGTAAATAGGTCACAAATGGCTATTTTTTTTAAAACTAAATGAGATACAAGCTTGAAAAGTATTTATTATTGCACTGACATTGTCTCTTATTTCTCAACATAATTTCCACCAACATTGATACACTTATCACATCGCTTTATCAGTGCACCATTTATTTTCATCTTTGCATTCAGGATCTTTAGTCAAACTATATCTGCAGGCCAGTCGCCACGATCAAGTATGTAGTCTTCACCAGGTCGGAGAGGCTGTCCCACAGCTTTCGTCTCAGCTCCACACTGTCTGGCCAGGTCTGGTATCTCATTTCCCTATTGAGTAGGCAGTCCTGTAGAATGTGTTCAGGATTATGGCTCCCTGTTCAGGTCCCTTCTTTACTAATTTGCATTAATCATCTTTAAATCAGGTATCTATTTATGGTGGGGTAGATTTGAACATGTTTAGACTAGGTATTGAACCCTGTCCCATTGATGAAATAGACAATTTTTTTTCTGTTGCTCAAGATTTCACTAGGGAGCCGCGTAGCGCAGTGGTTAGCGCGCTGGCTTCGCATCTGAGTGGTCCTGGGTTCATTCCCCAGTTGAGGCGGTAATGTTTTTTTCAGACCGCAATGGCTCCCGGGTCGACCCAGCCTTAAATGGGTACCGGTTCAGTCCGGGAAGTAAAAGCGGCGAGGGAGAGGAGATGGCTACCACCCTCATATAGCCGAGCCTTTGAAATGTGAGATCGCTAACACCTCACACCCCTATGGCAGTAATGCTATGGGATATTTTACTTTACTTTTACAAGATTTCACTAATCAATAAGTACACAATAAATGTACTTCTCTTTCTCTCTCTCTCTCTCTCTCTCTCTCTCTCTCTCTTTCACACTAAGAAACCAAAGAACAGCTGCTGACATAACCTGTCAGAAAGAATAACTAAAACATTACCAGTGTTAGAAATGCTTGCATTGTTATCAGCTGCCACAAGAGATAAAATAAATTCTTCTCTTCCTTCCAAAATAGTGTCTGGCCGAGTTTGCAGAACAATCTCCTTTTCAATTTCACCCTGAAATACATAAGCAAAACTATCAAGTTCTGCCGGAAGAGCACGTTAGCTCAGTTCAATGCCAGCAATTCACTACTTTTTGTGGTAACAGTGTGCCTTGGTTCGAATTGCGTCAGGAGACTTAACAAATCTGGGTCGTGATTTTAATCGAGGCCCGCTTCTCCGGTCAACCCAGCTGTAAATGAGTACCTGACGCGTGAGTTAGGGAAAGTAAAAACAGCAAGGAAGGGCACTGGCCACCCCACCTCTCACTAGCTACGGCTTAGTACAATGAAGTCTTCAAAAACTCCATTTCCAGCCAACGGTTAATTCTGCTGAATTTCCACTTCACTTAATTTAATATCTGAGGTTGCAGGAGTTGAACCACATACCTTTGCTTTGAAAAGCAAGTGTTCTACCACCGCACTAATGTCAAAGTATAGGATTCAGCTTGCACAACCAGCATGATCCAGTCAACCCAGCTGTAAATTGGTACTTGACATGATTTGGGAAGGAAAAGGCAACAAGGACGGGAACTGGCCATCCCACCTCACAGAAGCTGTGGCTTAGTTCAATGAAGTCTCTAACACTTCCTCCCCAATGGCGATTTTTGTTTTGGAACTTTATTATTAATATTTGTCACAGTAATTCAAATTGTTAGAAAATGGAATATATAAACTTTCATCAGTAATATGGAACCTGAGGGTCAAATATTGTGGAACAACTAATATGCCCCAAAAAACAAACTTCACAACAGAACTCGCACTGTAATAAAACATAATTCTTTGCCTTATTGCTCCAAATGAAGCATAGGGTCACCACTGCAGCTAGCCCTTTACATGAAATGTGTATCAAGCACTTGCAGTGGCTGTTTCAAAAGCAATAGTTTTATGTTGCTAGCCATACGCAAAACCCTCTTTAGTAGACTTTTACAGCTTGCTTCAGATAGTTTCTGCGGTCTTATTCTTTTAAACTCGTCTATCCCTCATGTAGCAAGAGCACATGAAGAGCTTTAACGTAGCTTTCATGTGAGGAAGCATACTGCAGAGACACCAAAAAATGACAATTACAAGAAAAATTTGTATGAGCAAGCAAATTAATTCATATAATATATGATTATGTAAAGACGCTGACAAAGCAGTCTTTGAATGGCAAGTATAAAAATGAAAATATAAATTGCTTATTATTATCAAACAACGGGGAGGAAGACTAACATCTGGTCAGGCACAACATACTGATCAGACATGTTAGTCAGGGTCAGGCAAAATATACTGGCCAAGACCCTCACCTCGGCTTCCCCATAGAACTCCCTAGAAACAGCTGTTTTTATGGCAGTCTGGCTAACAAGGTGAGAGATCAACGTGATCCCCGTAGTAGTGAGTGACATGCAGATGAAGCCAAGCATAGCACAACCACCTGGAGGACCCTGGTCCACCTTCATCACCATGCTCGGAGTGTGAGGAAAACTACGACAACCTGCCACTTAATGAGCACAAAAAAAGTAATCCTACTCTCTGTGGGCATTCAACAACAAACATTCTTAAATGACAACACTAAAACACTATGACTATATAAATGCTTTAAAAAGAGTTGGACATTAAAAAGAAAATTGTTAAATGATTGATTCTGGTACTTTTGTACACAATTTGGAAACAATACTTTATAGAGGAAAAGGAATAAAAGAAATAAGACAGCAACTTACAAAATGCACCACTAAAAAACTGGCAAAATCTCAGAAATGTTTTTTAAATAACAGGAATAATTGAATACTATAAACATCATCCTCTTTTTTCTGCAACCTTTGAAGAAATGAAAACTTGCCTGAAGAAATTGAATTGTGCCATATACAGGTAGCAAAAAGTCAGAATCTGAAGTTTCTGCAACATTCAATCTCCATTGAACGTTGACCAAGCCTTCATTGCCTTGGATCCTCTGAACAACAGCTTTAACTTGACCATCTGGATCTGTTGTGTTTTTCGACTCATGCGTCTCCACCTTGGGATCAACATCAATAGACTTGTATATTAAAAGAGTAGATAAATGAGACAAAAAACATTACTGCAAAATTTAAACAAAAATATGTGGCTGAATTGTCAGTACAAGGAATGAGCTGACAGCAGCCAACGACTCATAGCTGGCTGCTCACATCAGGGTCAGTGAAATAGAGCTGATCAAGACCCTTTTCAGCCTCCAAATGGTGTTCTTGGAAACTGGCTGCTCTAGTGTAGTCGGGCTAAGAGAATAGGGATTGCAGTGGTAATGCAAACTAGGTATCCAATAACGACTGTGTGTGTGTGTGTATATATATATATATATATAATCAATAATATATAATTAGGGTCAATGCAGCAAACACAGAACCAATCAGGCTGAGAGGAACGCCATTGGAAGAGGTATTTACATACCTAGGAAGTATCATCAACAAAGAAGGGGGGACAGACGAGGATATAAGAACAAGGATACGAAAAGCAAGTGTTGCATTCGGAATGTTGAAACCCGTATGGAACTACAAGGAAATAAGAAGGAAGACAAAAAATAAGGATTTTCAATTCAAATGTGAAGCCAATCTTGCTGTATGGAGCAGAAAATTGGAGGATGACAAAAGGCAATGATAGGAGACTGCAGGGTTTTGTCAACATATGCCTGAGAAAGATTCTTGGTATAAAATGGTTGACAAAGTTACAAGCGACAGACTGTGGGAGAGACCGGTACAAGGTAAATTGGAACGATAAATCTTAGGAAGAAAGTGGAGATAGATGGGTCATACATTAAGAAAGCTCCAGGCCAGTATCACCAGGTAATCCCTGTCATGGAAACCCCAAGGAAGGAGAGGCATAGGCAGACCAAGGAATACATGGAGATGAGATCTGGAGGCGGAAGTAAATAAAACAGGAAAAATCTGGACAGAAGTGGAAAAGATTGCACAGGACAGCTGCTTGGCGAGGGTTGGTTGATGGCCTATGCACCCCTGGGTGATAGAAGGCGAAAGAGATATATATATTTGTATATATATACAAATTTGCATGAACACATTCACTTGCATGCACACACACACACATATGCACGAATGCATGCCCACATACACACACATACATCAATGAAAACTTCTGCTGATACCTTTTGTCAGCTGTTTCCTATCTCGATCTAATTATTTGTTTACAACAATTCAACATGTGAAACAAAAAACAACAAATTTCTTTTAAACAGTTAACATTAAATTACACAAAAGCACAACATCAGTAATGAATTATTGAAAAGTACAATATAATTAATTAAACATTTTAAGAAACAAAAAAAATTACTTACCTGAGATGTGGCAAATCTAAAAAGCCCAGTTGGGGAATCATTTTTCAAAATGCCGACCCTCACACTGGTAGTCTGCCCCAGCGATGCATTTCCAGTTATACTAATCAACTTCACATCAAAGGTCTGATGATAGTAATTGTTACAATACTATTAAAACTGAGATTATGTGTATTTTCATTTATCAATGTAAAGCATAAATTACAGCACAGTAAAGGCAATAAATGACAATTTAGCTAATGTTTACTTTTCTCATTGTAGTATGTTTTAACCAAGTAAAAGATATACCAGAAAACAATAATTATATTTGTAGTCAAACTATGTTGCAGTAAATAATTTTGTTTACTTTACTTATTTCGGCATGGCTAACTCATCCTATAAAAATTAAAGCCACAAGAAAATGAAAAAAAAAAGACTAGGCAGCAAGCAGACTTACTTATTTACTTTCCCTTTTGGGTTCAATAGGAACATAATATTGCAAAAATCAATCTCCAATGATTTATATTGTTGACTATCTTCTTGAGCTATGTACATTAGATTACAAATTACTTAGTTTCTTCTTTTACTTAAATTACTATGTGTAATTTGACTTACCAACTCTTCTCTTCTTCATAACCTAACTCAACTTAACGTCTTTATACTGGTTTAGAAGAGTCTGTATTCAGCCAGTTTCTTAAGGGGTGGTTAGCAGATGTGCAAGTCCATCTTAATAGACTCAAACACTATAGCAAAGTAGACCTGCAGCCTGTTAGGTGACATTTATGCTGTTCTTAACAACCCACTTAACCATGGCCAGTTTAATGCCATATCTGGCTATATTGTTAGATGTTTCCTATCCAGCCATACTTCCTGACCTTAATCTGCACCTGAATTGGTTGTTGACATCTTCTTTGCCACAAGTTTGTGTTTGTTATTACATATGACAATCTAGTACATTTTTTTACATTTATTCTCTATGACAGGAAGTCCAAGCAAGAGGAAGAGACACAGTCCACAATCTGACAATATGGCAAGATCTTGAAACCCAGCCCTTGCAGACTCAGATCTATTTCCACATTATCAAAGAAGAATACTGATTCATTATTCATTTCGTCTGTTGGAATAATGTTGGTTTTTCTTGATGTTTAGATACAGATTCTGGACCTCTTTGCGTTTTGAGTTGATACCATTAGTTTTTCTAGCCAATTTTTGGTTGACAACATAAGGACTGTGTCATCAGCATATCTAACATTTGGGATCTGATTTCAACCTACGCTGACAATGCCACACTTAACTTCTTCCGGCAACTATAAAACAAATAAAGAAGCACATTCACATATGGGACTTACCTCCATGGACTCTGGAAGGGTGTCATCAATGATTGTGATAAAGATGCTGGCATTTCTCTGCTGGTCTTGAAAATTGACTGTCCCACTTGCAGGATAAAAATCCAGAATGTTAGCTTCAATAGGATTAGCCTGCCATGTTACTGTTACTGATCCAAAGACTCCACCAAGTCGTTTCAAGGGCAGTTCAATTGTCACATTTTTACCATTCTCTTCATAAACATCAAAGCGACCTTCAACGTTCTGTTTAAAAAAATAACTGGTAGTAACTTGCTGTCTTATTGTAAATAACCAATATTAAACATGCAGAACAGCATGTATACAAAAAGTTCCCCATTTATGTCAATTACATAAACAAAAATGCCATAAAGTATAAAATCACATTAATGCTGCCCAAAGCCATAAAGTATAATGAATGTATATCTAACACACTTGCACATACAGCTCTAAAATATCACATTGCACAATGTATGACACTACAGTTACACTGAAATATCAACTGAAATCATAACAAAAATACTGATCCTCTCTGTGAAGCATGACTAAGTCAGAGAGACAAGGGTCTCCGCAGAAAGTATGTAAAACCAAGCCATTATCAACAGTTTACCATAGACAAATAAATAAAAACATGCTGTTTAACATAAATTATGTTGCTGTGCTTTTTCATTAGATGCAAACTTTAATTAGTTGAATCTCATCACCTTCATTTTCCTCCTTATAAAACAGTACCATCAATGTGAAGTTTTCTTACAGTTGTAGACTGTAGAGCTGCTGATTTCTGTAGCAATTTTTTTTAGGGGATGATGGTGTTAGCACCTTGCATGGCCCTTTATAGCGTCCTTTTATGGCATGCATAGGAGTGCAGTGGGTCTATTTTTTCCTCTCCAGTAAGGGGCTCATGAGTCCACCCATGAGTAAAAGTAAATAGCATGTCCTTTTCAGAACGTCGCTTCTTACAACCGCCAACCTATTTGGCTGTTATAAGTTTCTTAGCAAGTGTACAGTACTGTAGGTTGCCATAACTTTCCATACATGGAGGAGCAATAAAAAAACCCATGTCTGCTATTTGAACCAGCTGCGCTAAGATTGTGAACCGGACACTTCACCCCTAAGCCATGCAGCCTCCATCCACACAGGAGTAAAATTAGTTTATTAAATTTTTAATGAACATTCCTATCTTGAAGAAATATTTAGTGGCTATTAGATAATGTTGCCTGAGTGTTTTAGGGACCCAACAGGGGAGCAAGGAATAGTAACACTGTAGCCTGCAAGGAATGTTGTAAGAGGTAGCTCAGGAGGGTTGGACCTAGTTACCTCATCCTGTTGAAACTTTGAAGCCACAAATACTGAAACAGATATGGGCAGATCAACATTTATTGACTTAGCTTGTATCTGTTAAAGAAACATGCTCCACAGAGAGTTGACAAATATTTATTTATTGATAGATTAAATAAAGCAAGAGTACTTTAGCATATTAATAAATATGGAATAGGAAAAACTGATGTAATTACAGATGTTTTTGAAATAACTTCTGGAGTACAACAGGGATGTGTTCTTTCACCATTGCTGTTCAACAATATACATGAACAGAAGCCAGCCAAATTTTATCACCAGCAGTGGAATTCAACAAGGGAAGTGAAGATCTTATATCAATGCATACACTACTCTGCATTTACTCAAATTCTAATATATGAAAACAAAGATAGACTTCAAAATCATATTTTGCCCTTTGCTCAGCCTGTGAAAGATATAATAGGAACATCAGCACATCAAGGATACTAACAGAGTACTAGGTCCACTAAACATACGTGTAAACAAAGTCAATAAAAAATAGGCTGAATAATTTAATTAATTGAGAAATATTTTTACGGAAGATGGTAGCTTGATAAAAAAAAAATTGAAATTAGATGTCAGAAAGTCTCTAATGTAACGTATCAACTGTCATCACTACTTAAACATCCAAACATCAGCTTGGCAACAAAACAACTGATAAACAATATATTTATGCCAACTTTGTGATACCAATGTAAAATGTGGTTTTTATCCATGGCACAGGAGAGGAAAATTACAACATGTGAAATTAAATGTCTAAGAAACGTCATTGGTATCACCAGGAGAGAAAAAGAGAATTAACACAATTAGAAATATGGTTAAAACGACCGTCTAGTTTGAATAAATATCAAGACAATATACAATTGTTTGGTCCTCTCATGAGAATGCAAATGATCAACTACAACTTCAAGCTTATAATACAAGGCAGGAGGAAGGTTACATGGCAGATGAACAGATGAAATATGCTAAATTCGACAACAATATGGCTTACAATAACCAATGCAAAATGCTTAGCCAAAAGAAGGTAACTTAAGCTCTCCCTAAATCTTAATTTTTGGGGGTTTTTTATTTTGTTTGTTTGTTTTGAAAATTCTTTATTGCACATAATAAATTATTACAATTTTCAAATTTGAACAACAAATTTCAAATAAAATTTGTACATGATGTGAAGTGAAAGAAAAGGATAATTTCACATAAGATGAAACATGAGATGGTGGGAGTTACATTTTGTGAAGTGAGTGGTGACATCATTTTAAAATGATTTAAATTTTCAAAAAGTTAGTAATGTACATTTTTGTTTCTTTGAGATATTTGCAAAGGCAATATGCTTACACATGTGTACCCATCCATACATACATATTCACTTATACACACATACCTATTTGTTTATACACACACATGCATATTCATTTATACACACTTACAGATGTTTCTTTATCCACACACATATTCATTTATACACACACAAGCATATATTCATTTATTCACATACATTAAACAAAAATTTTTTTTTAATAAATTTACATGCATGTACATATAACTACTTCCACACACATGTATATAAGTACACACCTAGTATATATGCACATACCTGCATATAGTCATCATAATACAGGTTTTAAATGCAAAGGTCTAAAATCAGGATAAATATGGGAGATGGTGGTTAATGTAACAGGGGAACAAGGAGGTATCAATTGATATTATAACTTGAAGAGGTGGATTGCCCTTCTATAAGAGCTTAAAATTGTGTCAAATATTTGATCAAGGTCAGATGTTAAAAATTGGCATACAGGTGGTCCATTTTCTTCCCTAGGGACCTCTCACCTTGACTTCTGATATTTCTTTTGCCAGTCCACTACCATAAAAACCCACCATGTTTTCGCAGGTGAGTGTGGGTTAGTGTGTATATCCGTATGTGTATTATCCATAGACCTAGATGTGGAATTTTATATGCATGCATAGGTGTGTACGTATGTGGTATAAATATCAGGTATGTGTGTATGCACACATATAAGTATGTATGTATATATATATATATATATATATATATATATGTATGTAAGTATACAAGTAAATGTATTTCAAGGATTTTTTTAAGTTTTAAATGCAAGTTTCAAAAAGTTGGGCCACCAGGAAAATGCCTTTAAAGCACCATATTCTAAAGTACACTCAGTCTTAGTCCATCAAGGTTGTGATTGTAAAGAAGATTACAACACAATAGGAACACCTGGGCCATAAAAGTTTGTCCCTGAACTTAAAACATGTTAAATGGTACCCAGAGCAAGTGAAAAAGTATCAATTACTTGCCCCATTAACTGAGGTCTTTGTTCCCAGCTGGACAAACTTGCCCATAGAGCAAGATCCACCACTCCTCCAGTCCCCCAGTGGTCAATTTTTTATCTCCCTTCTATTGACTTCAGTTTTATGGCCAGTCCATTTTAGACTATTCTGCCCCAAATCGTAATACAGATGGATGAGATAGTAAGTACTATTTGTATATACGAGAGTATTAATGCCATTTATGATCATTAATATTTTTTTTAATGAATTCCCAATCCAATTTTAGAGATCTACTTATTTCTAAACTGACTGTAAAAAAACTTGTTTAACTCAATAGTAATCACAGAGCAGCCCTTTTCAGAGCATATTTCTTGTTAGCACTAGACTAGAATTTAGGCATAGAGCTCAACTATTTTTGTATTGCTCACCATCACTATTATAATCAAACAAATTGTTTGTTGTTGAAAGTTGTGTAGCTTTACCACAAAAAAAAAAAAAGACATATTTTACACAACAAGACTCAAAGATTATTAAACATATTAGAAGACAAGCCTAGAATTTCAACTAATTAACTTACTGTTCTAACATCCATTTCCACAATACCCCCAGCATTATCATTGGCTAGAATTGTAATCTGCAGCACTCCTTTCCCAATATCAATACTGGGGGCTCCTGAACCTGGGTTGTCCCCTTGAATGCTAACTGAAGTGATATTAATGAAGAAGCTCTCTGCATCTTCGGGAATACTGTCCTGTAGTAACAATAACAACATATTTACGCAAGCTGCTCCAAAAGAATAAAAACAAATATCAAAGTAAACATATTTATATATAGTTATCATGGCATGTGTTGATAAGAGCAGTCTTATTCTGTTTCTAAGAATCGATGGCACTGCACTCTGGGCATATCTATAGGTGCTCAGTCTCACTCAGCAAATAATATAATGTCTGGATGCTGATGGTCCCTGTAGCTCACTGGTTGTACACTCCTGCTCCATCCTCTCATGCACCCCACTTCACACAAACCTGGTTTGATATAGAAATGTTGCAGTCTGTAGACTGATGAGTCATCTATTTCAGTGTCATCCAACAGACAGTTGTTAATTGCAACAGACAGTCGTTGATTGATTTAAAAATGTCACCCCTATCCATCACTAACGTGCCCATGATGGGAGCTTGTAAAGCCAAGACGTCACCCCTATCCATCACTAACGTGCCCATGATGGGAGCTTGTAAAGCCAAGATGTCACCCCTATCCATCACTAACGTGCCCATGATGGGAGCTTGTAAAGCCAAGATGTCACCCCTATCCATCACTAACGTGCCCATGATGGGAGCTTGTAAAGCCAAGATGTCACCCCTATCCATCACTAACGTGCCCATGATGGGAGCTTGTAAAGCCAAGATGTCACCCCTATCCATCACTAACGTGCCCATGATGGGAGCTTGTAAAGCCAAGATGTCACCCCTATCCATCACTAACGTGCCCATGATGGGAGCTTGTAAAGCCAAGATGTCACCCCTATCCATCACTAACGTGCCCATGATGGGAGCTTGTAAAGCCAAGATGTCACCCCTATCCATCACTAACGTGCCCATGATGGGAGCTTGTAAAGCCAAGATGTCACCCCTATCCATCACTAACGTGCCCATGATGGGAGCTTGTAAAGCCAAGACGTCAGCTCTTTTTATTGTCCTGGAGGTGTGAGGTCTCAACAGCTCATATCCACTCAAACCTCAGCCATCGCTTCTGTACCTTCTGAAGTATGGCTTGCGTGTCAGTCACAATGATTGCCCTTGTTAAAGGGGTCTCAGATAACCATCTTAATGCTAAGGTCACTGCTTCCATCTCCATTCTCAAACTGGAGGTTATTGACATGTATACCCCACTCCACTCACCAGCAACCTATCCTTTCCCTCTAGCTGAGAAGTCCCAGCCTGATGTCCTGCTGTGCAGCACCAATCTGTCAATGCATATGACAGCATTACTATCCTGCATGTTCTCAGTTATCAGCAAAATCACCTTGAGCTCTGCTTTCTCATTTTCCTCTTTTCTGCACTCTTTACCAAAGGTTATGATGACACTCTGGTACTCTGTCATTCTATCATCAGTATGAACCCATTCTTCCTTCTTGACTATGACCTGAACTTGGGTGACTTGTCCGATTTGTACGATCTGGTCAACATGGCGATTATATGAGAGACTGCAATCAATCGTCACTTCGATGTATTTCAACCTGTCACACCTGTCAATAGTGCATCCCTCAAATTGGATGCCTGGAAGCTCAGCCATTACTATTGTTACCTGATCTCCTCTTGTAAGGAGTGTTATGCGTGTATAGCAACATTTTATGTGTGAATACGTCATTTTTTTGTCTTGTAAATGACTTACCTCTTCAGATGTCAACCTATTTTAGATTAAATTCTGCTTCCTCCTGCTGCAGCAAGATTATCTATAAACTGTTTTAACTTGAGGGTGTTGTGTATTATTGTTGTGTACTAGCATTATTATTATGAAAACATAACATGGGATTTTACTGACCAAAAACATTTTAATACCTGTTTAATGACTAAAGTAACCACTGCTCTGGAAACTCCTTCAGCAAATATCACTGAGCCTTGTTTGCTAACATAGTCCTCACCAGATGTGGCCTGCTGTGATAATGGTAACTGTGATGCTGTAGATGTACTGTCAGAATAGAATAGTTTTAAATATTTATATTATTCTAATGAACATATAACAACTATCATAATATTATTTTGGGACGGCGTCGTCTAGTGGTTCAGTGACAAGGCTAACAAACCCAAAGGTGCTGGGTTTGCTCCTCATCACAGCACTGGCCGTTACCCCGGGAGAGAAAACCCTTAGAAAATGCAGGAGGAAGCAGACCCTTACATAAAATGCATGCCAAAGTCGGGTGCACTGGGCCGACAGGTACAAAGTAAAAACATAGTGCAATGCACACCACCTTGGGGAATAGAGAAATAAAGCCAACGCAAAGCAAAAAAAAGTTTAAAAAAATACATAATACTACCTATTAACAAAGGCTTTGCTTTCAAGTCAAATAATTCATTGAATAATTGTATAACATGCCCAACAAAAAGTTGGATTATCGAACCAGCAAGAAAATGTTCTTTCTGTAGAGTTTAAAATCATGGGGTTCTAATGATACTAGTACAATAACTCTCTTTACTAACTTGCTGTCCCACTTTCTCTTCAATTCTATCCCCCCCAAATTTTTTCAATCTGTCTGGCAACTTTTGTGGATAAAAGTTATGAACAATTTTGGATTCAATCTTATTAGTTAAGATAAACAGTAGATCAACATATGCTAATATTACATAGATCTTTGCAAACTAGGCAACTTAGACGAAGATTGTGATGGGAACATAACCCAGTGCAATAAATATAAGATAACTGGGGTACTTCCAGATATTTTTTGGCAAAAAATTGCTACTTAAAAAAGAGTAATATCTTGTTCATTAAGGTATCCTGGCCTTTTAGAAATTGTTTGATATCTAAGACAATAAGGACAGGTGAAAACTTTTACAATAGTAATGATGCTAGTATTAATAAAAAAATGACTAGTAATAATAAAATATTACAGAGAAAAATGCAGATTATAGATAAGTAGGAAATGCTGAACAACTGATTACATCAAACACCAGGGGGACGACGTGAGCTAGTGGTTAAGTGACACGGCTCACAATTCGAAGGTGCTGGGTTCCTCCCCAATCAAAGCACCGGCCGTTACCCAGAGAAGCAAACACTTAGAAAATGCAGGAGGAAGCAGGCCCTTACATAAAATTGATGCTGAAGTCGGATGCATTGGGCCAACAGGCGCAAAATAAAAACACAGTGCAACATACACTGCCTTAGGAAATAGAGAAATAAGGCGAACTCCCAAATAATAATTTCGAAAAAATAATCAAACACCAAACCAAATTAAATCAAACCAGTGATCAAATGACTCCCTCAAGGAATGCATTGCCACAGGAAGTAGTAGAGGCAGGGATAAATTAATGCATTTAAGAATAGATAGGATGCGCATAGCTTTTAGAGCAAGGTAATGTAAATGAAGCTGGTTGTATGCAGACTTTGCAGAGTCTTCTAAACCGGTATAAAGACGTTGAGTTAAGTTATGGGAAGAGGTAGTGTGCCAACAGAATGGAAAGAAGAACATATGATTTAACTGCCTAAAAAGGGGGACCTGGCAGATTGCAGTAATTATGGGGGGATTATATTGCTGTCTGTGCCAGATATTCAAAAGAGGTTCAACAGAATCATCTTGGACAGATTAAAAAGTGAAGTAGACAAAAAGCTCAGAGAGGAACAGGCAGGATTTCGCCAGGGAAGATCATGCACAGATCATATAGCGACACTACGCATCATAGTAGAACAAAGCATTGAATGGAAATCATTCCTATACACAAATTTTATATATTAGGAAAAGGCATTTTACAGTGTGGATTGAAGTACTCTGTGGCAACTGTTGAGACATTATGGGATACCAGAGAAGTACACAACCCTCATCCAGAATATGTACAAAGAGACAGTAGAGTGGTACATGAAGGAGTACTGACTGACAGCTTCAAGGTGCAAACAGGGGTGAGACAAGGATGCCTCTCTCACCTTTCCTTTCCTGTTGTTGTTGGCTATAGATTGGATAATGAAGACATCAATTGAAGGCCAAAAAAAACTGCTATTCAGTGGACACCATTGTCACAATTGGAGGACCTGGACTATGCAGATGATCTGGTACTTTTGTCAAACAGTCATAATCAAAGGCAAGAGAAACTTGATAGGGTGAAAGAACAATCGGCTAAACTGGGACTGAATATCAACATTAAGAAAACCAAGCTCCTTAAACTCAACACTAACAGCAAAGAACCAATCATGCTGGAGGGAGAGCAGTTGGAGGAAGTGGATACCTTTACCTATTTAGGAAGCACAATAGACACATCAGGAGGTACAGATGTAGATGTAAGGATCAGAACTGGAAAAGGCACAAGAGGCATTCCTGACACTAAACAATATATGGAAATCCAGAGATATCAAGATTCACACCAAAATTAGAATATTCAACACAAGCTTCAAGTCGATGTTGCTGTTTGGAGCAGAGATGTGAAGAAAGACCTAGGTCATACAACAAAGACTCCAGTCCTTTGTTAACAGATGTCTACAAAGGATAATGAGCATAAAGTGGCAGGACATGGTGAGGAATGAAGACTTGTAGGAAAGGAGCCAACAACAGCAATTGGAACAACAAATTAAGTGAAGAAAATGAGGCTGGATGGGACAATGACTGCGGAAGGCACAGCCAGACAGGCTCTTAGATGAATCATCAGGGGAAAAGAGACAGGTAGACACAAAAATACGTGGAGAAGAGAATGTGAAGAGGAGCTAAAATTAGATAATGACACCTGGAGAGAGGCAGAAAAAGCAGCCCAGGACCGTGTACGTTAGCGACATGTTGTCGATGGCCTATGCACCAAGAAGAGCGACACGACAAGTTTTGATTGATTGAGCGAAAAAATAGATAAGTTGGAATTTTATAATGCATGCAAAGAGGAAGAAGAAACAGACAAAAGTAGAAGGCAATTTATCAGATTACATAGAGGAGTAAAAAACGTAGCCTTAATATTTTGTTTATTAACTATGAACAAATACTAAGCTGATTATTTTTCATCATCATCAGTCCCGTAATCTAGAAGGTCGTTGAGGCACTGTAATTGTAGTTTGTCAAACTAGTTCACTCCATGCGTCTCGATTTTTCGCCAGGGTATTAGTTTCAGCTATAGACCTTCCCATCCACTCTTTTTTTCTTTGTCCTCCCTTGTACTTGCGCAGAGTTTTCCATAGGGCCTCATGTCCCACCCTATCAAAAGTCTTTTTAAAGTCAATGAAGACCTGGTACAATTTCTGTTTGTGCTGAGTGTATTTTTCATCAAGCGCAGGTTAAAAATTTGTTCTATTGTTCTTTGACCAGCTTTGAAATCCGCTTGTTCTTCCGCAACAATTTCATCTGCTCGTGGCTCCAGTCTGTTAAAGATAACCTTGAGCATAACTTTACTGGCGTGGCTAATCAGACTGATGGTTCTGTAGTTCTGAAGCTGTTGGAGGTTTTTTAAGCAATTTTTTTACTTACATCCTAATAACAAACATACTCTAGATTATGATTTCTCAACCATGTCAATAAATGTTAATGTTAAAAATAGTTATCAAATCAATGAAAAGATCATTTAGAATTAATGGATTATTATTACTTATTACTTAACGCGCAGTGCTGTGAAGATTTCATAGTAATTATGATGAGGTTCTTTACTGCCTTAAAATTATTTTGAATGTTCCCTTGGAAAACATGAAGTCCTTGTATTCAAATAAGCATGTTAATATCTGTTGCCAAGTAGCCAAAGGCCACCGGCTATCAGTAGTAGGTATTTTAAATTTCTTGTTGGTTACTAGTCCTGGGTGAAGGTATAAATAATTTTCCCTCATAATAATGTTCTCTGATCTCTGAAAATTATTTCAAGTGTTCAATTATTAATGATAAAATGGTTGGGATAGGTTTCTCTAGACAATAAAAATAGAAATTTGACTACATTAGAAGAGGTGCAGTAAAATCAAAGTATAGCACAAAACAAATACAACAGTTATGTTCAGTCAAAAAATGATTGAAAAAGCACAAATGAACACAGATGAGAACACACAGAGCTACTGAATGCTTAAAATTAAAAGTAAGTAGCAATGGAAAAGGAGAATATCATAGAAAGATGGACAGAATACATAGGTGAATATAAAAGTAGTAGAAACAGAAACTGAGTAATGTTTTTTTTTAAAGCAACTGATATTTTAAAATGTTATCTACAACAGAATAATAACTCCTTAAATAATCTCCAAAAAAATCCATATTTGTAACTTTAGCAAAGAAGCCAAGAGCTGTTGAATGTTAAAATTGTTGCACAATATGTCTAATGTTGTTGTTGTTGTTCAAAACTACTCATATGGGTTCTTCCCTCTTGACTGTTTCATTGGTAGTGGCTTACTATAACTCTTCTTATATCCTGATGTGCACAGAAGAAGGTGAACCAGATCCTTCTGGCCAAAGCACAATGGGAGGCTGCGCATACTATGAGAATTATAGTATTAATACCCACCTCATTGGTCAGGCTGCTGTAATACAGCCAGTATACTGTAGATGATATGGAAATGAGGTGTAGTCTTAATCATTATGTTTTGCCTGATCTTGACACTAGTCTTGGCACTTAATAACCCTTATCAATTAAATTTCCAAAATATTGGTTTAGAATTATCATAAGGAGAGTGAGATGCAGAATAAAATATGAATTATAAAGACAAATTATCCATTAAAATAACACCCATTTTTCAGAAGGGAGCTGGAGATTCAGTTTTAGTTAAAAAAGCTGAGATGTAAGGCGCTTGCTTCACATAATGAAACAAAAGTGCTTGACAGTGGGATTTCGAATCCCGCAAATTTCAAATGTCACTGGTCTCAAAGGAAGTGGGACTTGCACATATTCCTTTTGGAGATGAATGAAAAAAATTCAAAATATGCAACCTACCTTTTCCAAGACTCAATTAGCCATAGGAAGCAAAACATTTTTTAATTTTTAATAAGCGTTTTACATATAGCCTTTGTTTAGCTAAGCAACGGAAGTACCCCTGACTGTTTAAAGATGAGGATTTCAAGTATCCATTTTTTAGAGTCACTTTCTTTAGATTCATTTTATTTTGTGCAATGGAAAACATCAGTCTAAATTTTTGTCAAATCAACTTGTGGTAGTCTACACTTACACATAGTCCACTCTAATAGTTCTCTCCAAGCCTTGCATGCGAATGATCACAAGATCAACTGATTGATCAGTATTGTCAGGCTCTGACACTGTGACAGAAGTTTTCTCCCATGACACAACACCATATGGTGAGTCACTTGCCAATACTGTTACCACTGCTACTGTATTGTCACCTGAAGACAAAAACATTATATGATTGTGGTGGGCAATAATGAAATTTACATTTCTACATATCTCATTATAAAATGGAAATATATATGTGGTAGAACATTATCTGTCCAGACCATCCTGGGTCTCCCTCTCTTTCTTGTTCCTAGGACTGTTCCTTTAAATGGACTAACACGTTGCCTTTGAGAGATTGAGCCCTGTCCGGTTAGCAACATGTCTATGACACATCACTCACATGGTAAGTGATGTTGTCAAGAGGTAAGGCACTCGCCTCTCAAATCGTTGAACGGGAACAGTGGACAATCGAATCCCGCAAGTTTCAAGCAACTCCTGGTCTTAAGGGAGGTGGGACCAGAGTGCTTTCATCCCGAGTTACCTCTAGTTGCCTCGATTTATGTCTTGCCACTGGTCCAAGGTAGCTCAGGACCAGATAACCATACATTAAAGTTTGCATGTTTTTCAACAGTCAGTGGGGGACGGCGTGGGCTAGTAGTTTAGTGACACAGCTCACAATCCAAAGGTGCTGGGTTCGATCCCCATCACAGCACCGGCTGTTACTCCGGGGAAGCAAAAGCTTAGAAAATGCAGGTGGAAGCAGACCCTTACATAAAATGAATGCCAAAGATGCACTGGGCCGACAGGCACAAAATAAAAACCGTAGTGCAACGCACACTGCCTTGAGGAATGGAGAAAAAAAAGTTATTTATATGGTCAGACATTCTGATGCACTATATTTCATATGTTGCCCATTGAGATATTATCCTGGTACCTCTTCTTCTTCTTCGTACGCAGTCAGACGGTAACCATTATTTTTTTGAAAAAAGCAGCGGTCATCCTGAGGCTGTCGACACTGCCATAGAGCTTGTCTAGTGTTGCCACTGGTGATGGCCACATCTGCTCTCTCGGGCAGTTTTGCAGCAAATGCTCAGCGATCATTTTCCCGTACCACACGGGCATTCGTCGGTGCCCCCTATCTTCAATTTGTTGAATAGGTGGTACCTCAGTCTATTGTGGCCAGTGCGAAGTCTGAAGACCACGACCTGCTCTCTTCTGTTCAACTGATCCTGTTACAATAGCCCAAAGATCTGTCTGAAGTGTCTTATCTTCACTGTGTGGATTTTTAATTCTAATCCAGCATTTAATGTCAATGTTTCACTCTTGCTATGGTATATAGAGTGAATCAATTCTTGCATTAACTTGATCTTAATTTTAAGTAATATATTCTAATCTTTCCATATTGAAATCAATGTTTTGAGAATTAAAGATGTTTGTGCAGCCTTTCCTCTTAGTTTTGCTCCTGATTGTCTCCATTTATATATCCAAAATACTGTAACTTCTACTGTCTCCAATTTGTCCATTTACTTTCAACCATTTGCCTTCTTCAATTCCCTCTTTGTAATTTGTCATTAGCTGGGTCTTGGCTGTGTTGATTATCATACCATGTTTTCTAGAGGTAGCATCAAGCTTGACTGTTTGCATTTCTAGCGCAGTTTTGTAATAATGTGATCATCTATAATTAATGGACCATTATGACCATCCAAAGCTTCTTTCACTATTTTTTCCAGGAATAATTTGAACAGCATGGACGATATCAGACAACCCTTATCTCACTATAACCATAATATTAAACCAATCTCATACTCTTTCATTCATGAGAACTGCACGCGTAGAATTTGAATATAGAGACTGAATGACTTTTGTGAGCTGGTCTCCTATTTTGTATTGTTGCATAATATAACATTGTTATATTTCAAAATGTAATACAATTAATGTTATATACTTAGAAGTGAGGGCCTGTAACACACTGTTATAATCAGTAATACTGATGGCAAATGATGCAAGGAAAAAAAAAGAAAACAGCTCTTGGATACCATGACAAGATTGCTTACAAAACATACTTAAGTACTGAAATGCTCAAAGGATAAAAAGTGGAAAAAAAAATGGATCAATAATTACACAAGGCATTACATATAATGATGATGTTAATTGAAGTTGTGTACAGGGACAAATTGGTATTACGTTTCTAATTAAATGTCCACCAGCTGAAACATTTTTACCAAATACAGATTTATCAATATCAACTCTCCGTTACAACCCTAAAAGCGCAGCATTTAAAAATAAACAGTGCTAGTTGGTAGCTTACAAATAATATAAAGCATTTACATAGATAAACTACTAACTTGGGTAACAAATAGAATAGGAAAAAAACCCATACCTAGCTTGGCTTTCTTTGAATCAATGTCCGTTCCACCATCCACAACCTGGATAAGTCTAACATAAGTCACTTCAGCAAACTCAGGCTCCTTGTCATCTTTGATTGTCAAAGCAATAGTGGCAACAGACTGTCCATTGGCAAATTCCACCTGATTGTCATTGTGTTATGTAAATGAAGATTTGTTTAAAAACAAACAAGAATTCATGTCTAAAGTTTGAATCTAGAATAAATACATTTTTGTGCAGAATTATATTGAAATACATATACATAAATATACATATATATATTCTATATATTCAAGAAATGTAGAGAGTTTAATGTAGATCTGTACACATGTTTCATTGATTACACCAAGGCCTCAAAACATCAAAATTTGTGGAATATCATAATAGAAATGGGTTTTCCTGTGCACATTATCCATCTCATTGAAACATTATATCAAGATCAACGAGCCGCTATCCAAGTATCTGGGCAAACATGGGATTGGTTTGCAGTACAAAAGGGAGTAAGACAGGGATGTATCTTCTCACCTTATCTATATAACATATATGCGGAACGTATAGTGAGAAATGTTTTAAAAAACATTTATGATTGGAGGGTTATAAGAATCTAAAGTTACGATAAAGTGATACTATCAAGAAGTGCAGAAGGTCTAGAGCATCTGATTTTAGCTGTAAATGGACACAATAAAGATCAAAACCTGTTTATAAACATAAATAAAACAAAGATAATGACCATTGACAAAACACAATGTCAGCATAAATTTACAGTTGGTAGTGAGGAAATAGATCAGGTCACACATTTTGAATATCTGAGCTCCAGAATTGACAAAAATGGCGACTATTCGAAAGAAATCAGAAGACTAGCCATCGCAATGCAGAGGCTGAACAGCCTGAAGACATTATGGCAGAGCACCACCAAAGCGATAAACGTGAAAGTCTTGAGAGCCTGTATTTTTCCTGTGGCAGAATATAGATGATTACCAAAATTTCTAGACAAAGAATCCAATCCTTCGAGCCAAAATATTACAGAAAGATATTCAGAATAACCTGGACGGAGAATAAGACATATACAGACATTTAGCAAGAGTTGATCATAGAGGAGAACTGGTTTATCAATTGCATTTTGACCAGAAAATTTAAATACTTTGGTCACATCAAGAGACACAACGGTCTTGAGAGAACAGTGATGGAAGGTATGGTGCCTGGCAAAAGAAGCAGGGGTAGACCAAGAAAACGATGGTACCAAGATATCCAGGAATGCCTGGGTATGACTGTGATGGAGGCTGGAGTTTTGGCAAGAGAAAGAGTTTCTTTTAGACAGACTGTGATGGGTGTGACATTCTATCAATGACATGCTACATGATAATGATATATTCTATAACGTATAACAAATATATTTTACATTCACACTTTAACACATTATATTCTTTCATTTATTTGTGTAGGTATAACAAATATATATGAGAATTACTTTACTTAATGAATAACAAATATTTTATATTGTCTTATAGAAGCTTTTCTCATGATGTTAAAAGTTCAGAAAAATGTATAGAATTTATTTGAGTTCAACTGACTGGATAACAAAAAGACAGGGGAAAGAAAAGTTCAGTTCAGTTCAAGCGCCATCTCTGCATTGAAGGTCAGCTGCAATAGATCTCCAGTGTACTCTCTCTAGCCGTAATGGTGCAATCTGACAGACTTTTTCCAGTCCATATCCTGATGTTATCCCCCTACTTGAAAAGTTATTGCCTCTCTAATGACTGCCTTCACCCTACCCTCTAGTATGGTCTTCAGCACGGAGGTATGTCTTGTTATATGATCAAAATAAGGTATCTGTCTAACCATTATTTTGGTCAGCAATTCTCTTTTCACCTGCAACTTTTTCTATGCCTCCACATTTGTTTTCTTCTCTTTCCAAGAAATGCGACCCAATCTTCTATATACTCACATTTCGAAGGCTTCAATACTCTTTTCCAACTTGTTATTTAATATCACGTTTCTGCGCCATAAAGAAGTGACGAGTATATATAACACCTAACAATTCTCATTTTCAAATTCTCATTTATCTGTTTGGATGTCAGTATGTGCTGCATGTTGCTGAATACCATCTTGGCCATACCTATTCTCTTTCTGATTTCTTTTTTCATAACTGCCTTCATCCGTTATTATATGACCTAGATAGGAGAAGTTCTGTACATGTTCAAGTAGTTTGATCTTTTATTTTTATCTGCATACGTGGTTTCTTGTCATTTTTGTCAAGTATCAAAGTCTTTTCTTTATGTTTATGTCTAATCCAAACTCTTTGACTTATTTTGTATATTGTTGTCACAAGCTCCTTTAATTCGTGCTCACTTTTTGCCATCACAACTGTATCATCCACATATCTAAGGTTATTCATTGCCACTCCTCCAATGACAAGCCCTGGAATCTCCTCTTATCTGTTTGAATATTTGGTCAAGGATTAATACACATCCCTGACTCATTCCTATTTTTACATCTATTCTTGGAGAACATAACTTTCCTGATTTTAGTATAGCATTTTGTTCCCAGTACAGATTAATGAGTAGCCTTACGTCTTTACCATCTAGACCTACTTCTTGGAGACATTTAATTAATTTCCCATGTTCGACTCTGTCAAAAGCCTTCTGATAGTCTATGAAGTAAATAAAAATGTCATTATGTATTTCTATGTATCTCTGTGATAGTTCTCAAACAAAAAATTACTTCCCTTGTTCCATTATACTTTGGAAACCCAAATTGTTCTTCTGAAACTTTCTTTTCTACTTTACCTCTTATTCTCTCTTGTATCTTTTTCTTCTTCATTGTACGCTGTTTA
Organism: Ariolimax columbianus; assembly: GCA_036924085.1. Lineage (NCBI taxonomy): Eukaryota > Metazoa > Mollusca > Gastropoda > Stylommatophora > Arionidae > Ariolimax > Ariolimax columbianus. Next base: position 58,071,526 of record JAVGWX010000001.1, on the reverse strand, counting down.
CAGCGATATTTATGTTGCACTGTTTTATTTTGTTAAGCCTGTGGCTCAGTGCATCCGATTTCAACAGGCGTTTCTGTAGGGTTGCCCTCCTTAGCCTTTGGCTGTCCCCAGCCTATCTGCAAGGCAGCAGTTGTTTTTGCTCAGAGTTGTCTCTCTTAGGGAAGTTGTCTTGCAGGACTATCGAGTCTTCCCTACTCGTGTCTATAGGGTTTGGCGATGATATGATGGACTATGTACTAGTTTGTACTATCCCGGAAGAGAGGCAGTCCAGTGTGACTTTGTCCCAGGATCGTCACGTCCTGCCAGAAACGTAGCATATGCATGTGAGTGAGGTATCTCTTTGCTCTCTCTTGTATGATCTTGAGCAGTATTTTAATTGTGTGACTCTTTAAACTTATTGTTCTAAAGTCTGAACATTCTGTTTGCATGATGTTTTTTCTGGAGTGTTATAAACGATATTTTCCGGCCAGTTGATAGGCATCCAGAATAAAAGTAAAAGGTTCTAAGTAGTTATGAAAATATGTTGATAATGCTGTAGTCATATTCCTTTATTTTGTTTTTTACGTCTTTGCTCAGTTTTGCCTGGAAGAATACAAGCTTCTTCGTACTATCAAACTTCTTTTTCTCACTCTATTAGAGCAAATAAAATTATGCTTATCCATGTGATACTGAGGACTGAAAAGGGAGCAAAGAATAGTAACACTGTAACATGTCAGTCATGTCATAACAGGCAACTATAGAGATCTGGGGATAGAGCTGGCCAGGACATCCTGTAGAAAATGTGAGCCATAAGAAAAAGAAAGACTTCTATACCAAATAGTAAAAGAGGAGTGACTAAGTTATCACATTATGGTCTAAACACATTTTTCTCAAAAAACATTTGTATATATCCTAACATTATGCATATGTTTAGCAATTATCACCTGTCCTGACATAGGTGTAATGTCACCAACTTGACTTTGCTCTCCTGTAATAATCCAGTCTACTGTAACTCGACCAAAGAAGCCGAGGCGTCTCGTAACATTAAGCTGTACAACATTGTCTGAATTGACCTTTTCTTCCACAGAAACTGCAAGTGAATCCTATAAACAAAATAACATTCTTTTTGAAACGTTCAATAACTTACATACCATTCTATACATTATATTCACATGTATATATGCTTCAAAATACATGATCAAAAAAAATGTAACACTACGTTTGAAAAGTTCAAAACATTAAATATATTTAAATGTGTGACATCAGATGTAAGATGAAAATGAGAATTAAAAAACAGAATAGTGCTGGAAAAATTAGAATTTAAACAAATTGATAGTGTGCTTTGCAAAAAATCTTTGCCAATTAAATGAGAAAAGAGTTCTTTATCATTGCATAGAGTCAATCCTTTTAAATAAAAGACAATAATAGACACACAAAAAAAAGACAATAAGATCACCAAAGGCTGCAGACAATTGGCTTAATAGAAGAAAGTTAAGAATTTCATAGACAGAAGGAAAGACAAATGGTCATGTGCTGTGGAAAGGTAACAATGTACAAAGGAAGATTACTAATTCAATACACCCACCCAAAACCCACAAAAATTCACACACATACACACACACACACTTTAACACAAACCTCCCTTACCACCCCTCAGCCCAACGGCACGTAGATACACATACACACACAACCTCCCTCCCACACCCCTGCACATCGTTCGTCATTATTTTGATCACTACTTAGGTTCTTAGTTGACCTGTACTGCTACAGTGGCAGATGCCCCGTGTCATACACAAAGACCCCGGCAGATCACTTGGTACTACTTAGGTGCAGTTATTAAATGGAAAATAGACCGCATTTGATCAGTAATTGTGCTTATATTTTTAGACAAAAAATATGATTATTTTGTTTGTTTCTGAATGGAAAGATATGTTTCAAGAGCTGACCAAAATAATATTTGCTTTGTTTTTCTGAATTAGAGAAAATGTGTTTCAGGAGCTGACCAAAATAATATTTGCTTTGTGTTTTTCTGAATTTGAAATAATGTTTTTCAGGAGCTGACCAAAATAAAATTTGCTTTGTGTTTTTCTGAATTGGAAAAAAATGTGTTTCAGGAGCTGACCAAAATAATGTTTGCTTTGTGTTTTTCTGAATTGGAGAAAATGTGTTTCAGGAGCTGACTTTTGCTAATGTAGAGTCTCAGAAAAGCACACATACATAGGCATATATAAAATGTATATATGTATCTGTTTATTTGTGTAAATTATCCCCAGGCATATAATTCATTGACCCATACACTGCACAACTAGATTTTGATGGAAGAGTTGTATCAAATAATCTACCTAACTTCTGAAGATGTAAAGTCATATTAAAAATACAAACATACCATTCTGTTTTTTCAACATTTTCTTTAAAAGAACATAAAAAGTTAAAAATTTCAGTAGTTATTAGTTTATTTGTCTTATAGTAACTGTTCACTTAAGTCATTCAATATCAGGGAGAAGTGTCATTTTTTTGCTTGTGGCTTCTGTCATTTTCTATTGATGCTACAACCTGTTTTTTTAACACAATAAATTATCAATACAATATACCACAAAATCTAATTCAAAAAAAGCAAGACTAGAGTTTGATAATGTGCATTTAATGTTAGCCTTATTATCAGCAATACTACTAAATAAATTAATACCTGAGCAAACTCAACGACTCCATGGGCATCATCATTAGTAAGGATTGTGACGTTTACACTTTTCATTGGGCCAAGCTCAGCTCCTCCAGTTGGAGATATCAAGGATACCAAAAAGCTTTCTGCTGCCTCTGGTGCATCATCAGTCAAAACTACCACTGATGTGCGAAGCAATTTCTGATTAGGATCAAATGTCATGGTAATCCGCCTGTTTGAAACAGCAAATGACATGAACATGAATAGTGACAGCCACTGAAGCACTCATATTATGATCTTGATCTTTGATGCATTTCATTATACCTCAGCATATTTTTCATAAAATAGCATGAGTATCAATTAAAAAATCCAACAGACAATAATATTTTCTTACATATGTTCTTTAAAGAGTATCAACTAACGTATTAACACATTTCCTTATGACAATGAAAGATGATAAAGGCTTTACAAAATGGCACAGCGTCTAATGACAAATACAAAATAGATCAAGATTATAGACATTATGCAAAAAAATCAAAATTACATGGTTTAGGGAAAAAAAAAAATGTTTAACCGGGTTTTACTAAGAATGACTATAGGTGTTACGAAGACTGACGTTCAGCAAATGTCATTGGTGAAGATTGCAGCTACCCATTCAGACAAGGCAAAGCATTGCTGGGCTGGTCACCTGCTTCGAAGAACTAATGACCATTGGAGCACAGCGACAGCAGTCTGGTACCTAGACAGAAGACGAACAAGGGGAAGACCACCTACGCTCTGGTCCGACTCCCTTGAACTCAGAAACAATATCTGCAATGCTATAGACAGAAAACATCATCCACTGGTCCACCGTAGCCCAAGACAGAAGACAATGAAAACAAAGTTGGGACACACAGTGGCGCAACTGCCTCTGAGGTACGGGTTGTCCGTAATCCAGTCAAGTAAATATCACTCCAACAAGTAACACTTTAAACAACAACCAAATTGCGTTAAAGCAACAGTTGTTATTTGGTGTCAAACGTCACATTCACCTTCTCACTTGATAAAGAAATCAATACACAGATTGGAAAGAGTGTAGGAAGATAATAAATTGACGATGCAAACAAAGACGGATATATCGGACCTGTGTGCTTAGCACTTTACTATATGGCTCAGAATCATGGACCACTTACTTGAGACACAAGAGGAGACTCAATATCTTTCATCTTTTTTACCTACACAAAGTAATAAAAATCAAGTGCAAGGACAAAATTACCAACAAGGAGGTATTGTATTGAGCCATGCTGCAATCCATCTTGGGGTAACTTCGTAGTAGAAGACAGGTTGCTGGGACATGTGAGGAGAATGGAAAACAACTGCATACCCAAACAGGTGATTTTTTTATAAACTTTCAAAAGGGAGGAGCCATGTAGGTAGACCAATGTTAAGATACAAAGATAAAAGTAAATCCTCAATGAAAGATGTCTCCATAGACTTTCAAAAGTGAGAGGAGATGGCTGAAGACAGTTGAATGGGAAACAACATTTAATAAAGGTGTAGAGACTTTTGTGGAAATGCTAAAAATACCTATTGGAAAGAAAGTAAAAAAAGTGCAGAAGTAAATGTAACCATATATCCAAGACCTGCAATCACTGCGGTAAAGTGTGCTGGTCTGAAATAGACAAGATCCGCCACGAAAAGAGCAGCCAAATGAGATTTTTACCTGTTTAACAACTGTCTGTAAAGACAAAAATAACCAGATACTAAGAATCATGTACAAATGAAATGCATACTTTGAACCCATTGAAAGAAGTAGGAAATACAGCTCTTGCTCTAGTCTTTGGAAAGATCAAAGAAATGAGGATTGGAAAAATGAATGTTCTGGCACAATGAAAGCTATTGTAGTGGAAAATAGGCAATATACACAAAACACTAGAATAATGAGCACCCTCCAAATTCAAGAGTTAATTCTGACAAAATGATTGTAAAAAAATGTTTTTTCAATTGACACCCTAAGCAGATATTGTGATTGTGAATTAAGTGTTTGAGATTTCAAAATATGGGAGTCTAATGAGGAGAGATCTGATCAGTTTCTTTCCTTGCTGCTTTACCAGCTCTAGCTGTAACAGAGTCAAGTATCTGTTTACAGTTTGGTAAACTGACTGGAGTATTATGCAACTTGGTTAATACTGGCTAGTTTTTCTGTAACTGGTAAGCACTTTAAACACTTTGCCAGTCTAGTCCAACTGTCTTGTTCAATTAAGGCATTCATTTTAAAGTAATTTTTTAAAATAGTTTATCAGTTGAACGTATTATCTTCACCTTGGCACAAAATCACTTCCATATGCTATTGGAGCAATCTGGAACAAAAAAGATGGCGTGACAACTCCTGCTGAAGCCAAAAGGTACAATGTTCCTGATGGTTGCTGCACAGTGACTGGCTGGAGCGAGAGAAATGGAGCACCTTTCCATGCTGACTTGAACTGACTGCTTTGAGCATCCCACCAAAAAATCTCAGAATTTCCAAAACTATTTGCAAAGACCAGATAAGCTATTTGGAAAGACAAATATTGTTAAATATTGTTATTATATACAAATGTGAAGGAAAATGTTCTGAAAATGTTAAACTAATCAACAACTACTTAACATCACTTCATCCTCATCTGTTCACTTATACCATTAGATGTCATGGGAAGGTAGAATTTACTTACACTGCCATTTGTATCAATCAATTAGGGGTGGTGGAGGTGAGAGAATAAAAGCTGACCAAGACCCTATTCCACCTCTAAGTGGTGACCCTGGATACAGACTGCATTCATGCAGAAGAAGGATAAAACAAGGAATGCAAATCCGACCCCAATTATGACTTGTTTAAATCGGATGTGTCGGGCCAAAAGACACAACATAACAAAATGTTCTTTTCAAGACAAAAACAGAAGAAGAATGAATGAATCAAAACCATTACCACTCCTTGTGGTGCATAGATCTTCAACAAAGACATGCCAAATCTTCTTGTCATGGGCCATCTGTGCCAGATCACTCCACATATTCCCAGTCTCTTTGATATTTGCTTTAAGCTTTCTCTGCCATGAATGAGTAGGCCTGCCTCTTTTTATCTAGCCATTGGGGTTTCCATTACTTTTCCTTCCAGTAAAGTTATCATCAAAGAGTTACTAATAGTTGTCCATCACAAGTGATGAAGACCACTCTCTTTGTTCAGCCGTGTGGACAGTCGTATCTCTTGCTGTGTCCGCTGAAATGGGTGACTTGCGCTGTGATTTGGATTAAAGTGAGGAAGAAACTGCGACTTTTGTCAACCTCACTCACAGAGCCTAAGCTACCTTTTGCCAGTGGCAAGACATTCATCGAGACGACTAGAGATAGCATAGGATGCAGATTTTGTCTCAGGGTTACCACCGAAGCCTTTCCATAAACATGTAACCCGCAGGGTAGAAAGGTGGGATGGCATCTAACGCAGTTTGTCGTGCCTTTTCGATAACCACAAGAGGTCGTATGGACAACACTCAGCGTGTGAGTGACTCTGGCTGTATTCAGCTCATCATAGTAGCATCTAAAATTCCCACACGCCAAATTCGTGAAGGTGAACCGGCAGAACTAACCCGTGAAATACGTCACAGGTATAAGCATAGTGCCATTCAGCCGGCGTCCAGACCAGGATAAACGGATGGAAGAAATCACAAAAAAAGAACGAAATAACAAGTCCCGACGGAAAACAACACCACATCAAAGAGTTATGTCTCTTTATATGGTCAAAATATTTTAAATAGTCTTATGATTTAATTCATCAATTTTATATTTGTTCCTAACTATTGTTGATATAAAACTTTCCAAATATTAAAAGAGATACTTGACTCCTCTGATGTTCTATTAAGAACTGACATTACTGCACTATTGGCAGCCACTCATTATGTCCATGGAGGGTTCGGACAATGGGTTCTTCTTTTCTAAGCTGGCTACCGACCTACCTACCTGTAGGTTTGTTGACTATTTCTGATGTGTAAATGTTTTAGGTACAGTTAAGAGCAGAAAACTCTAGGGTAGCCCAAGACATGCACCCCTCTTTTACAATGGTGTGTATAGGTCTTTTCTTTGTCTCCTGACATAGTTTATACAGGATGAGATAGCTGGTCCCATGTCCAACCATTCTTAGCTATTTTTTAAGACCTGTCTGGCAGGTTACATTGTTACAATTTATTTCTCCTAATTCAAGTCACTGTAACACTTGGACAAAAGGAGATATATATTGAAAACAGTATTTAAATCATCAAACATTACAATTCTTTTAAATATTTACAATCGGCATAAGTTGTCCTAGCTCTTCTTTTAGATATTTATTGAAACAAAATTCAGACCAATTTCAACAACAACAACATAATTTCTTCATGAAAACATAAGGGCCACCTACTTGATCCATCATCCATGACGACTGATGTTACTTTCTGTGCTCTGCTTGTCTTCAACGTCTGATACAGCACAAAAGTGTTGGTCATCATATCCCATCTATATTATAACATGTGCAATTGAATAAAACATCGTTGTCAACAGTGAATGATACAGCAACAGAGCACACATATGAATACACGTAACTCACTACTGGTGCGTATAACTACAACGAAACATTACAGGAGTAGGAAATGTTCATCTTAATGTGTATAACCACATATTGTTGGTCACTGTCTTCATCATCTACATTGCTCTTTTCTTATTTGTTATAAAGCAGGAATTAATACTGTCTCATCCGTTATATTAAATAACGATGTCATTTTTGTTGTGAACTCCTCAAAATTAATACTGTGGATCTCAAGCCTTTTGTTTGGAGAAAATAAAAGTTTGATTTTTTTTTTTTTAATTAATTTTTTTTTGTTTCATTTTTTTAAGCGCGATGAAGTTGTTTATTTGCACCACTTTCAAATTATTTTATAAATATGAATGATTGCAACTTTTCAGTCGCTCTATTCTTTTTAAAGCGGACGAATTAAAATATTCCATCAAAGCTCAATCATTTCATTTAATTAAAAATAAAACCATTCAGATTCCCACTCCCTTCTCCTACACCCCATTGGTGGAGAATAGGAACGATACTCGAGAGCTCTTGGGTCTACCACAAGAGCAATGGTAGACTTACAGCTTATCAATTTGTTAACATCCCATAGTTTAATTTTCAAGGCACTAGAAGATATATGTTCACGACATGAATAATTAAGAATCACAACGCAAACTATTTTATGTAGATCAGTGTAAATGACAACATAATTATCCAGAGTATTTTCATTAATCATTGTTTAACTTTATGGTTCCCTTTCCAGTATCACAACCCTCTACATTCTCTGCCAAATGTAATAATGACTTTCAGGATTCTAAGATTGTATCTCTAATGTGGGCCCATTCTTGCCCTTTGATTATAGTCTCAACTGTGGTCACTTGTTCATGTTGTAAAAGTCAATTTGAGAAGGTTGTGCTTGTGGCTGCCAGTCTTATCATGTAAAACAAAATGCTACAGGCACAACCACCTAGATAAGAGCACATAGATGTTTTGATGCAGACTTCCTGTACCAAAGCCAACTGTTGTGGTGGTCCTATACTTTTTAGAACAAAACAAAATAAAGATGATGAAGAAATTATGAGACCCCTCATAAGATATTTAACTTCCTGTGCTAGCAAGGAAGCCTCTTCATCAACTTGTCTGAACAGGTACCTCCTCATTTGGATCCCAGGACCCCTTTTTTGAGGAGGAAAGAATATGACAAATGCACACTATTATGCATGTTGTAAAAAGCAACTAAGCACGGCAGTTCCATGAGGCTAGCATCTCATAATATAAAACAAAGAGCATTTAAATAATTTTATGCAGATTTCCTGCTACAGGAAAAAATGGTAGATGTGGTATCATGCTTCCACTTGAGTGAAAACATATGATAAAATGTAAAGAAATAATGAAGCTGCTTCTTCTGTCCTGAAAAGGATGTTGTGACATTGTGTCGTAGTTTACAGCAAGGCTGCAATATATGCGCCTTTTGGCCCGGCACATTTAGTTTTAACTGTCTTTTTTGGGTACCGAATTTGTCTTCCCACTGTGATCCCTATTCTAAAAGCCAGACTACTAGAGCAACTTGTTTCCAGGGCAGCCACTTGGAGACAGAATAAGGTCTTGGTCAGCTCTGGTTCACTGACCCTGATGCAAGCAGATAGCTATGAATCACTGGCTGATGTAAGTTCATTCACTATGTTGTATCTTCAGCTATACTGATTTCATTATACAATACACATACTGATCACATTATGTCCAAGATTTATTTTTTTATTTTGCATGTTAACTAAATTCCCATTTCGGTTTCAAAAATGTAAAAAACTGACATTATGCTTGCCAGGTCATAAATAATTTCAAGGCAGAGACTGAGGATGATGATGTTCAAAACTATTTAATATTTTGAGTTAGCTCTTGATGACATTTTGTGGTAGTTGGTTAAATTGGCTCTTCTTACACACAAAGCCATTTTTGAGAATGTGGTCCTGGGGTCCTCCTGGCGGTAAAGCTATGCGACTCTCCTCAAGAGCTCTCCACTATGAGGATTACAGTCAATCTCCACCTCATTGGTGAGAAAGCTGTGACACAAACTGTTTCCAGGAGCATAAATGAAGATGTGAGGTGGGGTCTTGATCAGCATGTTTCACTAGACCTTGATTATTCTTAGCTCCTGACTGAGACTGTCAAATAGAGATATTGAAATGTCTTGACTTAGTCGATTCTCTTCTCTTTTGCCATTAAGTACAGAGCTCTTAACATCTTTATATTGGTTTAGAAGACTCATCAGAGTCTGTATACAACCAGTTACATGTTTATTTCCCTGTACTAAAAGATATGCACATCCAATCTATTCTTAAATGCATTAACTGTCCCTGCATCCACTACCTCCTGGGGCAATGCATTCCAAGCATTCACCACTCTCTGACTAAAAATAATTTCCCAATATCCAATCTCAACCTCTCTTTAGTTAATTTGTAGCTGTGCCCTCATGTTCTTGTTGGTGGTTGTATTTTGAAAAAAATTGTTATAGTCAAATTTAACCTTTCCAGTGATTATCTTATAAACTTGTATTAAGTCACCTTGAATTCCTCTCTTTTCTAGACACCATAGGTCGATTTTTCTGAGTCTTTCCTCATAACTGTAATTCTGGAATCCCACTATCAGCTTTGTGACTCTTCTGTATATCCTTTACAGCATGTTTATATGCCTTCTACAGTAAGGACTCCACACCTGTTCACAGAACTCCAACCTAGGTCTAAACAATGCTTTATTCAGTCTGACTATCACTTCCTTACTCCTATGTTTAATATTTATTTTCATCATACCTAACAATGCATTTGCTTTATTCACTGCTACTTGGACTTGCTCACTCACTTTACCTGTGTGCTCTATTATAACCCCTTAGTCCCTTTATTTATCTATCATTTCAATATTGTTCTCGCTCCTTCTGTAATTATGTTCCTCCTCCTCTTTCTTCTGCGTTCGTTCTCAATCTCCTAGTATCAAGTCCTGAACAGAGCTTTACATGCAGCAGGATGTAGTCCGGAGAACGGAATGCGTTGTGTCGCTAGTTTACATCTTGACTGCGATATTTACATCTTTCAGTCCAACACATACGTTTACGGCAGGAATTATGTTCCATATTGGATCTACCCATGTGAATGACTGTACATTTATCTATATTAAACTCCATTTTCCATCTCACAAGTCTCGAATTCTATCTAAATCCTACCTCAATATATCCATTTCTGTTATAGATGAGACACTCCTACATAGTTTTGTGTCGTTCGCAAATTTTGCAATCTTGGATACTATATCAATGTCCAAATCACTTTTATATATCAAGAACATTATTGGTCCCAAAACCTAGCCCTGTGGCACTCTAATTTTTACTTCACACCAATTAGAGTACTCCTTATTTATGCCCACTCTCTGGCTTATTCCCATTAACCAACTTTCAATCCATTTGGCAACTTCCCCACCTATTGCATGTGATTTTAACTTTCTAAGTAATCTTTGATGAGGTAGTCTATCATAAGCCATTGCAAAATCTAGATAAATAACATCCACTGGTTTTTCCTTATATATCATTTTAATTCCAATCGATTTTAAAGCATGATATCCCTCTAGTAAACCCATGCTGACTATTTCTGATTAGATTAAACCTGTCTAGATGCATAATAATGTTTTCTTTGATTATTGATTTTAACAATTTACAGACTATGCTCGTTAAACTCATCATCTATAATTTGCTGGTTTCGATTTCTTTTGCTTTTTTAATACGGGAATCACTCCTGCATCTTTCCAATCTCTTGTAACAATCCCTTTTGCAAGTGATTAAGAACATAAAATAGCCAATGGTTTTGCTAGTTTGTCCAATTTTTTAAAAACCATTTCTTCCATAATACAGATTGATTTTAATCCCACTATATCCATGTCAGATTTGAAAATATCTATAGGCTCTGGGATCTTGGAGCCGTCTTCTTTTGTAAAGATGGTGCCAAAGTATTGATTTAATAGATTAGCTGCCCTTCTATTTTCTCTAATTATTTTACTTGTGATATCTATGAGAGAGCCTACCTTGTCTTTAGTTTGTGTTTATTTCTAACATAAGAAAAGAAACTTTTACTATCAGTCTTGATCCTATTTGCAAATTTTTTTTCTTATTTTACTTTCTTGTGACATAGTTTCTTCAATTTTATTTTAATTAAACAATTCTGTTGAATTCATTTTCCAAACTACTTACATTTATTCATTAAGAATCTACACACAAAATGTTATTTTAACAAAATAAATGACTAATATTTATGTCTTAAATAATAAACATCATTCCTTTTTTCATATTAAATGGAGCATAGAGACACCAATGCAGTTGACTTCTTTGCATGATACTAAAGCATTAATATGTTCTTGCAGTGGTGGTTTCTGCAGTAATGTGTTTTACATGATGAGGTTGCCAGGCCCATGTACAACTTAGTCATATTTTATTAAATGGACAATGTGGTATGGTGATCTTAGTCTATCCTCACCATTAAAGAGCCTCGGGATCCTAACTGAGGATTACTTGGAATAGGAGGCTACAATATACTGTCAGCCCTTAATTAGAATGTTAATGGGACCTAAAAATGGAGCAGAGAATAGTAATACTGTAATTCTGTTAGGCATGATACAAGCGGCAACCAAGGAGAGTTAGGTGTAGGGCTTGTTACCCACCCAATCCTGCAGAAACTTTAGGCCACAAAAACTCCAAAAGATATGGATGGATCAACATTTGATGTCTTGATATGTATTTGTTCAAGACATATGCTCATCATCATCATTATCACTGCATACCTATAAACTGCAGAATTCTGTGAAGAAGAAATCCCATTCTGACGGTTATTGGCCACTGATAGAAACCGCATGGATCCAACGTCTACGTAAATCAGACTCACTGCTCCCTGTGTAGCCAACTTCTGGTGCTGAACCAAAGTTAAGTTTGACTCCATACGGTATACCACTGAGCTGAAGATTGGTGGAAAAACATGAAAGATGTTTAATATGATACTTGATTTATCATAAAACTGGTATGGAGAATCACTTGCACTCCACTAAAATAAGTAATGGGTGTCGCAATAAACAAAAAACTAATTTACATAATTTGCTTAAAATATTAACTGAACTTGTGAACTATCAGATTAAAAAGCACACTGTGGCAGCATTAATTTATGTTTACATTATTCAACAAGAGGAGTGTCTATAATTTGAGATGTACTTTTCAAAATTTTCAACAGCTATTTAAAAATCATATATTATTTTAAAGATCAATAAATGCCCTGTTTAAAAAACTAAATGTATTTGCATGATTATGTGATTTTTTAGATAATAATAATATAATAATTCGTCCATCGTCGTCGATGAGGACCACTAACATGAGCACATGTCATAATGCAACCTTGAGTTTGTGTGTGCGCTCATGACTGATCAAGCCAATTCAAGCCTGGAAAAGTCTATGGCACAACTAGCAAATGTAATCAGCTGTTGTTTCAGAAATTTTCTCTGCTCTTGACTTCCTTTTTGCGCGTCTATCCTGAGCTACCTGGATTTAGAGACCCTAGCTGAGTTTAATGCCATCTGTGACCATGCTCTTCCATGTTGAGCGATTGTGAGCCAGGTTTTCTCAGGTGTTAATGTCTATTAGACAGCACTTAAGAGACTCAGACTGTCCTTGAAACGCTTTTTAGGACGTGCTTGTGATCGTTCTCCTTCACTCATTTCGCTATACAGTAACCTCTTTGGAAGACTTTCGTCTGAGATTCAGGCAAGGTGGCCAGCCCATCTCAATTGGGATTTTTGCAGAAGTGTATGAATACTTTGCAAAGGACAAAGGACACATTCAGAAAAGTGTTTCACACTATCACGATACACACATCACCGTTGTTAATGAAAAATGCATTGTGAACTGCACAGCTTGCGGCAGATTTGAGAAGTGTGGCGCCATCTTGAACCGTATATATACGGATATATCTTTTAGATATACTGGCATATTTATTTTGATATTTTAGATAGTATAATTATAACCATGTGACTATGGGGGAAAATATTTTTTTTAAATATTTGAATGTCTACTTAAAGCCAAATCCTGATGTTCTAAGGCATTTGATGTATTTTTCTTGACAATTCTCATGTAGTGTATCCAATTATGAGTACAAATCATCCAAGAACATGCACATATACTAGTGTTTATATTTGTTTTCATTTATCTAGCTACTTCCACCTCTCTGTGAATTCTTTGCTTTATTACATACAGTGGTGAGTGAGTTAAAGGCATGAAATTCAACATTTTATAGCTATACTTTCAATGTTAGAATAATTTGTATGTTAGTTGTTAAAGAAATCATTAAGCAACACTGTTAAGATCATGTCTAAACAGCAAGTGATTACCTGATCTCATAAGAGTTTGTATTCCAGTCATAGGAGTTAGCTACTGCCACAAAGGTTTGGTTGTCAATGAGGAAGCTGGAAACTGCTGTGGCATAGAAAGTTGGCACTAACTGCTTTGGGCTGCTGAAAAAACTGGCTAGGTCTGAGCTCCATTCAAACAAAAAACTAAATATGTCTGACCGAGAGGAATCATTCAATGAATTGGTGATGAATAAAAAGTGTCGGGAATTGTACACGAAGTGTTCAACATCGCTGGCTCCACTTGTGGAAAGGCTTTGAATCTATTTAATGAGGTAAAAGTGTGTGGGTTAACATAAATACTGACAAATTACTTATTACAAAGAAGCTACAAAATAAATTAAGATATGAGAAAGAGATATTCTTTTTGTGAATTCCTAATGGCAAATGAATGAGATCTATTTTTAAACACAACAAATTTAGGAGAAAGTTTAAATAATTATATTTAAATGCTATGTTCATTTCAGTGATAAAAATATTGTCATAGATCTTCCAAAATTATTTGAAGCTCTTCTTTGTACAAAACACATAACTAGTAATATAACTCTTATTAAATGATGATACATGGGCAGAATATGCTAGCAAACAATAATTTAAGAAGATTTTCTAAATAATGGCTAATGACAAACTCAAGCTACTTGCTGATTGTTTTGCAAAAAAATACACTAAAACAATTTTTTTTATAAAGGATTGTCTGAACCCAGATGTGCAAATAGGTCTACTAAGTGTGCCATGCTAAAACAATAACCCACAACCTTATGTGTGGAACAAATTAGTACAGAACACATCAGACCCAACAAATACTTAAATACTCTAGATCCACCATCAAAATCTTATCTACTAAAATCTTCACTTATGTATACAAAACATTCACTGTTTGCAAGCCAAGAATTTACTACCAAAATTTAAAATCTTTTGCTGGACTTCCCTGAAATCACTCAAACCTTACATGGCATAACTCATTTATTATGAAACAAATGCAAATTACTCAATTTGACAATGACTCAAGACAAGTAAACAGTTTGACATTTCTAAATAACAACACAAAATTGCTAGGATTCTTAAGCAAATTCTTAGTAAATACATAAAGTATTGTAAATTACTGTAAATTAATTACTCATTTCCTAACTACACAAGAGATGTTCACACAATGTCACATTTAATAATTTTTTCAATCGCTAATGCTAAATGACACCATACTCCTTCTGTGACTGAAAGAGGCTACTATGTGATGGTGATGATAATGATGGTGCAAATATTTCAAGACTAGCTAATTCTTTGCACACTTTTAAGAGTCTAATACTTAACGTTTTTATACTGGTTTAGAAGACTCTGCAGAGTCTGTACACAACCAGTTTCCATTTCCATTTCCTTGCTCTCCTTATTCTTCTTCTGTGTTTGTTCCAAATCTTCTGCTACCAAGCCCCGACCCTTTGCAAGCAGCAGGATGTAGACCGGAGAACAGAATGCGTTGTGTCGCTAGTTTACAGCTTGACTGCGATATTTGCACCTTTCAGTCCAGCAGCACTTCCTTGCTCTAAAAGCTGTGTGCATCTAATCTATTTTAAAATGCATTAATTGTCCCTGCCTCTACTACTTCCTGCAGCAATGCATTCCAAGCATTCACCACACTCTGACTAAAAAAGTATTTCCTAATATCTAATCTGGACCTTTCTTTAGTTAATTTGCAGCTATGCCCTGTTGTTCTTGTAGGTGGTTGTATTTTGAAAAAATCCGTTCCTTTGATTTTCTTATAAATCTGTATTAAGTAACCTCAAATGCTTCCCTTTTCTAGATACTGTAGGCTAGTTTTTCTGAGTCTTTCCTCATAACTGTAATTCTGGAATCCCAGTATCAGCTTTGTTGCTCTTTGTTGTATCCTTGTTGTATCCTTTTCAGCATGTTTATATCATCTCTACGATAAGGACTCCATACCTGTACACAGTATTCCAATCTAGGTCTAACTAATGCTTTATACAGTTTGACTATCCCTTCCTTGCTCCTATGTCTAATATTTATTTTTATCATACCTAACATAACATTGCATTTTCTTTTTTCACTGCTACCTGTATGATTTATTATAACCCCTTTGTCGCTTTGATTTCTATCATTCTAATATTGTTCTGGCATTGTACGCAATGGTAATGTCACAATATATTCTCAGGAAGTGAAAGAAGCAACAATATTCCCCTACTAGTATTCATGAAACATGTTCAGTTAGGTTTCCAGAGACAAAAACGAATTATTCATTATTATTCATGCAATTTTCATATTATAAACTTGAAAGTAAATCTTTTGCTTACTTTATTTTTTTCTCTATGTCTACAAGTAATCAAGCAATGTTTAAATAAACCACATAATGTGCCACATGAGTATAAAAATTCTTTAAAAATGTCATGCTTTGTAATTTACCATACAAAACATTAACATCGCATCGTCCTTCGGTTTTGCTTCAACGGAAACATGCGGTAACCAGTACAGTGGATTTCCTAGCAGGAAACTTGTGCAAAGCTTTTATGTGAGCTTATAGCCAGAGTGTGATACTTTAATTTTACATGTGATATAGCCAGCCCCATGCATAATCCTTCTTAGTCACCTTTTATGACATGCATAGTTAGGTGTAATGCCCTATTCATCCCTCACAAGTACAAGACTTCAATATCGAATAATGGATTGGGATACAAACAAAATGCAAATACTCACTATCTCCATGGCTCCATTTTGAGATACTCTATAAACAAGTGATGAGACCAGTCGTTTCCCTTCCCTTCCACTGTTTGTAACACACACGTATGTGCTGTTACTGATAGTGAACGAAATGGCTGATGTTGCTCCATCAGTCAATATAGTCTGTGAAATATAGTTAAATAGAATACTCTATAAATATTTATAATGGAGGAAATTCAAATAAGTTAAAAAAATAGTTTACATGAGAAATCATCTTTCTTTTCCTTTTTTCACTCCAATCTGAGCATATCCACCTTTGCGGTTGAATTTTTTAGAAAGCCTGTGCCGAAGCATTTTACAAGGTGGTTTCTGTAGCAACTATTTTTATGCAATGGCGTCTGGACCTAAATTATTCTTTAAGATTGGACAAATGAGAACAGTGAGCTATGATAAACGGATATAAAGAAAATCCTGGAGAAAATGTAATGGTTAAGTGTGACACCCTGAACTGATAGTTAAGGAAACATGTAGATAGTAAACAGGGATGAATGAGATAAATTAAAAAACAACAGTGAAAAGTGTGATAAAGAGAAACAATAAAAAATAATACATTTATCAAATAAACAAACAGCAAAAATATTTGTATCTTTAAAAAAAGACATAAGGTGTTTCATCATCATCAAGTGCCATCTCTGCAAATTGGAGGTTGACAGTAATGAATCTCCATCTGTCTGTCTCACGCCAGGCTGATACACACAGTCAAACTGTGTCCTGACCATATCCTGATGTCTGTCTATCTGTATCTCTGTCGCCCTTTGGCTCTCTCTCTTGCCCTCTACTCTGCCCTCCAAAATAACCTTTAGACATGACTAAAATATTTTATTTTTCTGATTTTTATTTCCTTCAGAAGTGTCTTTTCCACCTGGAGTTATTCCAGAACCTCATTATTCGTTTTCCAATCTTTCCAAGAAACTCGTCCTAGTCTTCTAAATACCCACATTTCAAAGGCCTCAATACGCTTCTCCTTTTTCTTTGTCAATATCCAGATTTCTATTCCATACAATAAAACTGTATGCTTATAGCATTTTATGATTCTAATTTTTAATATCCGAGATATCTGCTTTGACAGAAGTGTATCTCTCATGCTGTTAAATGTATTTTTGGCCATTGAAATTCTTTTAATGATCTCCCTTTTGCATTTGCCATCAGCTGAAATGAGTTGGCCAAGGTATACATAGCTTAACACTTATTCCAGAAATTCTACATTTATGTGGATAGAAGCTTTTGAACTTACTTTCCTTTTGGTAAAACTAACTTTTTATGTTGATTTCCAGCACACATTGCTGACTTTTGCTGGTTATTTTATCTATTAAGTTCTGAAAATGTACTGGATCCTCTGCTATTAACATTGTATCATCAGCATATCTGACACAATTGATACTACGTCCTCCTATATTCAATCCAGACATGTCATCCTTGTCTTTGAAAATCTGTTCTGCATATACATTAGAGCACACACCCAATGCCTAACCCCTTTTCTAATAGTTATACTAGGTGATCTCTCATCTCTTGTATTTAAACATACAATAATGTAGCACATTAATCTATATTGATTTTGATTTTTTTCAAATCTATATTGCCTTCTATTTTTTTCAAATCTATATTGACTTCAATTTTTTTCAATCATGGGAGAGGAAACTAGCATCCTGTCAGACAAAACATACTATTCAGTCTATGTTACACAGGGTCATATAAAACATATCAGACTACTGATCACTTTCAAACAAACCCCAAAACACCAAAATAAGACTTAACGGCAAACACCTGCGGCCAAACAAAAACCCAAACTACCTGGGAGTCACATTTGATCGGCGCATGACATGGAAAAGTCAGATCGAGAGAAACCAAATGAGAGCTAGAGAAAGAATGGCAATCATGAGGAAACTTGCTGGCACAAGCTGGGGAGCAGACGAAAGTATACTAAAGAAACTGTACACTGGAAGAGTGAGACCAGTTCTCGAGTATGGCATGGCGGCATGGACAACAGCAGCAAAGGCGAACTTTGACAAAATTAGCAAACTTCAAAAACAAACCATGAGAGTTATAACAGGAGGCATGAAGTCAACGCCAATTGTAGAACTTGAAAAGATTACAAATCTGCAATCCATGACTGACAGAAGAGACTGCAGAGCCCAGCAGCAAGCAGAGAAACTCCGAAGACTGACAGACCATCCAATGCATCAGAGACTAAATAATTTTGGAAATGGGAAACTAAAGCGGAGAAACTTTGCAGAAATAGCCAAAGCAAAGATGAGCGAAGACCCTATGAACGCATGAACAACACCAAAGCCCAATCCTACTGTACGCAGACCTACCTGGAGGCAGCATATATTTCCAGAAGTGGCAGAAAATATACCAGGTATTGGAAACAAGAACAGCAAGACTGAAAAAGAAAGAAAAGACATAACCCTGAGGTACATAACGGAAAACTACCCAAGCATGGACTGGACCCATGCATACACCAACGGTTCTGTAACAAACACAACACAGAACGGAGGGGTAGGGGTATTCCTGAGCCTACCAAATGGTAGAAAAATAACACTGTCAGTGGCAACTGGAAAATGCTCAACCAATTTCAGAGCGGAGGCAGAGGCACTGAGGGCTGCAGAAGAAGAAATGGTGACAGGCAAAAGTCTGACAGCGTATGAAGAAGAAGAAGACTACTGATCAGACTATGTTAGTGAGGGTCAGGAAAAATATATTGATCAGACTATGTTAGCCATGGCCATGTGAAACATACTGATTATGACTCCACCTTACTTTGAAGCAGTTCTTGAAAACAGGCTGTTTCATGAGTCTTGTCAACAAGGTGGAAATCAGCACTGTGATCTTCATAGCAGTAAGCTTACCGAGGACCCTCGGATTGCACTACAGCCAGGAAGATCCTGGTCCACCTTCTCAAGTATGCTTTGGGATATGAGGAGAGCCACTATAACATGCCACCATACAAAGTCATCAAGAGTACCAAACTCAAGTATGAGTGGCATTATCAACAACATTCTTCTAATCAGAATTTATTTCACAATTGCCAAATTATTTCTGTCTGAATCACATTTTTGTCCCTTTAACAGACTATTAACAAAGAAGAATCATGTAACAAATAGCCTATGATGAAGAATTAATATTCATGTGCAAAATTGTAAACACAACAACACAATTTTTATAAAAGTATCAAAGCAATCCGGTTAAATGAATACTATTAAGATAAGAGTTTAAATCATACTTCAATCATCAATGCCTAAAATGGATCCTGAATATTTATTAATCATGTAAGACAAATATTCAGAGCGGTTTGCCGGGGTCTATGTGTATGGCAAGGACAAGAATAGCACCACTGCCTCAGAGAGAGCATGTCATAAGAGGCAGCTAACTGTGTGATATGATTAGGTGGTTTGTTAAGAGCAACATAGATAGCACCTAACAGGCTGTGGGTCTACTTTGTTCTAGTGTTTTGAGTTTATTAAGATGGACTTGCACATCAGTTAACCACCCTCCATAGCGAAGTAATAAGCTGCTCAAAACTAGCCCACTAAACAGGAAATCCTCATCCTCGCTACATTCAGCTCACACTAGAGCTGAGACATGCACTGAGGCTTATGCCCCTGTAGAAGTACAGGTCGACTAAGGCTAAATAAGACAACAATGATGGAAAGAGTACTTACAAAAACTCTTCAACCTAACAGGAACTCAGAGACCATCAATATTTATCTTAAGCAACAAGATATAATCTGAATCTTGATATAGAAAGAGTATAAAGAACAGCCCCATAAATAAGTCTTCAGATATGGATGGCATAATGACTGAAACAATTCAAGATTGTGAGAAGACAGAACTGAGGTGGCTAGAGAGAATCTTTACAAGAGCATGAAAAGATCAAACAGTACAGAACAATTGGCAACAGGTTAAAATAACACCAATCTGGAAATAAAAAAGCAGTGAAAAACTTAAAAACATACAGAGGCATATTACTACAGTAAAAATGTATGCAAAAATACTTGAACAAAGAATACGACCAATTGTTGAATCTTAACTGAGTAAAACTAAATTTGAATTCCAAAAGGGAACTGGATACAATTAAGTGAAGGAACAATAACATATGAAAAACACTTATATATAACATTTACAGATAATGCAGAGTGTTCCCATTGGGCCTAAAAGATGGCAATGAATAGTAACACTATAACCTGCAGAGCATTTCATAAGAGGCAACTAAGGACGGTTGAGCATGGGGCTGGCTATTCTATCCTTTAGAAACTTAAAGCCACAAATACTTCAACAGCTACAACTAGCATAACATTTAATGACTTGACATGAATTTGTTGAAAATAAACACTTTAGCTGAAACAGTTTTAATTGATTGATTTATTAGAAGAAAAGTTGTGATATAGTTTGTAGGAATAAACTCTAGACCATACTAAAGGTCTTTGAAATATAAGGACAACTATTACATAATGTGAGAGCACTGTCCAATACAAATACAAATATAAAAACATTACATGTAAGAGCAAGGAAGTGATGGTCAAACTGTATAAAACATTGGTAAGACCTAATTAGTGTGCTGTGTTCAAGTGTGGAGTCTTTATAATTGTTCAAGTGTGGAGTCTTTATCATAGAGGGGATATAAACATGGTAGAAAGGATACAAAGAAGAGCTACAAAACTGATCATGGGATTCCAGAATCATTAAAAATACTGGTCTACAGTGCCTAGAACAGAGAAGAAATCAAGATGATTTAATACAAGTTTATTAGATAATCAATGGAAAGGACAAATTAGACTATACCAAGTTTTTCAATGTACAACTGGCTACAAGAATAAGAGGGCTTGGCTTCAAATTGTTTAAAAACAGGTTCAGATTAGATACTAGGAAATATTTTGTAGTCACAGGAGTGGTAAATGCTTGGAATGCGTTGTCACAGGATGTGGTGGAGATTGAGGCATTAAAAAGAAAATTGGATGCTCAGTTATTTTTAGTATTGGTTCAGTGGAATAAACTAGTTGTATACATATAGCTTTCTAAGCCAGTATAATGAAGTTTTTTTTTTTTTTTTTTTTTTTTTTTTTTTTTTTTTTTTGCGTTCGCCTTATATCTTTAATCCCCAAGGCGGTGTGCGTTGCAATGTGTTTTTATTTTGCGCCTGTCGGCCCAATGCATCCGACTTCAGCATGCATTTTATGTAAGGGTCTGCTTCCTCCTGCATTTTCTAAGGGTTTGCTTCCCCGGGGTAACGGCCGGTGCTGTGATGGGGATCGAACCCAGCACCTTCGGATTGTGAGCTGTGCCACTTATCCACTAGGCCACGCCGTCCCCTGTATAATGAAGTTAAGTTAAAGTAAGTAATAAGAACAAGTGATGGAATTCAGATGCATCTGAAATAACTACAGAAGCACAAAAGAATGTGTTTTTACAATTTTTCTTCAACATGTACATAGGCAAAGTATTAACAGAAGCCAGCCAAATTGATCACCAGAAGTGGAATTCAACATGGGAAACGAATAACCAATATCAATACATGAACTACTATTTGAAGAAACTAAGAAGATCAGCATAACTGCAGGTCCACTAAACATCCAAGTAAACAATATCAAACTTAAACAGGTTCAAGTGTTCAAATACCTGGAAAGTATTTTGGGGGGAAGATTAAAGGCTGGTAGAGAATTTGAAACTAGATGTCAAAAAGTCTCTGTTGTAACTTATCAAGTGTAACCACTACTTAAACATTTTAACATTATAATGGCAATAAAACAACAACTGATAACAATATATGTATGTAAACTTTGTGCTATTGTGTCAAACTGGGTTCTTATCCATGGCAAAAGAGAGGAATATTACAATGTGTGAAATTAAATGTCTAAGAAATGCCATGGCGTCACCAGGAGGGAGAGAACAAGAAATGATATTTAAAATACAATGAAAGCATCCTTTGTGCTGAATATATATCTAGAATGAAAATAAGATGGTTCAATCATCTCATTAGAAAGCGATTTGATAAAAGGTTACTGCATGCTTACAATACAAGAAAATCTGGCTACATGGCATGAAACTATATAGCACAAAGAAGACTCCATTGCAAATGGATAGATGACATAATAGAAATTCTTTCAACAATACAGGCTTATAAAAACAAACACCACACACTGTATCAAAGAATTGGAACTTAATCTTCTCATATGGGTCAATTGTGCAAGTGGACAGAAAAATAAAATAAGTACTAAACGTTTCAGTTTTGCTAACTTATTTCAACTGTATTTCAATTATTGCAATTCTTTTGGATAATACCAGTTTGAAAAGTAGAACGTGTTTATCTTAAATATACAGTAACTTAAACTAAATATGTTCATAGAATATTTATTTTGAACCAACAATTAATTGCCTTTGTTCTAAATGTGGCTTTAGATTTTCCATTGCATTTCTACACTCACTCTATTTACCCAGACAATTTGGGGCATGCAGCATTTGTGAACATTCTATAACTGACAAATATATAAATGTACCATCCCCTTTATATATTAAAATAAACATGTTGCTTTTCTAGTAAAAAAAATAATGTTATATTCAATTAACTGTAAACATTATGTTATGAATGCACCCATTAGCTTCAAATTCCACTAATAAATTCATGAGATTTAGCTACAGAACACCTTCAATAAAATGCTGTAATAGCCTTCCAACAACATCTGAACACTATCACTCTAATATGATAAAACTTTATAGATGTAAACAGTACCTATAATAAATTACACCAAATGAACAAATTGATATCTTTATCTATCTCTGTCTCTATCTATCTTTCTCTGTCTGTCTGTCTCTCTCTGTGTGAGATATACAAGCACAAAATTGTACATACTGCAGCATAAGTGAGCTGTCCTTGCCATTTGTAAATAACAGATTGTCCAGCTCCAACAGGGGAGCTTGCAGGTAACATGCTGGCCAGTTGAGTATCAGAGTTCAGTGACGTAAGCATAATAAGATAAACTGTGTTTGCAATTGTCACCTGACACCAGTTTGACACAGAAACATTAATTGGTGATGAAATGGGAGCTAGAATAACTCTTGAACTGTTTAGAGAGAATGAAGCAGTTCCTGGTACTGTCACGACATCAACTGTTACTTGTCCATGTGTGCCCTGGTTTCTCACTACATCAAACTCTAATGTGCTAAATGTCTCTTCTACTGAGTAGTTTGACTGCCTGTAAGAAAAATAAACAACAAAATATAATAATCACATGCTATCAATTTAACAATTTCACACATTCACATTTTAAATAATTCAAATGTTCATCACAATAATCCTTCCTGAATTATTGCAAAAGGAATATAGGACCATCATTTCAGTTGGACTCCTTGCAGGAAACATGTATCAAAGAATTGATGTACTTTTGCAGCAATGGTTTCTTAAACACTGTGCTATACACAGTGAGCTTGTGTAGCTCCATGAATAACTTTCTTTAGTTTCTATGACATACATAACAGGATGTAACAGTTACATTCTGTCTTTCTCATTAATAATAATTCCTGTCCATCATTGCTGATGACCACCAACGTCATCCTTGTCACAGCTTATCCTGATGGGTGTGACTGAACAGGCTAATACTGACACGGAAACATCTGCTGCATAACGGCACACGACGTCAGTATAAGGTGATGGTGTTCCCGTTGTTTGTGATTTCCAGGTCTCGCGTCTGCTCTGGGCTTTCACTACACGGTGATCTTCGCTGCTAGCTACAACTGCTTCGACTGTGCTTCTCCAGTCAGATCTGTTTTGTGCAAGATATTCCCAGGTGGTGACATCTATCTGGCAACTTTTCAGTAAGTCCTTCAGATTGTCTTTAAAACATTTCTTTGGGTGCCATCTCTTGTGCCATCCTTCCCTCAGCTCACTGTAGAGGAGCTTCTTTGGGATTAAACAAAGTAAAGGTAAACAAAGGCGTATCATCAGCCATTCTCACCAGGCAAAAAATAAATGTTGTGTTTACATGAGAGAGGTGTAGAAAAAACATCTGAGTCTGAGCTATGTGTCTACTAATTAGGTAGCTGTTGATTTAGTATAATGGAAAATATCTCTAAGTTTAAAAACAAACTTTCTTCTATAATTACAACAGAAGTTAATTGGTTGTTAATTGTTGGGTCTAGGAAGGAAGACTAACGTCATGTCAGGCACTACTGATCAGATATATTAATCAGAGTCAGGCAAAATATAGTGACCAAGACCCTCACCTTGGCTTCCCCATAGCCCTCCCTGGAAATGGGCTGTTTTCATGGCAGCCTGATTAACAAGGTGAGGGATCAACGTAATCCCCATAGTAGTGAGTGACATGCAGATGAAGCCAAGCATAGCACAACCGCCTGGAGGACGCCAGTCCAACTTCATCAGCACGCTCATGATATTACGGAATCTACGACAACCCATCACCTAATGTCTTTTTTTAGGGTGAAAAAAAAGAGTAATCCTACTCATTGTGGGCATTCAACAACAACAAACAACAATATAATTGTTCGGTGAAAAATGATTATTTTATGTCATTGTTATTTTTTTTCAAATTATTATTTTTTTTTGGCAGATAATGAAAGTACAGATGACAACAATATAAAATGTGAAAATGTTTATATCTTTAGCATTCTCTATTGTTGAATTATAAAAGAAAATACATGTAAGCTCAGTTTTTTTGTAATGTTACACCTGATACTGGACAAAAGATCAGCTCTAAATTAAGTGGCCACTTGTTAAATGTTATTGCATACATATATCACATGTGATTAAAACCACACTTTGTTCAGTCGTGCAGACAGCCTTTTCTTTGCTGTGTCCACTAAAATGGGTGACTTACACTGTCATTTTAATTAAAGTGAGAAAGAAACTGCGCCTTTTGTTAACCTCCCTCTCTTATCCTGAGCTACCTTTGGCCAGTGGTAAAACATTATCGAGACATCTGGAGCTAGCACAGGATGCAAATTTTTCCTCAGGGTTTGCTCCTAAAGCCTTTCCCGTAAATAGGTATCCCTCAAAACAGCGGAGGGGCCATGACATCTATCGTTGTGTGCCTTGTTTTTCTCATAACTGCAAGAGGTTGTAGGGACATCACTCAGCATATGAGTGATGTGTTGGGCATCTCTCTCGGGTGATGTGTTCTAGTTTAGTAGTCATATGCATAAATTTCACAGTCACATCAAAACTGACATTGGTCTGTAACCAGGGGAAGGGTGTAATCTCATAAAGTTCAGCCACATGCACTTAACCATGAAAATATGTATAACCACAGTACTAATTCATATAGCAATGTCCAGGCCAGGATAATCAGAGGGAAGAAAACACAACAAATTAACGAATTAACTAGTCCAAATGGAAAACAACATGTTTCTATGAACACAAGTGTAAGTCATTGATTAATATGAATTTCAGGCAAACTGATGGCATCCATAATGAACTAATAAAACACCAGAGAAGTTTTAGACCAACAGCCAGAATGGTGCTATATTTGCTGCTCAAAAACTAGCTACCTACTAACTGCTCGACGGTCTTATGTTCTGCGGTCTATACATATTTATGCATAAAGATTTTCATACTTAATCACTCCTCTTCTACCCCAAGGAGTAGAAGTATGCATAATGAAAATTAACATTATTGAAGAGGTTAATTAAGATTGTATATGATATTTTAAAAAGGCAAGTTGTGATTTAAGATTTAAACGATCTAGTTAGTGTGAATGATTCCGATTCATGTTCAAATGTGAGTACAGTAGAAATAGGCATTCACAAAGGCATTATGTTGTATTTGTGCTGCAAAGAAATAGAACATTAGTAATATTCTTTAATGTTGTAATCACAAACTCATAGTTTAGGGTATGAAATAACTTCTATTTATCATTGCACAAAGAATGTAAATGCAACCAAAAAAAATTGTTTTTTTTAAAGGTACAAACTCATAATTTTGGATATGCAATCATTTTTATCATTATATTAAAAAATGGTTTAATTAAATTTTTTTTTAAAATCACAATCAAAATTTTGGTTAAGCAATAATTTTAGAAAATGGTAATTTTTTCTGTACCTGTGTTGCTGATTTGACCTATTTTCTTTCTCAGTTGCTGATTTCAGCTATTTTCTTTCTCCGTTAAATGGTAAGAAGAAATTTTGACACTCTACAAACTTGAAACCAGCAATGCAATGAGCAGGAAGGGACTTTTAAATAAAACTGAATAGCAGTATGCACAGCCAGAGCTAAAGGAAATATGAACATAGACACCATTCATCACCAAGTGAAAGAGAATGAGCCCATGTGGGTCTAACAAGAAAGGAATTTTCAACTGGGTAGCTTGTTTGTATTTTCATTCGTCAATTATAAAAGAGGATTGAAACACAAATTGCACATAGTGTATTACTTGTAAGCTTGAATGCATTGATTGTGAACCTATTATATTTATAGAAAGGAAAGGAAAGAAAGTCCACATTTTGACACCTGCATAAATGGAGAAATTCTGGAACAAGTGTCAAACCCTTTATACCTTGGTCAGTTAATAACGGCAGATGGCAAATGCAAAAGGGAGATTATTAAGAGAACTGCAATAGCAAAGAATACATTTAACAGCATGAGACATACACTTCTGTCCGAACAGATGTCTTAAAACTTAAGAATGAGAATCATTAAATGTTATGTGCATTCAGTTTTATTGTATAGAGCAGAAACCTGGGCCTTACCAAGAAAATGGAGAAGGATTATTGACACTTTTTAAATGTAGGTATTTAGAAGACTTGGATAAGTTTCTTGGAAAAATAAGAATACCAATACTGAGGTTCTGGAATGACAATGTGGAGATGATACTTTTGACGAAAATAAAAAGCAGGAAAATAAAATATTTTCGTCATATCAAGCAACATGACAGTCTGTTGAAAGTTATATTGAAGGGAAGAGTGAAGGGCAAGAGAGCCAGAGAGTGGCAGAGGTATAGATGGATAGACAATGCCTCTATTGATTCGTTGGGTCTAATAGTGAACGGGTGCTGGTATTAGACCCTCAGAAGACAGGTCAGTTTTACCCTACTAATGACAGGGCGTTGCTACGGTAGTCCTGCCCAACCTGAAAGGAATCGCAAATCGCAGACATTTGGTCCACGTGCTAGGCTGATAAGCCAACGGCGCGAGGCTACCATAGATGGGATTACGGCCGAACGCCTCTAAGCTGGAATCCCGCCCTAAATCTCAGCACCACTGCGATGGGTGGCTACGATAGGGTTGGGACATGGGGCCCGTGTCCCAGCCCAACCCGGTCGAGCCGCAGAAAGAGGTCTCTGCCGCCCGCCGACCAAAGCGGGCGGGAAGCTGCCCGATATTCACCCCATACGGCGATGAGGTGTGAAACCACTAGTAGAAGACTTAGTTCTCGGTCGGGGTATCGTAAGCAGTAGAGCAGCCACCTCACTGCGAACTGTTGAGACGCAACCCTTGATCATGAGATATGTCCGCACACCAGGCGAACAACATCTCTGTGCCATTACCAAGCTTGTTCCCTGGTCAAATGCACTCCTTCGAGAGGAATCGCAGGTCGCTGACATTTGGTCCACGTGCTTGGCTGATAAGCCAATGGTGCGAAGCTACCACCTGAGGGATTTCGGCCGAACGCCTCTACACCAGAATCCCGCCCTAAATCTCAGCACCGCTGTGATGGGAGGCCATGATATGGTTGGGACTTGGGGCTCGCGTCTCAGCCCGGCCCGGTCGAGCCGCAGAAATGCACTCCTGCCTCGCTCTTTACCTCTGTCTGCTATCAGCCATCCCAATGGACGCAGAAGAGATGCAGTCCAGCGGACATTGCACCTCTGCCCTATTGTGACAATGTCCCAGGTGGCGAGGAATGCTAGGCGTGCCATCACTGCAGATGAGCCGAGAAAATAAAGGGAGCAAAGAGATACCTCACTCACATGCATATGTTACGTTTCTGGCAGGACGTGACGATCCTGAGACACAGTCACACTGGACTGCCTCTCTTCCGGGATAGTATAAACTAGTACATAGTCCATCATATCATATCATTGCCAAACTCTATAGACACGAGTTGGGAAGACTCGTTAGTCCTGCAAGACAACTTCCCTAAGAGAGACAACTCTGACCAAAAACAACTGCTGCCTTGCAGATAGGCTGGGGACAGCCAAAGGCTAAGGAGGGCATTCCTACAGAAACGCCTATTGAAATCGGATGCACTGAGCCACAGGCTTAACAAAATAAAACAGTGCAACGTAAATATTGCTGTAAACAGCGTACGATGAAGAAGAAGAAGAAGGATAGACAATGTCAAGATGTGGTCAGGACCCAGTTTGACAGTGAACCAACCTGACACGG
The DNA here is from genome assembly GCA_036924085.1 of Ariolimax columbianus. Taxonomy (NCBI): domain Eukaryota; kingdom Metazoa; phylum Mollusca; class Gastropoda; order Stylommatophora; family Arionidae; genus Ariolimax; species Ariolimax columbianus. Next base: position 58,042,862 of record JAVGWX010000001.1, on the reverse strand, counting down.
AAAAGAGACAGCTGGAGATCAATTACCATCAACCTCCGATGCGGAGACGGTACTTGATGATGATGATTATTATATATTGACTAGACATAATATTATAGAAGCACATTTACACATTATTTATTATTTTAGAGCTCATTAGTTTCATACCTTGTATCTGCCGCGAAAATTTGTATGGAGCCAAAGGGAGAGTCACTTGCAGCAATAATGATTGTTTTAGTTTTTATATTTCCTAGCACTGCTCCGCCTACTGGCATTTGTAGTATCAAAGTGAATGTTTCCTCTAACTCAGGCACATCATCATTAACCGCTGAAATGCTCAAAATGGCTGTTGCCTATTGAAAGAAATTAAAATTGACACATTTTACATTAAATTTGGTTTTCATGATAATACAATTTTAATAAATTAATTTCTTCTCTTTCTCTCTCGTCAGTTTTCTTAACATGGTCCTTACATTCATATGCATACATGTGATTATTTGTAGGATATGGTGCTAAATAAATAACAAAGAAACCAAGCACTACTAACAATGAAGATTTACATAAATAAAGATGAAACTGAGATATTAGTTTGGTCAGGCACAACATACTGGCCAGGATGTTGCATCAGGGTCATGCGCATGATACTGATCAAGATCACATCTTTTTTTCACGTAGTGTTTCCTAAAAACAGGCTGTTTTCAAGGCAATCTGGCTAACAAGATGTGGATCAACATGATCCCTGTAGTAGTGAGCCTCACGGAGATGAAGCCAAGCATAGTACAAGAGTCTGCCTGGAGGGCTCCGGTACACCTCAATAGCTTGATCGGGATGTGAGAAAAGCCACTGCAGCCTGCCACTTAACATTCTTATCAGTGGCACAAAAGAGTAAACATACTCACTGTGCGCATTATACAACAACAAAATAAATAAAGACTGTTCAATAGGCATAATTTGACATGATCATGTAAAATAAAAAATAAAAATCTGTCACCTGTCCATCTGAAAATGTAACGGTTCCAAACTGTGGTGAGACATCATTAGTGGCCTGACCTAAAGTTGTAGTAATGTTGAAAGAAACTGCCACCACTCCAAATGCTCCTGGTCCTCGCCTTAAAAGAATGTCCACCTTTGAAAAAAAGTTCCAAACCAGTTACATAAAAAGAAACTTACAATTGCTTCAGCTAAACTAATGACCTTGAGTTCCATTTTTTAATAAGTATTTTAATTTAACATTCTTAAAAGTGTTGAAATTTGTGAACAGTTAATAAAATGTGATAACATAAATTAATTAATTCTTGTGTTCTCAAAAATTAAAATCATTTTTACATAACAACAGAAGAAGCTTCAGAATGATTCTGGCAATAAATTGCAATGCTTAAACAATTTCATAACCTGACAACAGATGCTGATTATTCCTGTTTTTTGTTTTTAAAAGTCCCAAATCTCTGCATTTTTTAATTACACGATTGATCAAGCAATTTCATCAGATAATAAGATTATTTTTACATCAGATAAATATTTGTTAACTGCAAGATTGTATTGTAGCTACCTATGTGATCTTTATATTATATTAGTTCAAATGCAACATTGTATTGCAATTACCTCTGTGATCAATCAATATGGTATTACCTCAAATGCAACATTATATTGTTATTGTCTCTGAAGTAAACTTTTGCTTACAAAGAATAATGGGCACAAAGTGGTAGGACATGGTGAAGAATGAAGATCTTTGACAAGGAAGCCAACAACATCTACTGGAACAACAAATTAAGCAAAGAAAATAGAGCTGGATAAAAGTCCAATATAAACAGACATGGTTGCTGTTTATCCATCGTTTCCGAAGAGGATAACATTGTCATCTGTCAATCCTAGAGTGGGTTTGTAGATGGCTGATCAAACCAATCCAAGCTGAAAAGAGTCTGTCACACTTGGGGCAGAGAAGCATTGTCTGACCGTCAGGCGGAGGCAACTCTTTCCTTGCCTTTCGTGTCGCTCGTTTCCGTGCAGCTTCCATGATTCTTGTCTGCTCCATATGCACCATGCCAGAGAAGATTTTACTACGCCAGGCAATGCAATCAGCAGCAATGTTCTCCCAATTATCAGTGTCAATGTCATAGTTCTTCAGTGAGGCTTTCAGAATGTCTCTATACCATTTTATTTGGCCGCGAGCTCACTAGTCTGACTCAAGCTCGCCATAGAATATTTGCTTTGGAAGCCACTCATCTGATGTGCGGACAACACGGCCAGTCCATCTAAGCTGCAATTTGCACAAAGTTGTGTGGATGCTTGTCATGCTAGCCAGAGAAAAAACTTCTACATCTGTAATCCTATCTTGCTATTTTATGTTTAGCAGTTTCCTCAGGCAGCCGAGATGAAAATGGTCGTTTCTTCACATGTTGACTGTACACAGTACAAGTTTACAGGCATAAAGAAGATTTGGTAGAACGACTTCTGAATAAACCTTTAATTTGTTTATAAGCTTAATTCCTCTCCGGTCCCAAACTGAGGATCTCAGTTTTCCAAATGCTACACATGCTTTGGCTATTTTTAATCAGTGTAATCAGTTCTTGGGGCTGCTTGGTACAGCACTTCAGTTTTGCTGGTAGAGATTGTGAGACCAAAGTTAACGCAAGCCGCTGCAAAAATGTCAACAGTACATTGCATCTTATTCTCTGAATGGGCATTGAGAGCACAGTCATCAGCAAAGAGAAGTTCACATTAAGTCTCAATTTGTACTCTTGTTTTTGCTCGCAGTCGCCTCAGATTGAATAACTCACCATCTAGGCGATAGCTAACTTTGACTCCAGCATCACTGCCCTTGAATGAATCCATCAACACGCAGCAAACATCATGCTGAAAAGGGTAGAGGCTAGAATGCATCCTTGCTTCACTCCATTTGTAACACCAAATGGCTCAGATTATTCCCCATGATCCTGAACTTGAACTAACATGCCATCATGAAACTGCCAAACCCTTATAATATATGCATTGGGACATCCAAATTTGGCCATGATCTTTCATAGGCGGCCACGACTTACAGTATCGAAAGCTTTTGTTAAATCCACAAATGTGGTGGAAAGGTGGACATTTTGCTCGACACTTTTCTTCTATTTGTCTAGCAACAAAGATCATGTCAATGGTGCCTCATCATTTTCTAAATCAATATTGACTCTCTGAAAGTAGCCCTTGTTCTAAGTAATGCAAAAGTCTGTCTAGCAGAATCCTTGCAAGTATCTTTCCTGCAACGCAAAGCAGAGATATCCCCCTATATATAGTTGTCACAGACTTGCCAATTTCCTTTTCTCTTATAGAGATGAATAATGGATGCATCTTTGCAGTTTTGTGGGATACTCTGCTGATTCCACATTTCATAGAAGAGTCCGGTCAGCTTCAGTCAGTCTGGGCCACCAACTTTGTAGATCTCTGCAGGAGTTGAATCGGATCCCAGAGCCTTTCCACTAGTGAGGAGTTCAATAGCTTTCTGTGTTTCCTGGACAGTAGGTTAGGGTCTCATTAGTTTCTATTTCTGGCAGACGATTTATTGCCTCATCATTAATTGACAAGTGTCTGTTGAGAACGCCACTTAAGTGCTCTGTCCAGCGTTCTAGTATTTTTGTTCTCTTTGTTATCAGGATGCTGCCATCTGCATTCAGCAAAGGTGAGGTGCCAGATGCATTTGGAGTGCACTGTAAAATTTTCTGAGATCATGTCTATCTGCAAACGCCTGTATATGATCAGCTTTCTTGCATAGCCAAAAATCTCGCATCTCACGGAGCCTTCGTTGAACAGTTTGGCAAATTCTGGAAAACTCCTCTTTCTTTGCACATGATTTTAGATCATTGCTAAATGGACGATGAAGTTTATGCTGCTCCTCTAGCAGATGATGTATATCTTCGCAGTTTCCATCAAACCAGTCCTGGTGATTGTGTGATGCAGTGCCAACTGTGTTAGCAGAGGTGTATGTCACATGGAATCCTTAAGGGAAGAGAGAAACGTAGACCTAAAAATACATGGAGAAGAAAACGTGAGAAGGAACTTAGATTAAATGATTACACCTGGAGAGAGGCAGAAAGAGCAGCTTAGGACTGTTTATGTTGGCGGAATGTTGTCAATGGCTTTTGCACCGAGAAGAGCGAAAGGCTTTGATTGATTGATTAATTGAGTCAACTGATACTGTAATACTTCAGATATCTTCCCAATTTTCAAATATATTGGCAGTCACTATTGTTTTTGTTACAATGGGCACCAAAACTTTTAGTACATAAATATAGCTGTACCTGAGAACTAGTGGAGTTAGTTTCTGTTGGTTCCCAAAGCTGTACTGTTTCAGCATTATCAAATGTGATCACACCGCCAGATTGATCATTTTGCAAAATTGTTATAGTGGCTGAAATAAGTGAAGGCAAAATATCTTAGGTTTTATTTACAAAGAATCAAGTTTTACACAGACTTTTAGTTAGCCTAGAGAGCTTTTAGGTCTTATGTCTTTTGCTACAAAAAGTTGTCCTTACAATGCAAACACACACATACTTATCACCTCATGGACTATCTTTTCCTTTCTTCACCTTTCTCTCTCTTTCTGTCTGTCTTTCTTCCTATCTCTCCCTCGCTCTTCCCTAACGCGCCCTCCTGTTTCACAGAAAGCAAAAGACCCAAACATAAAACAGCTTGCCTGTATGTGAACTTTTTAATTTACCCAAATAAAATTTAGCATAATCATGATGTTGTGCCTTTAATTAAGGCAATAATTAATTATTGATTTCCATCAGTTATTTATATTAAAGTTACCAAAGTCCATGAGTTCTCTACACTCTTCTTTGACACACAGTATTTAAATAGTAACCATAACGCATTTATGTGTAATTTAGAAAAAATTATGTTCTCTCATTCCATGAAACAACCTACAACTAATTTAACTCTAATTGCTGTGCCATTAAATCAAAAAGATTATTGAAAAGCATATCACATTGAAAAAAAAGGTTTTGGACAATGATCTTTAATCTGGTGTACTCTTTAGTATTATTTATTGGTCCCAAATGCTCTCATAACTGGAGGTGGAATTGAAAATGAGCTAATTTTTAAAAATTAAATTCTCCTAAAGCATGCATAACCAACTTGGAACGTGTGACAGCATAAGCTCAACTCCTGGCACTCAAATGATGGGATTGTTTTTTTACTAACAGGAAAAGGATCAAGATGGCAATCTCTAACCTCATAAAATCAGAATGATTGCATAGATGAAGCATGTAAGCCATAGGCAATAATTAGTCCAGAAGAAAAACTTAATACTACCTGCTGTTTTGTAGGTAGTTTGGTGACTGTGGAGAATTAACTTGAACAAAAAGATTGAACAAAAGCAGATATGATGTGCTGAAATGTGCAGATACCCCAGTTCAGCTGTAAAATGCAACACAACTTGTTTACACTTTCATTGTGTAAAACCTTGTCCTGTTGCATTATTAATTCACTTCACATTTTCAGTTTTCCTGCAACACCTTTTCTAAAACAAAACCTCTTTACTTCTTCTAGTAACTTATTCACAACTGCATCTCTACATAGATTGGTTTATCTGTAAGTGTCTGTTGCACTTATATAAGGCCTAATTTAAGCATTTTAATTGCCTTTGTTCAAATATACCTTTAAATGCTTGGCCTAGTAAAGCTCCATTGCTGGGATTTGCAAGAATCACCTGAAATGTCTCAGCTGGTTCTGGGTCATTATCATCTAAAATAACTATTGCAATGCTTTTTCGTGACTCTCCATCAGCAAAAGTCAGCTCCTGAAACACAGATCTTCCCATTCAGAAACACACAAAGCAAACATTATTTTACTATCTAAAAATATAAGCGCAATAACTTAACAGATGTCGCCTGTTTTAATTTATAGGTACGACTTTAATTGCCATGGCTGGGGTAGACAAGAGGTTTTTAGGCTGATGATACATACCACTTCACCACTGCTGCTGCCACGTCGTGTGTTGGCTATGTTTGTTTATTTCACCCCCAACAGAAAATAACATGCCATACAGTGGATTCGATCCGCTGCCCTTTTTGTTGGTTGGCAGGCGTTCAATCCATTTGGCCATGCTCTCCTGACTAATGATCAAAATTATGACAAACTACAGGCTCAGTGACATTATCACTATCAATGTTCAAGTGCTTGCAACTGTTATTCAATTCAAATATTTGAGGTCCGTCATTGGCGATAAGGGTAACAGAGCAAAAGTACAAACGAGGACTGATCAGGTTATGACAAGATTTATCTCATTGAAGTTAAGTTGGAGAGATAAAAAAAAATATCTCTTATCTCTAAAATCAATTGAATGTGGACATTGATCTTCTCTGTGTACTTGTCTGCTTGGGAAACATAGACATTAAGTGCTGCATTGGAATGGAAAACTCAGGCAATGGAGATGAAGTGCTTCAGACAAATCCATGGAATATCATATTGAGATCACCTCATGAATGTCAGTGTACACATTACTACCAAACAGTCTATCAGACCGTATCTAGACCACCTTTCAATTGTCAAATCATGAAAGCTGTGCCGGTACAGCCATGTGATACATTCTCATGGTCTACAAATGTGATACGCCAAGGCGCAGTTCCTGACAAGAGAACCAGAAATCCCACTAAGATGCACTGGACAGACGGTATTTGCCAGTAGACAGACATGACATTAATTGAAACTGTAACACTTGCAATAGATGATGGTGATGGACATTTCATGATATACTGAGATGTGATGCCTCTATTGGCTACCTAGAATACATGACAGATGAGACGAGACGAGAGCTACCTTCATCACCTTTTCACAACTTCAAACACTCACATACAAACAAAATATAAATAAACTACAGTGCTCATTTTTATTTATTTTAGCTCCAATAGAGTGGTTCCCAGGGGTCTTTGTGTATGACAAGCATAAGAATAGTACCACTACCATAAGAGGCGACTAACTGTGTCATAAGGCATAACATCTGCCATGGTTAAGTGGTTTGTTTAGAGCAGTACAGATGGTGCCTAACAGGATGCGAGTCTACTTTGCTCTATTGTTTGAGTCTATTAAGATGGACTCACACATCGGTTAACCACCCTCCGGGGCACTTATCACAACGCAGCAGAGTAATAAGCTGCTCGATCCTAGCCCATTAAGTAGGAAATCTTTCTCCCAGCTACATCCAGAATCATACCAGAGCTGGGACCTGCACAGGGGCATGTGCCCCTGTAGAAGTACAGGTCGACTTAGAACTAAGATGCATGAGGCCCCCATTGCGGTTCAACTCATTGTTTTACATTATGTTGTAAACTTTTGAGCATTTCAGCAGATGGAGCACTAAGTTTTCAATGCAAAGGTAGGAGATTGTACCTACATTATTGACATGCTTCAATCAACCCAGCTGTAAATGGGCACCTGATTTACTGTTAGGGAAGGTAAAGCTGCAAGGAAGAGAACTGGCCACCCCACTGAGGACTAATACAATTAAGTCTCTAACACTTAACCACTGACAACGTCTGCTATGGAACTACTTTCACCTTTTGTCAGATGTATGCACAAACAACCATTAGTTTCTTTAATGACTTTAATATTAGGGTTTAGTGGTCCTTCCATGCAAGGGGCAGTGTACATGGAGCTTGCAACATCATTATGTAAAACAAATTGCTACAGAAACAACTACTGCAAAAACACAAAGTACTTTGTCATAGGCTTGCATAGCAAGACATCTGTAGTAGGAGTCATACATTTCATAAAAGCAAAAGTGGACATAAGAAGATTCTAGGATAAGAATATAATGATACAACGCTGCCAAAGATGGATGTGTCAGACCGAAAGGTGCAAACATCGAATTCAGGCTGTAAACTAGCCACACAACGCATTCCGTTCTCTGGACTACATCCAGCTACTTGCAAAGCCCTGTTCAGAACTTAGTAGCGGAAGCTTGAGAATGAATGCAGACGAAGAAGAAGAAATGATGCAACAACAAAATAGGGAAAGTAACTTAAAAAATTATACAGCCTCTTGATGAACCTTTTATCTTTTTTAAATTTGTATTGAAAATATGCCAGGGGTACTATTAAAACTATACATTTGGAAATATTCCCAGCTTTGAGGGTTTAAAAAAATTAAATGTTCATTACAACATTACTTACTTCAGTTGTGACATTGTAATCTTGGCCTTGCACCACAGACTGGGTAACTGTTTCACTGTAAACAACCACACTCACTTGGCCAAATGTTCCATTTCCTCTGACCACATTCAGCGATATTGTCTGACCCTGTTCTGTCACTGAAACACTGAAAGTACAATCACCTTGAAATGGTACTGTGATAAGGTATTAAAGACAATTTCGCCCCAATTCTAGTTAGTTTTTGTATTGTCTTGTTTTTGCATTATATATTTAAGGTATAGAATTCCAGAAAACTAAAGCAAGCCTTTGTGTTGTCTTGTTTTTGCATGCAAAGACAATTTTGTCTCAATTCTAGTTAGTTTTTGTGTTGTCTTGTTTTTGCATTATATCTTCTTCTTCTTCTGTGTTTGTTCTCAATTTCCGGCTACCAAGCCCCGAGCAGGACTTTGCAAGCAGCAGAATGTAGTCCGGAGAACGGAATGTGTTGTCGCTAGTTTACAGTTTTACGGCGATATTTGCACCTTTCGGTCCAACACATCCGTCTTCGGCAGCTTGCATTATATATTTAAGGTATAGTATTCCAGAAAACTAAACCAAGCTTTTTGTGTTGTCTTGTTTTTGCATTATATATTTAAGGTATAGAATTCCAGAAAACTAAAGCAAGCTATGCATTTAAGATATTTTATTTGGAAGAAAGAAATAAAGTCACTTTTATACAGAACAAATTCTGTCATATGAAAACACATAATAGACAATAACAAACAAACAAGAACATCACTAAAAGCCAAAGACATATGGCCTTATAGAAGAATGTTAATTCAAGTTACAGCTTAAAAAACTGATGAGAATGTGCTGTGGAAAGCCCAAATATAATGGAAACTTGACACATGTGTCAGAAAGAACAATTATCATTTTTTTTAGAACATATTATTTTAAGATGAATATTACTGCTCACTGTAACAACATCTAATATTTTTTGAAAAATTATACAGGAATAAGAAATTAATATTTTCACATCCTGGCAAGAAAATCAAGAATAGAGGTGTTAAACAGTACTAAGAACAGGAAGTTGTGGAAAACTTTAATCATCTGTGCTAGTTTGCAGAGGACAAGAAGATACTTCAAAACAATGAGACAGCAAGAAAGAACAGATGCCACAATTAGAAGATCTAACTTGATTATGACATAGAATAGCTAAAGTGTTACTGGGGCCCAAAAAGTAAAAAAGAGCAGTAACACTATAACCTGCCAAGCATGTGTAAGAGACAACTAAGGAGGGAGACCATATCATATAGAAACTTAAAGTCACAAAACCTGCAACAGATATTGTGAGGTCCTATGCTTCAACAAAAGATTTTAATTGATTGATTGATTACTTAAAATAAGAAGGGAACTTTAGTTGTGGAATCAAATGTTTAATGGTTAAGAAGAAACTGTACTTACTTAACAGAGTCAGGTGAAAACTGTATGATGCCTTGAACTCCGTCGTTAGCAATTATAATAACTTCCGCTTCTGTCTCATTGGAACCGAGTCTAGGTGGTAGATTATTATCAGATGAACCAATCAATGTAACACTGGTAAGGCGTACAATAAACACCTGAAAATATTAGTTGCAAAAGTACAAACTACTGAATAGTTAGCTAAATATTTAGCCTAGATGTGGTTTATAAACAGTGTTTCTCAACCTCCAATGCAAAATTTGCACCTGAAGCCGTACTCTTCCATAGGTTATAGAAGTTACCTTTTTGTGTCTGGCCTAAATAATGAAGTGTGAGTCTCTAAGAGCATTATGTCCCACACTGAGAATCAAAGGTTAACTCCATTCACTCCCATGTGCTGATGTATTGGTTTCTGAATTTTTTAAGAAAACCCAGGAGCCGATGTATCGGCTTTTATGACTGTTTACAAAATCACATATTTTTCAATTCTTAATTGTCCTAGATGTTTTATTTTCCTTCTTCTGCGTTCGTTCTCAATCTCCCGCTACCAAGCCTTGAACAGGGCTTTGCAAGTAGCAGGATGTATTCCAGAGAACGAAATGAATTGTGGCGCTAGTTTACAGCATGACTGCGATATTTGCAGCTTTTGGTCCAACACATCAGTCTTTGGCAGTTCTAGATATTTTATTTTGGTTATTTACGGGAAGTCCATATTTTGTACATTACTATTCCAGGAGAGTTAGCGTGGGTTTAATTGAAAAAATGTTTATTTTTGTAGGATTTAAAAATTTGATTTGCAGGTCAGCCTTGAATCTAGTCACGTCAGACAGACCAAAGAGAGTTTCTACAGTACAAGCTCAGTAATGGTTAGATTATATTATTGCTAACGGTAGTGATGATTACTGTATCAAATTGTTCTAATAGTGATATTTCAACTCCTTTATCTAGTCTTAGTTCTAAGTCGATCGATGAAAGTGAAACTAAATCTACTGATGAGGGGGCGGTAGTAACAGTTTAACAATTCAGTAAAGGTTCAAGATCCTGCACAGTCATGCTAGGATGCCTAATATAGATGTGTGTGTATATATATTTTGAATACAGCAGAAACATTCTTTCTAGGTGTGCATAAACTGTAAACACTCACGCTGATGTTGATTGTTTTTTTTCATTTTTGAGAACTCTTTCAACTTCACATACCTTTAGCAAAATGTAAATAATGTGAAAACAACTGCACCAAATTTAGTGCAACTTTTAGAACCTTCCCTTGTGGATTGCCATCAATAGAAAGTCATTACATTATTCATGTATTGGTTTAGAGCTTAATAATATGTTGGTGAAGGGAAAATTTGTTTCATAATTTTTTTTAAATAACAAACGATAATGCAACTATAATTCTTCATTCACAAATGGAGGTGAACATTTGTAAAATATATGTACTTATAACTTGGAATCCTGGTATTCAAACAGAATAATGTCTGTTACCAGGTAGCCGAATGCTTCTGCTATACGTCAGGTCTGGTCAGGTCATCCCGTAACCGGTGAGGTCATTGGGGCACACATGAAGACATCCTCACAACTGCACGCCATCCCTCTCTGTCAGATGCCGCTGCCCGGGACTCTTCTGATCGGAGACTGGTCCATTCTTTTATGTTGTCCTCCCATCTCTTTTTGGGCCGGCCTCTTCATCATCTGCCATGCACCTTCCCGTGGAGGATTGTGTTTGCAAGACCACTTGATCTCGATATGTGACCATACCAAGTGAGTTTCCTTCTTTTGACAGTTGCCAAGAGATCTTCGAAAGGCCCTATTGCTGTTGTAATTTTATCTCATATTTCCTCGTTTGTAACTCGATCTTTGTACGTGATGTTTAAAAGTTTTCAGAAACATCTTATCTCCAAGGCCTGTATCCTTCGTTGAAGGTCAGCAATAACTATCCATGTCTCACAAGCATAGAGGAATATTGACAGGACCAGTGTACGCATTAATCTGATTTTCGTGCTTAGTGCTAACCGTTTATCTTGCCAGATTTTGTTAAGCCGTGCAAGAGCCGCTATTGTCTGTGCTATTCTGGTCAACACTTCACATTTTGATCCTTCATCACTGACAATCGACCAAAGATATTTAAAACGGTCAACCACTTCGAGTTCCTGACGTAGTAGGTATTTTATAACTTCCTGCAGCTTAATAGATCTGGGGGAAGATACAAATAATTTGGGTACATTTTTAACTAGGATTATTGTCCGGGCAGCGGCCGTTAAGTCTATTCTTTTCTATTTCTAACTGCTAAGGTATTTTTAATGTGCTCGACACTGAACATGGGAGTCCGATCTCATTACCCAGAGATCAGGGAAATTTTTACCAGAAAATTCAAGTGAAAAAAATCACGGTCCCCACTGTGATTCAAACCCACGACCTCCGGCTCTCGAGGCATACAGCTTACCTAATTTGTTTTAGAAGATCTTCGATTCTTGTGATGGTGCTCTTTCGAGGCATGTTCTTGCTTCATTTCTTTCAGATATGACAGCTTGCATTTCTTTGGTATAGAATAGTTTGTAGAACTTTCTACTGCCCTTTGGGATGCTGCATTCAGAATAGCTCTTGTCATCTCATTATTGAGTGTTTCTACATTGCTGCTGTCAATTTTACCAAGTCACGTGATTTTTGGAATAGTCTCCTGTTAGTTTTACCAAAGTTCCAGCAAATTCTCTGTTTGTAGCATTTTTTACTGGGAATGGTTATAGTGGTGTGGATTGGCCTGTGGTCACTTACAATGTCATCAAGAACTTGCAAGTTGCAAGAGTCTATCAAATCAGAGGCACAGATTGTCAAGTCAGGTCAACTGAGAAAGAGGTGGGCCACGTGCAGCAGGGTTGAGGTAGAGTCTGCATTCTGCAATAAAGACAAGTTGGTTGCATTGCAGAGCTCCTCAATGAATTTTCCTGTACTGTTATGGTCAGTGTAACCCCAATGAGGCGAGTGTCCATTGAAGTCACCTGCAAGGAGTGGTTTATGATATTGTGTTTCATGCAGATCTGGCAGGTTGCAGGTCATCTGTGGGTGGGGGGAGAGGGGGGGGGGGAGGCGCCCTGTATATGTTGTATATAGTGTATTTTGATCCAATGTGCCAGATAGTGATTTCCTGTATATACCTGAATGTCATTTCAGATATAGGTAACTATGCCACAGCAGTTAGTGTACACACATACATAGCTAGTGTATCCTGTCAAGTTCAGGTCAATGTCATTGTGTAGAGTTTCTTGCAGGAGAGCTACATGAACCATGTGGCTGTCAAAAACCTTGGCAAGCTCAAGCTTCTTATTTCTCAGGCCACCAAATATTTAACTGTAGAACATTAAATGAGAGCTTGTTATCTTGTTTCTGCATGTACTTCCTCCTAAGTTTTCTTGTGTCAGTATGTTTATGTTTGTTTCCAGTTGTCCATTTTTCACCTATTGCAGCCTGGTCACCCATTGTCAGGCACGGACCTTGATGACAGAGGTTTCGTCTGAGCTCATTATATAGTACCTCATCTTCTAAGCTATACTGTAGCACAGTGTTAGTTTTCTATCTAATATAGATATAAGCATAAGCTATTGATGGAGCCACTGCAACTAATTTACCCAAGTCCTCAGTTTTCTATCTTGACTCCACAATCCACTAAACTTTATTTATACAAATCTTGTAGTTAATTTAGCTAACATGTTGTCTCATAGTGTGCCAAGGCCGTTGGTGTTGGATCTGCCACTTTCTGGTTGACTGAACTATGCTATAAAACATGATTTTGTCACATAGGTTAGAATGAGCTCCCATTAGGAGGCTCAGGTACAACTTACTCTTGGACGAAAATAATTCCAAAATGTTGGGAACGTGTCACTCTGGTTTTCCTGTCACACTTGTTCTGAAAAAATGCGTTCCCTAAGGATTCTTATGGGACACCTCACTTTCGATCAGGGGACCCTCTGAAAAAATTGATTCAGATAACGTTTTCCTATGTAACCTGACATGAGCAGTCAACGTGCCAATCTGTGAGACTACTCTGTTAGGTGTCCCCCTTACAACTTTCTCGTACGTTCAGACATAAGCTTTTTTTCTCTCTCTCCGCAGATCATCACTCACACAGTGTCTGTGAAAACTACAGATACTTTGTCACGACCTGAATCACTTGCATGATCAGTTTTCTCTCATTTCCAGCACATAATCTAGTGCACAATGTCTGTGAAAACTACAGATACTTTGTATCTCGAACTGAATCTGTAACCTTTATCAGGCATTCATCGCTCTTAACCTGTCTCTCAAAGGGAACAGATGTCTTGCATCATATTGCTTTATTACAGGAAGAAAACCATTCACACCCATGAGCAGTGCATTTGCCCCTGATGTACAAAGGTATAACCCTCCCTGTCAAGCTCTGGCTTCTATCTTTATTTCTCTTCTTTTATAGCCTCTTTAGCTCCACCTAAACAACGATAGCGTTGGTCATGAGGTACTCCACTCCTTTCGCGTTGACTTGTCAGCAGTCAATCTAATCCAGCAACTCCCACTTGGAATCCTATTGACTGCCATGTCTACTTGTCACTCTGTCATTTTAAATATGATAGCCTGATGTCAGATTATATGTCCTCTAACCCTCTAACCGCACTCTGGACACTAGATAATACAATCAAATGGGCTCGTCTAGAATCCCCATCTTGTTTAAAGTAAAGCTTTCTTCAAGACAGTGGATGTTATTTATCTAGATTTTGCAAAGTACTTTGAAAGAGTACCTCATCAAGGATTATTTTAAAAGTTAAAATCACATGGAATAGGTGGGGAAGTTGCCAAATGAATTCAAAGTTGGTTAACGGAGAGAAGGCAGGTAATGGACATAAATAAGGAGTACTTTGAGTGGTGTGAAGTAAAAAGTGGAGTGCAACAGGGCTCAGTTTTGGGACCAATTTTGTACTTGTTATATATAAATGATTTGGACATTGATATGGGGATCCATGATTGCAAAATTTGGGGATGACACAAAACTATGCAGGAGTGTCTCATCTAAAGCAGAAGTGGATATATTGAGGTCGGATTTAGATAAAATTCAAGAATAGTCTGTGATCTGGCAAATGAAGTTTAATGTAGATAAATGTACAGTCATCCACATGGGTAGATCAAATATGGAACATAATTACTGAATGGGCGAGAACAATATTAGAAAGATAGAAAAGGAAAGGGACCTAGAGGTTATAATAGATCATACAGGTAAGGTGAGTGAGCATGTCCAGGTAGCAGTGAAAAAGGAAAATGCAATGTTAGGTATGAGAAAAAGAAATATTAAACATAGGAGCAAGGAGGTGGTTGTCAAACTGTATAAATCATTAGACCTAGATTGGAGTACTGTGTACAGGTGTGGAGTTCTTATCATAGAGGAGATATAAACATGATGGAAAGGATACAAAAAAGAGCGACAAAGCTTATAGTGGGATTCCAGAATTACAGTTATGAGGAAAGAGAAAAACCGGTCTACAGTGTTAGAAAAGAGAAGAAATTGAGGTGACTTAATTCAGGTTTATAAGATAATCAAAGAAAAGGTTCAATTAGACTATAACAAGTTTTTTAAAATACAACCACCAATCCCCTACAAGAACAAGCTACAAATTAACTACAGAAAGGTCCAGATTAGATATTAGGAAATATATTTTTTAGTCAGAGAGTAGTGAATGCTTGGAATGCATTGCCCCAGGAAGTAGTAGAGAAAGAAATAATTAATGCATTTAAGAATAGATTGGATGCTCACAGCTTTTAGAGCAGGGAAGTATAAATTAAACTGGATGTTTACAGACTCTGCATAGTCTTCTAAGCCAGTATAACAACATTAAGTTAAGAATCATTCGCATGATCAGTTTCCTCTCATTTCCAACAGATCATCTAGTGCACAATGTTTGTGAAAACTACAGATACTTTTTCCCAAACTGAATCACTTGCACGATCAGTTTTCTCTCATTTCTAACAGATTATCTAGTGCACGATGTCTGTGAAAACCACAGATACTTTGTCACGAGCTGAAAGGTCCAGATTAGATATTTTTTTTTTACTCAGAGAGTGGTGACTGTTTGGAATGCATTGCCACAGGAAGTAGTGGAGGCAAGAACAATTAATGAATTTTAAAATTGATTGGATGTGCATAGCTTTTAGAGCAAGGAAATGCAAATGAAACTGGTTGTAGACAGAGTCTTCTAAACCAGTATAAAGACTTTAACTTAAGATATGATGGTCTCGCTAACCCAGAGATGATAAGAGGATAAACTCTAACTCAACTGTTCCTGTCTGAATTAAATATTCCATTCCTGTCCCAACTAATTTTAGCTCCAGAGAATAAGCTGCTGGCTCTAACCCATATGCTCCCTGACACATAACCCTGTTGCAGAAGTTTTCAAAGTTTAAAGTTTCTACAGAATGGGGTAGCCAGCCTTATGTCCAACCCTCTTACAACAAGCCTGACAGTTTAGAGAGCAAATATTTTTTGCTACCCTTTCAGATCCCAGTAACACTCATTTATTTTTCCATTCCAAAAGAATTTAAAAAACTGTTTAATGTAAAACATCTGATCTAAACACCAAAGCATATGTTCATGAGAAAATTAATTGCAGTCTTTAACATTTCGTTAGAAAAAAATACATTTGCAGTAAAGTGGTGTTTTCTACTGACCTCATCAATTTCAGAAATATCATCATTAACTATTGTAACTGAAATTGTTCCTGAAGTGGCTCCACTTCCAACATCAATTGAACCGGCTGTCACAGCAACAAAATCTTGACCTGCAAGTGCTGCACTCCGCTGGGTGCTTAAAGATTTAAGAGAACCCTGAGTGGCTTCATATGTTACACGGACAACACCTGCCAAAAATATGTTCAAATTTTCATTATATTAAATTTTCTAATCTTGGAAAGTATTCTTAATAATCAGAACTCAGTACCATAAAAGTCAATATGCAATAAGAGCAATGGATGTTTTCACTCACAAACTCACAAGCAAGTTTGAAGTCAATAAATATGTATGAGAAATATTTGTATGATCTCTCCCATGGTTGAATACTTGAAAAGTATTACATAAGAGATATTATAAAATCAGACATAAATGAATTACTGGTTGCAGATGACAAATGTGTATTACAAACAGAACTTTTAATTATTTATACAATTTCCAAAAGTTGCTGTGAATAGTTTAAAAAAAAAATTATCATTACGACATTTATTCCGAATTAAATGGCAGCTTGCCCCTGCAGTTGCCACACAGTGTACCATTCAGTCATCAACTTCCTACACTCTATACCACATGGGAGAAATGGAATGAAGATCAATACATAAAACAAAAAACCAAGGACAATCAGTGTCAGTTGACACCCAACATTTTTAAACTTCCTTGGTAATATTAACTTGATCAAACAAGCTGAGTTCAGGTGCTTTGGAAACATGTTGACAGAAGAGGGTAAATTGGAGAGGGACGGAAATTAGATGACAAAAGACTTTATCAGCTAACCTTCCTCAGAGGGCATCCATAGAGAGAGAATGAATAGCTGATAAATAGCATAATCTTACCAATATTTCAAAATCAGTGTAAAAAATAGCCACTGTTAAAATAGACGACAGGAAAATCACAACATGTGGAATAATTAAGTCTTCACTGGCAAAGGAGGGTGTACATACTTGGAAGACCGTTGCGAGAATACACCTTCGCATTTGTCACCCTATCTCTACATGAGACGTGAAGGATGAATCTCAGGCACCATAGGTGAAAGGTGTTGAGCCTATGCTCTTGTTTGACATAGGTTGTCCATGTTTTGCTGCCATATAGAAGCGTACTGACAACACAGGCATAGTAGACCATGGCCTTGGTCTTAGCTGTAAGTTTGGGGTTTTCCCAGACACGTGTTGTGAAATAAGAAAATATAGTAGCAGTCCTGCCAATGCTATTGCCTATTTTTGGGTCTAGGGAGAGCTTATAATTGATGAGGGACCCCACATTAAATGAACTGGTCTACAATTACTACTTCGTAAGCTTATTGTGAGATTGAAACCTTTGCACGCCTGGGAGAAGCAATCTTTCAATCTCTGGAGAGTTCATGCTGACTGTTAGTGACAATTGCAGGGTCAACAGCAAATAACAAATCCCTGACAGTAACTTCCGTGATCTTGGTTTTAGCTTTGAGTCTTGCAAGATTAAACAAACAATCTCTGATCTGGTGTGAAGGCAAATCCCTTCTGTTGCATTACCAAATGCGTGCTTCAGTAGCAGCGCAAAGACCATTTCAAAAAGTGTTGGGGCCAGGACGCAGCCCTGTTTAACACCACTGTGAACACTGAATCGCCTTGGTGTATTACCGTTGAATTGAATTGTTCTTTTTAAATCCTTATGAAATTATACTATTAGCTGCAGCAGTTTGTTAGGGCAGTCTATTTTTTAAGAGGATTTTTAAAAGTCCAGCTAACAAAATCTAATAATTTTTGTCAGGTCTATGAAAGTGACATAAAAAAAACTTGTTCTGTTCACATGATTTTTCTTGTAGATGTCGTAGAGAATGTTGATCATTGATCTTCCAGATCAGAATCCACATTGTGACTCTGGGTACACGGGCTCAGCCAGTTTGTGTAGCCGCAGTATGATCACTCTGCCAAAGACTTTGCCAACAATACTGAGCAGTGAGATGTCTCTGTAATTATTACAGTCACTTCTAT
Organism: Ariolimax columbianus; assembly: GCA_036924085.1. Taxonomy (NCBI): domain Eukaryota; kingdom Metazoa; phylum Mollusca; class Gastropoda; order Stylommatophora; family Arionidae; genus Ariolimax; species Ariolimax columbianus. Next base: position 58,024,606 of record JAVGWX010000001.1, on the reverse strand, counting down.
CACCTTCCTTTTTGTATAATGTGGCAATGTTTTAATCTCTCTTATCTTGAGGTATGATGGCCTCTTTTCGCCTTCTAATAGCAAGTGTAGCGGTTTCAAGAGTATGTTTTAACAATGCTTGATCGGATCAGGTGGAATCCCGTCGCTGACTGCTGCTTTGCCCAGGACTAAGTTGACAATGCCTGTCTCGAGATCTTCTAAAGATGGTTTGACATCTAGCTCCTCCATTTCAGGATAGATTTGAACAGCATCAAGGGCTGTGGGAGATACCGTACTGTCACATGAGTAGAGATTAGAGTAGTGTTCTAGTCACCACTCCATCTGCCTTCCTTTGTATTATTTTCTCGCCCTTAATGGATTTGAGCTGTGCTGTCTTACTGTGCATGGAACCAATAGCTTTTTTAATGCCATCCTACATTTCTTTGACATTGCCTGTTTGTGCCACAGTCTGGATATTTCACTGAGGTGGAGCCAGTACTCATTTGCACAGCGAAAAGCTGTTTGCTGAACTTGGCTCCTGGCAGATTTTAGAGATTGCAGAATAACTGCATTTGGAAGGCCCTTGTAGTTAAGCAGAGCAGTGTGCTTTGCTTCAATGATGGGTGACATATTATTTATTTTGGCTTCGAACCAATCATTGGATTTCGCAGTGATTCTTCTAAAGATAGCAAGCCCAGTGCTGTGGATTTCGGGTCGAAGTTGTTTCCAGGTTTCTGTAACCATGGTGCTACTTTGTGTAATTCTGAGTTTTGCTCGTATCGATGCATGGTTTACCTTCGTGTCTGGTGTGATACAACTGGCTTGGTTTGAATTTAATTTTACACTTAACCAGTGCATGGTCTGTGTCACAGTCTGCGCTATGGTAAGAGCACGTGAGGAGAACAGATTTGAGAAGAGACCTTCTCACAAGAATCAGATCAAGCTGATGCCAGTACTTGGATTGTGGATGCATCCATGAGACCTTATGTTGAGGCCTGGTCTGAAAATAGAAGTTGGTCACACAGAGACCATGGTAAACACAGAACTCTAAAAATTGTTGCCCATTTTCATTAACTTTGCCGATTCCAAAAGTTGTCAATACATAAAGACCACAAATCTTGATCAGCACTCACTCTAGCATTGAAGTTGCCAAGTAGAATAAGTTGTTCCTACTATGAGAGCAGGGTGTGAGCAGGCACTCTGAACTATTTTTGCCCAGATCAACCATGCGTGATAGGGACTTTTTAACTGCAAAACCAACTCCATGCTCTCTTTTTTCATTGGGGTCTTTCCCTTGCCAGTAGAATATGTAGTCCTTCTCACTTAATGATGTTGATCTCGCTGAGTGAGTTTCCTGACGCGCTGCAATGTCCATGTTGAGTCTTTTTAGTTTAACGTTGATAAATCCTGTTTTTCTTACATTTATTTTCTGAAGTTTACCAAACAGTACGTCAACATAGTACGAACGTCCAACAGCACAGGTAGATATTTGATGTAGCATGTGATGTGTCAGTCTTGAAGGGTAAGGCTTGAGGACCTCTCCAATGTGCAAACCTAGGCCTATTTCTAAGGAAAACAAGCTGTTGTCCGAGCAGCAGGTCCCCCATCTCCACAAATCTAAAAGAAATTTGACAATACAAAATGTTTTTAAATTAACATTTGTAACATTAAATTCACACCATGTTACTTACCAATGGCTCCAAATTTTCTAATCACAAGCAGATTTGCAGTTCCAGCATCTTCTAGCACTCGAACTTCCAAAGAGTTCTGTGCCAGTTGAAAAACTCCATGAGGATCATTGCTCCCAGCTATGGTTATAAGCACTGTGCCCAGCTGAGGATCAAGACTTGCTGCTCCAGTAGGACTTACTCCTAAACAAATGATAAATGCGTTCAATTTGAAATACAAATTTGTATAGATAAAATGCTACATAATTTCTGAAGCCCGCACAGCATTTCTTCTGTCGGACATTATTAAATGTATTCTACTACCCACATAGTGCACATGCCATTCAGGCTACTTGTTTATACTTGGGCAGTTAATTTTTTATAAATTCTTAAAATAATCTAAGATTGAATGTTCTTTCACTATCAGTTTCGATACTATAACTTTGTGATCTTCATTTCTCAGATGCCACAAATATTCTTTTAACAAAATTACACAGTTTTAAAATTACAATATACCAATGTGAGTTCTATGAATTATATAAACATGGCTGATCTAAAAATATAAAGGTAAAAGGTACTAATTTCAAATTGATATAGTTAAGTGAGAAAGTTACATAGTTATACAATGGAGACGACTTTAAAAGGACATGTTGGCACGGTTAAAATAGGTGACAGGCTTATCACAAACTTCCGATTTGCAGATGATATTGATGTATTGGCAGACACAGGAGTTGATTGGTAGATTGGATAGAGCGGCCCAAAGTTTGGTATGGAAATAAATGCAGATAAAACAAAGCTCATGACTAATAACACAGAGGGGTTAAAATCTGTAATCGAGGCAAATGGTCAGGAACTTGAGGTGGTACAATGTTCCAAATATCTGGGATTATTGATCAGTAAAGAGGGATCGCAGCCAGGGGTAATTGCAAGAATAGCACAAACAACAGCGGCGCTTACTCGGCTGAAACCTATATAGCAAGACAAGCGGCTTGCCGTCGGCATAAAAGTTAGACTAATGCGCTCTTAATATGAGTGGGTGTTTCCAGAATCACAGTGTAAATTCAGGTCTGGAAGGTCAGAGATCAACTTTTTCTCATTGACAACTTCAAGAAAAGTAATGTGAGCAGAATCATCCCTTTTATAGTGCCTTCATCAACCTGACAAAGGCATTTGATTTGGTTAGTAGGAATGAACTTTTCAATATCCTCTCTAAAATAGACTGCCAAAGCAAACTGCTATGACTAATAATATTGCTCCATGAAGGCAAGAAAGAAACAGTTCAATTTGATGGTAGCAAATCACAACCATTTGGTATTCACAGTGGTGTTAGCAAGACTATGACCTGGCCCCAACACTGGTTCTGAATCTTGTTTGTCTTGTTACTGAAGCATGCATTTGGTAATGCAAATGAAGTAATCTACATTCCCACTAGGTCGGAGGGTCACCTTGCAAATCTCAAGACAAAAAACAAAGATCAGGGAGATCACCATTAGGGACTGGTTTTTGCTGATACTGCCTTTATTACCCACAGTCAACAGGAACTTCAGAGCTCAATAAATTGCTCTTCCCAGGTGTGCAAAAGTTGCGGTCTCACAATAATTCTCAACAAAACAAATGTGCTGGGACAGGAAGTAGATGCCACCTCAACTCTTAGCATCAATAATTTTAAACTGGCAGCTGTGCATCAGTTCCTATATCTGGGGTTCCTCGTCAATGACAAGCTCTTTCTAGACCCAGAAATAGACAATCACATTGGCAAAGCAGCTGCTACATTTCATTTCTCACATCACAATGCATGTTTAGGAAAAACCAGAAACTCACAATTAAATCCAAGGCCATGGTGTACAATGTATGTGTCATCAGCACACTCCAATAAGGTAGCATGTACACTCTCCTTAGACAGAGAAGACTACGATGGCTTGGTCATGTTCATAGCATAGAAGAAGGTCACAGCTAAAAGATATACTCTATGGATAATTGACAGTTCAATTATCCTTTGGACCTCAACGTCCACAGTTGAGGTTCAAAGATGTGTGTAAGCATTATATGAAGGCCCTGAACATCAGTCTGATATCCTAGGAAAACAATCCTGCAGACCAATCCAAGTCAATATAAAGGGGTACATCACTTGGTGGTAAGAAGAAGTGAAATGACAACACCATAAGCAGAAAGAAAACAAAAAAGATAAGTACAATTTTCTATATTACTCCAAGGACATCATCCCATAATCATTCATGACTGAAAGGGGCTACAATACTATCCACATCTAATATCCCTAATATCCATATCTAATCTTTATTATATCCATACCTAATATCCATATCTAATATTCCCTTTATTCATATCTAACGTATTTTATATCCATATCTAACATCCATTATATCCATATCTAACATTTCTATTATGGTTAGTCTTGAACCTTGTTTGTCAGCTCTTTCACTGCCTTGAACCCTATCATAATCAGCAGGACTGTAGACTCCCACAAGCCCCTGAAGTTCCAAGCTCCCAACATAGCAAATAAAAGTTCAAGTGTGAATTGGTAAATAGTACTGAAATAAAGCCTCCATTTAATCATTTTAAAATCAGCAATATTTTTTGTAAATTGCAATTATTTATAAAAAGCAATTTGCATGTTTTGTCTGCTGCAACTCTTGTTACAATATAAATTTATATAATTCTTCAGTTTTAAAACTTCTCTGTAACAAATTACATAATTTATTAACAGACCTTGTGTGAGGATATTTTGTAGAGTAAGCGAGTACTCTTCATTTATTTCAGGGGTTTCATCAGACAGTACACTCAAATTGATGGTCTTCTCTGTCTCAGCCTGGAGAAAATAAAATGTGTTGTCACAATAGACAAATGCAGATCTCAAATGTAAGAATAATACACAACAGGCTTAAAAATTATACTCAACATACAAAATATTATTGTAAGTGCTGGTGACACAATAAGTATACATAATATTAGTAATCCTGGCATTGTCGAGCTAGTCTGGATTTTCTTTCCACCCTAGGCAGAAGCCAGAAATGTATTATCCTGACATTAAGTAATTAAGATTGCGCATTAGCAACGCTCCATGGTACCGAAGCAAAGGAAGGGTTCACTGTGCTCATTCCCAGCCAGCACCAATTATCTACTAGTTACGTCGAGTTCTCCTATATTCTAGACCTGTAACCAAAAGTTAAAAGACAATTTGATCATCACATGCTCAGCCACTGTGCCTTTATAATTGCCTTGATTATAATGGTATGGCAAATACTGTTTCTCTTTTTCCCGTTATGTTCAGCACAGTGTTGGCTCCTTCCTAACCACAGAGGGTGTATTTGGTGGTCGTTGCACAGAGGTTTTTAATCGAGGTTTGCTCCTCTAGAGCCATTGTGTTTTGCCTCAGAATTTGCACTCTCAGTTACCCAGGACTACCTTGAGAAGGATGTGGTTCTTCACCCCGTATAATGGTTGTTGAGTATGAGAGGTTAGTTATCTAGACCAAAAAGGCAACACTGCAATGGTTGCACCCTTCATGAAGAAAAATATCACATGGGGTACAATTGTTGACATGACATGCATGTCATTCCCACTGTTCACAGTTCTTAGCTGTTAGCCGTCTGTGTACCACAGATTTGTTGCCATCCATGTCAATGCGGATCAAGTATAAGTAAATATGTTATTAGATAACTAACTAAAGCTGAAGGGGATGTTTTTTTCACTGCTCTAAGTAGCTGACAGGGGTAAAAATATTATATAATAATAATATGTCATATACACCATATGCATGTATTTAAAATAAAATTTGTATTCAAAACAACACTAACAAAAATATCACACTCAAGTACTGTAGCTTGACAAAATATATGTATCATGTATGTATAAAAGTGCACTCTTCTTGTGTTCTTATTTTACAATTTGTCAATTGCATCTGATAATTCTAAACTTTCACACGTTTCCTTCTCTACAGCCAACAGTCCTAGATTATTAAACCTCTCTTGAGTTATTGACATTTTAAAATATGTTTTTTTATGTTTTTTTTGGAAAACTCTTTTCATCCAATGCTACACTAACTGCTAATGTTAGTAGAACTCTCAAAGCTATTAACAGATTAGGACATGATGACATTAAGTTATTTCTTGCTATACAAATCATATATGTTAATTTTTTTAATGGGTCTGCCCCATCTGCTATTCCACTACTCAAAACTCTATTCATTATCAGCTTGAAGACCTGAAGACCATCAATATCCCTAAAACATTTGATTCCTTTGTTAATTAGAAGGGAAACATCTAAATCAAAGCAAGTATTTGAAGTTTCCTCTCCAGTCATTTCTAAAAAAACAGAAAGAAATGTAAATACATTATGACATTCCTCTAGATTTTCAAATCTTACCTGAATGGAATTTAATTTTGTAGTAACAATCGTTAGATAAAATTGTATTCTGAACAATTCTTTTTGGATTTGTGATAGGTTCATCAGGACTTTCATAATGAGAAAAGCAAATTTTAGACCTACTCATTACAACTAGAAATTATATCTCTATATTTATACTTCTATAATTACAACTTCTGCATCCCTAATATATTTACTAAATACCTCATAAGATCCGGCTGTACTTCAAAAATTTAACAAGCTCAAAACATTAAGAGATTCATTTATGTTGGATTGTGGATGCTGCAATATTTAAATTACAACATCCATTTTTTTAGATAATATCGTTCCATATAATGAGCTTAAAAAACTCAATCTGATCTAACAAACATTGAGCTGTATATTTTGTTTTCATGTCTCTGAAATTGACATCTATTATATCATTTACACTTTTCATGACTTCACTTAATTGCAATTTCAGACCTCGTACCTACTTTCATCCAACAAGGGGCGTTATATGTCAAATCTGGACTTTTTTTAGTAAGGTAAAAAAATGTTTTTCAAGTAATCAAAATGCCATTTATTTTTTTATATAATCTCCTGCAACGTTTATGCACTTATCCTAGTTTTCAAGTAATGCTTGAAAAGCTTAGCGTAGAAAGATTTGTCAGTGTGTCTGGATAGATAATTGGCAAACACAAATGAGAATGTGACACTGATTGTGGCTGGTGTTTCAACCTAACCAATAATGACACCCCTGCACTCCTTTCTAGGCTGGCTATCTAGTAAAGAGAATGTAAAAATGCTGAAAATTCTAGCAATAATGGACAAGCCAGCCTCACTGCTATAAGATTCTATGACAGATGAGAGACTCAGCTTGTAGAATATTAATGAACCATTTTTAGCATTCATGGCAGACTTGTACTTCTAGTACAAGGAACAGTCCTTAAGTAACAGCAATTTTATTATAAAGTGCATGGAAGCTTATGTACAACAAAAAATCTTATGTCAGGACAAAAAATGGCTCATTAGCAATACTCTTTGTAGGAGCCATGACGATCAAGCAGTATATGCATGCGCAATATAGTGTATACTTGAACCATGGAAGAACAAAGCTTCATTTTGTTTTTTATAGTCAGAGAGTGTTAAACCTTCTAAAATCTACAGAAGAACAAAGCTTCATTTTGTTTTTTATAGTCAGAGAGAGTTAAACCTTCTGAAATCTACAGAAGAATGAAGGTTCAGTAAGGAGACAGTTGTTTGAGTCAGAGGAAAGTGTATGAATGGGCAGAAAGATTTCAAAATGGAAGACAAAATGTCATTGATGAACGCAGCGTGACAGACAAGCAAGCGTAGCAAGTGACACAGTGACCAGCTAGTCTATAGCAACAGGCGAGACAATATTGAGCAAAAAGCTGTAGATTTCAACATGATTCATGGTGAGGTACAAACAATTATCCATGATGATCTTTGTTACAGGACAGTGTGTAGCAGATGTGTCCCAAAGCAGCTGACAATGAAGTAATGGAGGCAATATAAAATTGGTTTAATGTCATACCAAAGCACATTCTTCTATATGACATCCACAAGCTAGTGGACAGACGAACAAAGTGTATTTCCTGGCACGAAAACTATGTAGAAAAATAAGACACAAAAAATGTATAGTTCACTATCTTGCAAAAATGTTGTTAATAAAATTGCTGTTACTTATGACTGCCCTTCACATGAAAGGCTTCACAAAATCAACACAATGTACATGATTGTCAAGAGAACAAACATTCTGTGACTGGTATAGTTACCGGCAGAAAGGTTAATGGCCCAGTGTAAGTTACAAATCCTTGAGCTGCCTGTAAGCCATTTTTTCCAGTTATTAACCATGTTGCTGTAACAGTCCCCAGGGCTGGTAGTGATCTGTTCACTTTTATGGTGGCATTATCTCCTAGAGACAAATTAAAATCATATATTCAGTTATTTGGTATCTTAAGTGTCAAAGAATGACAAATAATGATTTTAGAAGACAGTGAAGATTTAACTTAACGTCTTTATACTGGTTTAGAAGACTCTGCAGAGTCTGTATACAACCACTTTCTTGGAGGGTGATTAACTGATGTGTGAGTCCATCTTAATAGACTCAAACACTAGAGCAAAATAGACCTGCAGCCTGTTAGATGCCATCTATGCTGCTCTTAACAAACCACCTAACCATGGCTGGTGTTATACCATGTCACACAGTCACCTCATTCGACATGCTCTCTGTAGGGCACTGGTGTTATTCTTGTCTTTGTCATACACAAAGACCCCAGCAGACCACTCGGTAACTATATGAATTAGCATTTTAAACAAGTAAGAATTCCAGGATTTACATTTTTTAAAGCTCAGATTTCGTTTCCTAAAACAGTTTCTAATAAATTCTCAGAATACTGTAAAGCACATATTCAATAGATTTCAACTATTTACAAATGGTTTACCTTCATTCACCAACAATGAAATTATGTCAAAAGACAATACACCAGCTGCATTATCATTAGCAAGAATGACAATTCTAATGGAACTCAAGTTGCTTAGAGCTGAACCCCCTGTTGGATTTGTCAACTGAATGGTCAGTTCTTCATTGTCCTCTGGTAGGAAATCATCTAGTATAGTCACAGCAATTGCTGTTAAAATATAGAAACTTTTGTTTATGTGCAGAATACAAGTGCCATGTTATGTTTATGTCAGCACATAGTATCACAAATGAGGGTATCAGAACTAAAGACAACTTGTTAACCTTTTGGGTCTCAGATTGTGTACATGATTCTTTCTGTCTTAACTTCATTATACTGGTTTAGAAGGCTCTACAGAGTCTGTATACAACCAGTTTATTCCACTCCACAGATACTAACAATGACTGATCATCCAATACATTTTTGAAAGCATTAACTGATCCTGCCTCCACCACATCATGTGGCAATGCATTCCAAGCATTCACCACTTGCAGATTTAAAAAAATTATTCCTAATATCTAATCTGGACCTGCCTTTAAATAATTTGAAGCTATGCCCTCTAGTTCTTGTAGCCAGTTGAATTTTGAAAAACTTGGTATAGTCTAATTTATCCTTTCCATTGATTAATTTATAACAAACTAAAAAGCCCTCTATTGATACGCCCGGTCTAATATTGAACGGGTGCTGGAAATAGACCCTCGGAAGACAGGCCAGTTTTACCCTACTAATGACAGGGCTTTGCTACGGTAATCCTGCTCAACTCGAGAGGAGCCGCAGACATTTGGCTCACGTACTAGGCTGATAAGCCAACGGCGCGAGGCTACAAGGTGAGGGATTACGGCCGAACGCCTCTAAGCCAAAATCCCGCCCAAAAGCTCAGCACGATTGCAAAGCGAGGCTTCGACATGGTGGGGACCTGGGGCTCCCGCTCCAGCCCCGCCCGGTCGAGCCGCAGAATGAGGTCTCTGCCGTCCGCCGATCAAAGCGGGCGGGAAGCTCCTCGATATTCACTCCATTCGGCGATGAGGTATGAAACCATTTGTAGAAGACTTAGTTCTCGGTCGGGGTGCCCTAAGCAGTAGATCAGCTACCTCACTGCGAACTGCTGAGACTCAACCCTTGACCATGAGATATGTTCGCACACCAAGCGAACAATATCTCCGTGCAATGACCAGGCTTGTCCCCTGGTCAAATGCACTATTTCGAGAGGAATCACAGGTCGCTGACATTTGGTCCATGTGCTTGGCTGATAAGCTAACATCTGAGGGACTACGGCCGAACGCCTCTAAGCCAGAATCCCGCCCTAAATCTCAGCACCGCTGTGATGGGAGGCTACGACATGGCTGGGGCTTGCGTCTCAGCCCGGCCCGGTCGAGCCGCAGAAATGCACCTGGTAAAATGCACTCCTGCCTCGCTCTTTGCCTCTGTCTGCTATCAGTCATCCCAATGGACGCAGAAGAGATGCAGTCCAGCGGACATTGCACCTCCTGCCCTATTTTGACAACCACCCAGGTGGCGGGGAATGCTAGGCGTACCGTTCACTGCAGATGAGCCGAGAAAATAAAGGGAGCAAAGAGATACCTCACTCACATGCATATGCTACATTTCTGGCAGGACGTGACGATCCTGGGACAAAGTCACACTGGACTGCCTCTCTTCCGGGATAGTACAAACTAGTACATAGTCCATCATATCATTGCCAAACCCTATAGACACGAGTAGGGAAGACTCGATAGTCCTGCAAGACAACTTCCTAAGAGAGACAACTCTGACCAAAAACAACTGCTGCCTTGCAGTTAGGCTGGGGACAGCCAAAGGCTAAGGAGGGCAACCCTACAGAAACGCCTGTTGAAATCGGATGCACTGAGCCACAGGCTTAACAAAATAAAACAGTGCAACGTAAACATCGCTGTAAACAGCGTACGAAGAAGAAGAAGAAGAAGAAGATTAATTTATAAATCTGTATTAAGTCACCTCAAATTCTTTTGTTCTAGATCCCGCAGACCAGTTTTTCTTAGTCTCTCCTCATAACTGTAATTCGAATCCCACAATCATTTTTACAGCCTCTTCTTTGAATCCTCTCTATCGTGTCTATATCCATTCTATAATAAGGACTCCACACCAGAATACAGTACTCCAATTTAGGTCTCACCAATAATTTATATTTAACTATCATTTCTTTGCTTCGATGTGTAATGTTTCTTTTAAGCATGCCCAGCATTGCATTATCCTTTTTCACAGCCACTTGGAATTGCTCCCCTACTTTACATGAAACACCTAGGTCCCTTTTCTTTTTCATCTGTCTAATATTGTTTACTCTCATCATGTAATTATGTTCCATATTTAATCTTCCCATGTAGTTGACTGTACATTTTTCTACATTAAACTCGATCTGCCAGCTCACAGACCATTTATGAATGGTAGATAAATGTGATCTCAATAGATCCACCTCTGCCGGAAAACAGACCATGCCGCATATGACTTCAGTCCAATTCTTCAACATCTCTACTTTAAAACCATTTTTTGTAACTAATCTTTTCTCTATATGAATCAACCCTTTCAAATTACTTAATAAACTTATGTGAAACAGATGATCAAAAAGTAATCAATTGTCAGTGTGTATTTTTGTATGTTCCATCTTGTTAAAACAACAACCACGTGACTTAGTATTTCTATTTTTATTAAATTTTACCGGACAAATCTATACTCTTACTAATTTACAAATACTAATTATTTTGACATCATTTTGGGAAATAAGGCACAATTTTTACAAATATTACAGAAATACTTTAGAACAAGTATGATCATGATATTTGTAAGAAAAAATAATATTTGTGCGGTAGTTCCAAAATCAGTGATGCAACAAAAAGTCCCAGATCTGAACCTTGGCAATAATATTGTGATTCTTTAAGGATTTATTATTCAGTTACTCAGACACAGATATGTGCAATATTATTGAGAATGTGCTCTTGAAATTCTTGAAACTGATGGTGGTTTTGGTGCTTTCGATGTAAGGAGCTTTATTGCGGGAAATTACCATGGTCATGTCTTAGATGAATTTGATTGATTTTGCACACAATTTTTGTTGGTGAAAAATGCAGTGGACATAAATCTTCTGTTCTGATTAATATCAGATAACTCTTATCTGATTTAAGCAACAACCCCTGCGTTTGACCCAATCATTACTTGAGTTCCATATGTTGATATCTTACCAGATTAGGTTAAATTTAGAAAGTTCAAGAGGAATCGCAGGTCGCAGACATTTGGTCCACGTGCTTGGCTGATAAGCCAATGGTGCAAGGCTACCATCTGAGGGATTACGGCCGAACGCCTCTATGCTGGAATCCCGCCCTAAATCTCAGCACCACTGCGATGGGAGGCTACGATATGGTCGGGACCTGGGGCATGCGCCTCAGCCCCACCCGGTCGAGCCGTAGAAAGAGGTCTCTGCCGTCCGCCAATCAAAGCAGGCGGGTAGCTGCTCGATATTCACCCCATACGGCGATGAGGTGCAAAACCACCAGCAAAAGACTTAGTTCTTGGTCGGGGTGTTGTAAGCAGTAGAGCAGCCACCTCACTGTGAACTGTTGAGACTCAGCCCCTGATCATGAGATATGTCCGCACAACAGGCGAACAACATCTCCGTGCCATGACCAGGCTTGTCCCCTGGTTAAATGCACTCCTTCGAGAGGAATCACAGGTCACTGACATTTGGTCCATGTGCTTGGCTGATAAGCCAATGGTGCGAAGCTACCATCTGAGGGACTACGGCCGAACGCCTCTAAGCCAGAATCCCGCCCTAAATCTCAGCACCGCTGTGATGGGAGGCTACGATATGGTTGGGACCTGGGCTCGTGTCTCAGCCCGGCCCGGTCGAGCCGCAGGAATGTACCTGGTTAAATGCACTCCTGCCTCGCTCTTTACCTCTGTCTACTATCAGTCATCCCAATGGACGCAGAAAAGATGCAGTCCAGTGGAAATTGCACCTCTGCCCTATTGTGACAACCTCCAAGTGGCGGGGAATGCTAGGCATGCCATCACTGCAGATGAGCCGAGAAAATAAAGGGAGCAAAGAGATACCTCACTCACATGCATATGCTACGTTTCTGGCAGGACGTGACGATCCTGAGACACAGTCACACTGGACTGCCTCTCTTCCGGGATAGTACAAACTAGTACATAGTCCATCATATCATATCATTGCCAAACCCTATAGACACGAGTAGGGAAGACTCGATAGTCCTGCAAGACAACTTCCCTAAGAGAGACAACTCTGATGAAAAACAACTGCTGCCTTGTAGATAGGCTGGGGACAGCCAAAGGCTAAGGAAGGCATCCCTACAGAAACGCCTGTTGAAATCGGATGCACTGAGCCACAGGCCTAACAAAGTAACACAGTGCAACGTAACCAGCGTACGAAGAAGAAAAAGAAATTTAGAAAGTCCTTGCCAGGTCTGATAAAATAGGGGCGGGCTGGATGCAGCTGACTGGCTGTATGTTGCACATGCCTGCTCTAACCATTTTGCTACTTATGCATTCATGTTGTCCTTAGGGTTCCTTATTCTGATTTTAGTACCTGTTTGCTAAATGCTGTACATAGTTTCAATCTGATTAGTTCAATATTATAACCCAACAGTCATGCAGGAATATTACTGTCTTTACACAAAAATAACTTTTTAGTGTGCCAGTTATTTTGCAGACAACTCAAGATTCTGCTATTTAAAAATTTATAAAATACAGAAAAAGATAAAAAATGCTATTTTTAACAAGCACTGTTCACATGTTTCCAATTACTAAAACTAACTTTTGATGGAAAAGTAAGATGCATGAAATGTAGTCACATACGCAATCATACATCCTTATATGTAAAATGTAAACTGTTGTTTTACTCAAATACCAGCAAGTCAATCACTTGTGTGGCTGAAGATGCAGCAGTGAATGAGCTGACAGCAACCAGCGCCTCCAACTGGTTTCTTTTAGACCCTATTCCATCCCCAAGTATAGCCCTTGAAATAGACTGCACCCATTCAGCCTGACTGAAAGAATAGAGATTGAAATGAGAAAGAAAACCAGGTCTCAAAAATGTCATGCTGACACCGCAGGTGTTGGCCTGAAAGATGCAGACATCGTAGCCTCATCGTAGGCTATGACACAATGTCAAGTCCATTTCAGGACAAAAGAAGAAGATAAGCACTTGTAATATTATCAAAACACCAATCATAAAGCACTCACATTTTATTTTTAAATGGTATTTTTCAGCATTTTGCTGGTGAAGTACATTTTATGGATTCGTTGAACTATCATACTTTAAATTTTCTGGTAAAATATCCTGACGCAATGCTCCAAAAATTCAAGTATTGTCTAATTTTCATGTTATAAAGTACCTCAAACAGTTTTTTAAAGTTTCATCACACTACAAGTATTTGAATGCTAAGAAAGAATTATCAATGAAAAAAACAGTAGAAATGTAAATTACAGTGCATTGTATGAAGTACAAAAATGGAGTTTCTTTTCTGTTGTGCTCATTGACAGTGGTAAAGGAAAATAGGTAATAATATACATTTTTCTACAACTCTATTGTCTTACAACGTGTGGTTTGATCTTGGTCAAACGTTAGTGTAGCTCCATCTGCTAGGTAATCCTGACCATATGTAGCTGTTCTGTTTACTGTGCTCACACTCCAATCTACTGACACAGAGCCCATACTCCCATCTGTATAAACAAATGCATGCTGAAATTATTTTAAGGATAATCTTTACCTCAATTCTTCATGCAACTGTCAACAAAAAGAACCTTTTAAAAAGGCAACATTCAAATAGTAGCTCAAAGAATTATCAAAATTAGTTTAAAGGTAGTTTTTACATAAGTGTAACTACAGTAGTTGAGAAAACTTTTTGTGGAAATAAAAACAGAACTCTCCTATTGTCTTTTTTAAATTTTTTTTATTTGGAAATATGCATCTTTAAAGTTTATCTAATTTCTCAAGAATTAAATTACGTATCAAAATAATTGTTTTGTTTTATTTGCATGTAGAAGCTGACATTTGCAATGACATTTAGATATTGTTAAATAAAATTATCAAGGTAAAAAAAAGTTATTGACCATCACGAAGCGATAATGGCTACATCAGACGGTTTTGTTTTAATAATGTGGTGTGGGCTGTATTTGGATTACAGTGAGGAAGAATAAGCTCTGGTCATCAATCTCACTCTTATCCTGATTTACCTTGGATCAGTGGCAAAATAGTTGCATGAAGGTACTACCATTATATCAAAATAGATGGTTTTCATTAATATTTTTTTGGCTAAAAAATTGATTTCTCTAAAATATATTTTACTATATTTGTACAAATAGCATTATACTTATGAGCCATTGATATGAGCCATTGACTTATATTCAATTACCATATGGATAAATGTCTACAAGTGGTTGCAAATAAGATGCATTGATATTTATTTTGTATTTACTTTATGTTCCCGTGAATGTGTTTATGTGTATGTGTGTTTGCATGTGTGTGTGTTTGCATGTGTGGATCTGTGCATGCACACGTGCGTGCGTGTGTGCGTGCGTGTGTATGTGTGCTTACACACATATATGTGTGTGTGCATGCATGTAACATTATATAGTAAGTTTCATGGGGCGAATACACATTTTAAAATATATATGATTATTTGTTGCAAGAAACACACAAAGAGTATGTTTGAATGGTAACATAATAGTCTCAAACACCATGCCCCTGGATTATCTGGTTAATTTGAAATATCTTTGTCTTATGTGTTTTCTTTACAAGGGACAACAATTCAGGTTGGAGGTACATTTGGCTAAACTGAATGTATTCCTTGTTAGTCATACCTTTATTTTATCCTTGATAACATTGGGACTTTTGTCTCCTTTTGCCACTGCATTATGGTATGATGCATTGTTCATTATCAGGCAAGGGATGGAAGGACAGTTTTCTAAATTTACCCTCTAAACATATAGCCATTCATCTCTGTATGTTAGTCCAGATTGTCGATTTTGAAATGAAAATGAGTTGAGTATTCTTCAATAATACATTATGTCTGCTGCCTGCATGGGCTATTTACAGTAGTGTCTGCTGCCTGCATGGGCTATTAACAGTCTTTTTTTTTTGCTACTTGGTACAATTATTTTCATCATTCCATCTAATGACTGTCATTTCTTTTCATTCGTGCGATGACGGCTGATCCATGTTTCATCTATATACACAATATCAAAACATTCTCTACCGATTTCTTTTACTTTATGTAAATATTTGCTTCTGGAAGCTGCTAGGTGTGATTTTTCACGAATGATAATTTTTTTCCACCTGCATACTTGCAAAAAGTGAATTCTGCATACCTGTTTTCGATAATATCGATTTTGAAACAGCAATATCATTGTTCTTTTGCAGTTAAACTTTTAGTTTCTTTAATATAAGTGTTTCTTTAGAACCAAACATTCTATAATTTGTTAATGTTATTTCTTTGTAAAAACTATCTAACTTTTCCTTTCCTCTTTGCTTTCTGATGGTCCATAAACATGGACTTCCATAGTCTTGGATCCAGCATGAGAATGACAATTGACATATACCCAAAGTATACATTGATCTCTTCTCTGGCTTTGAAATACAATGATAATGACTTCCATGTTTAAACTCCTTAGAGAAATATTTATATAGCTTCAGTGAGATGTTTTTGAGCATTACAAATGTAACTTTTATCTATTATATACACCCATGATTAAGGTTAATTTATGTCTTTGCATAATATGCAAATGTGTTGTAAAATGTAGACACAGACATCTCTCATGTATTGTGAAACATTTGGTGAAAGGATGAGTAAACATTTTACATTTCCCGTAGGACCATAAGAAATTTATTTCTTCCCAATTTCCAATCAATCAAATTAGCCTTGAGTTACTATAAAAATACTATTTAAGCTAAAGTTCTGTTTTTATTTTGTGTACTGGAAATAAGCTAAACTAAAAAATAGCTTTGTGATGCGATACATTTTTTTTTTTACATGTCATAATGTTGAACATTTAAAATGCATAATTTCCAGCAATTTCATTCATGTAGTTGTTGAGTAGCAGTGATTTTACTTGTTGCACATGTTTCCAAACAATATACTCAGCACTTTCTGATAAAACACAAAGCATTGTTACTATAACATTCATAACAAAAAAGTTAGAACCATAATTTTGTCAGAAATAAGAATTTTTTTTTACAAAGACCTGAAGAAATCATGAAGACAAACTATTTAGAACATTAGACTGACTTTTTAACAAAAGACAATAACAATTTCAGACATATATAGTAGTAATAGTAAAAGTAGCCTCTTCAGTCATGACTGACTATTTGCTGATTTGCCTTTTGCTACTGATTGTTGGTTGTTTTTCTTTTCTTTTATGTGTTTTCCTTTTAGCATCTGCATATTGCAAAAACTTCTATTTACCCAGTCTAGGATAACTCTTCAGGGTATGTCTCGCCTTGGATTGGTCTGCAGCTTCATACTCACAGGATGTCAAAACCGTGTTCAGTGCTTTCATGTTCAGCTTTTGAATCTCAGGTTTCATCAGTTGACTATTGATCTATTGCTATCTGCTAGCTGTCCATGAATAATATATTTGGGGATGTGACCATCTTCCATGTAGAAAACATGCCCAAACCATCACAGTCTTCAATGCCTAAGAAGAGTGTACATGCTTTGGAGACAGGCGAGTATGTACCTGTGCATTTCTCACTCTGTCCCTCCATAAAATAAAAAGGATGGGCGAGAAAAATATTAGAAAGATAGAAAAGGAAAGGGACCTAGGCGTTATAATAGATTATACAGGTAAGGTGAGTGAGCAAGTTCAGGTAGCAGTGATAAAGGCAAATGCAATGTTAGGGATGATAAAAAGAAATATTAAACATAGGAGCAAGGAAGTGATAGTCAAACTGTATAAAGCATAAGTTTGACTTAGATTGGAGTACTGTGTTTAGGTGTGCAGTCCTTATCGTACAGGGGATATAAACATGCTGGAAAGGATACAAAAAAAGAGCGACAAAACTGATAGTGGGATTCCAGAATTACAGTTATGAGGAAAGATTAAGAAATCCGGTCTAGTGTCTAGAAAAGAGAAGAATTCAAGGTGACTTAATACAGGTTTATAAGATGATCAGAGGAACAGATAAATTAGACTATAACAAGTTTTTCAAAATATAACCACATACAAGAACAAGAGGGCATAGCTACAAATTAACTAAACAGAGGTCCAGGTTGGATATTAGGAAATATTTTTTTAATCAAAGAGTGGTGAATGCTTGGAATGCATTGCCACAGAAGGTAGTGGATGCAGGGACAATTAATGCATTTAAGAAGAGATTAGATGTGCATAGCTTTTATAGCAAAATAATGTAAATTAAACAGGTTGTATACAGACTCTGCAGAGTCTTCTAAACCAGTATAAAGACATTAAGTTTAAGTTAACTGCCAATTCATAATTATCAGTAGTTATTATGATTGGTGTGGCATTTACTTCCTGTCCAGCCTATTGGTTTCATTTAGACTTATTGTGAGACCAAAATCTTTAAACACCTGGGAAAAATGATCTTCTAAACTCTGAAGATCCTGCTGACTGAGTGACAATTGTACCATCATCAGCTAATAGCAAGTCCCTGATAGTGACCCTCCTGACCTTTGTTTTTGCCCTGAACCTGGCAAGATTAAATATTTTACCATCTGACCTAGTCTGAAGGTAAATTTTTCTGTTGTGTTAACAAATGCATATTTTACTAGCAGAGCAAAGAAGATTCAAAATCATGAAATATGTTTAGTGTGAATCAGCCATTAAAAGGAAGAGTTCAAGACAGGAGAATATATGAAACTTTACAGAGAGGACATTACAACTTTGCCATTTTAAAGCTACTACTAAATTTCATTGCTGATAATTCATGACTATAAAAAACACATTTTACAAAAGCATAACAAATAATTGTATAAAAAATAAACAAAGCAAAGCACTCACTATATTTTAATATAAGTAAACTGGATTAGAAAAAAAAATGGCGTATGTTTCAGCTTACCTTTTCTCTCTACAACTAAATCCACAGAAAATCTGTTGACCTCATTGACCTCAATCACCCTAACGTTAAGACCTGCAGTTGCACTGTACAAAGAGAACACACCAAATGCATTATCATTGGTCCTGATTGTGATTATTGCCTGTCGTAACTGACCCAGCATTGGCATGTCTGATGCACTAATATTACCATCATCTAATGCAACGTAAGTCAAAATAAGGTAGAATTTTTCATCCAGCTCAGGTTTCTGGTCATTAATCACAGGAATTGGAATAGATGCTGTGGTTTCGCCATCTAAAATCAGAACAAACTGTTCAGAGACAACATTAAAGTCTTCTCCTGCTTTGGCCTGGTTACTCAGCAGTTTAGACAGCTGAAAGAAAAAGTTTACACACAAAGTTGAATTACAGAAAAAGTTTGATGAAAGTGTTCTTATCACCTCAAGTTCTAAATTTAGAGCAACTAAGACTATACTAAACAATATCTATTTTTTTTTAACTCCTAAAAAAATGTATTAATAAAAAAGATTAGAAAATGCTAAAACAAAAACATACCTGGTGCACAGACGAGTGTCTGAATAACAGCTATAAGATTACTGTTACTGAAGGCTGTTCTTGGAAACCACTCATACTGTGTTAATTGGCTTGACTTTGTTCATTATCAATCTCTCGCTACCAAACCCTGAAAAGGGCTTAAGTAGCAGAATATTGTCCAGAGAACAGAATGCTTTGTCATAGTTTACAGCTTGACTGCGATATTTGCACCTTTCGGTCCAACACATCCAACTTCAGTAGTCATTTCTTTTAGTACCGGATCAGCCTTATCTCTCTGATCCCTTTTCCTTAGCCAGTCTGCCCTGTTACAGCCTGTTATCCAGGATCACCGCATGGAGGTGTAGAAGGGTCTTGGCAGCTCTGATTCGCTGGCCCTGACGCTAGCAGTCAGCTATGGATTGCTGACCACTGCAGCTCATGCGCTGCTCAACATCCTGTTCACTGTGTTAATTGATGGCGTTACTGTGGTTGTAGGTTACAGTGGCTCTTATTACATCCCAGGACATACTTGCAAAGGTAGACTGGGATCCTCCTGGCTCTAATGTAATGAAAAGACTCCTCAGCAAACTCACCATTATGAGGATCACAGTGTTGATGTCTACCTTGTCGGCCAGACTGCTGTGACACAGCCTGTTTCAATGAGTACAATGATGAAGTAAGGTGGGGATTTTGATCAGTATGTTTCACTTAACCCCAAGCGTTACTCTATGATCTCTACTTTCCTTTCTAGTAATATTTTTGGTAAGGTGATTTCCTTTGATATGACCAAAGAATCTCAGCTGTCTGACTGATTTTCTTAATCAATTCTTTTTGTCTACTCTCTGGTGTCTCCACATTGCAAGGTAGAGGAACTTGTGTGCCCTATGACCTTAAGAGCAATGCCCATGGTAGTATAGATACCAGCAAGACCTCTCAAACCAGACAAGTTCAAGGGTGGGGATAAAAACCAAGTGGAGACACAAATCTGTTGCCATGCAGGCAGACTGGGGACAGTCAAGGGCTAAGGAAAGCAAACCTAATAGATAGGCCTTTTGAAAATGGACGTGCTGAGCAGCAGATCTAACGAAACAGTGCAACGTAATTTATCACTTTATGAGGAAGTCACGAACACGGAGTAAGCAACATGGCTCACATCCTTTAGAGTCCCACCAGGCAGTGAGAGTGCATCACCTTTGCCTCAAAGGGGTCCAAAAATGCTTCTGGTGGTCACTCTTCTCTGTTCTGTGGAGTCAAGGTACAGACTGAAGAAGTAAGAGCTATTGACCAAACACCAAGAACACTTTACAGACTGGAGTGGAACGTGGAGAGGTTCTGAATTTTTAAAAATCCCACTACTAAAATTACTGCATGAAAATCAAATTGATGTAGCATGTATTCAGGAGACTCATATTAATAGTAGGCAAAGATTTTTGGTCAGAGGATATCAGGTCTACAGCCTTGACCGGCAAGGACACAAAAAAAGTTGTGCTGATATCCGTATTTAAAATGTGTATGGTGCACCAACAAAAGAGCTTTCACTTTCAAGTATGGAAATAAATATCTTACGATATTTCATTATATTACATGTATGATTGTCTGATGTGTTATTATACTATATATTAGTGAGCCTGTTGTCAGTCTTATGCCTACTGTCTTGTTTACTGGAACGGTTTCGGGAGTAAACCCTGGGGGAAATCTGCATCCCGTGCTACCTCCAGTCGTTTTGACTTCGTTTTGCACGTGATTTAGGTAGCAGGGGACAAGAGAGTGGGAATGATGTACAAATCTTTTCCACTTTAATCTTCTTCTTCTTCGTAATCAATTAAAGCAAGTTACAGTATAAAAAAAAAAAAAATTAAAAAAACAAACATTTATGAGAATATGAAGGGATTTATCTTCAGTTCCTGGAACATACACACCTTGCCGGATATTGCCAGGGCTGACAGGCAGGTGCAAATGATAGCACTCATAGTCAGAGAGCTTGCTCCCTACCAAGTGGATGTGGCTGCCCTTGGTGAGACATGATACCCTGACGAAGGGCAGCTTACAAAGACTGTGGGTGGTTACATGTTTTTCTGGAGTGGCCGTGACAGCACTGAAGGACGTGAGTCTGGTGTTGGATTTGTCGTCTGACACCGCTTGGTTCAAGAGCTTGCTATGCTTCCCAAGGGTGTCAATGATGGGTTAACGTCTCTTTGAGTCAGGGGTGCTGTGCTACGTTGATCAGTACATTTGCCCCAACAATGACCAACCCTGAGGTGGCAAAAGAATCATTCTATGAGAATCTCCATACTCTTGTTCTGACCAACCCTGAGGTGGCAAAAGAATCATTTTATGAGAATCTCCACTCTCGTTCTGTTCGTCAACCAGTCTAACAAGCACACAATTCTTGGAGAATATTTTTAAAATTGAAAATAGATAGCATTTTTACACATCCAAAAATATCTTACCTTTAATTGATCCTTTTCATAATAGCTGCCTTTACTAGATGTCTGTAGAGAAGATGGTGCATATGTTTTTCCAAACCAATTGCAGATGTTGTAGACCTCTATTTGATGAACAGTAAAGCTCAAGCATGTAGGTTCAGTCAGACATACTGATGCACAACTCTGTAATGTATCATTGGAATGGGAGACATCCACCTGTGACCCTGCTTCAGGAGGTACTCCATTTAAGGATTCCCCATACAAGTTCAGGGGTTTAATTTTAACATTGCTAATCATATCCAACACTGTCATAGCTCTTGTTGAATAGTAGACACGAAGAGTTCCATATGTACCACCTCTAATTTGGAAAGAAAAACAATCAACATCAGCATAAATCACTAAATAAAACACTACTCTGAGTTTCAGCGATGGAGTTAGCAGACCACTAAGGGTCCAAGAAAAGTTCAATAGGGTCAGCAAAACAAATTTAGATTTTAAATTATGTTTTTGTGTATAGGTTTCTTATTTCATGGTGAATTATCACTGATTTTAAAGTTGGTGATCTGGAAAAAGTTAGAAATGACTACCTTAGATTATTCTTTTAATGGCAATCATGAGGAAACTTGCTGGCACAAGCTGGGGAGCAGACGAAGGTATACTAAAGAAACTGTACACTGGAAGAGTGAGACCAGTTCTCGAGTATGGCATTGCGGCATGGACAACAGCAGCGAAGGCGAACTTCGATAAAGTTAACAAACTTCAAAACCAAGCCATGAGAATTATAACAGGTGGCATGAAGTCAACGCCAATTGTAGAACTTGAAAAGATTACAAAACTGCAATCCATGACCGACAGAAGAGACTGCAGAGCCCAGCTGCAGTCAGAGAAACTCCGAAGACTGACGGACCATCCAATGTACCAGAGACTAAACAATTTGGGAAATGGGAAACTAAAGCGGAGAAACTTTGCAGAAATAGCCAAAGCAAAGATGCACGAAGATCCCATAAACGCACTAACAACACCAAAACCCATCACTACTGTACGAAAACCTACCTGGAGGCAGGATATATTTCCAGAGGTGGTAGAAAATATACCAGGTATTGCAAACAAAAACTGCCAGACTGAAAAAGAAAGGAGAGACACTACCCTAAGCTTCATAACAAAAAGCTACCCAAGCATGGACTGGACCCATGCATACACCGACAGTTCTGTAACAAACACTACACAGAACGGAGGGGCAGCAGCATTCCTGAACCTACCAAATGGCAGACAAATAACACTGTCATTCGCTACTGGTAAGTACACAAGCAATTTCAGAGCGGAGGCAGAGGCACTGAGGGCGGCAGTGGAAGAAATGGTGACACACAGTGAAAATGAGAGCCATATAGTCCTGCTGACAGATGCTCTCGCCGTAGTCACAGCGCTAAAAAGCCAGAAAAACACTGAGCTTAATGACTTAAGAGCAGCACTCTGCAAACTGGGCCAGCAGTCCGCACCAAAAAGGGTAGTGGTACAGTGGGTTCCGTCACACTGCAACATCCAAGGCAACGAGGAGGCAGACAGACTGGCAAAAGAAGGTGCAAGACTACCACAAACAGATACTAGTATGACGTACGAAGAGTCAAAACGGCTTATCAAAGCCAGATACATGACCAAATGGGAAACCGAACATACTGGTTACACCAAAAACGATGCCTATTACCAGTTGAACCGAAGAGAGCAGGTCGTTGTCTTCAGACTTCGCACTGGCCACAACAGACTGAGGTACCACCTATTCAATAAATTGAAGATAGGGTGTACCGACGAATGTCCGTGCGGTACTGGTAAAATGACCACTGAACATCTGCTGCAGAACTGCCCGACATACAAGGATCAGAGAGAATAGATGTGGCCATTACCAGTGGAACTGCAAGACAAGCTTTATGGCAGTGGCGAGAGCCTCAGGATGACCGCCGCTTTTTTCGAAAAAATAATGGTTACTGTCTGACTGTGTACGCAGAAGAAGAAGAAGAAGAAGATTATTCTTTTGAAAGGCCATATTAAAACATAATGAATACATTTTCTAAAGTAAAACAAGTTTTGTATTCATTAATTATTGTCATTTCTTTATGTAATGCAGAAATAGTACTCAGTCTATTTCAGCAAATGGAGAAAGGTATGGATAATACGGTATTGTCGTTTATTCTTGATTGCTGTATGCAGCTTGTCTAGTGTGTCATTGTAGCAGATGGCATTGATGTTCATGCCAGGCTCTTTAAAGTCTACCAACAAAAGTCCCTCATGTTAAAAAAACCCTGTCAACATAACCTTGCCAGTGGAAATGTGTGACTTGAATTTTTTTGGTATCGGTGGTTTGAGATGTTTCCATTGCATGCTAGCAGTTTTGCTGCTCGGCTCAAAGTGGTGGCACCACGATTCATCACCTGCCTATATGCAAAAAAGAAACAAATCTCCCTCCTCTTCGTATAGCAGCAAGTGGTTCAAACTCCATCCCATGTGTTCTTCTTTATGGTGGTTGGTCAGCAACTGAGATGTCCATTGTCAACACACCTTTTGATACTTCAGTTTCTTGATTATAACTATTTGAACTGTCAATATCTACACAGCAAATTCCTCTGCTAGCAAACATAAGCTCCAGCGACAGTCCACCCGAATTGCTGCATCAATTTTGGCGATGTTATCTTCTGACACAAAGATATGCGCATGACATGGTCTCGGAAGATCTTTTGTTAACTCGTATCCTTCTTTAAACATCATTGTCCAGTTCTTCACTATTGTCTTTCACACACTTTTGACACCATACCCTGCCTGCATTCTGCAATAAATGTCAAGTGTTCAACATCCTTCAATTGTTAGAAACCGAATCACTGCTCGGTGATCAACTCTGGACAGATTCTGTATCACACCCGCTATATTTTCAATTGTCTGCTTAGGAAACTGAGTTGGAGGATAATGAAATTTTGCAAACTTGACGTTTAGTATGTGCTGTTTACACCAGAAGTGATAACATGCAATTTGGCCCAGTTTCATTTGAACACACATCGTACATTGGCAGTGAATCATGGAGAATCAGCAAGAAAGCGCATAGATCTTTGGAATCAACTGAGATGTGTTTTGCAGAAGAATGCTGTGGATACCATAAACTGCAAGGAAAACTAATGATACAGTACTTGAAGAAGCATATACACAAAGACAACTCATTGCAAAGATCAGAACAAGACAGTCATCCTTTTTCAGGCATGTTATGAGAAGAGGTGGTGTGGAGCACGTTATGACAATCGGAAAGATAGCAGGAAAAAGAGACAGAGAGGAGGGCAGAGAGAGAAGATGTTGGACAGCCTTAGAGAATGGCACAGGCAACAATCAATAACAGAGTTCATAAACGACACACGTGATAGAAGCAGATGGAGGTCCATGATCACAAACACCGATTGGCAGGGAATCTGATGATGGTGAGAGACTACCAAGCTACTCGCTAAAAGTGTACGGAGGTTAATCTCAGTTTTCATTTTGAACTATTTGTAGTGCTTTAGTTAGAGATTTGAAATATTGTTTAAAAGTTTGTCCAACCACTAAACAAAAACAGACACAAAATTATCATACATGCTATCTTACATTTTTCCACTGCTGTGGTCTATGAGAGAGGTTAAAGGGTTGAGGAATAAAGGGTGTTTGCCCTGGCAGTTATCCCACAGGTAGTCTTTTTTCATCTCAGATAGAAGTTAGTTAATTGCCGATCGCCAGCTATTATGGTGACATTATCAGACGGTTTTGTCTTTATGTAGCTTACGCTGTATTTGGATTACAGTGAAGAAGGAACTGCGATGGTCATCAACCTCACTCTCTGGTCCTGAGCTACCTTAGACTAGTAGCAAGATGACTGGAGAGGTAACTCAGGACGCGCTCTGGTCCCACCTCCCTTGAGACCAGGAGTCACTTGAAACTTGTGGGATTTGATCACCTACAATTTCCATTCTTCACTTTGACAGGTGAGTGCCTTACCTCTCACAGCATGAGCAATGTGTCATGGACATGTTACTAATCAGGCAGGGCCCAATCTCTCTAAAGTGATGTGTTAGTCCATTATTATTAGCTCGTGCGTACATTTCCCAGCCCTACCAAAACTGGCGCTGTCAACAAACAGGGCAAAGAACGTCAATCTTCGTGAAGTTCAGTCGTGTGCACTGGACCGTGGAAATACGACACAAGATAACCAAAATACTATTGCAAATAGTCAAAGACCATAAAAAGGTAATTGAATTGAAAAATACCACAAAATGAACAAACTAGCTAATCAAAATGGAAAACCACAACACGTTTCCGTGAACACAAATGTATGTCGTCAACTAGTGTGAACTCCAGTAAAATCTGTGGCCTGGTCACATCCATAAGGGATTAAAACATGAGAATAAGACTAGACTGCTGCCAGATAGGTGCCATCTTGGTGCAGCTTCTCTATATGTATAGGCTGCATATTACAATAGCCAAAGGTTCTTAATCTGAAGAAAAAAAAATCATTGTATGAAAGTAAAACAAGTGAAGGTTCTGTGTTTGTAAATATCTCCCCATAGTTTCTGGGTTTCTTACTTTCTAACATGGACCATGTTATGTGCAGTTCTTAATTGGATGGACTGGTATCCAACACTCTTCTCCTTTTTACTGAGATAAACATGTCACTGCATAACAAAAACCTGTTTTGAAATGCTAAATAAAAACTACTGTTTTAAAGTTTAATATAAACACTACCTCCTGACAATCTGTGCTGTTTGTGGACCATCTGCTGGGTCTTCTGGAATAACATATTCTGTGGCTGACAGTTCTACTGTGCCATGTGGACTATCATTTGGTGCTATGGTCAGGATATACGTGTTCTTTTCTCCAATTCGTCCTCCATTAGTGGCATTCAGAAGAGTGATGACAATGTTCTGTTAAAAAAATGTGGATTGCACTAGATCTAATGATAACAAAGCATTATAACACAATCATAATAAAATAACTGTCTAAAAAAAAGTATAAAATTAATACTGTCACACATATCAGTTGTTGCTGTTGAATTAGAGCGTCAGAGCTGTTCCCTCTTTCACAGTCTTTCACAGTTTTCTTAGCATCATAGATGTTCTTCTGCAAACATTGTTGAGTTGGAATCATGAGCACTATCTCACCTCTCAGACATTCCATCTCATCTCAGCATGCAATAAGAAGACTGTTTCTTAATTTAGGCTCATAAGAAAGAAGCGGGGTGGCATGTAATGTATTCCACGTCATCCATGGACTCTTTTCCCTCCCATCCAAGGGCTCTACAAATGTACTGAGCTAAATTACTATGCTCTGGTTCTGGGTTTCCCAAGGAAAAGTCACATTCTCACAAAACCACCAATCAAACCAAGTCATCCATCCATTTAACAATTACTGGGTCCTTAGTAATGCATTCAGCCAGGAAAACATTCAGGTTAATACTGGTGTCCATGTTGTTTGCACAGACTAAAAGTGCAATACTTGGCGCTTACCATGTTTCACTACTAAAAGGGAAATTATAAGGTTTGGACACACTGGTGCAGTTATTCGATCCCTGAGCATTACCTTGTCAGGTTTAGTACTAAAAGATTACCATCCTATACCCAGGATGCACTACATGGAGCTGCTTCAGGTCTGGGTTAATGACCAGCCCTGAAACTCATGCATGAACATCGTGAATTTCAAAGCATCTGACATGTGAAAGCTACACCATAATATTGAGCGTGAACCTCATTTAAGCCAAATTCAAAATCAAGCACTTTTATTATCTAAGCACTTTAACAATGCAGCTACACTCTACTTAAGAGTGCTGTAATACTAACAGAACACTGGAGTGAAGAGCAACATCAGGGTCAGGTAAAACATACTGATCAAGACCACACCTCACTTCCTCATAGGGTTCCTGAAAATAGACTATTATGCAACAGTCTGGCCATGGCCAACAAGGTGGGGATTGACACTAATTCCAATATAGGTGAGCTTACTGAGGAGCATCGCATTGCACAGCAGTCAGAAGGACCCGGTCCACCTTCATAAGTATAACTTAGAATGTAAGAAGAGCCACTGTAACCTGACATCAAAGAAACATTATCAAGAGTTAAATGAACTCAGTATCAGTGGCATCCAACAACAACAAAACACAACATTAACCTGATATAAAACAATATAGCAACAATGTTTTTTTCTACATTTAGGAACCATTTTCAGTATAAATAAAATTGTGATCGAATATAATTCAATATAATTCATTACAATTATAATTCAATCACAATTTATTTACAACAATTTTCTTGGTTTTTACCTCAATTCCCTCAGGAATATTATCTGGCAGGACTGTCAAGCTGATTTTCCTGCTAGTATCATTGGTAACAAAGAAGAGAGAGCCTGACGCAGGTGAGACATCTTCTGATGCTGACTGTCCTAAAAATACATAATGTAACAATGTTTCATCAGTGCTGAACAAGACAGCAGTATAATAAATTTCCAGCATAATTATGCAACACAAAATGCACCAAATTTGTTTCATGCAATACTTCAATCTGTCGATCTTCAGTCCATTTGTGTCATTAGACGTCGTGGGGAGGTGTGACCTCCTTTATTTTATTTTTTTATGACAGGCAAAAATTTTGCTGGAGATATTTTTACCAGATGATCCATGTGGAAAAAATCACGGCCTCCACAGTGACTAAATTAATGTATTAAACTTACTGTACAATTGAAATACAATTAAAAGCAATAATTACATTTGTATACACAGTTGTATTCAAAATGACATTTCCACTTTTAGTCAATGAAACTGTTAAGTCTCTATGATCAGAAATAACATGTGCATTTTGCTATCTTTACAGGGAAAGAAAGAGTGAAAACACAGGAAATCATAAATGTCAATATCAAAACTCATTATGATCTGAATACATGTCTGATTAGCATAGTGGTAGAGCATTTGTTTTTCATGGCAAAAGTACAGGTTTCAACTATTGGTACAAGCCAGTTGACCCAGCTGTAAATGGGCACCTGGTTTATGGCTAAGGAAGGAAAGGCAGCAGCAAGGAATGAATCGGTCACCTCACCTCATACAAACTGTGGCTTAAAATACTGACGTCTTTAATACTTCATCCCATCTACTATGAGACTCCTTTACTTGAAAGAAAAAAAAAAGATGGAAAAGAAAATATATGTTAATTTCACCCTTTAAAGTGGCAGCCCAAGCAATTGTAACTATATCCATGAAGCCTCCTATTCTGGATACAGTTATATCCACTGTATATGCTTGTTGTTCTTCTTGCACAGTCTGACCACTGGATACAAACTCTGGTGAAGATAAGTTTGTTTATGACGATAAAAAGTTAATATTTTAAGATAACTGCATGATTATCTAGAAACAGATTATTGAAAATAAGTGAATAATTATTATAATAATTTGTTTGTCTTGACGTTAAGTCACATCTTACATTAGATATCAATAAATAAATAAATCACAATTACAATTTAATTCCATATTTATTTGTTCTATCTCATAGTAATTCACTTTATATATCATAGTAAACAGTGACCAGTATGGGGTGTAAGAATTTCTATAGGTCTCATCTAAATAATAAGAAATGACTGCAGCTAATCCAACCGAACCTTAATACTCTCTGTACAGGTACAGGTACTCTCTGTTTCCACAATTGTGGCTCTGACAAATGGCGATCAACTGGCACTAACTAACAAGTTCCCCCAAGTTTATGGAGATAAAATCTTAGACTATTGATGAGGTATACCATTCAGAAACCTCTGGCAGGGCAGGTCCTCCATTAAATGCACCAGATTCTGGAACTACCAACGCATAGAAAAGTCCTGATCCCCATTGAGACCTCGCAAAGGGAGTATCCCTGGTTAAACAAGGAACCCTGAGCAAGACCACAGTCTGGCCTAGCAGAATAAGCTGCTGAAGATGGAGGCAACCAGCCGAGAGGTGTACCCCAGCAATCAGGATGCCAAACAAATGTGCAGTATGAAAGTATCTATCTGCAAAACATTATGGCACTAGGCCTGTGATGGACAATCAGACAGGTACAGTGCTGGGCCTCTCAACTCAAAGGGTTCCACCCTTTAATACAGAAGACAACATTGCAGATATAGACATTATATTTTCGTGTTATTGTAGGTGGCTGTATTTTAAAAAACTTGTTATAGTCTAGTTAACTGGCGGGTTGCAGTAGCTTTCCTCACATCCCAAGCGTGCTGATGAAGGTGGACCGGGGTTGTGCTATGCTTGGCTTCATCTGCGTGTTGCTCACTACTTCGGGGAATCACATTGAACCCTCACCTCGTTAGCCAGGCTGCCATGAAAACAGCCCATTTCCTGACAGGGCTGCAAGGAAGCTGAGGTGAGGGTCTTGACTAGTGTATTTTGCCTGACCCTGACTAACATGTCTGATCAGTATGTTGTGCCTGACTAGACGTTAGTCTTCCTCCCAAGCAATACAATAAATTTGATTTTTCTTGCATTGTATTACTATTGTATTTGATAATTATGATGTGTTTTGTTATTTTTGTTTCGCACATGAAAGACAAGTTTTCAAAACTATAATTTCAATTATTGAAAAGGGTTAGACATAATGAACAACTGAAGAATCGTGTACTGAAGATAAATTTGACCAAAATCATACCCGTTTTTATGGATAGTTTACATTAAAACAATTAAACTTAAGAAAAAACTTAAATGTTAGTAAAAAATGCTGAAATTTAAATATTTCTCTAGAATAACTATTGTTTTTATTTCAAGCAAATTAGGGTGTATATCATTTTAGCCTTGACCTTAATATAAGCATAACTTTAGTCACATACCAAAAAGTCCATTTGGATCATCAGAGGGGAGAATTGTGACAATTGTTGATATTTGATCACCAAGGACAGCTCCTCCTGTTATCAGGTTTGAGAGCTGAATAGTAAATGTTTCAGAAAATTCTGGCACCCAATCATCAATAATCACTACTGGAACACGTCTGCTTGTTTCCCCAGATGCTAGATTAACAACTGGTGACAGTACCTTATAGTCCAAATTTTGCATAGCTGTGCCATCAATGACATTAAAAGCCACTGAAACCTGTCCAAATATAAAAAAATATTAACAACTTGTTTTGCAAATGAAAAGAATGAGACAAACTTTTTTTTTTTTGACTCATAAATTAAGCTATTAAGACTGTGGTTGAAACCATGTACTGACCTCACCAAATGTTCCACCAATCCGAACAACATTGACTGCAAGCGTTTGGCTTGTTTCTTCTACTGTTATATTTGAAGGCTGTAAAATCAGTAGACCACTAGCATTATCACTGTTTGAGATGATTATCTGTCCAAAAGTTTCTAAATCTTGGCCCAAGCGAGGTGAGGACAGAACTGAAAGGTAATGTATAATTTGTAAGTGTTTGACACGAACCACTAGCTAAACAAAATAACATTCGGAATGCATTTTTGACATTTAACTCAAACTTACTGACAAAATTTTTAAAAATTTGCATAAAGAATGTTTTGCTTATATGTTTATTTCTATGTATTATTTTTTTCAATCACCTTATTTCCAAAGCTGGAGTGTGTTGTACTATGTTTTGCACCTTATCTCCCAACGTGTTTGACTCCAGCACAAATTTGTAATGGGTTTAATTCCCATAGGGGTACCACCTTGTTGGATCATGAATCCAAACACATGATGCAAGTTTGATTTATGAGTCATGCCACTAACCACTACACTACGTCCACTATTCCTCGCTCCAATTTATGTATGTATATATTTATGCATGTACATACATATCCTGAGTGGTCTGCCGGGGTCTTTGTGTATGATAAGGACAAGAATAGCACCACTGCCTCACAGAGAGCATGCTGTAAGAGGCGACTAACTGTGTGACATGGCAGAACACCGGCCATAGTTAGGTGGTTTGTTTAGAGCAGCATAGATGCGCCTAACATGCTGTGGGTCTACTTTACTCTAGTGTTTGAGTCTATTAAGATGAACTTGCACATACGTGCACATCAGTTAACCACCCAACGCAGTGGAGTATTAAGCTGCTCAAGCCTAGCCCACTAAGCAGGAAATTCTTATTCCGGCTATATCCAGCTCATACTAGATCTGGGACATGCATAGGGGCATCTGCCCCTGTAGAAGTACAGGTTGACTAAGAACTAAGATATATATATATATATATATATATATATATATATATATATTTTATATATATTTACATGTATATTTTGTTGTTGTTTGTTGTTCAATGCCCACTATGAGTATGTTTACTCTTTTGTGCGTCACTGAAAAGGACATTATGTGGTGGGTTGTAGTAGCTTTCCTCAAATCTCAAACATGCTGATGAAGGTGGACATTAGTCCTCCGGCGGTTGTGCTATGCTTGGTCTCATCTGCGTGGTGCACACTATTACGGGGATCGTGTGTTTATGTATATATGTATGTATTTATGTATGTATGTGTTTCTGCATAAAAAAAATTAAGGGTAGATATTTTATTAACATACCACATGTATTATATATATATATATATATATATATATATATATATATATATATATATATATATATATATATATATATATATATATATATATGCACACACACACGAAGTGTGTTAATAAAATATCTACCCTTAATTTTTTTAATATTTTATTATATTTTATATAAATTTTATTATATATATATATATATATATATATATATATATATATATATATATATATATATTTATGTGTGTATGTATATATATATATATATATATACACACACAAGGTGTGTTAATAAAATATCTACCCTTAATTTTTTATGCAGAAACAAATGAAGCATGGGTCCTGTCATTCGGTAGGGAACTATGGGTAACCTTCATGTGCATGTGTGATTTTTTTTCCAGCAAGCAAATTGCGTCAGTCGCCAGCAGTCAGATTTCAGTCTCAAGTGTAGTGAGCACCCATAGGGTTTTCATTCACCATGAAATGACGGAAATAATTTAGCATTGGTGTTGCATCAAACTTTGCCAAAAATTAGGTGATGCCCGAGTGGAAACTATTGGGAAAATTCAACAGGCTTTCGGTGATGACCCAGAAACCAGCTGCAGTTGTCACAGTGAAGACATTCATTATCCTAGAGGCCAAAAATTGCAAGGCAAGTGAGCAGCAATGTCAAAGTGATGATGACCGTTTTCATTTACTCCTGTGGGGTTGTGCATCATGAGTATTCACCAAAAAGTCAAAACATTACCAAAGAGTACTACTTAGAGGTCATCTGTACCTTTGTGATGCTGTTCATTGCAAATGATCTGACCTGTAGACAATGACAACTTGGCAGATCCATTATGACAACCAACGCACTCACCCATCTTTGCACCTGATTCAGACATACTTGGCCAAAACAACATTCCTCTGGTTCGCCGGGCCCCTGATTTTCCCAACATGGCTAATTGGAATTTTTGGCTGTTCCCCAAGCTGAAAATTCTGCTGAAAGGGACTTGATTTGAGTCATGAGAAGACATTATGTGGAATGGGATGACCCAGCTATACCACATTTCCAAAGAGGCCTTTCTGAAATGCTTCCAACAATGGCAGGACCATTGGGAGAAGTGTGTGGAGTCCCAAGGAGAGTACTTTGAAAGGTATTAGCATTTTAAACCTCCAGGTGAGTAATTGTATATTTTCTGCCCAAAGTCGGATACTTTTTTTTAACACACCTTGCTTGTGTATGTGTGTTATGTATTTGTTGGTATGAAAATTGTTTACACTCCAACAAGATTTTTTTAATGTAATGGTTCCATACAGAAAGAATATCCGCTCATTAAAAAACAACAATTTAACCCTTTGAACTCGTGACACCCATATATTGGGGTGTATGTAAATACCCCATTTCCAGAGCCATCCGTTTGCCAGTGTGACAAGTGGACCTTTATTTTAAGGCCTATTTTGGGCTGTACCCCTTGGATATGGGCCATTATATAGTGATGTTTACACATAACACACATTTCCGGAAATAACAAATATGGCGGCGCAAATATTGAAGCATGTCTTCATGATGATCTTCATGATGAAAAGGGGTTTTGAAAATTCAGGAAATTACCATTCTAAAAAACAAACAGCAGAACAAGTTGTCGAAAGTAATTACAAGGATTTTGAGGTTGATAAATTGGGTTTAGATGGTGATTGCTCTGAAAATGTGTGATTTGGATTATCATTGATTATAATCAAGCCAGATCTGTTCCTCTGAGGATCAGATACTACGGTCCTGTGGGGTATCCCAGATAAAGTATCAAGCAAATTTAAAGATGATGAACTTCAATAAATATATTCCACTTTCTACTGCAGTAGGAACATTGGAGATTATCAGGTCAGTCAATTTTAAATAGAATAACTAAATTAGAGCACATAATATTATCATAGTAAATAGCTATCTTCAAATGTCTACATTGCGCTTATTTTCTCAGGAGCACAGGGAAATTAGATTTTACGGACTGGGTAGCCAGGGTTCAAAGGGTCAAACATAAATCTCCTTCTTCCAACAATGAAACTTACCTGGAGCTAGCTGTGCAGCCTGAACAAGTCTCACTCCATTTAGTCTTACAAATATACTCTCATCCTGCTCCGGTAGCTGATCATCTAATATATGGACCTTAAAGTCTGCAAGCTCTTGGCCTGGTCCAAAACTAAGGGTTCCACTTGTTGGATTAAAATCTTCAGTGCTTGCTCTAATCACTGGTCCAGGCAGGTAAAGGTATGTTTCACTTGGGTCTAAGGTAGTAAAGTCGACCACAACAGATCCATATTTACCTCCTAGTCTCTGGACAACTATATTAACATCTGTAAAAGAAAAAAAATGGAAAGTGTCATTGAAAGTCCTGACATTTGTCCTGAAAAGGATGTTGTGTCAAAGTTTACAGTGAGATTTCTGCACCTTTTGGCACGATACATCAATACATCAAATTTAAGTTTTAAATTTTTTTTGGAACTGGTTTTTGCCTTTTCCCTCTTATATCCCTAATTTCTAAGCCAGTTTGCGTGGTTGCAGTCTGTTTTCAGGGATGCCACTTGGAGGCAAGATAGGGTCTTGGCCAGTTGTGGATCACTGACCCAGGTTCATGCAGCTATGAGTCACTGGCTGCTGTCAGCTCATTCACTGTTAGATCTTCAGCACCAAATGTCAATACAAAATGTGGAAAGATACATTTAATTTCATACTAAATAATATTGTCAATTGGATATTAAATTAAAACTTCACCTTGAGATGCAAAATCACAGCTATTGAAATGTCGAAAGGTTGTATATTAAGTTAATGAGACCTTTTCTACAATTAATAAAATTACGAGCAGGTTACTATGTACCAGGTGTAGGTGACCTCTTGCAATAAGTTGCTTCATCTTTGCTAATCAATTTGCACAAGATTCTTCTATCCTATTTCAAAGAGTTGTTAATTTCTGCTTCTAATTACTTTTAAATGTGTTTTTTCAAGCCATAGCGACTCAGAATAATGGATGTCTTGATATGTCAACAGATGAGCCCATCCATATTTAGGGTCTCCTCTAAACATTTTTGTTACATTGGTATAGATTATGGTCTCTGTGCCACTTTCACACACCTGATATCATCATACAGTTTAGTTTTATTCTACTTTAATAGCTGTTTATAAATGTTTCTGCCTTACTAGTCATTACTTTTGTTGCTCATATGTTTCATAGTCTTAGGTAGGAAAAAACCTATCAGCTGATCTCTTTCAATTTCTATCTATTTCCCAAACACATGCAAATCACTATTGCCGCCTGCTTACCTATTTTGATGCATGTATTCATTCCTCTGCCTTTGCTTATGTTATTGTCAAAATATATGAATGTGTTTACATCCAATTTCGTGATTTCCAATTTACATCCAATCTTTCAATCAGCAGCATCTATTTTTATAATATTTCGTTTTTTCTACTGTGCATTTTCCTGTCTAGCTGTTGTGGCCTATGATCTAATATTTGCATTGTATCCTGTTTATCGCTCTCATTATGTGATAGATAAAAAAGATCTAGGTCATTGAACTGCTTTATAAGGGCTCACTTAACTTATTCAAGCCAATTCATTTTTTTTAAAACCAATGAGCTGACATATTATCTTTGGAAGTTGTGTACCCAAATTCATTAACTTTTTCACATAAATTTATAAATGTTTTCCCAGAAGGAATTTTATATTTTTTTTTTTCCAAATCAAAATAATTTTTACTGTTGCAATTCAATTCTAAACAGTTTAGTACCATACAAAAAATATGACATTTCAGTAAAAAAATGAAAAAACCTTCACTGAAGATAAATAGGTCACAGCTATATGATACTGCACTTGAGTTTTACATCTTTTTAAAGTGCATTCAGAGGTCCAAAATATTCCAGAGTAAATGAGTTAACTCTACTTCTAGTGGTTGATGACTCTATGGACAGCTGGCGTGTGGTAAAAGAACAACTGGCCATACACAGCTGCGGTTCAAAGACGCATATAAGTGAGACATGAAGGCTCTGGATTTGAATCTGATATCTTGGGAAGACATAGTTGCAGACCAATCCAAATGGAGAGGTAACCTGAACAGCCACCTGAGGATGGGCGAAAATAAGCTCATGCAACACAAGGAAGTGAAGATACAACACCGAACGGAAAAGGAAAACCAAAAACTCAGTAGAGAGTTGCTACTCCAAGGGGGCATCAATCTATAGTCATAGTCAGACATGACTGAAAAGAGGCTACTACTATTCACTTGTACTGCAGTTCTTTTCATTGTTGACGTGTAGCCATTATCATATAATATAGACTAAAGATATAGTAAAATGTTGACACTGAAGTAAAATTATATGTATTATTTGTATGAATTTACCTTGGTCAGCTTCCTTTACACTTTTTGGTCTAGAAGCTGAGGTTATTATAAACTTTCCATAAGGATCATCATTCGCAGTTATTATAACTGTGGCTGTTGTTTTCAGAGAATCACCAAGCTGACCCTGCAATAATTAAAATAACAATAAGAAAATGAGTCTGCCATACAAAACTAATAATCAATCAATCAGTAATATTAGGCTACTTGCTTGTTTCATTCCACTTGTTATCTGGCCTCTGACATGTCCATCGACCCATGACTAGTTCTTAACACTATCCAGCTACGTACCTTTTATTAATCATTTATGTGTTTATATCTCTATATTATGTATTCACCCATTCCGCTATAATTCATTAGCTCATATTTTTGTAGCTTGTTTCTGATGAAGGCCTTCTGGTCATAACATAGGTTTGGGTTTGTTTCTGTTTTCATCTTAGCGGTTGGTAAATGACCAAAACTATCAAGTATTTTTACACTTATTTTAATTCATGGTGCTGTCACAGCCTTACCTTATTTTTAAAAGTAGACAGACTGTATATAAATCCCTACTTAATTGCAACAATTTACTCACTATAGCAAATATTGTTAGCAATCTATACTGAGGAACATATTTCATTGTAAATCAATCAAAAGAAATGTGGAAAGATATGTCAACCTGATACAAGTATAACATGATGAAACTGGACATTTATCAGGAGCAGATAAAAGAACAAATGTAGAAAATAAGCATCCTGGACACCAAAAAAATGTATGCATATTTTATCAGTTCATCAAAAGTAAATAAATGTCAGTCTTCAGACTTTGCCCAGGCATACAGATTGATACAGTATCCATTCAACAAGCTAAACATATGGACTGCTAATGAGTACTACAACTGTAGCACTATAAAATGTCAGCTGAACATTAGCTGTAATAGTGCACGACCTATAGGGACAAACAAAGCATATTTGGCCATCATTAGGTCTATTCCTGAATAATCATAGAGAAGATACTAATAACCTCAGACTGGCCACTACTTCTTCAGATATAATCAAGTAGACATTTGGAAGCTTAAGCAGAAGAAGTTAATCATCTTAATGTTGACAAAAACCATCAGCTAACAGAGAAGAAAACAAATATTTCAATATCACCAATCGTTGTTCACAAATACTAAAATTATAGCAATGCAGTTGTTGTTGTATGTCCACAGATAATGAAGTGCTATCCAGAGCCATCATGTCAGGTATTCATGCACTTTTGTACAAAAGCCCAACTGAGATTAGCTGGCCACATTGCTTGAAGGTCGAGCAAAAGACTTCAAAAGAAGCTCCTGCATGGTGAACTGAGTGAAGGAGCTCAATCACAGGGAAGTTAACAAAAAATGTTTCAAGAACAGTCTGAAGGAGTCCCTTAAGTGCTGTCAACTGGAAATTAACACCTGGAAAAATCTGGTTCAAAATGATTCAACCTAGAAGAATGCTGTCACAGATGGTGTTGCAACCAGCAAGAGCATCCGTGTTCAGGTAGCCCAAGATAGACGTGCAAATTATGAAGTCTAGAACAGAGGGAATACTAGTGGCAGCTGCGGATTATGTTTGCCCATTCGTGTCATAGAACTTTCCACACTCGCATTGGCTTGATCAGTCACAAGCGCACTCACATACTCAAGAATGCAGTGTGATATGGGATGGTGTTTGAGGTCCTCATCAACGATGATGCACACATTTTTTATTTATTATTATGCCCACAGTATGTTTACTCTTTTGTGCCCCCTGAAAAGGGCATTAAGTGGTGGTTTGCAGTAGCTTTCTTCCCATTCCAAACATGCTGGTGAAGGTGGGCTGGGGTCCCCCAGACAGTTGTGCTATGCTTGGCTTTATCTGTGTGTTTTTCACTACTATGGGGATCACATCGATCCTCCACCTTGTTAGTTAGACTGCCATGAACCAGCCTGTTTCCAAGGAGAACTGTGTAGAAGTAAGGTAAGGTGTCTTGGTCAATATATTTCACCTGAGCATGACTAACATTGTCCAATCAGTATGCTTTGCCTGACCAGACGGTAGTCTCCTGTCCCCAGCAGTGCAGTCAAAGAGACTAATATCATGCTGAAACATGTCATACAAGACAGGCTGATATTGTCATAGATCTTACCCCTGATGTCAACAGTAGTTTCACAAGAATGGTCTCATCAAGCTCAGGAATAGTGTCACCTCGAATCTGCAGATCAAGGGAATGATTCATCTCTCCTGGTTGAAAGGTCAATACCCCTGATTGGTTAATTATATCCAAGCCATCATCCTCATTTTCCTGCACTTTCCATGATACCTTTGCAGTGCCAATGGAGCCAGCAAGTCGTAAAACCTTATATGATAGATTAAAGAGTATTTATATATGTATGTATATTTATATGTATGGACGTATGTTTGTATGTATGAACGTATGTTTGTATGTATGAACGTATGTTTGTATGTATGAACGTACATTTGTATGTATGAACATACGTTTGCATGTATGAACGTACACACAAACGTACTATGTATGTATGTTTGTAGGTACATAATGATGTTTATACGCACATAATGTACGTACGTACATACAAATGTACATTTAATGTATGTACATACATACAAACGTACAAATGTACGTACGTACGTATGTATGTACATATGTACATTTGTACTTTTGTATGTGTGTATATAATATAAGAGGACGATGATTCAATAACCCATGAAAAGTAATTAGAAGCAGAATTAAACAGTTGCATGAAAAAGGATGGAAGAATCTGTTGGAGATTGTCCAGGCTAACATTGCTGATTGGCAAAGAAGAAGTAATCTAATGCAAAAGGCCATCTACATCTATTACATAGTGACATAATTTCACCACATATATATATATATATGTTAGCCTGGCTAACACGGTGAGGGATCAATGTGATTCCCGTAGTAGTGAGTG
The DNA here is from genome assembly GCA_036924085.1 of Ariolimax columbianus. Lineage (NCBI taxonomy): Eukaryota > Metazoa > Mollusca > Gastropoda > Stylommatophora > Arionidae > Ariolimax > Ariolimax columbianus. Next base: position 57,985,274 of record JAVGWX010000001.1, on the reverse strand, counting down.
ACACGCAGATGAAGCCAAGCATAGCACAACTGCGTGGAGGACAACGATCCTACACCCTCCAAAGTGATTGACAGGGAAGGAAACCTATGCTGCTACTATATTTACTATATTTTTTACTATATGCAAATTTATGCTTTCAAATGAACTGAGTTAACAAATACAAGAAAACAACTAATCTTGAGCTTAATCATACTGATATGATGAATATGGATATTTGTTTGACCCAAAAACTGTGCAATAGCCAAGACTAGTGATAATTATAATCAGATTAGAGAACAATCTGATAATCTAAGAGACCCATCTAATACGATCTAGATTTGAAATACTCTAAATTCAATTTGCTCTTATTTGTGAAGCAGAAACCATAGCAAAAATGTGAAACATAAAATGTGAAGAAGCCTCTGAATTATGATTAACAGAAAGACTCTCAGAATATTAAGTGATAAACATAAGTGATATCTAAGTGATACACTTTTTTTAAATGCTCTAAGAAGAAAACATTTTTAAAAACCTAGAAATATTAACATGATTGTAGTTTAACAATTAAATATACAAATTGTGGTGAAAGTGGAGATAGAAAAATAAAGAAGATAAAATAGAGAAAGACAAGATTGACAGTGTAAAACAGTGAATAAGACTATACTATACAATCCTCTGCACTAGATTTAAAGAGATAGAGAGAGAAAAACAGAGATAAGAATGACCATCTTTGCTAGTTTACTTCTCAACAGTTTAAAAACACTTAAAAGTTGATAATAATTATGAAAGTGTAATCAATAAAATTTCATACGCAGATCCTGGCGGCCCAGAAAAAAAAAAGGATCTCATAAAAAATGAAATAATGAAGTACAATGAGAGTCACTGAAGTAACTACTACTGTAAAATGTACCTGTAAACTAACACTGTTAAATCCATCATCACCATCTTCTGATACCCGAATACTGAGAGAGTTATCTGCAAATTGGAATATGCCAAAAGCCCCATCGGATGCTTGAATAGTAACAGAAACTTTTGAGCCTTGCCCCAATGCTGCTCCTCCAGAGGGGCTGAACAGCTCCACTTGAAATTTTTTCTCCGCCTCTGGCAAACTGTTGTCTTTAACAGTGATGTTAACAAAGGCATAGTTTACACCAGGTGCCATTGTGATGCTGCCCACTCCACCCTGTTGACATTCAGTAAGATAATACAATCAACTTTGTACTTTTATCTGACATGGTTGTAATAAGTAGTCTTGACATTTATATCTTAAAATTAATGTTTGTTGTACAAATTTCAGTTCAGTTCATTCTGTGACCTCTTGAGATTGTTGGGGTACCCCTGCTGACACCACCACAATCCTGCGCCATCCCTCTCTGTCTGCAGTTGCTTTTGTGCCTCCTCGGGTCGTAGGTTAGTCCATTCATGAATGTTGTCTTCCCATCATTTTCTCGGACGTCATCGCCTTCGCTTGCTCTGTAGTATGGTATTTTCAAGTTAATTGGACCTCAAGATGTGGCCATACCAAGTCAGCTTTCACCTATTGATCATTGTGAGGTCGACGTGCAGTCCACTAACATTCTCGATTCTATGCCGTATTTCATGATTTGTGATACAGTCTTTGTAGGTGATTTTTAGGAGTCTTCTAAAACATATCTCCATGGTCTGGATTCTTCTCTGTAATAGTCTATGTTTCGTAGGAGTAGAGGAATATCGAAACAACCAGTGAGGGCATTAGTCTGACCTTTAGCAATTAAACATTGAATGTATTCATTATAATGTTTATCATCAATAATGTACTGACTCATAATGTAGAAGCTATAAATTCAGATTTCTATTAAGCAGAAAACAAAATGAAATGTAACATTAATTATTCTTGCAGATTTAATTTAAACATTTTATCCAAACTTATTTATGATGAGATGAATATCAACTTCAGCAAAAAGTCCATACATCAAACCAAACAAAATCCGTACACCGAGCCAATCCATTTGCCAGACCAACTAAAATCCACATGCCAAACTAACTAAAATCCATACACCAGACCAACCCAAAATAATACAGCACAACAACCAAAATCCATAGAACAGAAAAACCAAAATACATACACCAGATTAGCCAAAAACCATAAAAATGAGAGGAAAAGCCATAAATTAAAACACACGCACGCACGCATACATATACATACATATATATATATATATATATATATATATATATATATATATATATATATATATATATATATATATATATATATACACAAAAAAGAGCTTCAAATGAAAATCTTAAAAGTGGGATAGAAATTAGAAAAATTATGCCTTTGTATTGTAACTTATTAATATGGTTAGTAAGGATGTCAAGAGTGTCCTGCACATTTTATCACAATGCAGACGGACAACAAATGCTATAACTGCAGTTCAAAAATAGCCGCCCCACTACTGACATGCACCAAAAAAGAGCAGTGTTCTGTTTTCCCTTTTTTTGAGCAGCAAAAGTGTGAGACATATCAAAATGCATCGGCGAATGAAGGTTCAGTACGGTGATAAATGCCTTTCCTTCAGTCAATTGACAATTTCCTTTATAAGGCAGTCAGCGGCTGTAATAGACTCTGGAATCACTACTCAAGGTGTGCCTGAACCGGTCGTGAACAGTCACAGAACTCATGCCATTTTGAAACTTCCTGTTCCACTCATACATTATTTTGAAAAGGCAAATCCTATCAGTTTCTAACAATTAACCACTTCTTAGTCATTCAAATGGGGAGGAAGACTAACGTCTGGTCAGGCAAAATATACTGATCAGACATATGTTAGTTAGAGTCAGCCAGGGTCAGGCATAACATACTGGCCAATACCCTCACCTCGGCGTCCTAGTAGTCCTTCCTGGAAATGGGCTATTTTCATGGCAGCCTGGCCAACGAGGTGAGGGATCGACGTGATCCCCGTAGTGGTGAGTGACACGCAGATCAAGCCAAGTATAGCACAACCACCTGGAGGACCCCGGTCCACTTTCATCAGCATGCTCAGGATGTGAGGAAAGCAACTGAAACTCGCCACTTAACGTCCTTATCTGTGCGCACAAAAGAGTAACCTACTCATTGTGGGCATTCGCAAACAACAAACAACAATAGTCATTCAAATAACTTCACAATATCACATAAGCTAATACATTCTTCGTAACTGACACGTACCAAATGATAAGATGTCATTATTTAATTTGAACACAGACAATACAAATCAAAATCTCATGGCTATATAACAGGACTGGATGGAATGAATGGTACAGCAGTATGCAAAAAATTCTAATTTAGTGGCAATATTAAATTTGTGAGGAGATGTTTGTGGATGTCTAGGAACAAAGAAAAAAGCAAAAACCTGTAATTTTTAACAATGGGAATTGAGTAAAACTGATTACCAACTAAAGATGTTACATAATTTTTTTATCATTCATAAAACAATTTTTATAGAAAAATGAATAACACTTACAATTCAATGAGTACACAGAAAAGAGCAAATGTAAACAGAAAGAAAAATGAGGGGGAGGGAGGGGGGATGGAGTCTTAGTGGTCTCTGGATAATGAGATCGGACTCACGTGTTCAGTGTCGAGCACGTTAAAAATTCTGTGGCAGTTAGAAATCTAAAAGAGTAGGCTTAACGGTCGTTGCCCGACCAAATTCAAAATTTGTAAATAAAAATCTACCCAATTATTTGTACCTTCCCCCAGGTCTAGTAAGCTAAAGGAAGTTTAAAATACCTACTATGAATAGTCGATAACCTTTGGCTACCTGGCAACAGATATTAACACATTCCGGATTGAATACCAGGATTCCAAGTATTAAAAGAAATGAAGAGAAATGCCAGTTTAATTTATTTCACTGCTCTTCAGCTATTACAGCAAATATATATATATATATATATTGTGCATATACTATACATTATATCTCAAAGTAAAGGCACTTGTCTCTCAAGAAACAAAAGAGCAAAACTGTGTGATTTAGAATACCACAGGTTTCAATTGTCCCCTGATCTCAAAGAAGGTAAGACAAGCATCTAATCATATTGGAGATTGAAGAAAAACATGGAGATCTCATGCATGCATGCATGCATGCATGCATGCATGCATGCATGCATGCATGCATGCATGTATGTATGTATGTATGTATGTATGTATGTATGTATGTATGTATGTATGTATGTATGTATGTATGTATGTATGTATGTATGTATGTATGTATGTATGTATGTATCTATCTATCTATCTATCTATCTATCTATCTATCTATCTATCTATCTATCTATCTATCTATCTATCTATCTATCTATCTATCTTTATATATATATATATATATATATATATATATATATATATATATATAAAGCCAAACACCGCAAAGTAACAAAATATTCAAATTTGTTTTTCTACTGAGTATAAAAAAAGAAAATAAGCTAAAGTATATGCATAATGATAATTATTTTCAAACTCTGTGATCTTACCTGAAGCTGTTTTGTGATGAAAAAAAATAAAGCTATTAATATGTTTACTAGCTATATTATCGTTATAATACAGTTGGGTGTAAAAATCAGCAAAATAGATAAAGCACTTATCTCTTCAAGAAAAAGGACTGTTTTTTACCCAACTGAGTCAAAATTTAAAGAGAAGCTCAAACATCTGTCGAGCTTATCAACAGAAAATCTTTGTATGTGACGTTTAAAAGTCTTCGGAAACATCTCATCTCCAAGGCCTGTTTCCTTCGCTGAAGATCAGCTGTAACTGTCCATGTCTCACAAGCAAAGAGGAATATTGACAGGACCAATGTACTCTTTGAACTGATTTTAGTACACAGTGCTAACCGTTGATCTTGTCAGATTTTGTTAATCTGTGCAAACGCAGCTATTGTCTGTGCTATTCTGGCCAACACCTCACATTTTGATCCTTCATCACTGACAATTGAACCCAGATATTTAAAACGGTCAACCACTCCTAGTTCCTGGCCATTAGCTTTTATCCTACTGTTAAAGCCCTCGACGTTGTTGGTCATTAAATTTGCCTTTCCAGCGTTTATCTCCATAGCATAGTTTCATCAAACCTTCTGACCTATTCCTGGAGTTCTGCTTCTGAACCCGCCAATGTCATCTGCAAAATGAAGGTTGGTAATTGTTCCGCCCCCGATCTTGACAGTACCAACGTGACCTCCAAGTGCCTCATAATTCCCTCAAGGAATATATTGAAAAGAGTTGGAGAGAGTGTACAACCCTGTCTCATACCAACTGATGTGTGAAACCAGTCCCCTCGCCTCCCATTCACTAGAATTGCACTGGATGCTTTGTCATACAGGTGTTCAAGGACCTTTTTAATATTTCCGTTGATTTTATACATCCTGATGGTTGACCATAGCGCTTTATGCCATACATTATCAAACAGCTTCTTAAAATCAACAAACACATGATACAGTTTTTGCTGCTATTCTAGGTATTTCTCGCTTAGCAGCCTTAAATTAAATATCTGTTCTGTGGTGCTTCTTCCCTGTCTGAACCTTGCTTGCTCCTCAGCAATGATGTTCTCTGATTGGGGTTTCAATTGGTCGAGGATTAATCTAAGCATGACCTTGCTAGGGTGGCTGATGAGGCTTATTGTTCTGTAATTTTGACACAGCTTTAGGTTTGCTGACTTAGGTAATGGTATAATCATTGATTTTGTTCAAAAGTACGGCGAGTGTCCGGTTGCCCATATTGTGTTGGAGATGTGTGTCAGGCCTTCCACCACTACCTCCTAATCTGCCTGTGAGAGCTCTGCTTGTAAATTGTCCACGTCAGCCGCCTTCCCTCTTCTCAATGTCTTTACCGCTGCAGCTACCTCTTACTTCACTATCAGTTGGTCATCCTCTATAGTTGTTGGTGTTGGAGGGATTGTTTTCTCAGATTTGTTCCATCCCTCATAGTTGTATAACTCAGAACAGTACTCTGTCCATCGTGCCAGTACGTCATTGTCCTCAATAAGGCACTTGCCGCTTTTATCCTGGATCATAAAGTTCCTGCTTTGTCTTGGTCTTATCAGTTCTTTGACCACCTTGTATGCTCCTTTAGCATCATTTCTGCTTAATCTCTCTTCGATGTTTGTACATTGCTCACATATCCATGCTTCTTTCGCATCTCTCATCTTTTGTTGTATCACTTTCTTGACCTCTTTATATCTGCCGACCTCATTAGGTGGATGTTTTTTATTTTTTAGTGACCTTCTTCTATCACAAAGGCCTAGAATTTCTTTGGTTATCCATCGCTTCTTTTTTATTTGGTGGCACCTCAGGATCTCTGTTGCTATATCTATTAGTGCTGAGTTAAGAGAGACTGTTACTGTATCGATATCCAGTCCCTCTCTGAGAGCCAACAGTAGAGTAAATCTCCCTCCTATCCTTGATTGAACGCTTCGATGATTGTTGGATCTTTTAGTTTGTCCAGGTCAAACTTTAGTCTAGTCACTTCTTTCTTTGCGACTCTCTTCAACTGCAGATGCATAGTCATCATAACAAGATCGTGGTTGCGTCCTATATCTGCTCCGGGAAAACTTATCATTTTGTCAGTGTTGATGCTAGATATAAACCTCCTCTGGACCAGTATATAATCAATTTGGCTGTGCACTTCATTGTTTGGGTCATGCCATGTCCAGCGTCTAGATGACTTGTTAAACCCGAATGTGTTTGCTACCAACAGCTTATTGCATCATGCAAATTCTAGAAGTCTGAGGCCGCGGTAACTAGTTTCTTTGTTTCCGTATGGGCCACATGTTCCCCTCCAGTCATGGACTGCATCTTCTCCAATTTTTGCGTTCCAGTCCCCCTGAACTACCAATATGTCTTTTTTTGGCAATTTGGTTATCAGACTCTGAAGTTGATCATAGAATGCTTCTATTTCACAATCTTCATAGTCTGCAGTGGGTGGGCAGCACTGTATTATCGTAATATTAAACGGTGCTGCCTTTAGCTATAAGATGATAAAATGGCTAGATATTGGACAGTAACCCAATATGCATCTGGCTGTGTCTTTATGTTTCAGTATCCCCACTCCATGTAAATGTTTGTCCTCCATGATGCTGAAGTAGAACTTGTGGCCCTCCTCCATGATAAACTCACCAAAGTTTTTTTCATCTAGCCTCATAAATACCCAGGATATCCCACCAGTAGTTCTTCATTTCGCGTGTTAGCTCATTGATTTTACCACATGAGATCAGTGTTCTGACATTCCATGTTTCTATTATGAGTTTGTCATTCCTCAGCTTTATGGCTCTACCAGTAGCACACTTATCAGCTCCGCCGACGTGTGGGTCGGCAGGCGCGGTCATTGTTAACTCGAGCTGCGCGCGCTGCGACCGAGCCGGTACAGTTGATTGTGATTGTGTCTTCATAAGTGAATCTTCGGCAGTTGTCTCTTGGCGGAGCCCATCTCCTCTCCAACCCGGTGCGAGCCAACATCTGCATCTGATCTGGAGGAGCCAGTCTCCCCAGGCAAGCCATTGCCTCATTTGCCTACAGCCTCGTGGCCATAGTTTCCCAGTGTGTATGCCTCCAAATCTTATGCAGTGCTATACCAATGCAGGCTTAGGTCTTTTGTCAGTACATCTTGCCATCACATAGGTGGGCGGCCCAGTGGACGTGTACAGGCATATGGTCACTAAAACGTTCTACGTTCTACATGTCCATCTATTGTCAGGCCTGCGTATCACATGCCCAGCCCAATGATGTTTGTGTGATATAACTGCTTCCACGATGTCCCAAAACAAAGTTTGATGTTGAATTTTTTTGTTTAGGATCTTATCTCGCAACATAATTTTTATCATGCGCCGTTCCATTGCTCTCTGAGTGACTCTGAGCTTCTCTGCATCTGTTTTGCGCAAGTTCCACACTTCGTATCCGTAAATCCTTGCTGGAATTGAAAGTGTGTACTCTTGCTGTGGTGCCTTTTATATCTTGGAGTATTTATTAATGAGAAAAAACCTATTATCATTCAATGTTATGCCATCCATAGTGGTGATGATGACTATGATGTTGATTTGTTCTATGAAGACCTTGAACAGCTCCTATGCCTACCTGCCTATAAAAAGATTATTCTTGGTAGCTTCAATGCCAGAACTGGCCCCAAACAAATAAACGAGCACTATCTGGGAAATTATTCAGACGACCAGAGAAATGATCGAGGAGATAATCTAGCCATCTTTGCAGAAACCAACAAATTGTTTGTGATAAAGGATACTTACATACTTTTTTTCTTTTATCTAAATTGCAATAAATTAATTAACAAAAACCTTTTTGCTCAATTACACACCAAATCTTTCTGTACTTGTGGTTAACCTGTCCATATCTGTTGATAGTTTATCTGACATATAGTTTCTATATGATTCTTTATGTCTAACCCTACCAAATTACCTCCTTCTGCATGCTTGGCAAGCTAGTATTTTTATTCTTTGCTCCTGTTCCAGGTCCTGTTAACACATGAGTAATATCTAAATAATATATTAACACTTTAATTTATGATCTGGTAGAATATATTTTGTGTCTTCCACACTGTCATGCTTTACTTTTGAGAACAGTTGTATAATGAGTCACTCGCTTCAAGGTCAGCTGGAATATACTGATAAAGACACTACCGCACATTGGTGCTTTGCACCTGGAGACAAGCTGGGATGTAGCAGCCTGGCCAATGAGGTAGGGATTGTCACTGTGGTCCTTTTAGTGGTAAAAAAGCTAAGTATTACACTTACAGGTTGGACAGCCCAGGTCCAATTTCTTCAGGCACTCCGGGACATAATAAGAGCTACCACAACCCACCAATAGAGAAATACGACTACGAAAGTGAAGCACAGAGTACAAGTTGCTTCGGAAAACAATATAAGAACAGTCACTTTTGAATTTTTTATATTATTTTCCATAATTCCAATATTAATTATAAATGAAGAGATACATCGATAAGTAAGTAAATTCCTTACCACATAATCAGGAGGAGACTTGCCCTCACTTAATGCTGTTATATCCTGTGTTCTCCATTCTGCTCGAACTGACCCAATTAATCCTTGAGCTCTTTGAACTATCAAAGATACCATACCTCCCTCTTCACTCACATTAACCTGTTAGATAAGATAAAAGAATGTTGAATTAGCTCTTTATGTATTAATTAATGATATACAGGCACTGCTTTTTTCATCAGGGGCATTATTAAAATGTGCAACATCGTTAGGAACTGCATAGCTCAAGTCTGACACATTCTTATGAGGAGTGTAAATTATAACATTAAACATGCCAGAATGCCATGCATTATAAAAGAAAACATTTTGTAAAACTCCAGTTATCTTTTCCAAATAAGAACAAGCTTTCAAATGACAATCTCTTGTAACAAATAAATTGGAACAGCTTCCATTCCAAATCATGGAATGTTTCAGCCTACCCAGCAGTAAATATGTACCTTGCTTTCAGTTAAGAAATAGGAATTTAACTTTACGTAACGTTTTTGTACTGGTTTATAAGACTCATCAGAGTCTGTACACAATCAGTTACACTCGCACTACCCTGCTCTAAAAGCTATGCGTATCCAATCTATTCTTAAATGCATTTCTGTTTCTGTTTCTAAGAATCTACGTCACTGCACTCCGGGCATACCCATAGGTGCTCAGTCTCTCTCATCAAATGGCGCAGGGTCTGGATGCTGATAGTCCCTGTAGCTCGCTGGTTGTACACTCTCCTGTGCCGTTCTCTCATGCACCCCACTCCGCTTGAACCTTGTTTAATGTCGAAACTTTGCAGTCTGTGGATTGCTGCTTCATCTATTGCAGTGTCCTCATCCAGCAGGTGGTCATTGATTGATTTCAACAGCAGCTATCCATTCGTACCTAAACCATCCCTTATGTACTTTCTGAAGTACGGCTTGTGCATCTGTCACGATGACTGCCTTTGTTATTAAAGTCTCAGATATCCATTTCAGTGCTGAGGTCACTGCTTCCGTCTCCATTCTCATACTGGAGGTTGTTGACATGTATGCCCTACTGCGTTCAGCAACAACCTCTCCTCTCACTGTGCACGACTGATCCGTCGGTGTAAATGACAGTGTCACTCTCCTGGGTGTTCTCAATTATCAGTTGATTTACTTCGTGCTCTGCTCTCTCGTTGTTCCGTTCTCTACATTCCTTGCCTAAGGTTATCTTAAATGCATTAACTGTCCCTGCCTCCACTACCTCCTAGGGCAATGAATTCCAAGCATTCACTGTTCTCTGACTAAAAAAATATTTCCTAATATCCAATCTGCACCTTTCATTAGTTAATTTGTATCTGTGCCCTCTTGTTCTTGTTGGTGGTTGCATTTTGAAAAACTTGTTTGACAATCACTTCCTTACTCCTATGTTTAATATTTCTTTTTATCATACCTAACATTGCATTTGCCTTATTCACTGCTATCTGGACTTGCTGACTTTACCTGTATGCTCTATTATAACCCCTAAGGTCGATTTCCTTAACTATCATTCTAATATTGTTCTCGACCATTCTGTAATTATGTTCCAAATTGGATCTACCCATGTGGAAGACTGTACATTTATCTATATTAAACTCCATTTTCCATCTCACAGACCATTTTATTTTAATCTAAATCTCACCTCAATATATCCACTTCTGCTATAAATGAGACACTCCTACATAGTTTTGTATCATCTACAAATTTTTCAATCATGGATCCTATATTAATGTTCAAATCGTTTATATAAATCAAGAACAATATTGGTCCCAAAACCGAGCTCTGTGACACTCCACTTTTTACTTCACACCACTTAGAGTACTAGTCATTTATGCCCACTCTCTGCCTTTTTCCCGTTAACCAACTTTCAATCCATTCTGCAACCTCCCCACCTATTCTATGTGATTTTAACTTTTTAAATAATCTTCTATGAGGCACTCTATCAAAAGCCTTTGCAAAATCTAGATAAATAACATCCACTGGTTCACCCTTATCTTTCATTTTAGTAACCTCCTCTATGAACTCCAACAGATTTGTTAAGCATGATCTCTATCTAGTAAACCCATGCTGACTATTTCTGATTAAATTAAACAAGTCTAGATGCATTACAATGTTCTCTTTGATTATTTACTCTAATAATTTACAGACTATGGTCGTTAAACTTCCGGTCTATAATTAGCTGGATCTAATTTCTTTCCCTTTTTGAATAAGGGAATCACTCCTGCATCTTTCCAATCTCTTGGAACAATCCCTTTTGCAAGTGATTGAGAAAATAATATAGCAAATAGTTGTACTAGTTGGTCTCTAATTTCAAATAGCATTTTTGGATGGATACTATCTTGACCTGAACATTTATCCACTTTCAACCCATCCAATTTTTTAAAAACCTATTTCTCGGTAATACAGAATGATTTTAATTCCAATATATCCATTTCACGTTTGAAAATATCTAGACGCTCTGGTATCTTGGAGCAGTCTTCTTTTGTGTAGACTGTGCCACAGTATTGATTTAGTAGATTAGCTGTCTCCCTATTTTCTCTTATTATTTTACCTGTGATATCTATGAGAGGGCCTACCTTGTCTTTCACTCTGTTTATTTCTAACATAAGAAAATAAGCTTTTACTATCAGTCTTGCTCCTATTAGCAAGTTTTTTTTCCAAAGTATTTTTGCTGCCTTATTCACTTTCTGAGCTATGTTCTGCTTGTCCAAATATTTTAAATGTTTTTTTTTTATTTACCTGCCTTTATATTTTTTCCATGCTTTATTTTTAGCTCTTCTACATTTAACTACAAATCTAGTTATCCCCTTTATATGCTTGGTGTTTACCTCCCTACACAGAACACACTCCACTTTTAGTTCTAAAATTGTTTTGAAACTCTCCCACTCTTGTTCAACATCTGTACCTCTGACAATAACTTTCCAGATTATGTGGCTGGCTGTCTCTTTCATCTTCTATACTTCTGTCTTAGAGTAGTTGTATGCTTGCGAGTTTATATTTACATCTCTCCTCGATATAAGATCCCAATGGATGATCTGATGGTCACTTGAGCCAAACAGTTCCCCAACGATAACGTTTTCAATTATATTTTTCTCTGTAGTAAATATTAGGTTGAGTATGTTTTTGCCTCTGGTAGCTTCCTCTACGTGCTGAATCAAAAAAATTGTCAGTTATGCACTTAGCAAAAGGATTAGACTGCAAATGTTTTGGCCATATTCCATTTTATTTCATGAAAATTAAAATCCCCCATTAATAATAATTTCCCTACACTAGCCTTTTTAATGTTACTAATTAGCTCTTCATCTTCCTCTTTTGTACTTGAAGGACATCTGTAGCATTCTCCAACCACTGTTCTTTCACCATCACTATCTATTACTCCCCATACACTTTCAGTTTTATTGCCAGATGATAGATCATCTTGTAAAGTTACATTTACTCTTATTTGCACAGTATAATAAAACACCCCCTCCCTTAGCCTTGTTCCTAACTACCCTATCCTTCCTTAACATTGTATATCCCTCTATTTCAAGTTTACTATTATAAATGTCCATGATTCTGTTAATCCTATTAAATCTGGCTTTTCTTCCTCTACATACAGTTCCAATTCCTCTTGTTTATTTACTATACTTCTAACATTTGCATAAAAACATTTTAGAGTACTGTATTGTACACTACGACGCAATGCATATTCTTGTGTTGTAAGCACGCAAAGGTAGTTGATCAGGTTACATTCTAATGAGATGACCGTGGTATTGCATTTTTTGCCTTGAGATGTATGCAGTACAAGAAGTTGTTCTTATTTCCCTTCTACTTAGGACAAAAATAGCTTTTCTTAGACAATTCGTTTTGCATGTTGCAATTGTCCTCTTCTGTGCCTTAGATAAGGACTACATTTGCCATTGGTAGCACAAAGTTGGTAATAATAGCAGTCCATTGCAAAGCGATGATGACAACAGCAGTCAGACATTTTGTGTTGCACCTCACCGGTGAGTCCAGAGGTGGCTGTATAGTCTAATTCTGATAGAAACCCATTCCACATATGTAGCATTTAAGGTCAGAATTGGACATGTGAGTGTCAGTTGTGTCAGCGATTTTATGTGCTTCGGAGGCCTGGCATTCCTCAGCAATGGAGGTGCCTCTAATGGTAGTTTCAAGCCATGTCTTGCGATCCTATGCAAGGCATTCCCATGAGTTTGCATGGTATACCTATACTGTTTATCAGTTGTTTTGTTGCCATGCTGCTGTTCAAGTGTTTAAGTAGTGGTAATAGTTGATCTGTCTCAATAGAGTTTTTTGACATCTGGTTTAAATTTTTCTATCAAGCCATCCATCTGCCATAAAAATACTTCCCAGGTATTTGAACTCGTGGGCCTTTTCAAGTTGGACATTGTTTACACTTATGTTAGTGGATCTGGTGTTCTACTAATCCTCAGAGTTTCTGTCATCAATGTGCTAATCTTCATATTATATTTTTCCCAGACTGTGCTAACCATATTCAGTTGATTTTGTAGTAGTCTATCTTCATCATTGTACATTAGGTTTTTGTCATCTGCAAAGATTCAGGTACTGAGTCTTATTTTGTGCTTCCTGTGTGAAATTCCACTTCTGGTGTTGCAATTTGGTTGACATATGTTGTTTGTTTGTCCATGCAAATTTTGAACATCAATGGTTGTTGTTGTTGTTGTTTGCAAATACCCATAATTACTAGATTACTCTTTTATGCGCCCTGAAAAGGATGTTAAGTTGTGGGTTGCAGTAGCTTTCTTCACATCCTGAGCGTGCTGATGAAGGTGAACCGGGTCCTCTAAGTGGTTGTGCTATGCTTGGCTTCATCTGCGTGTCACTCACTGCTACGGGGATCACGTCGATCCCTCACGCCCGTTTCCAGGGCTACTAGGAAGCTGAGGTGAGGGTCTTGGCCAGTGTGTTTAGCCTGACCCTGACTAACATGTCTAATCAGTATTTTTGCCTGACGTTAGTCTTCCTCCCCAACATCAATGGTAAAAGCATACATCCCTGTCATATTCCCGTGATTATTTTTAAAAAACATCTGCGATACCATCAATTGTTCTTAGTACATTTGTATTCATATGGTACAGAGAAATCACATTATCTAATAGTTATCTTGAATTCTATAGTTATTTAATATTAGCCAGAGAATCTTTTCTTCTCTATCATATCTATTCTTTCAATCATAAAAGTTATGTTTAAATGCTTTTCATATGCTATTGTTCTTTTGCTTAATTTTGCTTTTAGAACAAGGTGATGTAAATGTAACTGGTTGTATACAGACTCTGCATGGTCTTCTAAACCAGTATAAAGACGTTAAGTTAAGTTAAGTTAAGTTAATTGCTTTAAGGTGAATAAGGCATCAGTACATCCCATTTTCTTATGAAACCCAAATTGAGCTTAGCTCAGGTGAAGTTCAACAATTGGTATTATTCTGTGTTAAGTATTTATGTATAAAAATTTCCTGTATTACTTAGAAGAGAGATGACTCTGTATGTGTCACAGTATCTTTGACTGCCTTTTTTTTCTAGATTGGTATTATTGTAACTTGTTGCAATTTGTCTGGTACTCTTCTTTATTTTCCTGCATTTGTAAAGATTTTCTCTAGCAACTTCAGTCCTGTCTTCCAACAAGTTTTAATTACTTCAGTTGTTATGCCATTCGTACCAAGCAACTTATATCTAGAGCTATTCTTTATAGGTTTTCTATTTCTTGAATCAATAATCTTTATTTCATAGGATAAGTACTGATTGTCATTGGAAGCCTATTGGACTGACAAATAATTGGAAGCACTCTATCCATCACCGTTTTTTCACACACTCATTAAATATTGGGGATCCATGTCAATTTTCGTTACATTTGAATAGAATAAAGAAATATCTCTAACTACTGATATTATTCACCTCAATCCCTTTTGTCACCGGCAGTATCATTACATTCACTGGTGGAATAACACCAAGCTGGTTAGAAAACTGCAAAAGACCATAGGGGTAGTCATTCGCCTGAATAACGATTTGGGAACTTTTTTTTTCGTTGTCAATACTAGCACCACTAGTATTGGTGGAGCCCACCAGGCCATCATCTGAGGTTACTGATGTAAGTTGTACATCAAAGAACTCATCTAACTCTGGTATTGTTTCCTCCTTTACTCCAAGCACTAAAGTCTACAGAAAGAAGCAAGATCACTTAAACATTATTACACAATTTGCGAAATATTTTACAAAGATTACAACAAAATGTTATGTATTATAATTCATCTAATCTTTCATAAATAATCAATCAACCTTCATCATTGCCCAGGCAACAAAAGCAGCCATGGCTGTCAATCTGTAAGGTTTAGTCATGTTTTGTACAGTTTGTGGTCATTTTAACAGATGTAAGACCATACAACCAATTTCTAAGTTGTTTTTTTTAAATAATGGATAAATCAATGTTAACATACGCATTTTCTGTTGGGTTTTTCCTGCAACCCATGAATCATGTAACAGATATTTCTGCGTGTTCAAAAATTGAAGTCTCTAAGTACTTTTTCAAAAACAGCATTGTTAAATGTTAAGCTAGTTTTGCTAATAATATTAGGAACTAAACAACAAAAAAAAGGAAAGAAATATAGTTTTGTGTGTATGAATGTGTGTGTATATATATATATATATATATATATTTATTTATATATATATATATATATATATATATATATATATATATATATATATTTATATATATATATATAAGTGTGTTTGTACGTGTGTGTGAATGTATATATGAGTTAGTCTGAATGTATATATATATATGTGTGTGTGTGAATATATATATATATATATATGTGTGTGTGTGGAAGGATATATAAACATATATATGTGTGTATGTAGAAATGTTCCTGTTTGACAATAATACACTTGCCTGCCATTTGGCCTTACTTTTCAACATCTGCCTTTATACAAGACAAATTCAAGACCAGTGAAAGTGTTCTAAGACAATTCTGATCCACAAGAGAGGTGACAGAGAATTTCTAGTGAACTACCGCTCAATCTGCTTGCTATCAACTATTATAAACTGCTCACAAAAGTCATTACACGCAGATTAGAAAAGCAACTGGACAAGAATTAACCACGAAAACAGGCAAATTATTCAGGAGGGGCTACTCAACCAATCATTATCTCCACACTATCAACCAGTTGATGGAGAGAGCGCGGGAAGTCTGTATGTTGCTATACATTGTGTTTGTAGACTACGAAAAGACCTTTGATAGCGTGGAAATAAATGCATTGGTAAATGCCTTGAGGAACCAAGTTATCAACATAACAAGAGAAGAAGTGCTGTTCAACTGAGATCACTCTTTTCCACAAGCCACTTTCCATACCTATGCACCATAGAGTATGGCAAGGAGAAAACATCTCCCAAAACTGTCCACAGCTGCCCTTGAAGACGTTTCTAGGTCCACGTTTCTAGGTGATGCTCAAACACTAACGTGGGATCAAGATGCTGAGCAGCATATGAGCTGCAGTGGTCAGTGACCCATAGCTGACTGCTAGCGCCAGGGCCAGTAAACCAGAGTTGCCAAGACCCTTCTACACCTCCACGAGGTGATCTGGATAACAGGCTGCAGCAGGGCAGACTGGCTAAGGAGAAGGGATCGAAGAGGGAATGCTAACCCGGTACTCAAAAAATGCTTGCTGAAGTCGGATGTGTTGGACCAAAAGGTGAAAATATCGCAGTCAAGCTGTAAACTACGACACATTCTGTTCTCTGGACTACATTCTGCTACTTAAGCCCTTTCAGGGTTTGGTAGTGGGAGATTGAGAACGAACTGAACTAAGCCAAGCCAAGCCAAACACTAACATTTTTTTTACAACATTGTGATCTTCAGAACAACATTGCAGAAGCTGAACAAAGCCTAAATGAGCTGAATGAAGCAGGCAAGGCAGTTAGCTTGAACATAAATAGAAAGAAGATTAAATTTCTACTGAACACTTTTCACCCTGATGGGGAACTGCGATTAGAAATTAGCTCATCAAAAATGCCAATTAGTATGTCTACCTAGGCCAGAAAATCAACAAACCATAACATTGATAAGAAGATCTCATGCAGAAGAATTGCAGGTTGACTCAGCTTTAACTGCATTAAACCGATACTCAAGCAGATGACGAACGTCAAGGTCAGGGCTCACACCTTCAATAGCATGGTTATTCCAGCAATGGTGTATGGGTGAGATTTTTAGAGTCTATGCAAATCAGACGCATAGAAACTCCATATTACCAAAAGAACAATGAAGCAAAGAGTCCTAAATATCCCCCTAAGAGACCACATCCAAAATACTGACGTCCATGACCAGAGTTCCTGGATGTCGTCAACTGAAGATAGATGGAAAAGGAGTGTCTTTTTGGTGCTCATACAACTACAATAGCCTGCACGGCTGTCTGCCAATCAGATGAAGAGATGATCTGCACTATACTTTTAGACCATTTTGGTACTCCAGGGTAAAGGATAGACACAGACATTTTGTTTTGCATAAAGAATTTTGGGCTGTTCTACATTTTTTAAAATTGATCCAGTGTACAAAATATTTCATCTCAAAAGGTTGACTGGTATTTAAATGTCCTTGTTTTTCTGGGGCCAGAAGAGAAACAAAGAATAATGGCACTGTAATCTGCCAGACATATCTTAAGATGCAACTAAAGAGGGTTAGGCATAAAGCTGGCTACATATCCTGTAGAAACTGTAAGCCACAAGATAAAGAAAAGATCTAAAAAACCACATGGTAGAAAAGTGGTTATAAAGTCAAGTCAGGTCAATAATAAACATTGCTGTGTGAAATATGATATTTGGTCTGAAATATGATATTTGGTCTGTCATACATAATAGTCATAATTTCAAAACTCTATTCCATGATGGAGGTTTAGATGGAGAAATTGAGATCAGGTGCTAAAAAGTAAATGCAATTCAATACCAGCTGTCACCATTATTGAAACACTCTAATATAAACATGTCCACAAAAAGAATGCTAATCAACAGTATATTCATGCCAACTCTCTGCTACCAGTGACAAACGTGGATTTAAAAAAAATCTCTTTAGAGAAAGATCATGACATGTGAGATAAGATATCTCCGGTAAACAATCAACGTAACTAGGAGACACATATTGCGCAAGAAAGATGTGAGAAGAATAATTGAAGCAAGACCCTGCACTGAATATATTGATGAAGAGTGAATCAAGTCTTTTGGCCACTTAATGAGAATGAAACCTGACCAAATACCCCTGTGCGCGAATAAAGAATGGCGTTCAGATTTTTGCAACCGTGGCTGACCAAGAGCTAGATGGATAGGAAATGCTGCAGATATTCTAAATCATCATGGGATGCCGACTACTTCAGCAACGCATCGGGCCCTGGACAGAAAACTATGGCTCCCCACAACGCCAGGCAAGATAAAACAATTCCATCTGTTTGAAAGAGACTGTGTTGCTATAAGTATGCCTATAGTGCAGTGATTACAGTTTTGTTTAACATTACATAATTTAAATAATGTTTTAGAATCATTACAAATTTGAGAAAGACCATGCACAAAAACTACCATATGGTAGAAGAGGAGCAACCAAGTCAAGTTGTCTATTTTTGGATGTCTTCGATAACTTGGATGATGAGACTGTTGCCATGACTATAGAGGTCTCTGTGGCAAAGTGGTCAAGCCGTGTGCCTCGTGTTCAGACGGTCAAGCTGCGACGGTCGGTTCATGATATCAATTTTTCCGGAGATCCCTGGGTTCATGGCTGAAGCTACGAAGTTTGTGCTTTGAGCGATGCTCTCGGCAAGTGGGATACCTTTCTGCTGAGAGAGACTGAGCCATATGGGAATACCCGTGGCAATAAAGTTGAGCTCTCGCCTTTAACTTTAACATAGCCATTTCTCCACCCATGTGAATTTCAACCTATGACACTAGCTATACCTATAAAATGGTAAAATATAGTGACCTGGTTACAAATGAGAGACTAATAAGGTTCATAGCCAAAGTCATTGCCGTAGAAGTAGCAGCAAGACGTTAGTGACTGCTTCTGTATATGGCCTCACATTGGTTATGGAACAACCCTAAGGGACGAAGGCATGTTCAGTAGTAAGTTTATATACATCTCAAGTACTTGTTTCCTCATCACTTCAAGCAAGCTGAATGAATAAGACAAGGTCTGACAACTAGAAGGTTGTTATATCAATCTCCTAGTACAGTAGTGAAAGGGAAAAAACTAGGAACAAGAGAATGACACTTGGGAGTCATAACCTAAATCCTTGCCTGATGATCAGCTTGTCTCCTGCTGCAAAGAGTTTCATATGACTATTTTAGAACAGGGTAACATCAGGGTCAGGTAAAACATACTGAGCAAGACCCCCACCTCATGTCCTCGCAGGACTCCTGGAAACCGGTTATGTCACAGCAGTCTGACCAATAAGGAGGGAATCAACAGTGTAATTGCCATAGTTGTGAATTTATTGAGTACAAATAGCTTCCAACAACAACATCACCCAAGAAAAAGTAAGCCCACTCTTTTCTTCATTGCAAACTGTGAGAAGTGACTAAAGAGGGTTGTGCAAGGTGCTGGCAACCTCATCATGTTAAAATCCATTGCTAAGAAACTGCACTGCAAATAACTAGAAGCAGACTTACCTCAAATCTGGTTAGAGTAAGTCAAATGCAGTGTTGGACCTATGCTTCAACAAATGATTGGAAACAGACTTTCCTAAAAAATATAGTTAGGGTACGCCAAATGCAATGTTGACCTATGCTTCAATAAATGGAGAGATGTGGAAGGTATGTTATAACACACTTTTTTTTTTGAAAGACTGATTGGATCATTTTTGTAGATATATTGTTTTTCTTATATTCTAACTTTAAATCTTGCAAGCATACATTTCATGTTTCTTTCTTTATTTATTGCATATAAAACAGGCTGTCTTACTTTGTTCCTCTCCCCGGGCAAGAATACAATTGTTCCATTGCTTTCAATATAATCAGCTGTAGCTTGCTGAAGAGTCTGTCCCTGTCTTTCATTAACAATCCAAAACACGGTTACTGTGCCATCGTCTCCAAGAGTACGTTGTACTGTGCAGGTCACACTCCCATTCTCATATAGGATTCGTGATGGATCACATGGTCCAGAAAAACCAAGTAGTCCATTTGCATTGTCACTTTTCAGAACTGAGAAAACATAAATAGCAGTTGGCCAATTGGACATGATTGAATGTCACTTTTAAGGTCTTTTAAAACATAATACCATCTAGCCAATCAGGTATAATTGAGTGTCCTTTAAAAGATATATAAATTAATATTTCTAAAACACTATTGAGCAAACAACTTATGTTTATGCTGCCAATTTACAAAATTAAAAATTAAATTAAAAAATATTCAAGTGGTACCCTGAATAAAGCTAGAATTGGAAGTTCAATGAAAAAATTCAATGGAAAGCAAAAAAGTGTTTTGATCAGAAAGACTGTGTATAAATAATAAAAGACAATTCTCAATGTTTAAAGAGAAAGAGCACAAATCATATATTACAAATTTACAGCAATAAACATATTTAATTAGCCTTTGCTGGTTTATCACCCACAATATGAAAAATATTGAACGTATTTAGTGTTTTTTTTAAATTATTCATTTAGTTATTTTGTAAAATAAATAGACAGATAAGAACTAAGAACAGTGTTGTGCAGAAAATGTAGTAATAATTTGCTTGTTTAAATAAAATATGTTCCCACCTGAGAGTGTTGTTCGAGAGTCTGGGATTGCAAGGGTAGCACCTCCAGTTGTATCTAGCAGCATGACAGCAAATACCTCTTTCCCTTCTTCTTCTATGTCTTGACGAGATGCAAGTGTAAAATTTTGGGTTCTTACTCCAGAAGAGTAGGTCAAGGTTCCAGATATCAATGTAATATCTTTGTATGGAGAAGTCTGATATAGTTCATTCACAGAGCTAAAAAATAGAATATGAAGTTTACATGTCAGATAACTTGTGCCTCTATTAGAATATTCATTATCTGCTATCATTGCTGCTATCATTGCCAATGTCATTTAAATGATATTTTCTAATTTTATATATGGTATTGTGGGCTAATTTTATTTATTATTTCCAATAGGAGCATGGTACAACCACTGCTATTTTTATCTTTTGCAGGAAGCTTACGCCAAATCATTTGTGTTCTTGCTATGGTGGGTTCTGTGACATTTTGTTTTAGATGATGAGGGTGCTAGCCTCATGCAAAACTCTTCTTAGCAGCCTTGCCGGATACCTGTTTACAGGAAAGGCTTTGGGAGTAAACCCTGAGGAAAAATCTGCATCCTGTGCTATTTCCAGTCGTCCCGATAATGTCTTGCACCTAGCTAAAAGTAGCTCAGCACAAGAGAGTGAAGTTGACATATTGCGCAAATCTTCCTCACGTTAATCCAAATCACCAACACAAGTCACCTATTTCAGTGGACAGAGCAAAAAGTAAAGATTGTCCACACTGCTGAACAGAGAGAGTGGTTTTCATCACACATGATGGACGACATCATCATATGCATGTAGGATGCAGCGGTCTATAGTCTGTGACAATCAACAATAAATCTTACAATATATGTCCTGCAGAATTGTATTCAAGGTGAGGCACTAGGGTCAAATTAGTCATGTTCATTAGGATCAAGTTTAGTCACCTAATTCTGGAAGACCAACATTTATCTCCTATCGCATTTGGTGAAATGGAAACTTGATAGAGACCAGAACATATGCTAAACTTTGCGTATGTCTGGACTTATGTTACTGCATTTCAGAGAAGAAAGGATAACATGCTAATCTAATGAATAAACCAATAAATTGGGCATGAAGAATAAAAGGATCCACTGTAAATATTGCTGACACTTATACCATCCAAAAATGGGACTCCTACTTCAAATGTCACACATTAGCAAGCTGTGAGAAATAATCTCCAGATTTGGAAGGAACGAAGCTGTCAATTTAACACTATCCTTTCAATGGTTGCTTTGAATTAAAAAACCACTACCTGTGGACTGCACAGAGAAATTACACATTTTTATAATAGAAAAAAACAAACTCTACTATATTTTACAATGTCCCATGTTGCCTTAAGGCCACTTGATAAAGAGCTTATGCTAATTCACTAATTAAACAAATTGAATGGGCTGACAGCAACTTCTTTGTATTGGTTTAGAAGGCTCTGCAGAGTCTGTATACAGCTATTTTGTTCTATTCCACTTGATATAAATATAGATGTGTGCGTCCAGTCTATTATTGAATGCATTAACTGATCTTGCTTTCACTACTTTCTGTTGGCAAATGAGAAGAAGAAGACTAATTCCTGTGGCAATGCATTCCAAGAATTCACCACTCTTTGGCTAAAATTATATTTCCTAATATTTAATTTGAACCTTTCTTAGCTGACCAAGACTCTATTTCGTCTCGAAGTGGTAGTCCTAGAAACAGACTGCAATCATGCAGCCTGGCTAAGAGAATAAGGACTAAAGAGGAAAGGCAAACTCAGTATTAAAAATTCTGTGCTGAAACCGGATGTGTTGGTCTGAATAGTACAGATATAGCAGCCTCGCTGTAAACTATGACAGAATGTCACAAAATCCTTTCAATGACGAATGTTGAAGAAAAAGAATTCACTAATCAGCAACAAACAAATATAAAGTCATAATCATCAGCCACTGGGGGTCTCCCAAGATTTAAAACAGAGTTTGTAAAGGTAGCCCCAAAGTAGACACTACTGTCAGAGATGAAGTGTTAGAGACTTTCTTATACGAGACCATAACTGGTTTATTACGGATGGTAGCATTTCACATCCACGCTGCCTTTTCTTCAACAGTAAACCAAGCACCTACTTACAATTGGGTCAACCAGAGTATGTGGAAACAGGAGTTGAACCCATACATTTGCCATGAAAAGTGAGACGCTTGTGTCATAATCTAAATATTTTCTAGTTTTTGTATTTATCGATTCATACTGTATTCCATTATAATATTTAATGATAATTCCTGATCACAAGCAAAGTGGCAACTATAACATACAAACTAAATGATAAATAAATACCACAACATACTTATGACACTCACTTGGCATCCATAGCTCTCATAAATATTCTAACATCTTGCATGTAACCAGAATACAAATCTGACCCAGGCGGTTGAGCTCCAACAAAGGTGATACTAGGATCTTTCAGAACTGCTGAACCAATAATGGACCTATTAAAAAAACAAGAGGACGCAATTGAAGAAATTATTTGACATGTATTATGTTTATTAGTCACCTGAGTGGTATCCAATTTGAAAAGAATAAGTCCACTGTAACCTTCCAAGAAGGTAATGATAGTAACTAAGAAACACAGATCTCAAAATTGCTGTATAAGGGTGAATGGGACAGAACTAAGACAAATACACATGTTTCTATACTGGGGCACTTAAAAACACCAACTACTAGTTCTAGTTATTTTTATTTCAGGCTCGTGGTAGTAAACCCAGATTTCATCTCCAGTAACAATTCTTGCAAGGAAACCATCAATTTCTTCTTCAAAGTGCCACAAAGGTTCCTGACAGGCATCAACAGGTTGTTGTTTCAATTCTAATGTAAGCTGTCACAGCACCCACCTTGCAGACACTTTGTGGCACATCATGGATGATGTGGTGTGCTGAACTTTCGCTAGATGTGCTGCAATTTCATTTAAAGTCAAATTAGCAATTTCTCTTTATGAGGCGGTCAATGGCGGCAATTGACTCTGGGGTCACTGCTCGTGTGCTTGACTTGGTCGTGAATAGTCTGTCACAAAACTCACACTGTTTTAGTATTTCATACTCCACTCATACACTTGCTGGAGTGAAAGGCATGTATTACTATACTGGACCTTTGTCAATGAACTTCTATAGGTTTCACCTGTTCGCAACTCAAAAAACTGATAACAAAATGCTGCTCCTCTTTGATGAATGTCAATAGAAGGGCGGCATCTTTTAACTGCAATTATAACGACATGTTTGTCTGCACCTTGTGGCATGTGCAGACACTCTTGACATCCTTAGAAACCATATTAACAAGTTACAAAACAAAAGCATGGTTTTCATCATTTCTATCCCACTTTTAAAGTTTTCATTTAGAGCCACCTCATATATATATATAACAACATCCCAGTTTGGTCGCGAACATCAATATTTAAAATGTAGTCTCTTATGGAGATAGTTAGGACTCTTCACTCTATTACTCTTTCAGTAATACAGAGCTACCATGTGTCTGATTTGCATAGACTCCAAATCTCACACCCATAAACCATTCCTGGGATAACCATGCTAGTGAAGGTGTGAGCCCTGGCCTTGATATCAGTCATCTGCTTGATTATCGATTTAATGTGGTTGAAGCTGAGCCAACACGCTGTTCTCTTGCATATCTCTGTATCAATGTTGTGGTTGTCATTGATTTCCTCACATAGGTAGACATACATTGTTTTTTTATTACCCAACTAAAATTATAAAACAGTAACACCACATAATCTCTTACAATCATCATGTCCTTAGCTTCAATTTAATTATTCTGAACATATTAGTGTAAACTTGAATAAAAACACTTACCTAGATCCAATTAGTTGTCCATCCAAATAAAAACTGGCTGTTGTATTCCCCACAGATACAAAGCTATGATGCCATTGTCCATCTCCAATTGTAACATTTGCTTCTACATTCAGCTGTTGATTTGACTGATCAAGTAAAAAAAATTAACATTTATTTTATTGGCTCTAAACAAATTTTGTATTTGTGCACACAAAATAAGCTATTGTGTATATTTATTATGCTGCTGTAATACTGTAAATCCCGATGTTCATCATTCAGGCACACCATGTGCCCTATGCCAGGTAGCCAAATGTTGTCTAAACTCATATCTTTTACCTTGGAGTATCATGCGGAACCAAGGTCTTTTTGCAGGCCATCCTTTCATCTCAATGGTAGACTTTTAGGTCGATGATTAATGGCACAGAGCCACCATGACAACATCACTTAACATGTCCATCTATTGTCAGGTAAGTGTACAATGTGGCCAGCACATCTGTAGTTTCTCAGTAAAGGCATTTCTTCTACGTTATTAAAGCAAGTTTGACTCCTGATGGCAGTGTTGTGGATGTGGTCCCATAGTGAGATTGACGATGCCCTATGTTCAATTGCCCGTTGAGTAACTTGGAGCCATGCAATGTTAATTTTTCAAAGGTTCCACACCTCGCAGTCATATACCAAATTTAGTATCCCAACCTTACAATTGCAAATTCTTTTAAAAAGTAGCCATAAAGTATCTTATTACTTCACTTTACTTTCTGTTGGATGGTTTGGGTATTTGCCAAGTTCTTAAAATATATTTGTCTTTGCGATCAATGATGCTACTTCACTTCCAAATTGACTAACCGCAGAGCCTTCCCTTGTTTCCCTGCTCAAATATAAATTCTGCAATAAGTTGCCTTGACTTAGTCACTCCTGTTACACCATGGGATGTAGAGGTCTTCACTTTTTCTTGTGGCTTAAAGTTTCTACAGGATGGGTAGTAAGCCCCATACTCAGCCCTCCTTAATTGTCTCATAGTATATATGGTAGGTTACAGTGTTACTACTTCTAGCTCCCTTTAGAGCTCCAGCAGCACTTGGGGCATTATTCCCTGTGATCTTGAGTAGATGTGTCTGTAAATACACAAATTATGACGTACTGCTCTAGAGATCTTTTATTATAATAAAAGTTCTGTTCTGTTCCCCAAACAGACTTACAAAAGCTCAGTGCCACTTAGAAAATGATGAAGTCTAGATATTTATAATTTTTGTAGCTCACTGCCTGTACACAATCTTGTTCCATCCTCTGAGGCTCCCATCTCTGCTGGACCTGCGAATGATTTCAAAACCTTGCAATCTGTGCATTGCTGGTTCATTTGACTGCAGTGTTTTCACCAAAAAGACGTTTGTTGATCAACTTCTAAAATGTCAACTCTATCCATTGCCAATGTCTACACTGTTGTGCCCCTGAGTAGTAGTGGTAGAGCACTGGTTTCTTACAGCAGAAGTACTAGGTACTGACCCCATTATCAACACTCCAGTCAACACAAATGTAAATGGGTACCTGTCTTACTGTTTGATGAGAAAAGACAGCAAGGTTGGGAATTGGCCACCTCACCACATATAGCACTGAGGCCTAGCACAATAATGTTTCTAACACTTTATCCCCAACAGCAGCATTGCTTATGGAACTTCTTTACCTTATTATAATAAAGTAAACTGTAATCGATTTTAACTCATAGAATGAGAATCATGTCCATTAAAGGTTCTTGGTTTCCGTCAGAGTAAAGACACATGCGGTTCTAACTTCATAAAGTGCTCACTCACAACACAGAACTCCTTACCTGTATCTGTGTAGAGATTTTCAAAACCAAAGTAGTTCTTGTTGGAGCCACAGTTATTCGAAGGCTTAAAATATGTGTAGTGCCATTATCAGTGTTACAGCCTACAACATATCCATCAGCAGTTGATAATGGTTGCAGCCAGGCAGACAATGAAAAACCATCCGGAACAATTGATAAGGATGGCCAGACATCAGATGGAACAGTTATGTATTGGCCTGTAGGTTGTATTAAGTTAACAGAAAGTAGTACAGTCTGCAGAACTGTCAGAAACATATTGTTTAAAATGGTCTAAAATTATATAAAATAGCCAAATGGTAATGTTACATAAAAAGATCATAACATAATCACATACGAGTAAGAAAAATAATAATACAACAATAAATAAATAATTTTATTTTTAAAAAAATATAAAACTATAATTAACAAATTCAAGACGAAATATTCTTATTCAAAGAAAGGTGGATGGTGAAGGTGTTGCACATTAAAGACTTGCTAACAAATAAACATGAAAATTTTAAGTGCAAAACAGCACGCATAATCAATTGTTCTTTTATGAACTGCCAAATAAATCATTTTCAAAATCATAGAAGTTTTAGAAACAGATATTGTAATATTTATTAATCACTGTGGCTAAAAAATATTGTTCATTATTGCTCATTGTATACAAAATATATTTACCAATCTTTTCCATAATGATTAATAACAACATGTTAAAAAAATTATCAGAACTAAAAAAAACATACAGTTTGGCAACAGAAGTGCAATAAAAATTGTAGAAACATTATAAAAATATGAACCCATGACTTAATAACAAGAAAGAACCCAGTTTGGGCTTCATGATCACATCTTCTCATTCTTCCTCATTAAAATATTTTTTTAAAGTGCTAAAACAAACATTTCATTATTACAACGGTTAGGGAATATATTTTTTAAACGTTCCTTTGCTCCTTTGCTTTCTCTAAAAGAATGCTATGAGAAGAAAATAGTTTTGCTTCTTTTATTTCTTATTCACATTGCGCAAATGGAGTGTCTGTTTACAACCATCAACACCAATTAACATCTGCTGAAAGAGACATAGTACCTATGGCCCTGATTGAATGCTGTGGTGTCAGCTCTGCTTAACATTGCATAACATAATATTGCTCAATCTTTTTATCTTGGTTTTTACCACTTAATCTTCTTAAGTTCATTTGTTTCTTCTTCTTCTTTTTCATTCGTTCTCAATCTCCCAGCCCTGAAAAGGGCTTTGCAAGTAGCAGGATGTTTTTTTCAGGAGAACGGAATGTGTTGTGTCTTCTGTTGTATACAGACTCTGTAGAGTCTTCTAAACCAGTATAAAAACATTAAGTGTCGTTGTTTACAGCCTGACTGCAATATTTACACCTTTCGGTCCAACACATTTGACTTCAGCAGGCATTTTTGAGTACTGGGTTAGCCTTCCTTCTTCAATCTCATCTCCTTAGCCAGTCTGCTCTGTTGCAGCCTGTTATCCAGGATCACCGCGTGAAAGTGAAGAAGGGTCTTGGCAACTCTGGTTCACTGGTCCTGATGCTAGCAGTCAGCTATGGGTCGCTGACCACTGCAGCTCATGCACTGCTCAGTATCTTGATACGAAGTTCATTTGTTTGATAATTCTATAGATAATTCACTATACATTTATTATTATTGCATGAACTCATTAAAGCAAGCACTCTAGTTAAAAAGAGAATAAATACTCACCAGGAGATCCTAAAAACTGGGCTACAGGAGTTGAAGTCCCTACTCTTTGTTTGAGTGGTATTTGTGTAACACTGCTAGGCCACTGGCCAGTGAAAAGCAAGTCATGAATTGCAGGAAGATTGCCACCTAATTGGTCTGAGAAAATCTCCCAGAGAACCTTAAATATACGAAGAGGTACTAGATAATAAAATTGACATTACAATCAAAATGATAGCCAATATTGACATTACAATCATAAATGTAACTTGCTACCCATTCATAATGAACAAGCACTATCATCAGTCCACCATTTTTAGCTCTAATGGCAGCGCAGCATCATAATGCAATTGGCCACCTTAAAATATTCAGAAGAATACACTATGTTCTTGTACTGGTTTGTTCCTGTGTCCCTTAATTTTACATGATGAAATTGCCAGACACAAACACAACTCTTTTTGGTTAATTTTTACAACATACATGTTATGCTGTTAACTAGTAATAACCCATCAATAATAAATTTGATGGAAGTACATCAAAACCTAATACATGATGAACATTTTTTTAAGTGAATTTCTAACCCTTTTGATAACTTTTTTTTTGGTGAAAGTGCATTGATGTTTTTCAAAGCATGTTCACCGACAAATTCAGACAAGAAGTGTTTTTAAACTTTCAAGTTTTCATGATTTGTTCCTCAAGCAAAAAAAGAAAAAAAATATTCATCTTTTGAGGGAAAAAAATTTCCATGGACCAGATTTGAACCAGCAATCTAATCATTTCTAAAGTTTCCACAATAGTCCTCCACTCTACTAACTGAACTATTATGAGTCATTCACATGTTTCTGAATTTTCTGTATTTATGTTTAGGGTTTAAAATGTGCTGTAACCAATGTACAAATTGCGAGAATTATGGTTATTTATGAGTACTTGACTATGTTAGAGATAAGGCAATAAGGAAGGAAACTGGTCAGCCCACCACATAGTTAATACAGTGAAATCTCTAACCCTTCGTTCATCACCAATAGCTGCATTATCTATAAGACATCCTTGACCTTTTCCTTTATTAAAGAATTCTTGTAAAACTCAATACATTAAAATTTCACTGCAAAACAAAATGAACACCAGTAAAGAAATTTACAGACATTTGGAGAGGCCTTACCCTGACAGAAACAATCAATTCACAAGAAGGGATCAGAACATCATTTTCTAGCTACAATACCCAGCATATCTTACTTAATAATCATCTGAACAGAATCCAAAGATCACACATTTGAGTGTCAGCAGTATACACACCCATATGAAACTGCTAATCATCACTTCTTTGTGTGACCAGAACTCAGAGATGTTTAAGAAAAAGCTGCTTCCTTAGAGGCCAGATAACTGGGAATTTAACAGCAACTAATAAACATATATCTAAAGAAAGCAGTGGTCAGCATGAGACCCTTGGCATCTATGTAGAGCTTGTCAAGAATGGTATTGATAATGGGCATATATTTTTTCTCTGCTCTTCATATGTTCAGAAATTGTGCAACACATGTTCACCTGTCATTTTATAAGGAGCATAAAAAGTACATTAAACAGCTGATATTAAAAGCAACCCTAAATGCTATTATACCTTGACTTCATTCTGTGTTCCCTTTCTTCGCTCCACAGTAAAAATTGCCTGTGTGCTAGCTTCATTGCCTTGGTAAAAGTCCTCAGCAATCATCAGATCTCTTGCATCAGCAGCAAAGGCCATGCTTCCATGAGGATCATCGCTATATGTGACAACAACTGTAGCCACAATACCAATGCTGGCAAGGGATGTCAAATTCCCATTTGTCATTCCATTAAGCACTACAGTAGAAAGAACAAATGCCTAAAATACTGCAATAATATTCATTTTATAATAATTATGATGTCTCTATATTACTATAAAGCAGTTAATTGAATAAAATATCATTATCTGTACAGAAATCAGTTCAGTTTAAGCGCCACCTCTACAATGAAGGTTGGCTACAACACCCATTGCCAAATGGGGAAGTTGCCAAATGGATTGAAAATTGGTTAACGAGAAGAAAGCAGAGGGTGGGCATAAATAAGGAGTACTCTGAGTGGTGTGAAGTGAAAAGTGGTGTGCCACAGGGCTCGGTTTTTGGACCAATTTTGTTCTTGATATATATAAATGATTTGGACATTGATATGAGATCCATGATTGCAAAATTTGCTGATGACACAAAACTATGCAGTAGTGTCTCATCTAAAGCGGAAGTGGATATATTGATGTCGGATTTAGATAAAATTTGAGAATGGTGTGTAAGCTGGCAAATGGAGTTTAATGTAGATAAATGTACAGTCATCCACATGGGTAGATCCAATATGGAACATAATTACAGAATGGGAGAAAACAATATTAGAAAGATAGATAAGGAAAGGGACCTAGGGGTTATAATAGATCATACAGGAAAGGTGAGTGAGCAAGTTAAGGTAGCAGTGAAAAGGGCAAATGCAATGTTAGGTATGATAAAAAGAAATATTAAACATAGGAGCAAGGAAGTGATCGTCAAACTGTATAAAGCTTTTGTTAGACCTAGATTGGAGTACTGTGTACAGGTGTAGAGTCCTTATCATAGAGGGGACATAAACATGCTAGAAAGAATACAAAAAAGAGCGACAAAGATGATAGTGGGATTCCAGAATTACAGTTATGAGGAACGACTCAGAAAAACCGGCCTACAGTGTCTCGAAGAGAGAAGAATTCGTGGTGACTTAATACAGGTTTATAAGATGATCAGAGGAATCGATAAATTAGACTATAACAAGTTTTTAAAATACAGCCGCCTACAATAACACGAGGGCATAGCTACAAGCTGACTAAAGAGAGGTCCAGGTTAGATATTAGGAAATATTTTTTTAGTCAGAGAGTGGTGTCTGCTTGGAATGCATTGCCAGGGGAGGTAGTGGAGGCAGGGACAGTTAATGCATTTAAGAATAAACTGGATGCGCATAGCTTTTAGAGCAAGGTGATGAAAATGTAACTGGTTGTATACAGACTCTGCAGGGTCTTCTAAACCAGTATAAAAACATTAAGTTAAGTTAAGTTAACTACATTGATGGTGTAATCTGCCACACAATTCCCTGTCCATATATTGATGTTCTCCTCCCACTTATAGTGCTGTTTACCTCTGGCATATTTGCCCTCTACCTTATCTTTGAGTATTGTTTTCAACAAAGTGTTATGTCTTTTTATGTTACCAAAATATCTTAACTGTCTGACTCTGATTTTGTTAACTCATTCACTTCCAAATATTTTGGACCTCTGGATGCAATTTTTTTCTTATGTAAAACTTCAAACACTGCATCACTTAGTTCTGATCTGTTTATCTTCAATAAAAGTTTGATGAAATAACACAAATTATATACCAAACTGTTTACAATTGCAACCAGAATTCAATGGAATATATATATTTTGCAAATTAAGGTGAACATTTATGTATGATGTATTATAGTTGCATAATGGTTTTTATTTTTAAAAATTATGAGGAAAAAAAATGTCCCCTCATCAGCTCATTATTCAGCTCTAAACCAATACACAAATAATGTAATGACTTTCTACTGACAGTAATCCACAAGGGACGATGATCTGAATGTTTCATCTAATTTGGTAAAGTTGTTTTCATAGTATTCATATTTTACTGAAGGCCTGTGAAGTTAAAAACATGCTAAAAAATAAAAGCACCAATCAACATCAGTGTGAGTGTTTACAATTTGCACACATCCAGAAATAATGTTCCTGCTGTATTAAATATATATATATATATATATGTATATACATACGAAAGCACGCACATACACACATTTATATTATACACACTAGTATGGCTGTAGAGAATCTTGAACTTTTACTGAATTTGTGAATACCATTGCTTGAGACAAAAGAAGGCACCACCCTCTCTTCAGTAGATTTAGTTTTACTTTCATCGCTCGACTTAGAACTAAGATTAGATAAAGAAATCGAAATATTCCTATCAGAACGATCGATATCTTCATCATCACTAACATTAGCAATAATATAATCTAACTATTACCGAGTTTGCACTGTAGAAACTCTATCTGGTTTGACTGAAGGATCATCGGCTAGATTCAAGGCTGCTCTCTGAGAAAAAAATGTGGTTTCCAAGTACGAAGATAAACATTTTCTTTACGAAACACACACTAATTCTTCCAGAAATGAAATGTACAAAATCTGGACTTTGGCCAATAACCAAAATAAAACATTCAGTTGAACTAGGAATGGGAAAATTTGTAATTTTGTGAACCTTTTGTGAACACAGTCGAAAAAGTCGATATATCGTCTGCTGGGTTTTCTAGAAAAATCAGAAAGCTGATGTATCGACTCGTGGGAGTAAATGAGTTAATCAATTCTCTTTGCCGCTAAAATTTCTTAAAGATTACCATTTTTTTTAAATGTTCTTTCCTTGAAATGAGTGGTGTGTCCATGCTCGGCATTATAGTCCAGTGGTGTCGGGGTCAGCCAGCCCCTCTTTGAAGGGGTGAAAAGTGAAATTAGTAGCCTGCCGATAAAGTGGGTACACAAGTCAACCTCACCTCCATGGGATGCAAAGTAGGCAACTATGACCATGAGGTTATAGGCTAATGAGGCTCTAGCTCACCTGGAGATTTGAGCTCTTCCAGGTCAGATCTAGGCTCACAGCTTGGAGAGGAGATGAGCACCGCTAAGCGACGGCAGCCCAAGATACACCCATTGTGACACAAACAGAATCTACCATACAGGCTTGGTCAAAGCCTGGGTTAACACTGACCGTGCCTGCCGTTCCACACCAGGGCGGAGATGACAAGTGTGCAACTGGTGACACCATTAAACTCAGAGAGGACAACTTGGTCGTAAGAACATGGAATGTTAGAACACTTAATACGTGCAAAGAAATTAAAGAGCTGACACACAAGATGGACAAATACCAATGGAATGTCCTCGGCATATGCGAGGTCCGCTGGAAAAAAAATCAATTTAGAGATGCGTCCCATTCTTGAATATATCCACATTTCAATAGGCATCAATTCTCTTCTCCAATTATTTGTTCTTTGTTCTTGTTTCAACATCAAACAGTAATGAAGAGTGTACATAACACCTGATAACTCATTTTTAATTTGTCATTTACCTGTTTGAATGTCAATATATGACTCATGTTGTTGAAAATAGATTTGAACATCTTCCTGATTTTCATTCTACATTATCCATTATTATATTTTAAAGATAAGAGAAGCTTTTGATCTTTTGTAGTGTTTGATCAGTTCTAAATGTTGTTATAGCTGGGAGTGGGATTGAGGATGAACTCTCAACACCAACTAAATGTTCCCATGGTGTGCGTATCATACAGCCTCTGACAACAAAGTCCATCTCCTGGCCTTCGCGCGGCAGAACTGTTTTGACTAACAGGAGACGGGGTGGAAAGCGCCTTAAAACTAGTAGTTTCGGGCAGATAGGGGCTCAAAAGCCTAGGAAGGCAGCTCATCTAGGAGAATGAAAACTCTGATTTCAAACCATCTGTAGCCTTGCAGATATGGCTGTGCAACCTGTTTTCTGATAACTCTGAAAGTTTGCATCTACCAAACCTGACAACCGACGATGTGTGAAGGAGCACACACAAGAGGATACAATGGCTTATCCTAGAGCAAGGAAAGACAACCTCAGCTGAGTATTGTGGCAAGGAAGACCAGACTCTTAGCTTTGGTTGGTGGCTGGTCTAGGAGTGAAGCCCCGACAGGCGAACAGATAGAGGATTGCTCTGCTGATTCTGCAGCTTGCCTTGTTCCAAATGTATTGGTATCACCTTTCCCTCGGAGTAAACAAGGCAGACTGAGAGTAGGACCATACTACATGGGCAACACATGGTCTCTATATTTCTGCCTCGGCTTTGTACTAATAGCACAATTACTATCATCTGACAAGACAAAAAGAGTAAATGGAGTATTTGATCACCTACTTTTATCTGTAGACCATATGTCTTGACTATTTTGATAATTATAATAGATTTCTTTTTCTTGGGTGTTAATATTCAATTTATATTCCTGACTTTTGTTCTTTACTTGAATCACTAATTCCTGTAGTTCTTGTTCACTTTCAGCAAGAACTGTGTCATCCACATATATGAGATTTATTGATACTCCACTGATAATGTCCTAGCATTTCATCTATATGTTGATAAATTTAACATGTCCTTGTCTCCCTCTTCTTTTGACATCTATATATGGTAAGTAAATTATTCCAGATTTTACAGTGGCAGTTTGCTCCAAGTATAGGTTATCAAGTATCCTTAGGTCTCTTTCATTCTTAACTATGTTTTCCAGACATGTAAATAGTTTTTCATGCTCGACTGTCATAAGCTTTTTGCACAAGGTTTCTTCGATAGTGTTATAAAGACTGATGTAATAAGGTCTCTCAGCACAAATCTTTTATTGTAGATGTCATTACATCAGTTGATTTTTTGTATCTACATAGAAATCCTCTAGCATCTATCAATCTACATTTATTGTGTTCATATTTTTTTTGCTTACTCTACTTCTGATCTAAGAAAATGGGACTGTCATTATTAGATATTTATCATTTGTTCCCTCTGTTGTCATCAAAAAGTTTGCTTTTTTATTCTACACATCTATCTAATATATCTTTCTCATGATGCAAACCTCTTTCAGCAAGCCGTGTCGTGTATAAGTGTTTTTTTTTCTGCATGGATAGCTCTTGTTCAGTGCTCTTATCCCTGATTCTATCCACTGTTCTTTTGCATGTAAAGATAGTATGTATCACATTGTCCAGTACCTTATATTTTGGTGTTGATGAAGACGGATGTGTCGGACTGAAAGGTGCAAATTTAGCTGCCAAGCATTCTGTTCTCCGGACTACATCCTGCAAAGCCCTGTTCAGGGCTTGGTGGCGGGAGATTGAGAACGAACGCAGAAGAAGATTATTCTTGAGTTTTTTTCTGCTCTTCTTCCTTCTTTCTTTTTGCTTATTAAGATGCCATCTATCATCGTTACTTTATTTTTCTTAAATTCTTTTATCAAAATCTTTTTTTTCTGTTTGTTTTTAGACAGTCCCGCCTAGTGCAGACAATCTCTTCTAGGCTTTCCCTTTTGTATTGTACTATATGGGGCCAAATATGCACTACAGTGAATGAACTGACAGCAGCCAGCAACTCATAGCTGGTTGCTTGCATCAGGGTCCATGAACCAGATCTGACTGAGAACCTATTCTGTCTCCAAGTAGTGGCCCTGGAACCACGATGCTCTAGTATAGTCTGACAAATCCAGTATCCAAAAAAGAAATCAGATGTGTCTGTCCAAAAGGCACAGATATTGCAGTAAACTACAACATAGTGTAACAACATCCTTTTCAGGACAAATGCAGAAGAAGAAGTATTGTACCATGATTTCTGACAGTATATATTTTTATATTTATATATTTATTTTTGACATCCACAAGGCATTTCTGTTTCGAAACAAGGTTTCGTATGCTCGTTTTATGCCACTAGACGGGCTGCCTCCATGAAGTGACATGTCAGTCGCAGGTCCTCAATGGTTCCCCACAGTTTGTCTTGTATGTTTCTCTCCTCGGGCCAGGTCTTCTCACGGGAGTCTTGGTGCAGTGGACATGTTTGCAGGATGTGTTCTGGAGTCTGGGGTCCTCTCTGACATGTACATTGTGCAGTCTGTGCTGCTTTCATTTAATGCATGTGTGCATTTAGTCTGCAATGACCTGTTCTGAGGCGAAAAATTGTGGTATACTGTTTCCTATTCAGTCTATTGATTGGGTCCTGTGGGTATTTACTGTTTGTTCTCTCTATCCACTGTTGTTTATATTTTTTTGGGATGTTTGCCTTGACTTCTGGCAGTGACACTGGGTGGGTGAATTGTTCTCTTTTGTCTTCCCTCCCTGGCTAACCTGTCCGCCCATTCATTCCCAGGTATGCCGCAGTGAGCTGGAATCCACTGGAGGGTGATTTTATTGTGGTCTGAGAGTTTGTTTAGCTGCCATATCAGTTCCCTTTCCATACTATTTCGTGGTTCTCTTTGTGTGGCCTGCAAAATTTCCATGCAGTCGCACAAAAAACACTATTTTGTTATCCTTTAACCCCTTTTCATCCAATAGTTTGGCTGCTTGAATTATTTCCTGTTGCTCTGTTCTTAGATTTGTTGAGGGCTGCCCGGCAGCACTTGCTTTTTCTATAATGGTTCCATCCTGTAGAAATATGACGAGTCCCGCCCCTCCTTTCCTCAATGCTTCCTCTGATGATCCATCTGTGTAGACGTGCGTCCACATGGGTTGAGGATAGGCGTCTCCAATATGCTTTAGGGTTTTTCTCTCAATGCATGGTCTGATTCTTCCACCTTTCTATCGATACCTGGTATTTTCGCTTCCTCCGTGAAGTTGGGCTATATTTTCATATACTTGTATCATTTCCCATGTCGTTGGACATTTTGATATGATGTCACTGTTCCTGGCTGTAAGGGCTTTTGATAGATGATTCAAGCTTGTTCTTTTTATGCGGTTTTTTGTTAATTCATTGACTTTTCTCTGCATTGGATGTTTATTCATATGCTTGTATTTTTCTGTCAGGTTTAGTATTTTTCCTTCTCTGCGCTCACCGAGGCTCTGGAGGCCTGCTACCGCTTTGAGTTCTCTAATTGGGGTGCTTCGCAGACCTCCGGTAATAATTCTGAGTCCGGTATTCTGTGCCTTGTCTAGTTTCTGTAGGTTGGTCTTGCCGCTGTTGCATAGGCACCCATGCCATATTCCAGTGTTGACCTGTCTGATTGTGTTTGCATCTGCGCCCCAGTTTGTCCATGCCAGTTTTTTTCATCAGCCTTAGTCTGAGTGTTCTGAGTGTGGCCTTTTTCTTTGAGTTCAGGATCTTTCAGTCATGCTATATCTGCAGGTCAGTTGCCATGATGAAGTCTGTAGTCTTTACCAGGTCGGAGCGGCTGCTCCATAGCTTTTGTCTCAGATTCGCACCCTCTGGCCAGGTCTGGTATCTCATTTCCCTATAGAGTAATCATCCCTGTAGAATGTGTTCAGGATTCTGACCTCCTATTCCACATGGACAAACATCGGTGTGTGAGAATTTTAGTTGGTATAGATATCCTTTTTCCATTTTCTTGCTATATTTTAAAATTTTATAGAAATTTTAATCACTACAGGATTGTAATTAAAATTAATGTTTGCACCAGGATAAGTTTTTATCATTGTGACACTATTTTATAATCTGTCCTTTATCATAATAATGTTAATCTGATTTTTTACTTGAAGCTTGTTGAAAAATGTGTTCTTAACCCTCAACTTTATCAAAATCATTATATCATTGTGTATCCAAGAACCACACTTTTTTAGCTATTATTTTTATCAATAATCCTACTCTTCATTTATGATTTACTCCTGAATATATAAAAGTATACTGCTTTTTTCTCATATATCCAGCATCTGTTAGCTTTGCCTGGGTCCCACCTAATATATCAAAACTCATTATTACTGACTTCTGGGATCAAATTGTTCAGCTTTCAATTAAATGTCCTGACATTTCAGGTTCCAAGTTTTAGATATTTCTAGGTTTTAGATGGTCTCTACCAGAAAGCTTTTTCATTATAAACATCCTTATAAACTTCCTTACTCAATAGATGAGTTGCTTCTTCCTTGTTAATATGTACAACAGATTCTCTCAAGAAGACCAGGAAGTATTTGCACAACTATATTTTTGTTGTTTGTTGTTCTATTGCATACATTGTGAGGCCCCAATCTCTTTCACAGTGAAAAGTTGCTAACTTCTTTTATGTATCGATGCATCTCCAGTGTGCCAACACTTTCCTATTCAGCTTCAGGAGCCAATTGACCTTTGACAATTCATCCCCTCACCTCAGACTTTGTGTGCTAGGGATGAATATCCCTGTAAGCAGGATTTCTCCTACTTTCTCACTATACATAAGTGGTTTCATGCAGCTGTAATTGTTTGGAGCTGCTTCCTTAGTCTTTGGCTCTTGCCAGCCCATTTGCAAGGCAGGAGTTGTTCGTAGCCAGTTTTTTTGGTCACATATTGTGAGTACGATTAATTAATTTCAATATAATTCTGGTATTATGGCTCATACAATTCTTGTTCTGCATTATCTACAATTTATTGTCTTTCTTTTAAGTTCCTTTGGAGGCAATGTTAATGTTATTTCTTCTTCTTCTTCAGCATTCATCCTGAAAAGGACGTTGTGCCATCATGTTTACAGTGAGGCTTGCGAAATCTGTGCCTTTTGCTCTGACACATCTGAGTTAACTGGCTTTTTTTAGAACATTGTTTGCCTTTCCACTGCAATTCCTATCTCTTGACCAGAATAGTTATTGCCCATTGCTAAGCGATGATGGCCACAACATCAGATGGTTTTATCTTAATAATGTGATGTGCGCTGTATTTGGATTATAATAAGGAAGAATATGCGCTGATCATCCATTTCCCTCTTATCCCGAGTTACCTTGGATCAGTGGCAAGACTATTGGTTGAGATGACTGGAGGCAACTCGGGATGCAGGCACTCTGGTCTTACCTTCAGTAAGACCAGGGATCACTTAAAACTTGAAGGATTCGATCACCCACCTTTTCCATTCATCACTGTGAGAGACAAGTGTCTTAACCTCTTAATTACAGCAACCTCCAGGACCAGACTACTCTAGTGACTAGTGCAGTCTATTTCCAAGGTTGTCACATGGAGATGGAATAGAGTCTTGATCAGCTATAATTGGCTGACCTCGATGCAACCATCCAGCTATGAGTCGCTGGCTGTTGTCAGCTCAAACAATGTTGCATCTTGACCCTATATTAGTTATTTGAGTTACTAGAATTTTGCTGATATTTATATTTTGTAACATTATTTACAGTTTTGTTAAGTACAATGTTCCACAAATTTTTAATAAAAACAAACAGGATTATATCAATACACCAATTACTTACCCTCAACTCGTGTCAACACCAACAAAAACTGTTCTACAGCTTCTGGGATGTTGTCAGATAGAGGACTCACTCCAAGTGGTCTTTTATTCTCCTGAGGGGAAAAATCCATCTGACCACTGGTTACCTGAAAGTCATCACCTGGCACCAAAGGTATGTTGTTCTGAGACCTAATCTCCCAATACACTCGCACTGTTCCAAAGCTGCCACGAGATCTTAAGACACTGAGAATTATAGTTTTGTAATTTGTTATATAAGAAGCCACTTTCTATCTTTCTCTCTCCTTTTCTTTCTCTGTCTCTCCATTTAAATATCCCTTTATCAATTTTGTAATAGCAACTCAGTTTTGTTCTTAAGAATCGACTTCACTGCACTCTGGGCATACGCATAGGTACTCAGTTTCTCTCAGCTAATGGTGAAGGGTGTGGATTCTAATAGTTCCTGTACCTTGGTTGTACCCAATCCTGCTCTGATCTTTCATGTGCTTCATTCCACTCAACCCTTGTTTCATTTAAAAGTTCTACAGTCTGCATTGCTGATTCAACTATTGCAGTGTCATCATCCAACACTTAACTTAACATCTTTATACTAGTTTAGAAGACTTATACTGATACACTTATACTTTTAAAATGTCACCCCTAAAAATACCAATATGCCAATAAATGGTACCTGTGATAGGTCAACTTTTTTTATTACCCAGATTCCCAGCATGACCAGGACAGTAGATCCACACCAGCCTCCGGAGGTTTTAAGTCTCTACAATTCCTATCCACTCATACCTCTTCTGTACTGCCTGAAGTAAGGAATGGGAGTCTGCCATGATGACTGTTTCCGTTAAAGTGGTCTCAGATAGCCATCACAAAGTTGAGGTCACTGTCTCAATCTCCATTCTCACACTGGAGGCTGTTGTCCTGTATGCCATGTTTCACTCAGCAACAACCTCACCTCACACTCTAGCACCAACCTGATTTCCAACTGCATAGCATCAATATATATTTATATATATATTTCATGTAATCACTATCCAGAGTTTTGCACTTATCAGCTGGTTAATTTCAAGCTCTGCTTACCCAATGCACTACACTCTGCATTCCCTGCCAAAGGCTATGATAACTCTGTTGTAATCTGTAATTGTATAAAAAGTGTGAACCCATACTTCTCCCATGACTATCAATTGTAGTCACCTGTCAAATTGTTCTCTCTGCCTGTGCCATCCACTATATTCCTCTTGTGATTCTTGCTCCTTTGATATCTGAAGTGTTATTGTACAGTGTATGACCCTTGTATGTGATAACTCGTGTATATTCTTTGACCTGTGCCAATTCACGTCTCGACATCACATACCCGAGTGGTCCGCCGAGGTCTTTGTATATGACAAGGACAAAAATAACACCGCTGCCCCACAGAGAGCATGTTCTAAGAGGCAACTAACTGTGTGACATGGCATAACATCAGCCATAGTTATGTAGTTTGTTAAGAGCAATATAGATGTGCCTAATAGTCTGCGGGTCTACTTTGCTCTAGTGTTTGAGTCTGTTAAGATAAACTTGCACATCGGTTAACCACCCTCTGAGGCACTTGTCTCAACACAGCAGATGAATAAAAAGCTGCTTGAGCCTAGCCTGCTAAGCAGGAAATCCTCCTCCCGGCTACATCCAGCTCATGCCAAAGCTAAACCTGCACAGGGGCATCTGCCCCTATAGAAGTACAGGTCGACTAAGACATCACGGACATTAGTCTAAGGATGTACAACATTTTTATAATTGGGGTATCTCTAATGCATTCCAGAACCAGTCCCATTCTTTAATCTTGGATGCATTTCAACCGATCACACTGCAATCTTCATAGTGTGAGCACAACCAGTTTTCATTCGACTGACAGAGCTAACTGATGATATAGGATGAAAAGTAGTTGCTATTTTAAGTTTGCACCTGTCATAGTTTTCAGTGCTTTCAGCCCTTTCTTGCATCTTTGTATGGTTTGGTCAACATGGTATCTATATGACAGGCTGTGATCGAATGTCACTGCAAGGTATTTCAACGAGTCGAGCCTGTCAATGACACATCCATGAAACGTAATGCTCCGTAAAGTAATACAGTTTTCACTATAGATTTTTTTAAAGGAGCACCACATCTTGCAGACTTTGTTAGGATTGAACTGGGAACTGTATTATTATCATATCTCAATCCTTTGTGAAAGTTTCTTAACATGCTCCCACTTATTATCTTTTCTAAGTATTCTAAAAACATGCCTAATATCATGACTTGATAATCTGAAGGTATCTTCTAGCCCCATCCTATCCATTATTTCTTACAGACAAATTTCAATAATGGATTACATTTCCATAATAGTTTTTTTTTATTTCTCACTATATCACCAGATTAATTTGCAATTTTGTTACATATGAAAAATGTCAAAACATGAAGATTGCTGTTCTTGAAAATGAATGATCAACTTCACTATTTCTCTAATTACTTACTAACTTTTAGAATTGTAAGTAGCATGTCTTTTGCAGAACGTTGCTTTTTACAACCACCAACTGATTTGGCTGTTATAAGTTTCTTGAAAAGTTGGAGGGACCCAGTAGTCTCGAGGTAAGGTGTTCGCCTCAAGTGCTGGAGGTTGCGGGTTCAAATCAAGGTGGAGACCAAGATTTTTTCAAGTGGATCATCTGGTAAATATTTCCCCCGATCTCTGAGTAGTGAGATCAGACACTCGTGTGCAGCAGCGAACATGTTAAAAATACCTTAGCATTTATAAATCGAAAAGAGTAGGCCTAACGGCCACTGCTCAGGCAAAATTCAAGCTAAAAATCTATTCAAATTATTCTAGGGATATTCACCCCCCAGAGAATATGGCACAAAAAAGGGGACTGTGTGGCTATAACTTCAGGTCTTGGTTATGTGATTAGCAAAGCGGCTCAGATGGTGTCTGACAGGCTGCGGTTCTACCATGCTCTAATTTACGCTTCCCCCTCCACCAGTCTCAAAAAT
The DNA here is from genome assembly GCA_036924085.1 of Ariolimax columbianus. Classification (NCBI taxonomy): domain Eukaryota; kingdom Metazoa; phylum Mollusca; class Gastropoda; order Stylommatophora; family Arionidae; genus Ariolimax; species Ariolimax columbianus. Next base: position 57,943,234 of record JAVGWX010000001.1, on the reverse strand, counting down.
AGGTGATCGTATATTCCAGGGGCTAACAGATGCTGGGATTACCTGGCAAGTCACTAGTGAATTTTCACCTGCCAAAATAATTTGAAACAAAGGAGGTCACACCTCCCCACGACATCTAACAACATAAGTGGACTGAAGGAAGATAGATAGATACGTGTGCAGTACAGTAGGTTGCTATTACTTTCTGTATGTGGTGAAGCGAAAAAAAACCCATGTCTGCCAAACTGGACACTTAGCATGATTCGATCCGGGTAAGTTAAGATTATGAAACGGATGCTTCACTCTCTTGGCCACACAGCCTCCTACTTTGAGAATTCATTTTTATTTAATCAATGGATCAGTGTAGATCCAAGCTAAATTATAATTTCTTTAATGACTACTAGCTGTTACTGCAGAAAACTCACTCATAGAATATTGTACTTCCTTCATCCACTTGGGCATATGCAGGCTGTGCAAAGCTGAAGACACCATATGCTTGATCATTGGCCAGAATGACTATTGTAGCAGTAGATTTGTTTGTGGTAATCAAGTCACCTGAAGAATACAAACCACTTCATATCATGACCAGAGGGACATACCAATTTCTAGTTTAAAAAGCTAACTATGATTGGAAGGAAGCATATTCACAGATGACAACAAGATGGACAAGGAGACAGAAGCAGCAACTTACTAAGTAAATACAGTGACATGTGATCTATCTTCATCTGTTAGAGATGTAAATATTATAATAGACACAAGAAGACAAAAGAACAACAGTATATTCACACCAACTCTCTGTTATCAGTGTCAGACATGGATCTCAACATAGGAACAAGAACAAAAGCTTAGGCTACAACGTAAGAAGTGAGATGCTTATACAAGCAGTCAGGGTCACCAAAAGAGATGGAATGAATAATTAATAAATCCATCAGAATAGATAGTGAATAATTAATAAATCCAACAGAATTAGAATGATAATTAATAAACCCCAAAAAATTGAGTGAATAATTAATCAATTCAACACAATATCATGAATAATTAATTAACCCCCCAGCATAGAGAGGGAATAATTAATAAATCTAACAGAATAGTTAGTCAGTCAGTCAGTCAGTTTTCTTTCCACTTATGCTGCTGCGCATCATGTGGAGCTTAAGTTGTCTGTCATACACAAAGTACATTGCATCGGTCATTGTGAACCCATGTCATTGCACAATCACTTTAATATCATCTATCCACCTGCCATGCAGCCGCCCTCTTGTCCTTTAGCCAGATTTACCAGCATTATAAGCCAGTAGTGGAAGTTGATGAGGCTGCATTCTCATGAGATGACCGAACCAGCGTATTTGTATTTTGGGCCTGAAAATGTACTCTGCACAAGACGCAGTGCTGAACATACATCAAATGTCTTCATTTCTCATCAAAATTCTGCTCTTACACGTCTTTGATAGGGGCCATGTTTGACACTGCACTGGTAACACAGAGTAGGAATAAATATATTGTTTATCAGCTGTTGCTTTGTTGCCAAACTAATGGTTGGATGTCTAAGCAGTGACGACAGCTGATAAGTAAATAAGTCACACCAGATGCTTTTCTGACAACTGGTGGGGGGGCGCGCGCGCTGAGACGCTAGTCCTGTCCAGTAAAACATACTGACCAGGATGTCATGTCAGTCACAATATACTGACCAAGACTACTATCTCTTTTCATGTAGCGTTCCCTGGAAACAGCTATTTTCAAGGCATTCTGGCTGATGAGATGTGGATCAACGTGATCCCTGTAGTGGTGAGCATCACGCAGATGAAGCCAAATATAGCACAACCATCTGGAGGACCACAGTCCACCTTCATCAGCACACTCGGAATGTAAGGAAAGCTACTACAACCTGCCACTTAATCCCTTTTCAGGGCGCACAAAAGAGTAAACTTACTCATTGTGGGCATTTAACAACTAGCATTTTTTTCATGAGATATTCATTTCTATTCATTGCTGTTGTGCTATTTCTAACTCTAAAAGAGTCAGGTAACCATTTTCAACTTGGTAAACTGAAAAGTGACACAAAAAGAGAAACGTAGCATTTTAATTATGCTACCTCTGAGATGTTCTTGTTGTTTGTTAATGCCCACAATGAGTAGATTACTCTTTTCGCACCCTGAAAATGACGTTAAGTGGCAGGTTGCAGAAGCTTTCCTCACATCCCGAGCATGCTGATGAAGGTGGACCAGAGTCCTCCAGTCGGTTGTGCTATGCTTGGTTTCATCTGTGTGTTACTCACTACTATGGGGATCATGTCAATCCCTCACCTCGTTAGTCAGGCTGCCATGAAAACAGTCCGTTTCCAGGGAGGGCTACTAGGAAGCCAAGGTGAGGGTCTTGGCCAGTATGTTTTGTCTGACCCTAACTAATATGTCTGATCAGTACATTTTGCCTGACCCTGACTAATATGTCTGATCAGTACATTTTGCCTGACCCTGACTAATATGTCTGATCAGTACATTTTGCCTGACCCTGACTAATATGTCTGATCAGTACATTTTGCCTGACCCTGACTAATATGTCTGATCAGTACATTTTGCCTGACCCTGACTAATATGTCTGATCAGTACATTTTGCCTGACCAGACGTTAGTCTTCCTCTCCTCTCAGATGTTAAAAGTTATGTATTATTGCCTCCTGAGTGTTAAAAGTTATGTATTATTGCCTCCTGAGTGTTAAAAGTTATGTATTATTGCCTCCTGAGTGTTAAAAGTTATGTATTATTGTCTCCTGAGTGTTAAAAGTTATGTATTATTGCCTCCTGAGTGTTAAAAGTTATGTATTATTGCCTCCTGAGTGTTAAAAGTTATGTATTATTGCCTCCTGAGTGTTAAAAGTTATGTATTATTGCCTCCTGAGTGTTACATGTGGAAATGCAAAACCAGGGCATCTCTATCAGACATTTGCATTTGACCAACTTCGATTATTTAGTAAATGTCCTCATATCAAGTTGAGACTCTCAGGCCCTGACAGGCCCCCAGAAGCACTTAGAACAATCAGCTTCACATTTGAAACCACACATTTCCTAGGTGAATACCAAGATTAAAAGTCTTGGCAGCTGTCCACCTGCAGCAGGAATCACTGTCAATGGCAATCACGTTAATTCCACCAGCATAGAGAGAGTGAATAATTAATAAATCCAACAGAATAGTTAGTCAGTGATTCAGTTTTCTTTCCACTTATGCTGCTGCGCAATGTGTGGAGCTTAAGTTGTCTGTCCTACACAAAGTAATTCCACAGAGAATATCTTCCTGGGGAGTAGATTGACTTCTGATGCACACAGTGGTCTGGAAACCACAGTGGTCTGGAAACCACAGAGGATTGGCCTTGCGGCATCTTCTATGAGCTACCTGGACAGTCTGGTCCCAGCAGAGGCTCTCCTTGATAATCAAGCTGTGCCTATATAGATCATGTGTCATTCCAATCCTCTTGTATGGCCCCAAGACCTGGACAGTCTTACGGGGACGTAGGAAGCAGCTCAAGGTCTTCCACATGTGCAACCAACATCGTATTCTTGGAGTTTGCGGGCAAGACCTAGTCCCTAACACTGAGGTCTCCCAATAGATAACTTGACAGCATTTTCTCAACGCTGGATTGGTGTTGTTTCTATTTCTTCTGTCATGTGGCCCACCTCTCTCATGTTGTTCCAGCTCAACAGGAGAAATATATTGTCCTTGGGGTCATTTGCGCAATATCTGGCTGAGACACATCACCTCTACTTGATCTCCTTTGCATGCTGCCTGGGGCTCTACCATCAACTGTGGTTATGGACAGTAAATATGATGGGACCTGGTTGCTTAGGCAGATCACTTGACTTGACTTGAACATTATCGGAGCCGAACAAGGGTGTAAAGAATAATAACGCTGTAACCTACAAGGCATGCTGTAAGAGGTGGCTAACAAGGGTTGGGCATAGGGCCGGCTGCTCCATCATGTAGAAATTTTAAGCCCCAAACTTCAACATGTATGGACAGGTCAACATGTTATGGCTTGGCATGTATTTGTTAAAGAACATAATTTGTATTGCAGAAAGATTGAAAACTAATTATTTTTTTAAATTAATTTTGTTGAATTTGCCTTATTTGTCTATTCACCAAGACGGTGTGCGTTTTGTACTGTTATATTTTGCACCTGTCAGCCCAGTGCATCCTACTTCAACATGCATTTTATGTAAGGATCTGCATTTTCTAAGGGTTTGCTTCCCTGGGGTAATGGCCGGTGCTTAGATGGGGAGTGAACTCAACACTTTTGGATTGTGAGCCATGTCACTTAACCACTAGGCCACGCCGTTCCCAAACTAATTATATAAAATAACAAAACTGTTTGGTTTGATAGGTTTCGTTTTAGTTTAAGGTTCATAATGCTATTTGTATTGGCGTTTGATTTGTGTAGTGGTAGAGCACTCAATTTTCAAGGCAGTAGTACAGGCTTCAGTCAATCCAACTGCATAAGGGATTCATCTGTAAATTGGTACCTGACCTACAGTTAAGGAAAGAAAGGCAGCAAATACGGGGAACTGGCCACACTACTTCATAGAACCTGTGGCTTTGTACAAAGAAGTTTCTAACACTTTTCCCCAATATCAGTTTCTGATATGTGACTTTACAAAAAAATGTTTCATGATGTTTGTATCCTGTCCTACTATAATTATAGACCATGAGCTGTTATAACATCAGGTACTTAATTTTACCTTCAACATCAAATATTTGCACTGAGAATGTCTCATTTCCTTCAGGTGTGTCATCATCTAGAACACTGACTGTCACCTCTTTGTCCTGCTGTCCCACATTAAATAAAAGTTCTGTCGATTGGATTTGAGTGTAATCCCCGTCAAGGTAAGAAGCTGATCCATCTAAAGTTCTGTAATGGACTTTGCCTTGCTTGTCCAGCCTACCCTGCCTTCTGATGGTCAAGATTATTGTTTGTGGTTCCACAACATACTTAATGGGATCTGCAGAGGTTCAAATTTAAGCATTTTAACATATTTGTAGTATTTTCAGTGTGAAAATAGAAAGTGGGGGTGAAAAAACAGTGATTGGAGTATACTATAGATGTCCATCAAGTCAAAAAGAGGAAAATGAGAAGCTGATTAGTAGCATAGAAAAGGCAAGTGAAGGGAAATTATTATTAATGGGAGATTTCAATTATCCAGAAATAAAATGGGATATGGCAGAAGCACTTGTAGAGTCAAAACCTTTTGTTAAGTGCATAACTGACAATTTTTTAATTTAACATGTAGAAGTAGCCACGAGAAGCAAAAACACACACAACTTAGTTTTTACTATAGAGGAAAATATGATTGAAAACGTTACCGTTGGGAAACTGTTTGGCTCAAGTGACCATCAGATCATCCGTTGGTATCTTATAGCAGGGAAAGAAGTAAACATAAACACGCGAACATACGACTACTCTAAGCCAGATGTTAAGAAGATGAAAGAGGCAGCGAGCCCTATAATCTGGAAAGATATTGTCGGAGTAATAGATGTTGAACAAGAGAGAGTTGTTTTAAAACAGTTCTAGAAAAGCTAAAAGAGAAATGTGTTCCATGTAAGGAGGTAAGCCCCCAAGCATAAAAAGTGGATAACTAAATTTGCAGGAGTGTCTCATCTAAAGCAGAAGTGGATATATTGAGGTCAGATTTAGATAAAATTCTAGAATGATATGTAAGCTGGCAAATGGAGTTTAATGAAGATAAATGTACAGTCATCCACATGGGTAAATCCAATATGGAGCATAATTACAGAATGGGCAAGAACAATATTAGAAAGATAGAAAAGGAAAAGGACCTAGGGGTTATAATAGATCATACAAGTAAGGTGAGCGAGCAAGCCCAGGTAGCAGTGAAAAAGGCAAATGCAATGTTAGGTATGATAAAAAGAAATATTAAACATAGGAGCAAGGAAGTGATAGTCAAACTGTATAAAGCATTAGTTAGACCTAGATTGGAGTACTGTGTGCAGGTCTTTATTGTAGAGGGGATATAAACATGCTGGAAAGAATACAAAAAAAGCAACAAAGCTGATAGTGGGATTCCAGAATTAGTTATGAGGAAAGACTCAGAAAAACTGGCCTACAGTGTCCAGAAAAGAGAAGAATTTGAGGTGACTTAATACAGGTTTATAAGATAATCAAAAGAATGGATAAATTAGACTATAACAAGTTTTTCAAAATACAACCACCAACGAGAACAGGAGGGCGCAGATACAAATTAACTAAAGAAAGGTCCAGATCAGATAATAGGAAATATATTTTTAATCAGAGAGTGGTGAATGTATAGAATGCATTGCCACAGAAAGTAGTGGAGGCTGGGACAATTAATGCATTTAAGAATGCATTAAAGATTGGATGTGCATAATAACTTTTAGAGCAAGGTAATGTAAATGAAACTGGTTGTATACAGACTCTGCAGAGTCTTCTAAACCAGTATAAAGACGTTAAGTTAACAACTACTCGATAAATACAAAATTGCTTTAGATGGTTAGTCAAAAATTTTTTGTGAACTCTTCATTTTCAACAAACTTAAAATAACTGACTTCTGAATATTATAGCTGATCAAAGGTACTTTGTTATACTTATTTTTAAACAAATTTACTAATTGTGAAAATATGTGAACTGCTGGACACAATTTACATGGCCCCTTTTTTGGGAACTAAGACCACTAAACTTTACCATGCAAGATGGAAACGGTTACTAATGAGGTTGGTGCATGGGGCTAGCATCCTCATTATGTAAAACAGTGCTTCAGAAACCACCACATGTTTTGATACAAGTTTCCTGTAAGAAGGCTAACCACAGACTCATATTTGAACAAAAAAGGCAGGAAGGATAAACACTTTTAGTAGTAACATTTGTTTCATCTGTTCGTTGGGATAACTCCATGTAGAAGCTGTTGCCTATTCATTTATACACATGATAAATACACTCTAGATTGCCAGCTGAGTACACACCCATCAAAAACCATTGAACATTATCTATTTGTGTGCAGGTGCTCAACAATGTTAGGAAAATGCTTCTTCCTTCAAGACCAGATAAATGGAACATTAAATGTGTGGTACTAAACAACATCTAACAAACATATGCAGATATCATTACAAGGCACTGGGCTAAAGGACAAGAGTCAGAATGCTGTTGGATCCGTATAAAAAAAAAACAACATATGGTATGTTTCAATGTCTAATTTAATATATTATTTATAGAGCCATTTAAGAAATACACTCATTACATTTTGCCTGTTCACTCCATGCATTCACAACCCCACAGACAGACTACTATCACACTGGACAACACGCGCCCGCCGTAGAAATGACTGGATCTTGAGTTGGGATCCGCCCAAGGGTGACCACCCCTTGATGAAGAAGTGGTCGAACTAAGAACTAAAAACTCCAGGCAAAGCATAGGCACACCACTATAGTTGGTCCACCTTTATAAATCTGTATCTGATCCCATGCAATGATGGTTTCCATAACATTGGTTTATTAATTTTGCATAATGGGGTTGCTAGCCCCATGCACTCATTTCTTAAAAGCCATTTATATAATGCAAGAATATGCATATCTAAGATAACAATTCATCTTCAGCATTGATCCTGAAAAGAATGTTGTGATGCTTTGTCATAATTTACAGCGAGGCTGCGATATCTGCTCCTTTTTGTCCTGACACATTCAGTTTCAGCTGGTTTATTGCCTACCGGCTTTACATTCCCATTGTGATCCCTATTCTTTTAGCTGGACTACAATAGTGCAGCATGTTTCCACGGCCTCCACTTGGAAGTGGTATAAGGTGGTATAAGGTGGTAGTCAGCTCAGGATCACTGATCCTATTGCAAACAGCCAAATATGAGTCACTGGCTGCTAATTCATTGTGCTGCATCTTCAGCCTCAGACAACAATTGAAGAATACTTGAGATAGAAGATCAACTAACAAAGATAAAAGTGGATCAACCTTTACTAGATATACAATGATAAAATGGTAACTCTAGACAGGAAAAATAGGTGGTTAAAATGGTATGAAAATGAAGATAATGGCAACTGACAGCTTATCTCAATAAGTAGAACACACAAGAACACAATTGATGAACAACATCAAGGATCATGACCTGTGAATAGACATGATTATCTAATCTCCAAAATAATGATGATATAACATAATGTTGTAGTGTCCTTTACTTAAGAATTCTTTTAGCAACAATTAGATCAATTAAGTCCTATCAGTCACACATAAAAAAGCCTGCCTTGCAACATAAAAATACCTTACCTACAAACTCCACTGGGTTATCATTCTCCTGTATGACAATTGTAGCTACCATTGGAATGCCAGGCAAAGCCCCTCCTTGGGGTGCTGACAACTGCAGTGCAAGTGTTTCATTTCCCTCTGGTACCTGGTAGATTTGTAATTTAAAAAAATGGTTTAGCTCATCCCAGGTGTACTCCTGAGAAAATTAAAAGAATCTTAGTAATGCAATATTCATGAAAGCTACTTTAAATCTGTAATATGTAATCTTGGTATTCAAGTATAAGAAGTGTCTGATACCAGGAAGTCACATGTTGTTTAAACTCATTTTAGTCTTTTGCCTTGAAGTACAATGTTCTGCAAAGGGGTTTACACATGCTAACCCTCCATCTCATTGGTGGACAACCAAGTTGATGCTTAAAGTTGTAAGGCTATCAGGACATCATTTTTCATGTCCATCTGTTGTCAGGCATGTACATCACATGCCGCATGTACACCCCATGCCCAGCCCATCTGCATTATCTTAACAATGCAGGATCTACGATTCAAATGAATCATTGGAGGAGGATTTGTGCCGTCTTCTTTGGCATTCATTTTGAAAAGGACATTGTCTCATAGTTTACAGCAAGGCTACAATATCTGTGCCTTTCAGTCTGACATTATCTGGTTTCAGCACAGCATTTTTGAGACCAGGTTGGCCTTTCCTCTTGATTCCCATTCTCTTAGCCAGACTGCATAGGTGCAATTTGTTTCTAGCAGGCCTTAGTCGCACATCTCATCTATCCCTCTGTCAAATGATAGTATAGTTGATGAGATACCACTGCTTAGATCAAGGATACAGCAACTATGGTTTATGGGGGGATTTAGCTGATATATTGGGACTGTCTTTTTATATTTCCAAATCTATAGCATCAGCTTCATTTTCTTTGAGCTCGTCATGTTTCAAGATGATGCCAAGAAGTATATATAAGCAAGGTGAGCATACTCTATCAATGTCTATGTTAAATAAATGTGGGTGAATACTGTTGTGATAAACTAGTGCTTGCTCCCTCAACCCACCTCCATATTACAGTAGCTGACAATTGGTGGCATATCTAATGTTCTATTACTAAATGTTTTACTTTGCAACTCTTGCAAGTCTTTCTTTGTCTGCAAGCAAAGAGAAAAGGAAATGTGTACCGAGTCCTTGACATCCCATAAAGTTTAGACAAAAACGATAATCACCAAATAAAAAATGATTACTTTTTATATCAGACCAGTTTTTTTTGGGGTGGAAAATGATGCTTTGTTATGTTTTAGGAATTTTCTTAAGTTCTGTTACGTGTTGTTTCTCTAAAGATTCATTTGATTGTCCAGCTTACGTACACTGTCAAGTAGGCTAACTTGTTTTCTTTTTGTTGGAGTTCTAATCTGAAATGTTTCTTAACATGAGACAGTTATCATTTGAAATACCAGAGGCTGTCCTCTTGTTTTAAAATGTGTGAGATTATCAGTGCTTGTGTACAACTTTCTTCTAACCAAGATGTACATAATGCTTCTTCCTCTTTTGTTATCAGTTCCTGCAGAACTTTGTTTGGTATACAGGCCTTAAATGCTTGTGTTACAATAAAACGTGGTAGTTTCAATTATGGAACGTGGTGAGAAAGGGAATATGTAGAAACTTCGAGGCAGCAAGAAATAATGGGTAAACCAGAATTTGAATGCCAGATCTTCAGATAATGGATGCAGATTGTCACAAGTGACAAATGAGTTAAGCACTAGACCAGTGAGACACACTAAAAAATGTGTCACAACTGATGTAGCCTCATTATTCAAATGTTGCGACTATGGAATATACTTGTCATGAACAAACTTTCTTTGTTTACAAATCGCTGCTTCAAAGTTTCAACATATTACCTGAAATACTTATGAGAAATGTAGCACTGTCCTTCACATTGCATGATCTTGAATGTGGATATTGTCACAGTGGGATGTGTAAAAGGTGGAATATCCCTTAAGCTAGAGGAGTCTTGTGTTTATTCAATAATAGTTGGCCATCACAAGCAAAGATAGTGACATCATCAGACTTTTGATGCAAGATGTGATATCATATGACTAAGGTTTAATCAAGGGAAAGTAGAGTGTCATATTTGGAACACACATGTGAAGAGTCAGCGGTGGGGTCCCCGTGCATTCTGTTCTTTCAGACAACTTGCTGTCTCTGAGTCTCAGTGATGCTATTTTGCTCTGTGGTCTGAACATCGTGTGTGAGGCTAGCATGTTTGGTGAAGAGATTCTGTGCAAGAATCTCCCAGAAGGTTATATCAATTTTGAAGCTTTTCAGAGACATTTATAAGGAGTGTATAATGTTTCTTCTGTCCTTCCCTGATAAGCATCTACCTGTCCTAAGCTCACTGTATAGCAGCTCATCAGGGATGCAATATATATATATAACCAAGTTCCCAGGTATAAATACATGTTCTAAATTTATTATATAATTACTCACATCATCGTTTTTCACTATAAGTGATATGTTCTGAGCACTCTGTCCAGGTTCAAATACTATTATTCCAGAGGAAGGATAAAGGTCATCTTGTGAAATAGGTGTGATTGCCCACGGAACGGTTATAGCACCATATGTTCCACTGCTTCGTTGAACAGCTATTGTTAGATTCATCTGCTCTCCTAACTGACCTTCAACTGTGGAATAGTTCCATTTATTAATAATAATATAGAAACACAAATATTTCTACCTCATTTTCATGACATCCCAAAAGATTATCTGAAACTTTGTGCCTTCAAAATGTCTGAATGAGACTTAAAACTGTTTTTCTCCTTAAAAAGTAGTAATAATGTTGTGGTACAAGGAGCAGCAGAAAATATAGCAGCATGGATAGAGAGACAAAAAGATGGTACTGATCAACATTGAAAAATCTGTAGCAGCAACTCTTCCTACACTCAAACAAAGGAAAAGTAGGACAAATATGACACAGAGATATACAGGTAAAAACAGACAATGATTGAATAACTTTACCCCAGAGAAGCATGGATCCAGAAATATACAGATGAATCAACAACCAAGAGCAGTGAATAATGGTGGTCCATATAATGTCTATCCAGGTAAAGAAAATGAAGCCACTAGTTCATCCATTGGAAAATTATATTCAAACTACTTGGCTGAAGTACAGGAACTAATTTTTGCTGCAAAAATAATAAACAATTCAACAAGCTTATGTCAGCAGGTTGAATTCCTAACAGATGCAACGCCAGTTCGGCTAGTGCTCAAGAATGACAAAATGTCAGAGCTTAAAAAGGCCTTAGATAAACTAAAAACCAAGATATACGTACTGCTACAGTGGTTACCATCACACTGTGACATATCAGAAAGGACAGAGTGGACAGGAGGGAGCAACAAGTTAACAAAAAGAACAAACAATCATATTTAAGAAGAATAAAAACCCTTATCTGAGCCGTAAGGAAAATTTGACCAAAATGAAAGACGACTATCACTGTCTTGATCAAGCAGAGCAAGTGAGCTTGTTTCATATGAGCACGGGACAACAGATTGATGGTCACGTACACAGGCTAAAATTGGCTCCATCAACCATGTATACATGCAGACAAGCAGCACAGACAGCTGAACATATCCTGTAAGACTGTTATATGCTTAGACAATTGTGTACTAAGCATTGGTTCATAGAGACAAACCTCCACACAAAGCAGTTTGGGAGCCTTGAACAACTTTTCACCACAGCAACCTTTATCCAGAATACTTATTTCATATGAAAACATAATTTTTTTAATGTGGCAAATGAGAAGGAGGAGGAGATAACATTGTGGTGGATAGAGAGGCAAAAGATTGTTAACAGTCAAAAAAACATAAAATGTAAATGTAAACACTAAATAAGCAATCTCTTTTTCAACAAGTGTTAATATCATGAAACATAGCTCTAGTTAACTTTCATCCATTATTTTTACATTCCAATAAGAGCACATGCACACACTTTAGCAGATCTCCTAGTAGGATGCCTGTGCCAAGGCATATGTGCGCTCATTTCTGCTAAGTTGTTTTAGAAACCTATTTAACCCTTTAGTCTAAGACAATTTTGAAACAACACCTCTCATTCTTTATGTCACATATCAGATAGGATCTTACCAACAGCCCAGCAACACTAGAAAGCCACTAAAAGCAAATGCATGACATTGCTGCAGTTTACTAATGTTTTTAAAAAAATTATTTGTATATCTTCTTCTTTTTGCGATCGCATCATAGACGTTTATACCATCAGGCGAGTTTCCGCAATGAACTCGACCGTTGACTGTAGTTGCTCTTTAGCTCCATACAGATTTGATTGTAGTGTCGAATCATCTGGCCAGTGTATCCTCCTTAACTGACCATACAGAGGACAGTCCTGTAAAACATGCTCGGCAGTTTGTTCACCTGTCCCACATGTACACAATGATGAAGCAGATAGACGAAGCATGTACATGTGTTTATCCAGTCTATTGTGCCCAGTCATGTGGCAAAGAATGATAGTCTGCCCTTGCCGGTCAAGGGCGTGGTAAGCATCATTGGATTTGTTTATCAATCAAACAATTTGTTTGTGTCTGCCCTGATGAACAGTAGAATGAAAGCTAGTAGATCGAATACTTATTAACGATGCCTATTACCAGTTGAACAGAAGAGAGCAGGTCATGGTCTTCAGACTTCGCACTGGCCACAATAGACTCAGGTACCACCTATTCAATAAATTTAAGATAGGTGACACTGACGAATGCACATGCGGTACCGGGAAAATGACCGCTGAACATCTGCTGCAAAACTGCCCAAAATACGAGGATCAGAGAAAGCAGATGTGGCCATCACCAGTGGCAACACTAGACAAGCTCTATGGCAGTGTCGACAGCCTCAGGATGACCGCTGCTTTTTTCGAAAATTAAAGGTTGACGTCTGACAGCATACGAAGAAGAAGAAGAAGAATACTTGTTATAGACAATAACCTCACAACTTCACTGCATTGTTCCTCTTCTTCCATGGTAGGTAGAGGTTTTATCATATTTTTCTACGGTTCATAGACTTTACAGAATGAGGTAGCTGTGCCATGCTCAACCTTCTGTAGGCGTCTCTGACAGGTTACAATGTCGCTATTCTTTACTCCATTTTTTGGACCCTGGTAACATATTGGAGCAATAATTTAATGATAATTTGATTTAATTAAAATTAAGTGTTAATTATGACATAGGTTGGAATTGCTATTATGTAAGATCAAGAGATTTGCAGATAATATCAACGGGTTGGCGGGTTCAGAAGCCAAACTTCAGGAATGGGTCAGAAAGCTTGATGAAACAGCTCTTGACTATGGTAAGGAGATAAATGCTGGAAAGACAAAACTAATGACCAACAACGCTGAGGGCTTCAACAGCAGGATAAAAGTTAATGGTCAGGAACTCAAAGTGGTTGACCGTTTTAAATATCTAGGGTCGATTGTCAGTGATTAAGGATCAAAATATGAGGTGTTGGCCAGAATAGAACAGACAATAGCGGCTTAACAAAATCTGGCAAGATAAATGGTTAGCACTATGCACGAAAATCAGATTAATGCGTACATTGCTCCTGTCAATATTCCTCTATGCTTGTGAGACATGGACAGTTGATCTTCAACAAAGGATACAGGCCTTGGAGAGGAGATGTTTCCGAAGACTTTTAAACGTCATGTACAAAGATCCAGTTACAAATGAGGAAATACGAGATAGAATTACAACAGCAATAGGGCCTTTCGAAGACCTCCTGGCAACTGTCAAAAGAAGGAAACACGCTTGGTACGGTCACATATCGAGATCAAATATTCTTACAAATACAATCCTCCACGGAACGGTGCAAGGCAGAAGACGAAGAGGCCGTCCCAAAAAGAGATGGGAGGACAACATAAAAGAATGGACCAATCTCTGACCATAAGAGGTACAGGCAGAGGCCGCTGACAGAGAAGGGTGGCTTGGTGTTCTGAGGATGTCTTCATGTCTGCCCCAACGATCTCACCGGTTATGGGATGACCTGATCGAACCTGAAATGGTTAAAGGGGCTTACTAAAATATTTCCTTACAAAAGTTAAGAGAACGTAAAGATGGTACCGTAGCAGAAAAAGCCGAAGGGGGATATGTATTAATGATAGTATTGCACTAGGTCTTCAACTAGTTACCTTGCTTTCTGCCTTTATAACCCATATCAGTTTAAATTGCTTATTTTTACAGCCGAATAAATTAGAGTACCAAAGCCAACTCGCAGGTCTAATTTCTTTACTATGAGACAAAAGCTCCATCCACGCTGACAGTTATACATACACATACACAAGTACTTGTGATAAAATTAATACATTCTAGTTAGTCATTTCTTCTTCCTCTTTGGGTATTTGTCCTAAAAAGGACGTTGTGACATTGTGTCATAGTTAGCAGCAAGACTGCAACATCTGCGCCTTTCGGCCAGACACATCCGGTTTCAGCACTGCATTTTTGTGACAGGGTTTGCCTTCCCTCTGAGGCCCCTATTTTCTTAGCCAGACTAAATAAGTGTAACCAGTTTCGAGGACCATCACTAGGTGGTGGAATAGGGTCTTAGTCATGTATGGTTCACTGACTGACACAAGCAGCTAGTTATGAGTTGCTGACTACTGTCAACTCATTGACTGCTGCATCTTCTGTTCCTAGGCTAGTCATTTAATTACAGTCGCAAGTCAAACTGTCTTAATCATCTATTTCCAGACTGAATTGATAATTTACCTGTATATATTATAGTGGGATCTGTGTAGAAATGAACAACACCATAAGGGTTATCATTGCTGATGATAGTAATGTCTATAGAAGTCCGATTGCCAAGAACTGATGGTGGATTTCCAACTGGTACCAGGAAAAGTGTATACTTTTCTGTTAACTATGAACAAAAGAAATGTATAATTCAAAATATATTTCAATGCATTCAAATTTTCTCAGCCAAAGAAAATATGCACGTCTGGAAAAATTCTACCAGCTGTAGTATTGTTTTCTAGATGTTATGTGGGTGAAAAATATTTTACAAGTGGCGAAATCATAATAAATAAGCCCCTTGCTTTAAAAAAGAATCTATGTAGAGTTTCCATAGTTCTTAGCTTTTTGTGCAATTTGGTACTTGATGCAATAACTACATAAAATAAAACATATAAACAAAAAAGCAAATGATTGGCTCTTTGTTTGGATAGCCCATCATTTATAGTTGAACTGTTTAAAAACAATTTAAATGCATGATTTATTTCTGTTATATGTGGGAATGGCTCTAAGAGATCTATAGAACTATTTTTAACATCTAGCCTAAAATTATTGTTTAAATCAAAACTTACTGAATTGCATGAAATAACTTAACTTTTAAATTCAGCAGGTTTAAGAGAAACAGTGGCAATTTTACACGGTTAATAATAGTCAGATAGACATCGACACCTGGGAATGTCTTGCGCAAAACAGATCTGACTGGAGAAGCGCAGTCAAATCGGGTGTAGCTGCCGGTGAAGACGACTGTGTTGTGAAAGCCCAGAGCAGACGCGAGACGCGGAAATCCCGAGCAGCGGGAACACCATCCCCTTCTACAAACCTTGTGTGCCCGATATGTAGCAGATGTTTTCGTGCCCGCATTGGCCTGTTCAGCCACATGCGCACCCACACCCAACAGGGAAATCTGTGACAAGGATGATGTCGGCGGTCCTAATCGACAACGATGGACAGCTATTATTATAATAATAGTCAATAAATAGGCCCCACTTGCCACTTAACTGCTGAACTGGACAAAGCATGATAAAAAAATAAGATGCACTAAATATACTTACTGACAAGATTTAATGTCTTCCAATAATATAAAGTGAGAACTACAGAATCATACTGCCGAAGACATGTGTGTTGTACCGTAAGGTGCAAATATTGCAGTCAAGATGTAAACTAGCGACACAACGCATTCCGTTCTCCAGACTATATTCTGCTATTTGCAAAGCCCTGTTTAAGGCTTGGTAGCAGGAGATTGAGAATGAACGCAGAAGAAGAAGACAATCATATGTTGCGATTGTGCTCATGTCAAACCTAGTAAACTTACATCCAAGCAAGTAACATTTATATTTTTGACAATATTGTGAATATTATTGAAAATTGATAAATTTACTTTTCTTAATTCAAATTCTCTGGCATCATGTATATAAACCATCTAAGAATTAAGCCAGTGTTAAGAATGATAGAGGGCTGGGCTGGCGGCTGACAAATTCATCATGAAAAGAAACATTGTTATTATAATAAGCCACTGTCAAAACTTGGATACAGGCTTCCTGTAATGTTTTCTGAAACATGACATGTCAAGACTGGAAGCGTTTCATATGCGCAACCAGTGGCGTATCCTGGGCATCCTATGGCATGACTACATCCACAACATGGAGGTCTCTGCTAAAACAGGCCTCCACCAAATCTCAGAAACACTTGACCGGTGCCGAGTTTCTTTGTTTGGTCATGTTGGACGGCTGGACCAGGAAACCCTTGCCTACAAGATACTACACAAGTTATTCATCAGCGCCAAAAGACTTCCCCCGACCGCTGGAGGCACAGAAGAGGCTGTCCCCAAACAGTATGCCTCCAGCAAGTAGCAACCTTCTCCTCCACCCTGGAACCACGCCACAGCTGTGGGTCATGGATGTGGCTGACCGGCGCAACGGGCCTCAGACGCCTAAGCAAACATTATTATTATTACTGTAATGGAAACTTATGCTTCACATTGGAGTGAAAAGATGAATGACTGCAAATGGTTAGAAGCAGGCTTCCTTTAAAATTGGCAATAATGGCCTATGTCTCACATTAGAGTGATATGGTAAATTTGTATAATTGTAATTTTTTTTTTTGCATTCATTTTATTTCTCTATATTTTCCAAGGAGGTGTTCGTTGCAATATATTTTTATTTTGCCCCTGTTGGCCCAGTGCATCTGACTTCGACATGCATTTTATGTATTTTGATTAAGTAATCTTAATTGATATAGCATTAAAAATGTTATGAATTTTGGGTTGACTACGTAAACTACTATATAATATATGCTATTTATCTTGTAAATCCTGCTCGGTGGAACTCAATAATGAAAATTAAATGGCGCAATGATAGCTTTTTCAAATATAAGCTACACTGAGAAACTGATGTATAAAGAAGTTATAATTCTAATCTAAAGGGAGATTTAACTATTAACAATGAAGTGCAACTTAATTAAAATTTTTTTAATGTAATTCTGAAGATATACAAAAATAATAAACAGTACAACAAGAAAAGATTTTTCTAAAACAACATAATTTGCATAATTACACATTTCAATATATGCCAGTAAAAACACAGTAAACCAGATTAGTAATAGCAGGAGAAAAAAAAACTGTACATATTAAATTTGATCCAAGTGAATGTTTTTTTTCATGTGCAAAATGAAAAAAATGAGAATACATTTATATTTAAGTAATAAGTAACTATGACTAGCTTTTTTGTACAGAGAATTGATTTTGGACTGATTGCTTAGATTGTTTTGTAGACTTTACTGTTTGAAAAATGTTGTCCAGACACTCAGGATTTCAAAAGTACAGTTTAGTTCAGTTCATCTCGTAACCCATCAGGTCGTTGGGGCACACATAAAGACATGAAAATCCCACGATAATAGATTTCGTTTTTGTCCTCATGCGTGATTCTTAGGCTTGAAATCACCTGTCGGCCCCCATCTCCTCTCCAAGCTGCGGTGGGCCAACATCTGCAAGTAATCTGAAGGAGCCAGTCCCCGCAGGCGAGCCATTGCCTCGTTAGCCTAGAGCCTCATGGTTCTAGTTGCTCAGTGTGTACCCCGAGGAGGTGAGGTTGGCTTGTGAGCTCACTTTAATCGGCAGGCTACTAATTTCACTTTTCACTCTTCCAGGGAAGAGCTAGCCGACCTCAGCGCCACTGGAATGCGGCGCCAAGCATGAGCACACCTTACACCTTCCGGTCATGGCACGCAATTTCCAAGCAGGTCGTGCACACCAACCAAGGACGGCGCGCAATCCGTAGTGACGTCCTATCCAACAACGCGTATTCTATTACACATGAAGAACAGATAGTGTATCTCCGAATTCCGATGAAATTTACACACATAGGCTTCCTGTGAATAGCGTAGGACGTGCTAGAAAATGATTGTCACACAACACCGCGCCCCACACATGAAGTGGAACAAACAAACCACACGAATATCGCAGACCATGAGAGCATGTTGCTTGGTCGCCATCTTACGGAAGTCAATAAAATACAGTATATTGCCAAATTTGTAATAACAAAACTCTTTACAAGATAAACTTGTACAGACCAGTGAATGGATGTACACTGGAGCAAAAATAGAAATCCTGGAGACTCATAACATTAACATCTATGCATATATTTCAAATATCCATGGAAATGTGTTGATAAGCTCAGATGATCAGAACACAGAAACTGGATCTCATGGGAAGAGTTATGAGAATGAGAATGTACTTAGAATGAAGATCACAAAATGAAGATGGATGAACAATTTTTTGAAATGCTATGATTTCAAAACACATTAAATGTGATGAAAAACTATTTACACTGATGTTTTGATCTGACAACTCATAGTTGTCATATATTTTTGCTATTCAGTTTTGCACATTTTTAATGAGAAAGTAACCAAAACCTACCTCTGGTATGTTATCTTTCCTTGCCAGTATCTGTGCAGAAGCTTCTTTGTTCCCAGGATGGAAGATAAAAATATTCGTGGCTCCATAAAACTGATCAATTCCATTTGGGATAATGGAATATTGTACTTCAGTTGCTACCAGGTCACCACCTGTACGTTCCACTATCACCGTTATAGGATCACCACCTTCCTAAAATAGTTAGCCATATATTATTTATATATCAGACTTATTTCTTTCTTATCTTGTACTTTTATCCATTGCGAAACCATAGAGTTTTATTTGGGATATGAAATTGTAACTAGCTTATCAGAGTTTATAGAAGAGTTTAAAATAAATAGCCGGGTGTGGAATAATGGCAGACTCTCTCTTGGATCCAGAATTTGTATTTATCAGACATGTGCGATTCCTGTCCTCCTGTATGGTTCAGAAACTTGGACCCTGCTTAAACAGGACATATCAAGATTCAATGCTTTTCATATGCTCAACCAGTGACGCATCCTCTGGCCCTAGATGCCTAGGCCAATATTATTATTATTATTAAAATAAATGTTGTAATATTCTTGGCTTAAAAATGTTATAAGATAAAAGAAGGATAGAAAAGGATATTGAGCCATTTCCGACCAAGTCTACTTTTAAAAATGAAAAGCCAAATGAGGTGTTTGAGAAAGGCTGTCGGGGTTACAAGGCTGGACAGAAACATAGTGCATGGAATACATGGAAGGGCAGAGAATAAAATGGTTTGAACACTTGGTAAGAATGTAACCAAAGTTGCCAGATGTGCATATCTACAATACCAGACATGAGTTTTGCAGAGCAAGAGGCAGATCAAGAAAATAGATGGATTTATGCTGGCACACAACAGGAAACTACACCTCCCCAAGATGTCTAAACAACACAAGTGGATAGAAGATGATGATGCTGGGATAGATTATTAAAATTTAACAAAGTGGCTACACAAATACAAGTAAATAAAGCAATATTAACATAACACAATTACTCAAGATCATATCATAAGTTTAAATAAGTGCATGCAACTTTATAATCAACAGAACCACAGGTGAATGGTTCCGCATGACAGACGGCGTGCGTCACTTTTCAATGTTTTTCTAGAACGCATAATGTAAGAAGCATTGGATGAACACATAGGGACGCATACTCACCAACCTAAGGTTTGCCGACGACATTATTGATCTGGCTGGAACAGAACCTGAACTTGCAAGACTAGTTGCAAACCTGGACAATGCTGCCAAGAAATTTGGGATGGAAATCAGTGCAGAGAATAGTAAGATTATGGTCAATGCCCCAGTATTTCAAACCTGATTATGGTCAAAGGTGAACCTCTGGAAAGTGTAACGAGGTTTAAATATCTGGGAGTAGAAATGAATGCAGACGGATCTAGAGCAGAGATCCAGTCAAGAACAGCAATGGTCATGGTCGCCCTGACCAGACTGTAAATAATCTGGAAAGACAAGAACATCTGTCTTAAATCAAAGCTGACTTTAATGTATACAATGGTCACCTCAGTATACCTCTATGCGTGTGAGACTTGGACTCTGATGGCTGCACTAGAACGTAAAATTTGCGCAATGGAAATGAGATGCTTGCGAAGAATTCTTGGCACATCTGGATCACATTACAAATGAAAATGTTCTTGAAATTGTTAGGAAGGAGTTAGGCAGTATAAAAACTTACTGACTATAGTAAAACCAAAAAAATTGACATGGTATCGACATATATCCCAATCGGTGGGGCTGACCAAGACCGACCTGCAAGACACTGTGCCTGGATAGCGTGGGAGATGGAGACCAAAAAAGAGATGGGAGGACAACATAAAAGAGTGGATGGGAAGGTCTATAGCTGAAATTAATACCCTTGCGAAAAATCGAGATGTATGGAGTGAACTGGTTGGACAAACTGCAATAATGGTGCGTCAACGACCTTCTAGGTTATGGGACTCATGATGATGAACTTTATAATCATTGGAAAATTTATAAACCACTTGTATTTTCTGCTTTGGACACTATTTAAATCTTATGTAAATTAATACAAATATTTGTTTTGGTATAACTTGTACATATCGCTATACATTTACTAGTTCACAAAGTTTTTCACATACAAACTTACTGAAACTACATAGGAAAGATTCATTCTGGGTGAAAACTGTAGCACTCCACCTGGATTATCATTAGAATTTACAGTAATTGTAACAGTGGTAGAACCAGGTCGCAGCCTCTGAGTGAAGGATGGTTCTATGCTATCAAGCTGAACCTTCAACAATTCTGTTACTTCAGGAATGTCATCTGCCTTGATGCCAATCACAAGAAATGACTCAGACATGCCTGGGAAATATCAAATATATACTATATTATTTTTATGCTGCTAAAGATAAACTTTAAGAATTTTTAAAGATATATTATTCCAAACTCAGTAACAATTTATGACAATAAATGTTGCTAAATATGATACTACAACCTACAAATAGATATAACCAATGACTAAATCCTGAAATAGATGATATAAGTCCACCTACAAAATATCACCTATCCATGGAGAAGAAACACAAACATAAATATTAATGACTTGCCATGTTGGATCTGCAATGCAGACTTATCTCTAGATCTTGTATTTCTTTGCAAAGTTAGTGTCAATGCAGCAAAATTTGTTCTTCTAAATATTCCTAGAGCTTACCTGACTGTATTATTAAAATGCCTTGTAGAGCTTCTACATCATCTGCTGTTACATCAATACCTGAGATTGACCATCTCACATTTGCTTGACCATTCAGACCTTCCCGGCTAACTAAAAGATTCACCTGTAACATGTAATTTTTAAAATTTTTTAAATTTTCTCGTTAATTTTCAATTTGCTGAGTCAAGGGAATCTGTCTCTTTAAACCTGATCCAGTGTTTTCTTTGGCTTTAACAAAGTTTTTCTTCACAATACTTGGAATCCTGGTATTCAAACAGCCATGTTGTTAATGTCTGCCACCAGGTAGCCAAAGACCATTCATAGTAGGTATTTCAAACTTCCTGCGGTTTACTAGGCCTGGGGGAAGGTACAAATAATTTTGGTTGATTTTTAACTATAATTTTTCAATTTTGTTCAGGCAGCAGCCGTTAAGGATACTCTTTTCTATTTCTGACTGCCAAGAGATTTTTAACCTGCTGGATACTGAACACAAGAGTCCAATCTCACTATCTAGAGATCAGGGGAATTTTTACCAGAAGATTCACGTGATTCGAACCCGCGACATTTGGCACCCAAACGGACACCTTACCTCAAGACCACTGTTTTCCAACACACTAAAATTGATGTGTAGGTAATAGCAGGAGTTTGTGCGTTATTGCAAGTTTTTGATGTTGGGCATTCATCTCTCCAACCTTCATAGATTTTCTCTGAGGTCAGTCTTTCTTAACGTAATGTAAAGTGTATGGACGACTGTCCCATTCACATAAGAAACAGCAGTACTTCGTATATCCAAGTTGCAGGAATCAACAGAGCTCCAATATTCAGGTCACAACAGAGAAGCTACTCATACATGCTATATTGAAGACAGTTCAAGAGCTGTTTAAGGTTATAGGTTTTTTTAAATCTCATAGCATGTTCAACTGGAATGAATGGAAGTCACTTTTCATTATGAAGCAACACTGCCTTAAGACTCCATTCAGAGAAGTCTATGAATGGTCATCATTCTTGTTGGACTAGCTTAATTCTTAGAACATTCACCAGGCACTCGTCATTGGACACACATTTTTCTTGAAGCAATTTCATTGTTTAAGTCTTGATCCAAGTAATGACTTTGGATTTGAAAACTGCAGATCGTAAACAGGATCGTTCAGTTCTTCTTTTGTCAGAATGTGTGACACAAATAATACACCGTGGCAGATGTATGGATCATCAATAGATGCTTGCTTACTTACTTTCCGGGTCCAGCAACCTCACATAGTCTTTGCCCAAAAACCAGCCACTGTCAGTGCTCTTTCATTTGCCAATATAAGGTCCTCCACTGCACAGGATTCCTGCATCCTAGGACATGTAATCAAGTTTACTAGGTGCTGGACGGCCCCACATTTGCAATATTCATTGTCTGCAAATCCTCACTTTTTCAGGTTAGACTCACATCTGATCACACTTGTTTTTAAGCTGTTCAGAGATCTCCACGTAGTATATGGCAAAACTTGTCCTGGTGCAGGTTCTTCTTTGATCACCATCCAACCTTCATCATTCTTCTGGTGCCACATTTTCTATGCAATTTCTTTAGGGGCTCTGTTTTGAGGGATGAATAGTCCGCAGAAAACTTGTTCTTGATTTTAGGCATATTCTTTCTGCTGTATGTCCAAAAAGAGGGTGTCTCTGGTCACAGGATTGCTTTTGTCTCTCAACTTCAGATGTGACATGTCTTCTAATATCCAGAGGTGCAATACCAGCGATTGCATAGACTTTTTCCTGTTGGTGCTGGTTTAAGGCATCCTGTAACAATTCAGCATATCTCATTTATTGCCTCATCGACATGTTTCATGTGTGTAGATGCATTTCATACTGGGGCCACATACTCTGTCGCTGAGAGACATAGTGCAAGGACTGATGTACAGAACACTGTTTGGGATGCTCACATGCAGTGTTTGTTAGCTTGCGAATTATGTTATTTCTTGCACTGACTTTTTGTTTTGCCACATTGCAATGTGCCTTGTATGATAATGTGCAGTCCATTACAATGCCTAAATACTTGAGTGAATTTGCTAAGTTTAAGTACCTGTCCACGCCATTTAATATGAAGTTGTCACCTTGCTTCTCTGTTCTTCAAGTGGAAAGCACATACCTGTGTTTTACTGGGATTGCCTTTGAGGTGGTTTTGCCTCATAGAATTCGGCTATTCTGTCGAGCTTTTGTAAGTCCAAGCTCCACTTCCTCAAAACGCTTTCCCTGTGCAGTTATTGCAGTGTCATCTGCATATACGAGCTGTCTTGTTCCTGGGCCAATTGGTTGATCATTTGTGTATACATTGTATAGCATAGGGGCCAGGACACTTCTTTGTGCACGGCCATTCTTCTGGTTGCACCATCTACTGCATTTATTTGTCAAAGTCACATAGAAATGTCCATTCTGTAGAAAGCATTTGATTACCAGTGCCATTTGAAGCGCCAGTCCTTAGTGACTTTTTATTTTTTATCAGCAGTAGTTGATTCAAAACTGTGGATAACCTTATGTTGGTTCACCTCGATAATCATCATCTAAATTGATGGACAATTTATTTGAAGCTTCGGGAACAAGAAGTGCTTCACTGTAGGGAATTGTCCAAAGAGCAAATTGAATATTCAGGTACGCTTCTGGTCCTTTCTTTATCCTGGTGGTGCATGTAAAAACAGGTGAATTCATGCAGAAGTAACAGTCATTTGTATGTTTTCTTGACTTTCTTCACACTATAGAAACAGTAAATAGCATCGCCTCTTTTTTGCCTTTTAGCCACTTTGAAAGATTTCTTGCCCACATAATGCAGCACATGAAGTATATGTGTGTGGGTCCACACTTTGTTCTAGTCCTTAACATTGCATTCAAATTAAAGGTTATACCCAATTTTCACTATTGGAATAATGACCCTTTCCTTGCTTGCAAACGTAACTTGCCTGAAAATGAAATAAAAATTAACTCCATAATTCACACAGTTACAAGGCACCAATACTTCAGCCTTTAAACTGTGTAATAATATTGTAATACTAATATTTCATAAATTTTATTGCGTATAAAACATCAACCTTTGTAACTCCTGATACAGGTTCATCCACAATTTGGTTTGTAACGTTAAAGAATCCTGTTTCTCCATTCGCTTCACTAAGGGAAACTGGCACAGTTATTCTTTGACGAATTCCAAGCCTGGGACTGTTGTAAGCACCAAATTTTGGTACTGGAAAGAAAATTATTATGAAATAAGCAACAGAAACAATGCATGGTCCATTTTAAAGTGTTGCATGTTCAGTTCATAATTACATCTTTTTAAAGGGACAAAACATTTGGAAGCTACAATAATTTGTAAATGATTATTCTATCAATTAAGTTACTGTCAAAAATTATGACAAAAATGTTTATAGATAATGGCTCAGTGACTGCACCGAGACAAAAACAAAATGAAACCTACGTTATGACCACAAGGTCTTCGTCATGAACAAAAAAATTAACGAAAATAAATAACAAATCACAAAATATATGTAAGACATGATGTACCATGAGCAGTTTTACAAAATGAATAAAAACAACTTACAAAACACATGATAAGACGTGATGTAATAAGAGCAATTTTTAAAAAAATGAATGAAAACAAATCACAACAAAAAAGGCAAGACATTATGTAACATGAGCTATAGCTTCGATCTATTTATTTGTCTATAAATGAAAAAAATTCAACTTCGTTTTTTTTTATTGTTTTAATATTTACCTTTAATTTTTGTTACTTCTTCTTTTTCTTCTGCGTTCATTCTCAATCTCCCGCTACTGAGTCCTGAATAGGGCTTTGCAAGTAGCTGGATGTAGTCCAGAAAACGGATTTCCGTTGTGTCGCTAGTTTACAGTTTGACTGCGATATTTGCACCTTTCGGTTCGACACATCCGTCTTCGGCAGGAATTTTTGTTACAAAATCTATTACATAATCTTGGACTATTGTGTTTAGGTTTTTCAAAATTTTACTTAAATCAGCTGCATATTTTTAAAGTCATATTTAAAACACATATTTAAACAAATAAATACGTGAACCATTCCATCTTCCTGTCGCCTTCTTCCTAAAGAAAATGGTAGCAAACGAACCTAATCTTCAGCAGAATCAACACAAATTATTCAAATAAAGAAGTACATCAATACATAGTTAAAGCAAAGACTCACCATATTCAAAGTCAACATAATTTATGATGGCTTGGAATTCCCCACCAATGACAAGAAACGTTAACTGACGAAGTTCAAAGTTTGCAGTGACAGTATCTACTCCATTAGGAAGAGTTATGATCTTGCTTGGTATTACAAATACATCCTCTGTACATCATTTGTAAAGAAATTAAATTACCATAACATTATGCAGATCATATAACTAAGCAGCAAAGTATTGCAAGCTTTTAAATTTGAATTTATTCATTATTTATGATCACAATATAAAACTAAATGCTAACTTATTGCAATTAATTAGTTTGATGACAAGATAAAAATGTCCTTAGCGTTGGCCAACCGACGTTTCTTTTGATAAAACAAACATGTAATCGACAAGTATGGATACAATGGAAAGGATATAAATTATAACATATTTTGATAAAAACTTGCCTGTGTGTTTCAGGGGTCCAAAATGGTAAAAAAGAATATTAACACATTCCAGGTATTTCATGGAATCCGATGTAGTGCAGTGATTAGTGCACTGCTTCCCAGCTGAGCAAACAGGGTTTGGTCACCAGTTGGTATGGGATTTTTCTGATAGCAAAATGGCTTCTGAGGTTGACTCACTCTCAAAAATTGGTTATCAGAATAATCTGGGAAAGTAAAGGCAGCCGACGTGATGTTGGCCACCTTGTCCCTAGTGTACTGTTGCTCAAGAGAAATATTGGCCTAACACTTGGAATACTTGGAATCCTGGTATGTTAATGTTTATTGCCCTAAAGTCAAAGGCTATCAGCTATCAGTAGTAGGTATTTTAAACTTCTTGCAACTTACTAGGCCTGGGAGGAACGTGCAAATAACTTGGGTTGATTTTTACTGTAATTTTTGAATTTTGATTGGGCAGCGGCAGTTAAGCCTACTCATTTAGATTTCTATAGCCAAGGGATTTTTAACATGCTCAACACTGAACACAGGAGTTTGCGATCCCACTACCCAGTGAAATTTTTTACCAGAATATTAACGTGAAAAAGTCCCAGTCTCCACCGTGATTCAAACCCGTGACTTTCGGCACCCGAGGTGGACACCTTACCTTAAGATCATTGAGAGCCAAGGGCCCCCCCCCCCCCCCACACACACACACACAATATTCCCAATATGCCATGCTGGCATATTAATGGGATATTAACTTTAATTTTACCAGGTTTGTCGTAGGAAGCGATTAGGGAGAGTTAAGCATGAGACCAGCTACCCCATTCTGTAGTAGCTATAAACAATAAAAAAATAAAAGAAGCCCTGTACACTGTGTGATAAAAGAGGAGCTAATAATTTCAGCCTATATAAACTAATTATATTGGACAGCTCAACAAAAATACTCAGAACTGAGACAGGAAGGTCATGATTTCTTCAGCTGCAGTACAAGAAGAAATCTAAAATGTATATGAATTATGAAAGACAAATACATTACGAGTTAACCACTCCATTATACAGTACTTAGATATCAAGAAAAATGGAGAAATAAGAAAATCAAATAGAAAATAAAGTAAATAAAATAAATAAGAATCATTTGCTCAGAACAGATCCATTTTCCAAACACAATATGCTAGACAGGCAGCAGACTATGACATATGTTCTAAACAGAGTTAATTGTGAAATAACGGAGTAAATTTGGAACTATAATTTTAAAAATTGGTACACGGAAGATCAAGATGCAGTGGTCAGCGACCCATAGCTGACTGCTAGCATCAGGGCCAGCGAACCAGAGCTGCCAAGACCCTTCTACACCTCCACGCGGTAATCCTGGATAACAGGCTGCAGCAGGGCAGACTGGCTAAGGAGAAGGGATCGAAGAAGGAATGCTAACCCGGTACTCAAAAAATGCTTGCTGAAGTCGGATGTGTTGGACCGAAAGGTGCAAATATCGCAGTCAAGCTGTACACTATGACATAATGCATTCCGTTCTCTAGACTACATTCTGCTACTTAAGCCCTTTCAGGGTTTGGTAGCGGGAGATTGAGAACGAACGAAGCCAAGCCAAGCCAAGCCAAAATTGGTACAATATATAGAACTATAATTATCCAAATTGGTACCATTTTCCAAATTGCTACTTCCATCATCATATGTGACAGTCACATTTGCTTGTAAGATTTCAGTACGTCCGCCTGACCTTGTCAATGACAAATGTAACAGTCTTGGTGTTTCATTCTGAAATTTCAGAAAAAAAACTCATACAAATTAAAAACAATCTTTGAATCTAAAATAATTATAAGTGTGAATCCATTCTAGGAAAGAAAAGGATCAACAAACCTTACAAAAACTTACTTTACTTTTCTATCCACCTGTGCCGTTAAGCGATGTAGTCTCTTATGTCATCTATCATGTGTTGTCTAGCCAGATCTTCTTGTGTTGTAAACAAGTAGTAATAGTTTATCAAGTTGAATTTTCAGGAGATGACTGAACCAACCACCGTATTTTATGTCTTGATGTTTTCAGCACAAAGGATAGCATCATCAGATTGTCAGTCATGACTGAAAAGGGCTACTACATGAACCTAGAAGGCATGTCATAAGAAGCAACTAAGTAGGGTTGTCCCTGAATCTGGCTACCTTATCCTGTAACAATTTTAATAGATGCTGGTGGTCAACATATGACTTGGTGTGTTTTTGTGCTCAATCTGGAGCAAAAAGGTTTTCAATTGATTGATGATTGAATCTCACTCTGCAGATAAGACAAATTCTTTAGACACCACTGCATGCCTTCTGTTGGAACCTGAACCTCATCCACATTTCTGTTTTGTACTATGCTACTTTTAAATACCTGCAACATGTGGCTCAGTTCACTCCATTGACCCAACACAAAACGAGTACATGACAAAGTTAGCACAGGCAATACAGCAAGAAAGGGAATTGGTCACTACACCTCCGAAAAAGCTTACACAATAAAAATTATCTACATTGACCTCTACAGCAGCACTTGCTAAGGAGCTACATTTACCTGCTTAAGTAACCTATGGTCAGGTCAGGTTAGGTTAGGTCAGGTCATCCCGTAACCGGTGATGTCGTTGGGGCACACATGAAGACATCCTCACAACCCCACGCCACCCCTATCTGTCAGATGCCGCTGCCTGCCGCTGACTCTTCTGGTTGGAGACTGGTCCATTCCTTTATGTTGTCCTCCCATCTCTTTTTGGGCCGGCCTCTTTGTCGTCTTCCATGCACCTTTCCATGGAGGATTGTATTTGCAAGACCATTTGATCTCGATGTGTGACCTTACCAAGTGAGTTTCCTTCTTTTGACAGTTGCCAAGAGATCTTCGAAAGGCCCTATTGCCATTGTAATTCTATCTCGTATTTCCTCATTTATAACTCGATCTTTGTACGTGACATTTAAAAGTTTTTGGAAACATCTCATCTCCAAGGCCTGTATCCTTCATTGAAGGTCAGCTGTAACTGTCCATGTCTCACACGCATAGAGGAATATTGACAGGACCAGTGTACGCATTAATCTGATTTTCGTGCATAGTGCTAACCGTTTATCTTGCCAGATTTTGTTAAGCCGTGCAAGCGCCGCTATTGTCTGTGCTATTCTGGCCAACACCTCACATTTTGATCCTTCATCACTGACAATCGACCCTAGATATTTAAAACGGTCAACCACTTCGAGTTCCTGACCGATAGCTTTTATCCTGCTGTTGAAGCCTGTGGCGTTGTTGGTCATTAATCTTGTCTTTCCAGCATTTATCTCCATACCATAGTCAAGAGCTGTTTCATCGAGCCTTCTGACCCATTCCTGGAGTTCTGCTTCTGAACCCGCCAGCCCGTCGATATCATCTGCAAAACAAAGGTTGGTAATCGTTTGGCCCCCTATCTTGACAGTACCAACGTGACCTCCAAGTGCCTCACTCATAATTCCTTCAAGGAATATATTGAAAAGAGTTGGAGAGAGTGTACACCCCTGTCTCACCTATGGTGACTTCAAAATTCAGGAATAAAAGGAGGAAATTGGTTGGGCTTTCTGTTGTTGGGTTTGTTTTGTCAGTTACCAATATTCAGATGCCATTCAACTTTTTCCTGTTATCCCATTGGAACAAAGGGCTGCAACAATGACAGTCTACCTATTACTATTTTAGGCCATCTTTTTGAGTTTCACCCATGAGGCTCTAGTACTTCTGATCTTCTCTTCCATTACTCATTGCTAGTTGTTCAATGACTTTCTCATCCTTCTACTTATATGTGCGCTCCAATCAAACACAGATGGTTATATTGTTAACTTCCTTTCTCATGGTGTGCCCCATCCATCTTCATTTTGTCTCCCAAGTTTCCAATTGCATTAGTTGTTGTCATATTCCTTGTCACAGATTGGTGTTTGTTAATATATCTGACCTAACACAATGAAGTCTTCAGCGCACCATTCCCAATAGCAGTATCTGTATGGAACCACCCTTACCTTTTATTCATATTATTTTTTAAAAGATAGATACAAATTAATGTTATAAATTATATTGTTTTATGCATGTAATTGCCATCATGTGGCCAGAAAGATAATAGGTGGTAATAATATATACATAATTTGAAACTAAAAAATAGGAGCTTCAGGTAAAGGTTAGGATTGAAACCCACATAGGAAAAAAAGATTAGGGAGGCCAAAGAACATCCAGCAGTGAATGCCTGAAAACGTTAGAACAGCTTGAGTCTCATCAGCAGAGCTCAAGGGGATAACCCAAAATAGAAATCATTGGAGAGCATCCACTGAAGCCTTATGTTCTAAGGGAAATCAAAACAATTAAACGTTTCAAAAGTTTTTTTGTTAAAGTAAAGGGTCCTGTTTACATGGCACGTGGCATATTGGGAATATGGTGTCAGTCCCATATTTATTTTCTTGACCAATGGCACACTAGGGGTGATGTGGTCCACATCACACCAGGGTTTTTTTTATTTTCCAAGACTTGTCCTCGTGAAATTTGTAATGGTGGATTGACCTCGGAGCTGCCTGAAACTTAAAAAATATCTTGTACCAATTGGAGCTTGAACCTAGTTCACTCAGCTGAGCAGCCAGTGCACTAACCACTGTGCTACTACGCCTCCAATTACAGAATGGGTCAATTAAATGGTAAACGGTATAATACGTGAGAAAAAGGTCCTTGTTGGTGATATTTAGTTCAGTTCATCCTGTGATCTCCTGAGATAGTTGGGGCATCCCTGCCGAAACCTCCACAATCCTGCGCTGTCCCTCTCTGTCCACTGTTGCTTTGTGTGCCTCTTTGGGTAGAAGGTTAGTCCATTCATGGATGTTGTCTTGACGTCCCCACTTTCACTTGCCTTATACTGTATTATATAGTATCGTATTTGCAAGGCCCTTTGACCTCGCGACGTGGCCATACCAAGTCAGCTTTCGTCTTTTCATTGTTGTGAGGAGATCATCGCAAAGCCTACTTGCATTCTTAATTCATCATTTGTGATACGGTCTTTATAGGTATCATTTAAAAGTCTTCTAAAACATCTCATCTACCTGGCCTGGATTCTTTTCTGAAAGTCTATTGTAATGGTCCACGTTTCGCAGGCATAGAGAAATATCGAAAGAACCAGTGAGCGCATTCGTCTGACTTTTATGGCTAGGGAGAGCATTATTTACAATCTATAAAATGTTAATGATATTATTAAAGAACAGACATATACTCACAGCCATAAGCTTTTGGTCATTGTCAGGTCCAAATTCAACTGTACCATACATGTTATCACTGTCCTCTATCAGCAAACGAGCATCATTTAAGCCTTCCACTAAAGCATTTCCTGCGACATTTTCAGGCTGCAGATGTATGATGAACATTTCAGCTGGTTCAGGAGTGCTGTCCTGTACTACTGTCAAGGATATGACAGCCTCATTTGAACCATTCCCAAAAACTAACTTACCTGAAGAAAAATAAATATAAAATAAGGATGACAAAGGTTAAATATTAAGTGCAGATAAATTCAGTGATGGCTGGGGGAATTAATGTAAGATCTTTTAATTATATTCTTGCTTTAATTTAATTTTCATTAACCACCACATGTATGACTACTTTCTGAAACATTTAGCCTTTCAGTGCTGCAATGATGTAAGACAAATCTCTTTAACACTGCTGTAATTATGCTACATAATAGGCTGCTGGTCTAACGTGCTTTAGTCCATTATGGATGCCACCAGCCCATGGATATGATGGGGATTCATACCAGTTGACGACTTACATAAGTGTCCTCAGGAACATGTTGCGGTTTTCCATTTGGATTAATTTATTGGTTCTTCTTCTTCTTCTGCGTACGCAGTCAGACAGTAACCATTATTTTTTCGAAAAAAGCGGCGGTCATCCTGAGGCTGTCGCCACTGCCATAGAGCTTGTCTTGCAGTTCCACTGGTGATGGCCACATCTGCTCTCTCTGATCCTCGTATATCGGGCAGTTCTGCAGCAGATGTTCAGCGGTCATTTTACCAGTACCGCACGGGCATTCGTCGGTACACCCTATCTTCAATTTGTTGAATAGGTGGTACCTCAGTCTATTGTGGCCAGTGCGAAGTCTGAAGACAACGACCTGCTCTCTTCGGTTCAACTGGTAATAGGCATCGTTTTTGGTGTAACCAGTATGTTCGGTTTCCCATTTGGTCATGTATCTGGCTTTGATAAGCCGTTTTGACTCTTCGTACGTCATACTAGTATCTGTTTGTGGTAGTCTTGCACCTTCTTTTGCCAGTCTGTCTGCCTCCTCGTTGCCTTGGATGTTGCAGTGTGATGGGACCCACTGTTCCACTACCCTTTTTGGTGCGGACTGCTGGCACAGTTTGCAGAGTGCTGCTCTTAAGTCATTAAGCTCAGTATTTTTCTGGCTTTTTAGCGCTGTGACTACGGCGAGAGCATCTGTAAGCAGGACTATATGGCTTTCATTTTCACTGTGTGTCACCATTTCTTCCACTGCCGATGGGTTTTGGTGTTGTTAGTGCGTTTATGGGATCTTCGTGCATCTTTGCTTTGGCTATTTCTGCAAAGTTTCTCCGCTTTAGTTTCCCATTTCCCAAATTGTTTAGTCTCTGGTGCATTGGATGGTCGGTCAGTCTTCGGAGTTTCTCTGACTGCAGCTGGGCTCTGCAGTCTCTTCTATCGGTCATGGATTGCAGTTTTGTAATCTTTTCAAGTTCTACAATTGGCGTTGACTTCATGCCACCTGTTATAATTCTCATGGCTTGGTTTTGAAGTTTGCTAACTTTATCGAAGTTCGCCTTCGCTGCTGTTGTCCATGCCGCAATGCCATACTCGAGAACTGGTCTCACTCTTCCAGTGTACAGTTTCTTTAGTATGCCTTCGTCTGCTCCCCAGCTTGTGCCAGCAAGTTTCCTCATGATTGCCATTCTTTCTCTGGCTTTCATTCGGTTTCTCTCAATCTGACTTTTCCATGTCATGCGCCATTTATTGGTTCATTTTGTGGTGTTTTCGCCACCAATTATTCTGACAAAGCCATTGGCTATTTTAAATAGTATTTCGGCTGACCTTTATTGTATTTCCACGGTCCAGTGCACACGGCTGAACGTCACGAGATTGACTTCCTTCGCCATATTTGCTGACAACACATGGGTCAATAATAGACTAACACTTTGTCTAGGAGAGATTGGGCCCTGCCTGGTTAGCAACATGCCCAAGATACATCACTCAGATGCTGAGTCATGGCTTTAATCCTCGCAGCCCCCGCCCAAAGAAGCGAGGTACTTGGCTATCCTCAAAGAGTTCTCAGGGACCTCAGTTGATACACTTACTATGAAACCACAAGGTGTCAGGGCTTTAATCCTCGCAGCCCCCGTCCAAAGCAGCGAGGTACTTGGCTATCCTCAAAGAGTTCTCAGGGACCTCAGTTGATACACTTACTATGAAACCACAAGGTGTCAGGGCTTTAATCCTCGCAGCCCCCGTCCAAAGCAGCGAGGTACTTGGCTATCCTCAAAGAGTTCTCAGGGACCTCAGTTGATACACTTACTATGAAACCACAAGGTGTCAGGGCTTTAATCCCGGATATTGGATGATGAATGAGAATTGCAGCTTGGAGTGCTCTATTTTTTGCTGAAGAACATGACCATGGCAGTCGTCAATTAATGCAACGGTCCACTGATGTCCAAGTGAACATTATTATTAACAATAGAAAATGGTTATGTAACTTTTACAATTTTAGCTAACTTTTGTGGTAAAGCATCACTGAGGCTGAGATGGGAGTTTAACTGATTCCCTCTATAGAGCCGATGCATGGGCTCACAAAATTTCTTACAATGCCAAAACATTGATATATTGGCTTGAACAATTGTCATACAAATACATACAAGTTTGTTCATGTCTAGTTGTCCTCAATGTATTCATGTGCATGTGCTTCCTACCTGTAGTATTACTTTGCAGAAATAAACTTGCCAAGAGGTCCAAAATATTTCAGAGTGAATTAGTTAATTATTTAGGCAAGTGTGTTGCCTTTGCTTCTCTAAGCCCCTATTGTCAAAGAATATCTTTTATGTCATCTATCCATCTGTGTACTGGTCTTCCTAAAATTCTGCAGTAAAATCCTATTGTTCCAGTTTGATTTTGTTTTTTTAAAACTAATTGTGATTGTCAAACCATTTTATTTACTGCCTTTTGATACATCCCACAAAATTGTAATTGCCACAATATTAATGATATTTTACTTACTTAGTCGCTCCTATTCTATCCTGGGGTGCAGAGGTTTGCCAGAAAGAGCGTCAGACCATTCTATCTGCTGTCCTCCTCTTGGCCTGGTACCAGTCTAGTCCTCAGTCTCCTATAGACTGTCTTATGTTGTTATCCCTGCTGACTGGGATCTGGAGAATGAGCTTCGAGAACATGTCATATTGTCTGGTTGCAGACCTTGTCTTTTGACCACCTTTCCTTGGATATCTCATTTCTGATGCTCGGAGCTGGCTTTTCTAGATTGTTATTATTGGCCATAAGTCAAACCTGGTACATAAGTGGAGTAGTATGCAGCCACCTTGTGTTCTGTGTGTTTGTTTCAAATGCCCACAATGAGTAGGTTTACTTTTTTGTGCGCCCTGAAAAGGACGTGACAGGTTGTGGTATAGCACACAAGGGGATAGCACACATCCTTGCCGTACTTCAGATATGATATTACATTTTTCAGAGTCCAGTTATTGTTCTAACAGAGCACTTCTGAGTTCTAGTTCTTCCCATGCTCTGTCATCTCTTACATACTTAAATGAATTGACATTTTTCAATGATGGATTTATCTTTCCTTGTTGGTTCACATTGTGTGTATGTATGTATCTATGCACTTGTGAGGGAGTTTTGTGTCTGTGATAACCAGGTTTTGTTCACTGCAGAATCTCAGAAGCCAACTACCATTATCATTTAAAACATCTTCGCCATATCTCTCAGTCACTCCATCCCAACTAGAATAATCTTTTCAAAACCTGTCCTTTCCAGTAATTCAAAGAACTCATCTTTGTTATCTGCTCTATTCCCCTCATTCGGAACATAAACAATGATGATATTGACTAACTTTTCTTCTTTGAGGTCCAGTACCATAATGAGTTTGAAGACTAAATTTCATCCCTTAATGTTGTCCCTTTGATTTTTGGATACAATATAGACCAGTCCTCCTTGGGCTTTGTCAATAGTGGGAACTCGACTGTAAAAAAACATGTTCCAAGACCCCATATCCTTTTTTTTCTTCTTTTTTTTTGTGTGTTTCTTTGAGAGCTAGGATTTCCACATTAGATTTCTTCATTTCTTCTATGAGCTCATTCTCATTTCTGTTTATACTTCCATGTTCAAAAAATCATATCTTGTAATTCGTGCCAGTTCATCCTCTTTAAAATGTGTCCAGTTTTCTATTTCTGTTGACTTGTAATCAAGTGAGTAGACAAACGGGGGACTGGCCATGCAGGCTACTATTTCTGGTTTTTGGTTATTTGGCAATAACAGTTAACCGCCAAATATAGAGGTCATTCAGGTATCCACCACCCAGCCAGATGAAAGCTCGACTACTCCTCCATGTTTAGGATATGATGATTTGTGTTGACAGTAATAACCTTTTTTGGGTGGGATTTCAATTTGCATGCAATTTTTCTTTATTGTGCCTGGGATAGGGACCATCTCTAACACTGGTGAGAGAATTGATATGATTATACTATTCATTTTGCATTGGTTAACTATAGAATAAAGATTTGTAATGTGTGTAGTGTTATAAAATAAAACCTTACATTATCAATCATACATACCTTGTGAAGGTCCAACATCTTCAGTTACTGGTGCTGATCCCCCTGAATCCCTAATGATGTACCAAGAAACTGATACCTCCCCAAATGTACCTGCTGTCCTCACAACTACAAAGTTCACAAAAGTAAAGGAGTCCTCATTTACTCTCTGACTAGGGGATCTTCCAGTAGCATCTGCCTTAAAGCTAATGATACCACTTGGATTGTCATTAGCATTGATGATCACTGTGGCCACATTTGGAGTAACCAGCACAGCATTTCCCTGATAAGATGACAAGTTGAGAGGCAAGTACCTAATGACTGATCAGGCACAATATACTTATCAGACTATGTTAGTTAGGGGCAGGTGAAACATAATGATCAAGACTGGACCTTACTTCCAAACAGTTCTCTCTGAAAACAGGCAGCTTCATGGCAGTCTGGCTAGTAAGGTAGGAATTGATACTTTGATTTTCATAGTGTTGAGCTTACTGACTCATATTACACTACAACTAGTAGAACCCCAGTCAACCTTCTCTAATACACCTCGGTTGTATTTGTAGGACAACCACTGTAACCTGCCACTACAGAAAGCCATCAAAAGTACCTAATTAACTCAAGTATGAGTGGCATTAGCAACAACAAAAACAATCTCTCGGCTATAGCAACCTGGCTTTCTGTTCATGATGTACATATTTTAATAATTTATGCAAATTATTCTTCTTTTTTGCCTGTCAGCGACAGGTTATGAAAAGATCTCTAGAATGAGTCCCTACTGTGTGCCGCAAGTACAGTGGCATTCATTGCCTCAGATATTTTCATAAGCCACCTATTTTGTGATCTGTCTTTGGTCTTGATTCCGTTGTATCTAAATAGCATAGCTGGTTTGGGATGCTGTGTGGTGGTAGACTTGTTACATTGCCAAACCATTTTAGTTGCTGTCTTTTGATGTAGTCTAATACTGGTGTTGTTCCCACCAGTCTCTTGATGTCATTTGTTCTTGTCCTGTTTCTCCTTGTTACACCCAATATTTATTGCAGGTATTTCATTTCTATTGTTCCTATCTGTCGTTTTTCAATTGATGTTCGAGTCCAGTTTTGACATTGATAGCTTAGTGTTAGGACAAGAATCGTGCTGCATAAAGCTCTTTTGAAAGTTATTGTCATGTGCTTGCAATTAAGTATTGGTGTTAATTATCCAATGATCTGATCTGTCTTTGTTGGATTTCCACTGTGATTCTTCCAACTGCTGATAATGTGCTCCCTAAGTATGTGAAATCTTTCACCTGTTTGATTTGCCAATTTGGCAAGGAAGATATTGGTTTGTCCTGCTTGTCTAGATATTTTCATGACCTCAGTTTTTTTTCTACATAGATTTCATGCTGTATTCTTTACATGTTGTATTTAGTTTGTCAATATGTTGTTGCAATGGTATTTCTAAAGTTGCTATGACTGCTTGATCATCTGCAAAAAGAAGTTCATTTAAGAGTTCACCAATGTTTGATTCCTTCATTTTGGTTGGCTGTTTTACATATATGGTTTACATATGTAATGAACAACAAATGGGGTAGCACACATCCTTGTTATACTCCAGATTTTATATGAAATTTCTTTGAGAATCTGGTTATTGTTCTAATAGAGCACTGACTATCAATGTAAAGACTTTTGCATAATTATGATCATTTCAATGGTAAAAGACAATAATTTGTATAATTGAAAAACTTATCAAAGGAAACTGGCAACCTTTTGCAAGACACATCACTTCTATCATGGCCATGGCAATAGTTTCTTTGAAAAGCCACATCTGGAATGATGGACACATCTCAACCCAAACAGTAACCACCACCACGAACTAGACCACATACTCTTCAACCGTCAAATATTCAGACATTGGAGTAATCGCACTCTTTGTCACAGGTAGTGACTATCGCCTTGTGCATGCATGTCTCAGCTTCGACCTAAATGAGGCACAAGAGAACCAAGATCGGTACAGAAGGCCTCTTGCTGCCACCCTAAATGTAACATCTGCTAAATTTCTCGCGACGCAAGACACATTTAGGGCAGCAGAAAACCTAGATGAGGACTACGAAAACCTCATCAGCACCATCATGAACATTCAAAAAGTCAGCCAAACTCTGGCACCAAACCATATAACAAGCCGCATCTCCTTAACCATTAAGAACCTTCTCAATCAGCGCCGCAAAATGGACAGAACACCAGTAAACATCAAGTTATTCAATACGCTCAGCAAACTGTGCTGGCAAAAGATCGAGAAAGACCCCCAGCAGTTTCACCAGATGAAGAGTCCTTGCAGGCGCAGAATTACAGAAGCATCAAGCAAATCACTTGCTCCATCGCCGAGTACCAGCATGTGATCCCATCTCTTAGCAGCAGATGGAACAAGAATGACCTCACATCTACAGATAGAAAGATTCTTCTGCAGCTTGTACACAAACTTATTCAAGTCATCGCTTCCTCTCCCCACCCCTCCAACCGAATCACCTACACTTCCCTCGCTACTCCCACCCTTCCTGATCGCAGAGGTTTGGAGTGCTATTGAAAGCATGTCCTCTGGCAAGTCTGCGGTGAAAGGCAGAATCACAGTAGAGACAATAAAAGGATGTGGCCACCCACTCTATACAGCACTGGCACAACGATTCACACATTTTCTAGAAGAGAAGGAAATCCCATCGGGCTGGCGTGAGTCGAAGACTGTCTTACTATACAAGAAAGGAGACAAAGAAGATCTGCCTAACTACCACCCTATCACCCTCCTCTCAGTACTGTACAAGGATCCACAACACCCTTAAGGAAGTCCAACCCATAGAGCAGGCTGGGTTCAGGCGCACCTACAGCATGCTGGACCAATTAACCCAGTGTTACCATTTGATTGAGGCAGCAAGAGAGAACCACACACTGCTAGTGTTGACATTCATCAACTACAAAAAGGTGTTTGTCTCAGTCGAACCAGAATATGTGTGGAAAGCTCTGAAAGAGCAGGGAGTCGAGGCTGACTATGTAGACATGTTGAAACGTTGCTTTGATGGATGTACCACCATCATTCATTTATTCACACAACCAATAACTATCGCCACTGGGAAAAGGTGTATGACAGGGCACAACCCCATCTCGCTCAACCTTTTCTCTAGATGTCTGGAGTTGACGATGAGACATTGCGACTGGAGCGAGTATGGCATCGACATAAATGGACGAATACTCAACCACCTAAGATTTGCTGATGATATCACACTTATCACAGAGACATCCGCCAAAGCGACACAGATGCTAGCATCACTGAAAGCGGAGGGCAAGAAAGCGGGTTTCACCATAAATATAGAAAGAAATTAAAGTTATGCGCAACCGTTTTACGAAGCCCAACCCTGTGTCCCTATACGATACACCACTGGAGGATGTCGACGAATACATCTACCTCGGCCACCTTCTCAACATGGAAAATAACCTGGTCCGAGATTGTGAGGCGCTTTCGAGCAAGCTGGGCCGCCTTCAACTCGATAAAGGCAGCAACAGATGTCAAAAGAGACACCACACTGTGAATAGACATATTCAACTCATTGGTGCCTGCACTGCAAAAAAGATCATCTGGCAGATCCCCTACTAGATGGCAAGATTCACTCAAGCTGCACAACACTCGCGATCCTACAACAAATAAGTTCCATCTACTGGACAACCCATGCCCGAGACAGAATCGACTGGAAACCGAGATGAGACCAGCACAAAACCAAAAAACATAGCACTGCTCAAGCCCAGCCCTTCAAGCAGAGAAATGCACCCGGCTACTACCAACTCACACCAGAGTTGAGACCTGCACAAGGGCTAATGCCCTTGTAGACGCACAGATCGACTAAGACTAAGACTTTCCGTATCCAAGTACTGCATCATATAGCGCTCATCCAGTGTTCAGTGACTTGAATTGCCCCATCGATCACTTTCAGCATGTTGCTCTTGCCACATGTATCCGGAAGGATGGGATAAATCATCAGATGACCTGGATCCTGTACCGCACTACAGTCACATGTATCGCCGTCTGAGAGACTCCATCTCTTTATATTCTTCCTACATCATGATATGCCAATGAAGTTTGTTTATTGTCTTCCAAAGAGAGCAGGGTAAGTGATGTCAAGGCTCTTCTTAAAGCTCAATCCCTGGATCCTGTATCATTTCATGCCATAATTCAGCGCAACAACTTTCAGGTCATGACTGTATTTAAGAAAACTACGCTTGGATTTTGTCTTGAAATCTGCTCCTGGTGCCCAAACATTGGGTGTCTAGAGTAGTTTTTATGTTTCTCTCGTTCAATTTCAGCAGCCACGCTTCTTCTGATGGTAGGTGGGAGCTATGTAAATTTTAGGGTATATTTTAGCAGCGGGTCATCTTGAAAGGTGCATATAATTCAAACTCTCTGTAAATTACAACATAATATGATAAAACATTGTTTTGAAGATGAACAAAGAAGAGTGCTTTAACAACAAAGTGCACTAGAAATATAGACAATGCAGATAGAAACATAGATATTCCTTCTGAAGCTCACAGTAGCAGGTTTTCACAAATACTTCAACATATAATACTCACTTGCAGATTCAACAGCCTCAATGAAAATTGTTCTTTCAATTCAGGAACAGAATCATCAATAATTGTAAAAGATATTGCCTTTGTGATATCACCCGGTGAAAAAATTAGTGTTCCATCTGTAGCTGTGAAATCATCTCGTGTAGCTGAATCTGAGATAAAGCTGTAACCCACAGATGCTTGTTCATTTATTGGACCAATCTGCGTTGTTCCATCGTCCATGACACCTCGAGTAACTTGGACGGAAACAATTTTTGTACCTGGCCCTTCCTCAAATCTGTATTCATCCTAAAATATTAATTAAATTATATTACATTAAGCAGAACTGTCATCACTGCACTACAGACAGGTCCACAAGAATCCTATCTCTTTTTGCAGATAGTGAAAAGAATTTAAATTGTGTACATTATGTACAGTTCATTCATTATTTTTGCTACATGTGAAGCACTACAATTGGCCAGTTTACAGGAAGCATGTTGCCAAGGATTTACTCTGGTGGTTTCAATAGCATTGGTTTAACATCAAGAGGTTTCTAGCCCTATGCAAAACCCTATTTAGTTTATTCTCATGGCATGCTTGAAAGGTAACAGTGGGCCTATTCTTTTCATCCAGGCACAACTTGGGTAACCATTATACATCAATCAATCAAATCAAAACCTTTCAGCATCTTGTGGAACACAGGTCTTCAACAAATAGACACAAAGTCTTCCTGTTCTAGGCCATCCATTCCATATCTGTCCATGTCTTTCCTGTCTTCTTTATGTTTGTTTTAAGCTTTCTTCTCCACGTGTGTTTTGGTATGTCTCTACTTCTCTTGCCTTGGGGACTCCAGAACAAAGCAATGTTATCAGCTGGTTTCTTTAATGTGTGTTTTATCCAACCCACACCTTTTCCTCACTTCATGTTCCAATAATATCTGTCTGGTTATTTTTAATAGTTATACATTAGTGATATTTTCATTTTATTTCATTCTTTCTATTCTGCGTAGGCACATATTTACGAAAGGCTGTACCTTATTTGTTGTTTTTTAATTGTTCTCATATTTCAGAACTATACTACTACTACTACTTCTGCGTTCGTTCTCAATATCGTGCTACCAAACCCCGAACAGGACTTTGCAAGTAGCAGGATGGAGTCCGGAGAATGGGATGCGTTGTGTTGCTAGTTTACAGCTTGACTGTGATATTTGCACCTTTCGGTCCGACACATCCGTCTTCGGCAGTAGAATCATACAATAGGATGGATTTTACATTTGAGTTGAAGATTTATATTTTTGGGCTTGACTTAATTTCTTTTGATTTTCATAAGTTCCCCAGTGCAATAAAAACTTCTCTTGCCTATTGTATTTTTATTTTGGTAACTTTATCTGTACTTACTACTTTGTCTATACTGTTACCAAGATATATAAATGATTCCATATATTGTAGGAGTGTGTCTACCAATACCATCAGATTGTTGTTAGTTGTATGCATTCTCATAATCTTTGGGGGCTTTTTCCTTTAAATTTTCATTCTTAATTTATGTAGCATTTCATCAAGTACACATTTTATGATGAATCTGAATGCAGTTTTGAGATAAAAGGCCAAGTCATCAGCAAGAGCTCAAAAACACTGGCTTACAGTGTCTAGAAAAGAGAAGAATTTGAAGTGACTTAATACAAATTTATAAGATAATCACAGGAAAGGTTAAATTAGACTATAACAAGTTTTTCAAAATACAACCACCAACGAGAACAAGCGGGCACAGATACAAATTAACTAAAGAAAAGTCCAGATAGATATAAGGAAATTTTTTTTAGTCAGAGAGGGATGAATGCTTGGAATGCATTACTACAGGAGGTAGTGGAGGCAGATACATTTAATGCATTTAAGAATAGATTGAATGCACATAGCTTTTAAAGCAGGGTAATGCAAATGTGACTGGTTGTCAACAGACTCTGATGAGTCTTCTAAACCAGTACAAAAACGTTAAGTTAAATTTCAGGTCAAGTTGTTTTGTTAAATTCCATTTTTGTTGGTTGATGTTGTCTTCATAAATCAGTCAATAGCCAGCAGAAAGAGACATTGTGACAAGAGACACACTGGTTGATATCCCAAAAGTTTCAGAAAGCTGACCTGCATGTAGAACTCTACATTTCACATCTTCATACATTTTTTTATGTTATTGACCTTCAGGGATACTTCATGGTACCTGAGCAACTTCTAGAGTGATTCTCTAATGTATCAAATGCCCTCCATATTCTACAAATATGATGCAATGTGGTTTCCATTCCACACATTGTTCAACTATTATTTTCAGTGCATTTATCTTCTTTTGTCGAAAACATGTCTTCTTTCAGTTATTTGTCAATGGCCTCTTTTGATACCTCTGATATGACCCTGTTCAATATTATTCAAGACCTAGGGGTTATAATAGATCATACAGGAAAGGTGAGTGAGCAAGTTAAGATAGCAGTGAAAAAGGCAAAAGCAATGTTAGGTATGATAAAAAGAAATATTAAACATAGGAGCAAGGAAGTGATCGTCAAACTGTATAAAGCTTTAGTTAGACCTAGATTGGAGTACTGTGTACAGATGTGGAGTCCTTATCTTAGAGGGGATATAAACATGCTGGAAATAATACAAAAAGGAGCAAAAAAGCTGATAGTGGGATTCCAGAATTACAGTTACGAGGAATGACTCAGAAAAACAGGCCTACAGTGTCTAGAAGAGAGAAGAATTCGTGGTGACTTAATACAGGTTTAGAAGATGATCAGAGGAATGGATAAATTAGACTATAACAATTTTTTTTTTAAATACAGCCACCCACAATAACAAGAAGGCATAGCTACAAGTTGACTGAAGAGAGATCCAGATTAGATATTAAGAAATATATTTTTAGTCAGAGAGTGGTGTCTGCTTGGAATGCATTGCCAGGGAAGGTAGTGAGGCAGGGACAGTTAATGCATTTAAGAATAA
Source organism: Ariolimax columbianus (assembly GCA_036924085.1). Lineage (NCBI taxonomy): Eukaryota > Metazoa > Mollusca > Gastropoda > Stylommatophora > Arionidae > Ariolimax > Ariolimax columbianus. The sequence goes on along the minus strand of JAVGWX010000001.1, from coordinate 57,899,685 downwards.
ATTGGATGGTCATAGCTTTTAGAGCAAGGTGATGTAAATTAAACTGGTTATATACAGACTCTGCAGGGTCTTCTAAACCAGTATAAAGACGTTAAGTTAAGTTAAGACAGTGATAATAACATTATTCCTTTATAATTTGTAAACTGCTGCAGATTTCTTTTCTTTAGCAACTTGACTAAATATCTTTTCTTCCAGTTTGTTGGTATTTTTTCTCATTCTCAAACTTAACCAGGTAATTTTTATATCTCTGTTGAAATGTCAATGTCTGCTTCGATTGCTTCTGCTGAGATACTGCCTGGATCAGGGACTTTACCATCTCACAGAAGCATTATGGTTTTTTTTAATTTCTTATTTGTTTATATTCTTGCAGTTAACTTGAGTTCCTGAATGCTTGGGGAGTCTTATGGAGTCTTTTTTTTTTTTTAATTTTGTGTTTTGCTCATCTTTTCACCTGCTCATTTCTGTTGCTAATCAAATTTCCTTCCTTATCTTTAATAAATGGGTACCGGTTCAGTCCAGGAAGTAAAAGCGGCAAGAGAGAGGAGATGGCTACCTCCCTCATATAACCAAGCCTTTTAAATGTGAGATCGCTAACATCTCACACCCCTACGGCAGTAATGCTATGGGTTACTTTACTTTACTTTTTATCTTGGAACAACGTCTCCTGTTCATCCTATTTCGTCAGGTCGTGTCGTCTGTCATCGATTATGGACTAGGCATCCTCACACTATCAAGAACACAGTGTGAAAGGTTGGACCGCATCCAGAATGAAGGTATGCGTCTGGTTCTGGGCTGCACTAGAGATACCCCGATTGTGATGATGTGGTACATGTTGGGATTATTATCGGTGACATCCAGACATAAACTGGCACAAGTCAAAGCCTATATGCGTGTCATCACAGACACTTGGCACTCTCTGCACAGTAGTATCTCAGACATCAAGGGGATCAAGAATCAAGAGAGGGTCGTCATGGATGGCACAGGCTAAGACAACGATCGGACACGTCACTCCAGCTGAGACGATAGCCAAAGAGGAAGAATGGGTCCACATTGGTGAAAGAATGATAGAGTACCAGAGAGTCATCATAACCTTAGGCAAGGAATGTAGAGAACGGCTTTGTGTATATTTTATGATTTTATACTGTTCATTTTCCTTTCATTTATATTTTCTGTTGTTGTTCATGCTTTCTGTTGGCATTCCCTTTTCCTCTGAACTTTTCTATATGTCACACTTGATTTATTTGTTATCTGTTGCTTGTGCTCGACTGTATCCTCTATTTCTTCCAGATGTTCCTGTAACACATAATACCTATTTGAAATCGTGACTTAAATTTATCTTGTATGTCCTTATTTCTGAAGAATTCCACATTGAAATGTTGGTAGTGTTATGTTGTATATTTATAAGTAAACATGAGTTTCATCTTTATTTTAACTATCAGAAGAAAGGGGTCTAATGCCATATTTGCTATTTTATATACTTTTATACCATGTAACGATGATCTGAACTTCTTATTTAAACATATTGGGTCTGGAGCAAAGAGTAATCAGTATCAGGTGAAAAATATTAATCAGGGTCCCCCACCTCACATTCCCTTTCATGCTTCTGGAAACAGACTGTGTTACAGCAGTCTGGCCAAAAAGTGGGCATTGACAATTTAATCCCTATAGTGGTAAGCCTGCTAAGGAGCCTCGCATTGCACTACATCCATAAGAACCTTGGTTCACCTTCTAATGTACTGAACAACTGTAACCCACTATGAAAGAAACATCATCAAGAGTTAACTCAGCATGAGTAGCTTCAAATATCAACAACATATATGAGCAATCTGGTTTTCTGTTAAGTGGTCTAGTGACACCCATATTGCTTTATGAATTTTTTTTAATGTGAAAACAGGCTGCCACCAACCACCAGTTGATTTAAAGCACATAAGCCCATATGTAACTCTCCATTTTCAATTTAGACCCAAGTTCATGTTCATCCAAGAACTCTTCGAAACCTATATCATTAACAACCTTAGCATTTATGTCTTCCATCAAAATTTTAATGTTTTTCCTTCATTTATCCATGATATTTTTAAGTCTGGTGTAAAATTCTTCTTTTACTTTAGCCTACTCTGCTAAGGAATTTTCAACGTGCTCGACAGGAGAGTCTGATCTCACTACCCAGACATCAGGGAAATTTTTACCAAAAGATGCACATGAAAAAATTCTGATCTCCACCATGATTCAAACCCACAACCTCCGGTACCTGAGACGGACACTGTGCCTCGAGACCACTGAGCCCCTTCAGAATAGTAGTTTAAAAACGACTGATATTGACCATATATAGACATTTATTTCTTAATTGCAATTCGCTGAATTCAATGACATAGTTATTTAAGTTATTATTAAATATGCTTACTTGTGTAAAATGGACTGGTGCATCATTGGCAAGAATGATGACTTCAAGCATTGACTTTATAAATTGTGCATCATTAATTGATACAGAAGTCAAAGTGACAAAGAAGCTTTCGTTGTTCTCTGGTATCTGACAAGGAAACACACAAAATTAGTATGAGGAAAATTATCAGTTTAAAAGTGTCCTCCAGCATAAAAAATGAGCAGTGGAAAAGAAACATCCTAAATGGCTGGCCTGAGAATGTAGATGAACTGCTGAAATATTCACTGGACAGATAGATGTGTATAGACTTCCTTGTCTACAAGGTGCTGATGATGACTGAGAAAATGTCAGATAGTTTACTTTACTCGCATATAGCTACAAAATCAATCAAATATTTACTATAAAAAAAGTGCTTTACAAAATTGTCTACCAAGCCTAAGCAATGAGACAAATAAATAATTGAAATTAAGTATACAATTAACGTTATATAGCACTGCTGAAAATGGATGTGTCGAACCGAAAGGTGCAAATATCGCAGTCAAGCTGTAAACTAGCGAAACAATACATTCCATTTTTCAGACTACATCCTGCTACTTGCAAAGCCCTGTTCAGCGATTGGTAGCGGGAGATTAGGAACGAACACAGAAGAAGAAGAAGAAACAACATGGTATTTTTACCATTTAAATTTAAATGTTCAATATTTAAAAAGAAATTAAATATGGGAAATCATTAGCTTTGAAACTCCTAAGGAATAACTACAAAAGTGTTTGCCTCCAGTAAATTAATTCTTACATCATCTGGAAGAATTTGTAGTTCAATGTTTGCCTCTCGCTGCTCTGGTTGAAATAACACTGTGCCAATTACAGGTAGAACATCGACTCCCATTACAGCATCAGTGGAGCTGCTATTTACCTAATATGTGAAACCACAGGGAAAATAATATAGTGTATGTAATTAATATAAATCTTTAAATAACACGAGAGGTAACCATGGAGGAAATAACAGGATCAAACTGTTATCTTTCAATCATTTCGTAGGATTATTGTGTATAGGTTTAGCAATTTTATTATGTAAAGAGTGCACATACATACTTTGATTTTGGCTTAGTGTGTGGGCTTTAGCAACAACAGTGGTGGCCTTATGTTTCATGTGTTGTGTTGTGGAGCCAAGAATTGTACATGTATATATAGTCAACTTTGAAGTCTTCTTAAGCTGGTAGTATATCAGGTGGGTTGACTCATTTTGGCCAGTCTCCCTAATTACAGTAACTTGGGATCAAGACACTAAGAAGCGTATGAGCTGCAGCAGTTAGTGACACATAGCTGACTGCTAGCGTCAGGGTCTGCGAACCAGAGCTGCCATGACCCTTCTACACCACCACGTGGTGACCCTGGATAACAGGCTGCAATAAAGCAGACTGGCTAAGTAGAAGGGATCGAAGAGGGAAGGCAACCCGGTACTCAAAAAGGCCTGCTGACATTGGATGTGTTGGACCAAAAGGTGCAAATATCACAGTCAAGCTGTAAACGATGAAACAATGCTTTCCGTTCTCCGGACTATATCCTGCTACTTGCAAAGCCAATTTCAGGACTTGGTAGCATGAGCTTGAGAACGAACGAACGAAGCAGAAGAAGACAGTCACTTGATAGCAATTAAGTATCACCTGTAGCACACGATAGACCCTACAGAATGAATTGCTTCTTTAGATTAGGAACAATCACCAACATTGTTATTGTTTCCGTTGGTTTGTTATAAGTGTGCTCCGCTGGGTACAAATTAGTAATTTTACCCACAGGATGGTGGGAGAGAAGAACATGATGTCGCTCTGTATCACTAGACACTCTGTTTTTACTGTGTTTTATACAGGTAGTTGCCAACATATATCTACGTCACCTCACCCATTGTAACCACATATTGTTGTTTGCAGCTGCTTGTTCAGTATTCTCAGCTAACATCTGTATCTAGAGGTCATTCTACTATTTGCTGCCTATAAATTGCAGATTACAACTGGAAGCAATACAAAATACCAGAGGTGAGCAAACTCTGTGGGAAATCAGATCAGAGTTCAGCAAAATCCAAAGAACCTCAACAGTGGCTACCCTCCCGTTGTGGAATCACAGGGAATAAGAGAGCTGATGTCTTATCAAAAGCAGGTGGCAGAATGAAGCAACTTATCCACACACTGTCTCACCAATAGGTAAAAACTATCATCCACAGTCAGTACAACTCAAAATGGAAGAAAGACATTCTTTTCAACTCATTCTTATCATTTTCTTATTTAACATTAATTCATTATTGTATGCATCATCAATTAATTATATATAATCTCACAGAATAAGCATAACAGGTTACAATATTATTTTTAAATGAACAAACCATAAATCTAACGATAACAGTATCGTAGTAGGAGACTTCTCTCTTGACTTTGATTTTGACCACATTTGTATAGGGATACTCAGTAACAATCTTGGGTGAAACCTGAAAATGATATTATGGATGCAAAAATCATTGCTTCATTTTAAGACATGAACAGTTTATCTCTACGCTTCTTTAGTAAGAAGGATAACAGTACCTCACTTGTGATTGAGTACAATTAAGATATCATGAAATGACTGAAGGAGCAAGTAGTCTATATAAATCAATCAACCAAAGCACATTGCTCCTCTTGGTACATAAGCCATTGACCACATCTCGCCAGCAAACATGGTCCTGGGCTATTCTTTCTGCCACTTAACTTAACTTAACGTCTTTATACTGGTTTAAAAGACCCTGCAGAGTCTGTATACAACCAGTTACATTTACATCACCTTGCTCTAAAAGCTATGCGCATCCAGTTTATTCTTAAATGCATTAACTGTCCCTGCCTCACTACCTCCCCTAGCAATGCATTCCAAGCAGACACCACTCTCTGACTAAAAAAATATTTCCTAATATCTAATCTGGACCTCTCTTTAGTCAGCTTGTAGCTATGCCCTCGTGTTATTGTGGGTGGCTGTATTTAAAAAAACTTGTTATAGTCTAATTTATCCATTTCTCTGATCATCTTATAAACCTGTATTAAGTCACCACAAATTCTTCTCTCTTCGAGACACTGTAGGCCGGTTTTTCTGAGTCGTTCCTCATAACTGTAATTCTGGAATCCCACTATCATCTTTGTCGCTCTTTTTTGTATTCTTTCCAGCATGTTTATATCCCTTCTATGATAAGGACTCCACATCTGTACACAGTACTCCAATATAGGTATAACTAAAGCTTTATACAGTTTGACGATCACTTCCTTGCTCCTATGTTTAATATTTCTTTTTATCATACCTAACATTGCATTTGCCTTTTTCACTGCTACCTTAACATGCTCACTCACCTTTCCTGTATGATCTATTATAACCCCTAGGTCCCTTTCCTTATCTATCTTTCTAATATTGTTTTCTCCCATTCTGTAATTATGTTCCATATTGGATCTACCCATGTGCATGACTGTACATTTATCTACATCAAACTCCATTTGCCAGCTTACAGACCATTCTCGAATTTTATCTAAATCCGACATCAATATATCCACTTCCGCTTTAGATGAGACACTACTGCATAGTTTTGTGTCATCAGCAAATTTTGCAATCATGGATCCCATATCAATGTCCAAATCATTTATATATATCAAAAACAAAATTGGTCCCAAAACCGAGCCCTGTGGCACACCACTTTTCACTTTACACCCCTCAGAGTACTCCTTATTTATGCCCACCTTCTGCCTTCTTCCCGTTAACCAATTTTCAATCCATTTGGCAACTTCCCCACCTATTCCATGTGATTTTAACTTTCGAAATAATCTTTGATGAGGTACTCTATCAAAGCCTTTGTAAAGTCTAGATAAATAACGTCCACTGGCTCCCCTTTATCTATGATTTTAGTGACCTTCTCCATGAATTCTAATAGATTTGTTAAGCATGATCTCCCTCTAGTAAACCCATGCTAACTATTTCTAATTAGATTAAATTTGTTTAAATGCATTACAATGTTTTCTTTGATTATTGACTCTAACAATTTACAGACTATGCTCGTTAAACTCACCGGTCTATAATTTGCTGGATCTGATTTTTTACCTTATTTGAATAAAGGGGATCACTCCTGCATCTTTCCAATCTTTCCAGATTATGTGGTTCGCTGCCTCCTTCATCCTCTTAACATCTGCCTTAGAGTAGTCGTATGTTCGCGTGTTTATGTTTACTTCTTTCCCTGCAATAAGATCCCAACGGATGATTTGATGGTCACTTGAGCCAAACAGTTCCCCAACGGTAATGTTTTCAATCATATTTTCCTCTGTAGTAAAAACTAGGTCGAGTATGTTTTTGCCTCTGGTGGCTGCTTCTACATGTTGAATTAAAAAATTTTCAGTTATGCACTTAACAAAAGGTTTTGACTCTACACGTGCTTCTACCATATCCCATTTTATTTCTGGAAAGTTGAAATTTCCCATTAATAATAATTTCCCTTCACTTGCCTTTGCTATGCTACTAATCAGCTCCTCATCTTCCTCCTTTTGACTTGATGGACATCTATAGCACACTCCAATCACTGTTTTTTCGCCCCCACTTTCTATTTCTCCCCATACACTTTCATTTTTGTTACCACATGATAAATAATCTTTGATCGTTATATTAACAGAATTTATACAGTATAATAAAACGCCACCTCCCTTAGTCTTGTCTCCAACTATCCTATCTTTCCTTAACATTGTATATCCCTCAATTTCAAGTTCACTATCTGCAATCTCCTCATATGTCCATGATTCTGTTAATTCCATTATATCTGGTTTTTCTTCTTCTACATACAGTTCCAATTCTTCTCTTTTATTTACTATGCTTCTCACATTTGCATAAAAACATTTTAGTTTGTAATGTTGTTGGTTTTCCTCTTTTTGCTTCTGCTTTATCATTTTATTGTTTGCTTTTCCACTATGTATTTCACACTTCCCTGACACCAACTCTCCCCTTTGACTACATCCTCTATAGCACCCTATTGTAGGCCTATCTTTAGTCTCATACTTCATAGGCCTTACTAGTTTAAATTTCTAACACAATGATTAAACATATACTTTGCTACTTTGCCACTCTCCAGGTGTAGCTATGACATCGTAATTTCCTCTCACATTCTCTTCTCAGTGTATTTTTAGATCTACATCTCTTTCTCTTCGCGTAGAGATTCCATGTGACAGCCTGATTAGCTATGTTAGACTGAGCCTTCCAGAGCATAGGTTTTTGCAGTCTTCAAAGCCCGAATAAAGACATTAAGTAAAAACTTTGTTCCATTCGTAATATCATAGAAGGTGGCCAATAAAATACTTTTGTAGTGTTCATGGAATACCTAGAATAACCCCAACAAATTTGAGGAGACAATTTTCAGTAATGGGATGACTTTAGAACTTTCAGATTTTTAGAATGGAGGTAAGACCTAAGTACAAGTTCTATGGTTCCAGGTTCCATAGTTCTACTAGCAAGCAGAGCAAGACTAGCTCAACCAGATATTTTGCTAAAGGTTCTGAAGATATAAAAGAGAACCAAATTCACCAAGTTGTGTTAATTCTCATAGAAAGGAATTAGGTAAATAGAACTACATTTGTAGTCGAAGATGAGATTAATTCGCAGAACCTTACTTTGAAGAACTTTGATGCTGTTTTACAATCAGGGTTAAGGCAACTCATAACATTCAATACAGACATATAGATATACACATTCAGATATAGAGGCTGAGAGATAGTTGAAGGAACATTGTTTAAAAACATATATGATCACATGAGAGAAAAATGAGGTAGTGAAATAGCAAGTATAATCTAGTCTATTAACTATAGTCAAGAAGATTGTTCAACCTACTCTAATAATACCTGAACTTATCAATTCTAGTTCAGGTGAAGCTTTGAAAGAGTTTAAACAAAATTCATGTTTTATGAGGCTTGCACTTTTTCCAAAGATAGTGGACATTTAAATTCACTGTACAATCATAGAAGTGGTCCAATAACAAGCAAATGATGATGACTCTCCTTTTCATTCCAAGTAAAACATAGACCCATAGCTACAGCTGGCTTCTATAGATGGAATCTGTATCCAAGCACTTGCAGTGGCAGATTCATAGCAATGATTTTATATGATGATGTTGCTAGCCTCACACACAATTCTCATTAGTTACTCATTATGCCAAGCTTTAAAGGTTACAGCAGCCCTATTCTTTTCAACATGGGCACCACTCGGGTGGAAAATAAAATAGTTTGATGAAATAGAAGTCGTCTAAAATCAGTCAGACTACAAAAATCACCTCATTCAAGCTGAAGACTCCGTAGGCATCATCATTGGCAGTAATTGTGACTGGCAGTCGATCTGGGTAGCCTACGAGCACGTTGCTATCAAGGACATTCAGGTGAAGATAGTAAATCTCTGGTCCTTCTGGTATATTATCTTCTTTAACAGTGAAGGACACAGAACCGACACCAGAAGCCCCACGCTCAAATCGTACAACTTGACTATCACCAATAAAGTCACCATCTGCATTATTATCAACCTGTAATATATTTTCTTTTAAAACATGTGTGACTGGAATGTACAAAAAAGCATATATATATGTATAAATATATATATATATATATATATATATATATTATAACAATTTACCAAAGTGGACAGCAATGACAAAATATATAATGTACGTAGATGTAACAGCAAATGACTTAACTTAGCTGTTCCTGTTCTACCCTGGAGTGTAGGGGTCTACTATTCTTTTTCTTGTGGCTTCAAGGTATTATAGGATTGAGTAGTCGGGCCCATTCCCCACCCTCCTTAGTCGACTCGTATGACATGTCTGACAGGTTTGTGTTACTATTATTTGCTGCCCTTACATCTAAGAACCTTGACAGACAACATACAGTTGAAAAAAAGGCATTGCAAGCAAACCTCACAACTCAACTGTCACCCTGATAAAGACTGGATAGAAAACTGTTTGAAACACTATCCAGACATTGCTCCCAGACAAACCCAACACCTAAGCATCTCAAGAGCTCATGCTGAGGACCTCGGGGTCAGAAACCACTGTTCACCCTTCTGGACAAGGTCTTAACTGAAGCAGGTGTAAAGGATATGCATGAACAGATCTTCAATGCTGACGAGATTGATTTTGTGTAGTTGCAGCCAAGATTTATGAGCTCCGCAAGAGGAAGATTTGCTGATGTCAAGAGATTCCGCTATGGTGAGAGTCCCATTTAGTAGGAGTGCATTCAGCGTCTGAGAGATGCAGCTGCTCAGAATGAGGCTTCTGTAATAAGAGGACGTGGGAGAGGAAGAAGTAGAGGCAGGAATACACAACGCCAGAATCCAATAACAATTCAAAAGGAGGATGATTTGGAGGAATGTCACAGATGTGGACAACCTGGTAGCATCAATTGGGTCCTGTGTGGTTTGTGTCATTAGTGATACCACGTAGAGTCTGGATATTGCTTCCAGCATTCAAGATCTGGAAGGACAAGAATGGATCTGTGACTTTTGCACACAGTAAAGAGAGGTGCTTAATAACCCCATTGTTAGGTGCCTTTTGCCCCATTATTTCATAATGTTAATAAAATTAAATTTAAAAAATTCTTTGAGATGTATTGTAAGTGCACAATTCCTTTGTAATAGTGTATGAATGGTGTTTCTATGATGTAATGAGTTGAATTGCTTAAACACATGTTTGACGTTGTATAAATCACAAAAATTATATCACACTGTAAAAACATTGGTGCTTTACTTTACAGCCTTTACGCTATGATAAAATAAACACTATAATACTCAATTACAAACCAATAATATATTAAATTCAACACGCTTCATTGTGTTTTTCTTTTAAATAACACAATTAATTAATTCTCATGAATACTACAGACGAACAACTGTAAAAATTGTGTAAACAAACTGAAAGTAAGATTGCATCAATTCATTACCATCCATCATCATCGTGCGAAATTACGGTGCACTGATTAGGTCTGTGAATCAGTCTTAATTCGATAGATACTTCTGTCAGGGGTGCTTTACGTCTTCTTGAGCTCTGACCATGAGGCATGTTTGTATCATGCATTGAGATTGACAATTTCCCACTATTCTATCAGTATGAGTATACTACTGTATTAGTGCTAGACGCCGCTGGTTGGTAGCTAGACTACGCTACCGTGGCCATCACTGACACGGTGGAAAGCAAATTAAACCCAAAAAAATACTAAACTGCACGTATTAAAATGAAGTTCACTTTTAAAAAAACACTGCACTAACTACAAACTACAAAGTATATCAAATGCGCATTTGCAGTAACATCCTTCGAACACACACATTGTTTTTAAATTTTAAACTTCTTCGTACGCCACGCTTTTACTTTTTTAAGCATCAACATGACCACATCACAAGCAAGCAGTGAGTTGTTAGCATGAGGCTATTGGTATCTCAATAGTATAACTTGTATACAGTAATGGCATTTGTGATGAAAATACGCGCTTTCTCTGTTCCGCGTAACTTTGGCATTTTTGTGGCAGATGTTGAGCAGTCATCTTTATTAATGCTGGCGACACATTCATCGGTATTTTCTATCCTTATCTTTAGTTTTATTGTTAACACAAATCCAGGAATATCCAGTAGTAGTAGTAGTGTGCTATTGAATTGTTTAATCTTTATGAATTATCTCTGGTAGCAAATTGCAGTGGCTCTTCTCTTATTTCCCAACGCATGCTGAAGATGGTTGACCTGTGTACACCTGGTTGTAGTGCAGTTTGTCAACAGGTTGACCGACCTAATTAGTCAGGTTGCTGTTTAACATCATATTTTCAGTTGCAGAATATGAACACGAAGAATATAGAACAAAAAATTTTATCAGCGATATCACCAAAAGTATTATGAGAAAAATCATGATTCATTGTCAAAATCGTTCACCTCCTTGTGGAGCATGTCTTCAATAAACAGCGAGTCATGCCTTGTAGTATCCGTCCTAACTGGGTTCGCATCTTCTATTACCTATAAGATTGTCACGAGTTGTCTTCTCCGTGCGTGTTTTGGTCTACCTCTACATCTCTTGTCCTGAGGATTCCAGAACAGAGACTGCCTTGCAATACTATAAGATGGTATCCTTAATGTGTGTCATTTCCAACTCTAGCGCCTTCTCCTGGCCATACATTCCACTGAGATGTTGTTTATGATTATGCCCACAATGAATTATTTTTACTCTTCTGTGCGCCCTAAAAAGGACGTTAAGTGGCGGTTTATTGTAGTTTTCTCACATAGCGTGCTGATGAAGGTGGGCCGTGGTAATCTATCCGGTTGTGCTATGCTTGGCTTCATCTGCGTATCGTTCACTACTATGGGGATCACATCGATCACTCGCCTCGTTAACCATGCTGATATGTCTCCTCTTTCGCATTCTATCACCCAGAGGTGGAAATGCCATCAACCAACCTTCGCCAAACAGCTCTGTCCTGTGCAATCTTTTCCACTTCCTTCCAGCTTTCTCCTGTTTCTTTACTTCCGCCTCCAGATCTTGTCTCTATGTATTCCTTGGTTTGCATATGCCTCCCCTTTCCCTGGGCTTCCATGACAGGGATTGCCTGGTGATACTGGCCTGTGACTTTCTTAGTGTATGACCCATCCATCGTCCCTTTCTTCCTACGATTTTCTGTTCCAATTTACCGTGTACCGCTCTCTCCCACAGTCTGTCGTTTGTAACTTTGTCAAACCATTTTATACCAAGATTCTTTCTCAGTCATCTGTTAACAAAACCCTGCAGTCTTCTGCCATTGCCTTTGGCCATCCTCCACGTTTACGCTCCATACAGTCGGACTGGCGTCACATTTGAATTCAACATTCTTATTTTTGTCTAACTTTTTATTTCCATGTAGCTCCATATGGGTTTCAACATTTAGAATGCAACTCATGCTTTTTGTATCCTTGTTTTCATATCCTCGTCTGTCCCTCCTTCCTTGTTGATAATATTTCCTAGTTATGTAAATACCTCTACCTCTTCCAGTGGCGTTCCTCAGCCTGATTGGTTCTGTGTTTGCTGGATTGACCATAATTATTTTTGTCTTTTCATCATGCATCTTCAAACCGACTTGTTTAGAGGTATAATCCAGTCTATCCAGTTTCCTTTGCATGGGGCTTTGGCCGTGGGACAGAAGGGCTATATCATCCGCAATATCCAGGTCCTTAATATCCAGATCCGTTACATAAGTCTGGAAACCTAAAGCTGTGCCAAAATTACAGAACAAAAAGCCTCAACGGCCACCCTAGCAAGGTCATGCTTAGATTAATCCTCGACCGATTGAAAACCCCAAGCAGAGAACATCATTGAAGAGGAGCAAGCAGGATTCAGACAATGAAGAAGCACTACAGAACAGATATTTAATTTAAGGCAGCTAAGCGAGAAATATCTAGAACAGCAGCAAAAACTGTATCATGTGTTAGTTGATTTTAAGAAGGCGTTTGATAGGGTATGGCATAAAGCGCTATGGGCAACCATATTCTGGAAGGCTTCCTTGTCGAAAGAACGGTAGTCGGCAGTCAAGCTTCCTTTTTGGGTTTGGCTGAGCCACGTCATAGACCCTGGTGAGGGAACTTTTACGTTCAAGGACGGCTTTTTGGTTTGTTTTTGTTGTCGTGTTTGTAGCAGTTGTTTTTTGACGAGCTAGGGTAGCTGGTCCCACGCTCAACTTTCTTCCTTTCTCATCCGGGTTAGGACCGGCCGTTGAAGAGATTATATGTCTGGCTCTTCACAATAACGATCGCATCCTACTATTTCAATCCATCTTGTTTTCGCAAGCACCCATTTATGAAAGTCCGTATCTTTTTGGCACACACTCACGCACGGTGTGTTCTTTCACTAAATCTCTGTATACAGTGAATCCGCCATAAGAAGGCAAGACGAAGAGAGAAATGATATGCTCTGAATAATAATAGGACGTAGGATTAACAATCTGCAAAGAGAATTCAGTGGTCTAGATGTAATGTGTCCGCCTCGGGTGCCAGTTTGAATCACGGTGTTTGAGTCTATTAAGATGGACTAGCACATCGGCTAAACCACCCTCCAAGAAGCTGGTTGAATACAGACTCTGTAGAGTCTTCTAAACCAGCATAAAGCCGTTAAGTTAAAATAAATTAAGTATTATGTTGATAATAGCTGAAAATGAACAAGATTTGCAGAAACTGGTTGACACAACCAGGACACGTGAGTAGAAAGGACTAAATCTAATTATTTACAAAACAGAAAAAAATTGTCAAAATAAATGGAGGAAAAAACCTAAACTAAATGTGAGATTAAAATAGACAATTACATATTAAAACGAATAACAATATATCAATATATACTTATGAACCATCATAACACAAGACGGAATGGATGTAATACAAATAAAGAACATAGTAGCACAAGATAAAGCAGGTTTCAATAAAAGAAGAAACATTTTAACAAATAAATCACTAACAAACAAAGTGAGAGACGTTCTTGAAGTAGTAAATATAACCATTTTTTTGCTTTTTTTCTTCGTCGTTCATTCTCAAACTACCGCTAGAAAACCCTGAAAAAGGCTTTGCTAGTCGCCGGATGTTGAACGGAGAACGGAATGTGTCGTGTTGTAATTTACAGCTCGACTGCGATATTTGCATCTTTCGGTCTGACACATCCAACTGCATCAGGGCCATTTTTTGCTTTATTAATATGTAACATGGATAATAAATAAACAAAAAACCCCTTGTGTGGCACACAAGAAGAGTGCTACATATACGGTGTACAGTTGAGAAATTCAATTAAGATATACTACAAGAGAGGGACTGGGTGATCTCGAGGTCAGATGTCGGCCTCGGATGCTGGACGTCGCGGGTTCAAACCACGGTGGAGACCGTGATTTTGTCACGTCAACTTTCTGGTACTTCCCCCTGATCTCTGGGTAGTAGAGAACATGACGCCCGTTTCCAGTGTCGCGCACATTAAAATTCCCTGGCAGTTGGAAATCGAAAAGAGTAGGCTTAACGGCTGCTGCGCAGGCAATATTCCAAATGATGTTAAAAATCTACCAAATCTATAATGGGATCTTCGCCGGTGCTACGGAGTTCAGGCATTGTGCTGAGATTCTCCAGAAATATGAAGAAGAACATGAGTTGAATCAAACTAAAAAAGAAAGCAGCATTAAAATATCACTGTAAACTAAAATGAAAAAGACCGGCGAAATGCGAAATGGCAAGTCACCAGTGGATTTTTGTCTGCCAATAAAAAATATACAAAGAAGGTCACACCTCCCCACGACGTCTACCGACACAAGTGGACTGAAGATATAGATAGAAAGATATATATATACAAGCAAGAGTGTAGTAGGAAAGTACTCCGTGTTTTGGGACATGATGGCTTTCTTTTCTCTGGTTTGGCCTTGAACTTGTACTCTTGCTGTTCTCTTATTTAGATATTGTTTTAAAATCACTTGCACGTTCCTCCGCATTCCGAATATGTAAGCACTTTCACTCGGAGTTGATATTTCTAAACCTTGTTACATGGCAGGTAGGCAGGCAGTCGCGCCATGCCTCAGTGGATCACAAGAATCTGCTTCTGACAGCGTACATGGAAGCCTGCAATGCGCTTTGGATATCTCTACAGAATAGCACAGGTTTCGAAACGATACAGCAGGACTGGGACGACATTAGTTATGTAAATCAGTAGATTGATTTTCAGTACAAGTCTCTGCTTGTTCCAGACTCGTTGCAGTGCATTCATAGAAGCAGCACGTAGGCTAACTCTTCAAGTGATGTCCTAATGGCTACGTGCATCAGTTGTGTTGGCTGTCCATGTAAATGAAATCCATAGTTGCCATAGACAATAATTCCTTTTGTTGAAGGGTTGCAGTCAATATATTGAACTGTATTATTCGTCCATGACATGCAAAGGCCTGACCTAGTTACAAGATTGTATAGATGCTCCACTTTTTTTTCTGTGCCTGAGCATGGGACTATATCTAGGTCGGTCATTCGTAGCTGTCTGTAGCTGACTCCTGGGTTGTGCGTCTCCGGCTGACGGAGGATCCAATCCATGGCGCAACAGAACAATGCCAGGGCCAGGACACATCCCTGCCGGATATCGGATAATGTAGAGAGCCTGTGAAAGAGATTATTACCCAGGCGGATTCTTGCTCTAGTGTTGCAGTGTAGCTGCTCAATTAGCCATTGCAGTGTGCTGGGAACTCCTATTTGTTTTAAAGCATTTCATAAGGCAGATTTGTCCACGTAATCAAAGGTAGCTTCGAGGCTTACGTAAGCGACCCTACTTCTATAGCTTGTTTACCTGCATGGAGACCATCGTCCATATATTGTGCAATGTGGGCACCTGATCTTATGTAGACCTATGTTTCCTGTTGTATGCTAATTACATTTTTTTTTTTTAAAGATACCCAGCTTAATCTGGTATGGATTAGTTTTTCTATAAGTTTAAAATACATTACACAAACGGCTCAAAAGTATTTCTGAATTAACAATTTGGGGAGGGACGGGGGCGCGGGGGGGGGGCGGGGGTGGTCGGGGCGGGGGGAATTCTTGTCCATCTTTGTCTGGACTCAGTGGTCTTGAGGTACGGTGTCCGACTTGGATGCTGGAGATCGCGTGTTCGAATAACGGTGGAGATGGATTTTGTTCACGTGGATCGCCTGGTAAAAATCCCCCTGTTCTCTGGGATGTGAGATCGGACTCCCATGTTCAGTGTTGAGCACGTTAATAATTCCTTGGCAGCTGGAAATCGAAATGAGTAGGCTTAACGGCCACTGCCCGGACAAAATTCAAGTTAAAAATCTTCCTAAGCTATTTGTACCTTTCCCCAGGTGGTTTATTAAGAGCAGCTATAGATGCGCCTAACTGGTTGCGGGTCTACTTAGCTCTAGTGTTTGAGTCTATCACGATGGACTCTCACTTCGGTAAAAACCACCCTCCAAGAAATTGGTTGTATACAGACTCAGTAGTCTTCTAAACCAGTATAAAGACGTTAAGTTAATTCCAAACTTTTAGCTGCAGTTCTTGATGAGTATTCTCATTGCATCAATTTCCAATCTCATGAGTGTGTCATTGGTTACCCCATCCATTCCAGAGAATTGTCTTGGTTTGATGAAATGTATGACAGCCTCAAGTTCTCATTGTCAGGTTATTTGTCGCGTGTCCTCAACCCCAACAGGACAGGTTATCATATATTGATAATGGCCTATTGCTGTGGTTAGTTTCTTGTTTTCTTTCCGGTGGAATATGTAGCTGACTTACCTGTGAGACATTTAGGATAAAGGCATTTGCTGCATATTTTTTCTCAATATTTTCCTACGTCGTTGTAAAGCAATTTTGTTGTTTCTGCAGTCCTGGATAGAAGGGACTTTAGCTAATCTCTGTAACTGTTCGCCTTCTTTATATAAGATCTGCTGTTTTAATCCCATTAGGTCCTGCTTAGTCGTTTATTGTCATTCAATACTATGCGGTAATGCCTAGAAGTCAACTTTAAACAATAAAATGCCAAATGTCATAATATATCAACAACAACAAGCACACACAACAAGAATGTTTGTGATTGAAAGAAGCGTATTTTTTCCAAAATAAAAAAAAACTTTGCACGAATAACAAAATAACCCCACACCGTTATCTCACCTCTACTATGACGACAAAAGCCTTCTCGTTTGTGCCAGACTTAGTAATCCGTACATTGAACTGTTCACCCTCACTAACAGTAAGTCCACTGTCAAAGAAGCTCACGGTTACTTGTCCTTGAACCCATGATCTAATTACGAATGTGGCTAACACCAGTAGTGTATTATAGATCAGCTGCATCCTTCTTTCAGACGTCGGGATCTGGTTCGACTTCCTTTGAGAGAGAAAAGCACATTTATTTACTACACTATCAGATTATCAATACTGACTACATAATTGCTACGTATACCATGGGCAAAGGGTCCGATCTAAATTGGGCGCAAGCAGGGCAACTGTCAAGATCTTGGTGAGTCGGCAAAATTGGAAGAGAAATCAAATTAAAATCAATAAGAACCAACAAAAAAACAATAGTAAGTACAATTATAGTTCTTCAAAGGAAAAGAGTTTATAATGAGTTTGAAGTTAATTATTTTTCTTTGAAATGTATTTCCATGGTACTTTTCTGAAATTGATATTTAAATTATTTAAATTTGTCCTGTTGCTCTTTTTTTTAATAAATTCATTTTTTTATAAAACAAAAGGCTTTTGTTATTCAATAAATACCAACAATTAATACCACTCACTGTAAGAAAATATATTTTAAAATAATTATTTATAATGAAATATAAATCATTTTTGCTCAGAGCGGGCGAAAGAGCTAAATATGGTCCTGCATGAACATAGTGCTGGATTTAACACATAAGCAGACTATGAAAGTGCTTAGAGCACCAGCAGAACAGGCGCACCAAAAAAATAAGAAATTTGTTTTCAAATAAATTGTTATTTCAAAAAGAAATGGAAATCTGTATGTGAACTATTCCGGATTTCGATAAAAGAAAAGACGCTAAATGTTCACAGCCACACTAATTTTAAGTGTCGCCCACTCGTGTCAGATTACGGAAGCTTAGTTTTCGGCTAAATCTGTCAGCTATCAGGATCTTGTTGCGGAAAAATGGACGATGGTAGAATCCTTCAGTTCTTGTGGGACAGTCTCAGTGGTCCATATTGTGTTGTGGGAAGTCTCAGTGGTCCATATTGTGTTGTGGGACAGTCTCAGTGGTCCATATTGTGTTGTGGGACAGTCTCAGTGGTCCATATTGTGTTGTGGGACAGTCTCAGTGGTCCATATTGTGTTGTGGGACAGTCCCAGTGGTCCATATTGTGTTGTGGGACAGTCTCAGTGGTCCATATTGTGTTGTGGGACAGTCTCAGTGGTCCATATTGTGTTGTGAGACAGTCTCAGTGGTCCATATTGTGTTGTGGGACAGTCTCAGTGGTCCATATTGTGTTGTGAGACAGTCTCAGTGGTCCATATTGTGTTGTGGGACAGTCTCAGTGGTCCATATTGTGTTGTGGGACAGTCTCAGTGGTCCATATTGTGTTGTGAGACAGTCTCAGTGGTCCATATTGTGTTGTGGGACAGTCTCAGTGGTCCATATTGTGTTGTGGGACAGTCTCAGTGGTCCATATTGTGTTGTAGGACAGTCTCAGTGGTCCATATTGTGTTGTGGGCCAGGCTCAGTGGTCCATATTGTGTTGTGGGCCAGTCTCAGTGGTCCATATTGTGTTGTGGGCCAGTCTCAGTGGTCCATATTGTGTTGTGGGCCAGTCTCAGTGGTCCATATTGTGTTGTTGGACAGTCTCAGTGGCCCATTTTGTTTTGTACAACTCAGTCTCTGTGTTAGGGCACAGCTGCCTACTTCGTAGATCTTAGCCGGTATCAGGTCCATCACTAGAGTCTTCCAATTTGATAGTTTTGGTTGATGGCGGCTCTGACATTCTCGCAATTTGGAAAAAGTCCAGCTCACTGTTCATGGATGTCTGAGTCAGGCGTCCTATGTCCTTGTCGTATATAGAGGACTGTTGTTTAGGACCGTATGGAAGTGTTCCGCCCAGCGTTCCAGTATTCTCAGGTTGTCAGTCAGCAGGTCTGACATCTGCATTCAGAATGGGGATTGCATACGAGGATGGAGGATTATAAACATATATGTATGCCAGTGAAGCATGCATACTAGAAAAAGAAACCATTCCTATACAAGCTGCCTCCGTAGTTTGTTGAAAATACAGTGGCAGGATAGGGTACCAGATACCGAGATCCACATGAAGGCCAAAATGCCAAGCATCCACACACTGTTGCAGAAAAACCAGATTAGGCGAGCCGTCAACGTCGGTATGATGAGCTGAAAAGGGCCTGCGTCTGGTCGGTGGGCAAAAAAGTGTTTCAAAGACTCCTCAAAATATCTCTGACACGCTTTAACATCGATGTAAACTCTTGAGAATGCCTGGCATCTGACTACCAGGCATGTGATAGAACCACCCTCAGAGGTGCCTCCATTCATGAGGAACGGCAGGCCTCCGAGACTCAAAGAAAACGTACTTTGCGAAAAGACCAAATTGTCATTCATCAACATGTCCAAATCTGACCGTAAATGCTGCATATGTGGAAGAGGTTCCTTTGCCAGAATTGGATTATACAGCCATCTCCACTCACCTGTGAGGTACAAAACAACATGTCTGATTGCTGTTGTCATCTTCGCTTGGGATGGACGGCTATTACTATTATTAGTTGTGGATAAAAATGCACATATCGCCACCTTGTTAGGGAAATGTGTTAATTTCCATGTGAATTTTGTGTATGGTTATCGGAATGTTAAAATTGGAAGCTTCCAACACTGAATTATGGACGTCTGCTGTATCTACGTCTGTATTACCATTTGAGTAGGGGGAGGATGACTAAAGTCTGGTCAAGCACAACATACTGATCAGACATGTTAGTCAGGGTCAGACAAAATATACAGGCCAAAACTCTCACCTCGGCTTTCTAGTAGCCCTCCATTGAAACGGACTGTTTTCATGTAGCCTGACTAACAAGGTAAGGGATCGACGTGATCCCCATAGCACAACCACCTGGAGGATCCCGGCCCACATTTATCAGCACGCTGGTGATGCGAGGAAAGCTACTGCAACCCGCCACTTAACCGCCTTTTCAGGGCACACAGAAGATTCAACCTACCCATTGTGGGCATTGGAAACAGCAACAACCAATTAAGTAAAATAATCAAGTACGTATACCACTTTAGCAGAGTGGTGCCAAATAACAACACAAAATAACACAAGTTTTGTTTACACAAGAATTAAAGAGAGGAAATAGAGGAAAGGGGCGGGGGAACCATCGCTTGGTTGTGCTTAAGACATAAGGTACAATTATTTCGGTCGTGCATGGACAGTTAATAAATCTTATGAAGATATATGACAACAAAACCATATCTTCCCCTTCGTACGCTGTCAGATGACGACTTCAATTTGTTCAAAGAACGCAGCAGTCATCCTGTGGCTGTCGACACTGCCATAGAGCTTTTCTAGTGTTGGCACATGCGTTTCCTCTGGCCCTCGTCTGTTGGACAATTTTTCAGCAGATTTTTCCAGTACCACAAGTGCATTCGTCAGTAGCACCTATCTTAAGTGTATTGAATAGGTGGTATCTCAGTATGCTGTGGCATGTGCGGAGTCTGAAGACCACCACCTGTTTTCTTTTCTTCAACTGGTAATTAACATATTTTTGTGTGTGTAGCCAGTATGTTCAGTAAAACATACTAAACGATCACTGCTAACTAAAGTAACAATAGGACAGACAACCTTCATTGGCTACATACTCAGAAAAGAAGAATTAGGAAATGTTTACAACAGCTGGAAAGATCGAAGACAACTGAGGCCGCGGAAGACAGTGAAAGAAGTCATGGAACAGCATGACAAACTGAATGGGAAAACACAGAGTATCCAAAATTTTAGAATGCCTAAAGGACGGATGGTTGTGGAAGAAAGTGATCGTCAATGTCTCTTGGAATGACAATTTGAGGGGACTTAATACAGATTTATAAATAAACCAATGGAAAGGATAGATTAGATTATACTAAATTTTTCAAAGTACAACTTACTACAGAAACAAAATGGTACAGCTTCAAATTGTTTAAAGAAAGATCCAGATTAGACATTAGGAAATATTATTTTAGTCAGAGAGTGAGGAATTCTTGGAATGCATTGCCACAGGGTATGGTGTATGCAGGCTCAGTTAATGCATAAAAAATAGACTTGGTGCTCCCAATTATTTTTAGTATCGGTGGAATGAAATAAACTGGCTGTATACATATTTTGTAGAGCCTTCTAAACCTGTATACTGAAAAGTTAAGTTAAGACACTTAATGATGACGATGATATATCGACGAATTTTATTCTCAGAGTTACAAAAAATACATTTGATTAAACAGTGGACTCAAGTAAAAGAAGAAAAACAAAAGACAAACAATCTCACACTTATCTGTGTGGCTGTGTCAGTATATTGTTGCTAAGTAACAAATAACAAGGACAGAATCAAAGACAATATCACTATAACCGAGTGAAAGTTTGAGACAGTTACACAATTCACGTATCTTGGATCTGTAACTGAATAAGAGAGAATCAAATCAAAACTAAGCACAAAGACTATACAAGCAGCAATAATTCTCAATTCACTAAATCCAATATTAAAATATAAGAACATATCGCTTAAAACTAAGATCAAATTAATGCAAACATTGATCCCGTCTGTATACCTATATTCCCATCCCACTGTAGTATTGAAGGCAATGATGCTGCAGACAAATTTGCAAAGTGTGAAGGAGCATCCCCACAAACAGACGTGAGTTTCACATATAAATGAGGCCAAGACCATAATTAAAGCCAACTTCAGGGTAAAATGGGATGATCGACACCCCGAATTCTGAAAATAAGACAGCTACTTTATCTTAACTAGAGAAGAGCAAGTCATCATCTTTAGACTGAGAACTGGGCATAATAGACTCAAGGGTCAAATTTACAACAAAATGAGGATTGGGGGAGATGGCAATTGTCCATGTAGGAAGCATACCATGTAAAGTAAAGTAAAGTATCCAATACCATGATCGTGGAACAAATCCTACAAAGCTGCATGCTCACGCAGGAAAAGAGAGAACAATACTGGCCTCACGAGACAGATATGAGACAAAAGCTGTATGGAGATAAGACAGCCTTACAAACAACGGTGTCCTTTGTAAGAGAAACCGGGACCTTGATTTGAGGATGAACGAAGAAGGAGTATACCTAAATGCTTGTGAAACATGGATATTAAATGCTGAGCTGAAGCAGCAGACCTAAGCAACGGAGATGAAAATCTCCACACATATTCTTTGAATCACATAAATGGATCTTATCACAATTGTCAAAGTACGCAGTACAATCCGACAGTATAATAAGCCATCTAACGGCCTCCCGCCAATTGTAAAAACACGCAAACTCCAATGGTACAGTCATGTAATAAATGGTCTGCCTGCCATAATACTCAGGGTACAGTTCCTGACATAAGAAGGAACGGTCGTCACAAGATGTACTGGACATATGATGTTGGGAAGTGGACGGACTAAGAAAATACCGAAACAGTGGCGTTGGACAGACCGAGGTAATAATATACTGGTCAAGAAGTATTAAGGTGGTATGCTCCTATGAGCTCTTAGCTTACAGTAAAAACGATGCATGTGGTAAAAGACAAAGTGATGGACCAGCTACCCCAATCTGCAGACATTTTACGCTACAAGAACAGGGACTGATGATATTGTAGAACAGGAGCAACCAAGTCGTCACATAAGATTTTTTTTTAATATTTAAATTTTACTATATCATGTAGCGTCCTGGGAACTGGAGATGTTGACATGGCAACTGAAGCTAGTCGAAGACAAAGCGATAACTGCGTTTAATGTGTGAATATACAATCTCTCAAAAGACAACACACAAGCCAAGCAGTAGCAACTTCTCAAAGAGTATTGTTTTTTTATATATAAATCCCCATGTAGACTAACAACACACAGGTGCAGGCAACACACATGCAACAGTTATCACATAGTTTGTTTCTTTCTTATTTTCTGGATCTCAGGGTAAAACGAGTTATTTACACTGATTTTCTCCATATCTTATAGCTGAAGTATTACTCGTATTTATATAACTATGTTTTCTAACCAGAGGATTACTCCCCACTTCGAAGGATTGTGGCCTCTGTGAATAGCGAGAAATGTAAACCTACGAGCTGGAGGCCTTTACCTGATATAAGGATCTCACTTCGAGGGGTGGATAGACTCTTTCAGTGTTAAACAATAGAAACGTGTCATTGTCGAACAATACACAGTCTTATGTGTGTCAAATCATGTGTATCATTTCATTTTCGTTGCAAACGCCGGTTTAGCTACTCTACGAATATATAGAAAGCCACATATGTCCATTACGTGACATATTGTATGCCTTCTCGGTTTGAGTTATTTGTATGCATGAGTTACAAGATATTGAGCACACGTGTGCGTGTACAATGGAATAGTTTACCTTCTTTATAACGCTTGTGTAGATTATTTTGTTCTGGTGTGTGTGTGTGTTTGTGTGTCTTTCTTGTGTGTGTGTGTGTGTGTGTGTGTGTGTGCTGCTTGTGTGTGTGTTGGTGGGTGTGTATGTGTGTATTTCGTGTATTTCATGTGTATGTGTGAGTGTGTGTGTCTTGTGGGTGTGTGTCTGTGCATGTTTGCGTGTGGATAGGTGGATGTATGTGTCTGGATGGATGGAACGTATGTGTGTCTGTGTGTGTGTGTGTGTGTGTTTTCGAAGCTCTCATATCTGAATGTATCACTTTTCATACATTGTCTCTAGTTGTTTGTATGCAGTGGCTCTTCTTGCGTTCTGGGGCGCACTGAATAAATTGGAGATGACTAGTTCTCGCTATAGTGCAATAGTCTTCTCAAGAGATCCACCATTACCGGGGTAAAAATGTCGATTCCCACTTCTTTGACCAGGCTTCTGCAATCCAGACTGTTTCTAGGTGCACAGTCAAGACGGGGAGTGGGAGATCTTGGTGAGTATGTTACACTTGAATTTGTCACAGGCCTGAATTAACCAATAAGCAACATAAGCACGCGCTTAGAACACCAATAGAAAAGAGTCACGAAGCAACAATAATAGTTGTCCATCACAAGTGATGAAGACCACTCTCTTTGTTCAGCCGTGTGGACAGTCGTATCTCTTGCTGTGTCCGCTGAAATGGGTGACTTGCGCGGTTATTTGGATTAAAGTGAAGAAGAAACTGCGCCTTTTATCAACCTCACTCACAGAGCCTAAGCTACCTTTTGCCAGTGGCAAGACATTCATCGAGACGACTGGAGATAGCATAGGACGCAGATTTTGCCTCAGGGTTACCACCGAAGCCTTTCCGTAAACATGTAACCCGCAGGGTAGAAAGGTGGGATGGCATCTAACGCAGTTTGTCGTGCCTTTTCGATAACTACAAGAGGTCGTATGGACAACACTCAGCGTGTGAGTGGGTCTGGCATCTCTCCCCAGCTGTATTCAACTCATCATAGTAGCATATAGAATTCCCACACGCCAAATTCGCGAAGGTGAACCGGCAGAACTAACCCGTGAAATACGTCACAGGTATAAGCGTAGTGCCATTCAGCCGGCGTCCAGACCAGGATAAACGGATGGAAGAAATCACAAAAAAAAGAACGAAATAACAAGTCCAGACGGAAAACAATACCACGCTTCAGTGAACACAAGTGTAAGTCGTCGACTAGTGTGAATTCCAGGCAAATCCGTGGTCTAGCGGCATCCATAATGATCCAAAACAGTAGAAAAATGTAGACTCGCAGCCAGTGATGGCGCCATCTTTGCCAACAATAACAAAGAACTATACACATTGTTTACACAATTATAAGTTTACACGGCCTTAAATATAACAAACACGTTCCATCTTGTCATCAGCGGTTGAATATCCCTTGGTTATGTAATGCTCTTTAGAAATAGCAATCCATATTATGCTTTAACTATTAACTCCACGTCTCCAGAGTCCAGATATATGATTGACACATTCAAATATCCCTGTCTTGGGGTCTTTTATTTCGTCCCTGTCAACTGTACTGTGTTTTCGTTGTAGCTGTCCCCTGTCGATGGTAGTGTCTTTTGGTTGTAGCTTGATCCAGTTAAGTGAAATGTGTGTGGGTAGCGGATTGTCCTTGTCAACTGCTTTGTTTGTATAGCAGCTTGTCCGTGTCAACTGTACTATGTTTGGGTAGTAGCTTGTCCTTGTCAACTGTACTTTGTTTAGGTAGTAGTTTGTCCTTGTCAACTGTACTGTGTTTGTGTAGTAGCTCGTCCATGTCAACTGTAATGTGTTTGAGTAGTAGAGTATCCCTGTCAATTGTAATGTGTTTGAATAGTAGCATGTCCTTGTCAACTGTACTGTGTTTGGGTAGTAGCTTGTCAGTGTCAATTATACTGTGTTTGGATAGCAGCTTGTCCGTATAAACTGTATCGGTAGTAGCGTGTTCATGTTAACTGTAATATGTGTGAGTATAGCTGTTTGTCCATATCATCTCTACTACGTTTGAGTAGCAACTTGTCCTGGTTAATTGTTACGGTGTTTGGGTAGTAGCTTGTTTATGTTAACTGTACTGTTTGGGTAGTAGCTTGTTTATGTTAACCGTACTGTGTTTGGGCAGTAGCTTGTTTACGTCAACTGTACTGTGTGTGGGTAGCAGCGTGTCTCTGTCAACTGTACTGTTTGCATAACAGCTTGTCACTGTCAACTGTACTGTGGTTGGGTACGTAAATGCTGTCCCTATCAGCTGTACTGTGTTTGAGTACGGTAGCTGCTTTTCCCTATCAACTGTACTATGATTAGGTGGCAACTTGTTTCTGTCAACTGCACCGTGTTTGGGTAGTAGCTTATCATTTTTCTAGTAAAATCTGGATTGTGAATTGGAGTGGAAGTTGTGGAGGAAGGGAAGTCACCATTTCGTGTGTGTGTGTGCGTGTGTTTGCGTGAGCGCGCACGTGTGTGTATGTGTTTCATTATTTATCCCACCATTTAATCGTATTCATTAAATACGTGCTCATAAATCCTTCTACGCTGACAAGGCTGACCAGCTCACGGAATCGTACCGTCTGTGTATAGTAGCCAGTTGGATTTGAAAGACCCACCTAGAAGCAACTCCCCATGTATGATACAGGGAATAAAACTGACTAACTGGTTTTTCTCCGCAGTTTCGAAGAAGCTGTAGTTTTAAAACGTATGATATATTTAAGGTTAAAATCAAAACCATGATTCACTACATAAATTGATTAATCTATTATTTCTCGTTAGCTAGAAAGCTGATACTTGGTATAGTTTTTGTTTATCGACCACTTTAAAATAAAACTATAGCATCGTTTAAAAAATTGAATTTTAACGTTAAATGAAGTCACCAGATCAGAACTTCCTGATCCAGAGACGAGGTCACTTCATTACCACATAGTAAACCTTTATGAGTCACATTAATCCATTTTTTCGCTCCTTCATTCTTAATCTCAAAGCTCTACTGGCGGACCCTGTCAAATAACCTTTAAAATACTATTCATGATATACTAGAGTAAATCAATTCGCAAAGAGTACTTATTTCAAGCTTTTGAACAAAACACGCAAGTCTTTTACTTCAATTATTTGAGATGAAAAGTGTTGGATAATACTGCAACATTGGGCTCAATAGTTGGGAAAATGGACAAAAAAGAGACGATTTTAGACAGTTAAATATCGTGGCATGGAACACGGTTTAAATTTGGAATTGATAAAGGGGAACATAAAATGAATTAGATTCATGATCGATAATCTACGTCAAACGGCGGAGCACATGATGATGTTGATAACTAACTTGCTCTTATTTTTATTATTATTATTATTGTATATATATATTAGTTTTCAAAAACCATGAGCAGAATTTGTGCAATGGAGAGGACATGTCTGCGTCAAATCCTCTGCATTTAGTAGTAGACCAAGTCACGAATAAGGTAGTTTGCGACAACATTATGAGAAAGGTAGGCCAATATAAGCATATATTCACTGCGGTAAAAGCACGCAAGTTTACATGGTATTGGCATGTATCAAGATCGTCTGGGTTGAGGAAAATTACCCTGCAAGGCATTGTGCCTTAAGAAAGCGCAAGAGAGGGAGACGTAAAAAGATATAGGAAGACAACACCAGAGCATGGACGGGAAGGTCAATAGCTAGAACACATATCCTGGTACAAAACCAAATGGAGTGGCAGGAACTTGTCCAACAAACGGCAGTATTGATGCCCCAATAAACCTTCTGGTTACGGACTGGTGCTGATGGTGAAAGTAATGATGATGGTGAAACCATGCTCTGATTTTACAGTAAAAGCTCTAGAGAAGATATCTTCAACATAAATACCTCATTTGGTTTCAAATTCCAAATCCACAATCATTCCAAATAGAAGACTGTTAACTAATAATTTATGAAACAGAAGCAAATAATTTATTTTTTTACATTATAATTTATATAAATCACGAAAAATGCGAAATCCGAGCCAGATTTAATGTTCAAGAACAGTTTTGAGTTTAGAGTAACACCAGGGTCAGAGGAAGCATTCTTATCAAAACCCCACCCCACTTCCTCGAATGGCTCCTAGAAACAGGTTGTGTATGTCACAGATGTCTGGCCAACGAGATAGGAATCGACTATGTAATCCACATATTGGTGAGATTACTCGGGAGGATTGGGGCGACACAGGTTATGTAGGAGTGTCTCATCTATACTTCTATAGCAGAAGTGCATATATTGAAGTCGGATTTAGATAACATTTGGGAATGATCAATGAGCTGACAAATATAGTTTACTGTAGATAATTGTACAGTCATTCACATGGCTAGATCCAATATGGAACATAATTACAGAATGAAAGTGAACAATATTAGAAAGATAGAAAAAGTAAGATACCTAGAGGTTATTATAGATCATACAGGTAGGGTGAGTGAGCAAGTCTAGGTAGCAGTGAAAAAAGCAAATGCAATGTTAGGTATGATAACAAAAAAATTAAGCAGAGGAGCAAGGAAGTGATAGTTAAACTATATAAAGCATTAGTTACACCTAGATTGAAGTACTGTGTGTGTAGTCCTTATCGTAGAAGGGATATATACATGCTGGAAAGGATACTAAGAAGAGTGACAAAACTGATAGTAGGATTCCAGAATTACAGTTATGAGGAAAGAAAAACTGGCCTACAGTGTCTTTAAAAGAGAAGAATTCGTGGTGACTTAATACAGGTTTATAAGATAATCACAGGAAAGGTTAAATTAGACTATAACAAGTTGGTTTTTTTTTCAAAATACAACCACCAACGAGAACAAGAGGGCACAAATTAACTTAAGAAAGGTCCAGATTGGATATTAGGAACTATTTTTTTAGTCAGAGACTAGTGAATGCATTGCCCCAGGAGGTAGTGAAGGCAGGGACAGTTAATGCATTTAATAATAAATTGGATGCGTATAGCTTTTAGAGCAAGGTAATGCAACTGTAACTGGTTATACAGACTCTGATGAGTCTTCTAAACCGGTATAAAAACGTTAAGATAAGTTAAGTTAAGTGTTAAATCCATTGCTTGGTTTTTAGCGAAATCTTCTGTTGGTTCCACTCTCGATGCACTGCGTCTGTAGAGTTGAGATGGCAGCTAGGTCGAACCCTACAGAGTGTAGATATTGTTACCATCGACAATAATTCGAGGTGTTGGATTTGAGGTTTTTTATCTTGGTTTTTGCCCATGAGATCTGGAGGCATAATCTAGATGCAAGATCTTATAGGTGCTCCAGTGGTTTATTCAGTATCTGAAGATGGACGTCTGGTCTGACTACGTCATCTCCATAGTCGAGGTCGATCACATGCAGCTGTCCGATGATGAATTCTGGGTTGTGCGTCTCCATGTTGCGTGTAGCGCTAATCGCTTTGTAGATATCGTACAGCTATCCCCACATGTCAACGATAACGAATTTGTTAAGCCGGTTGTGAAAATAATGTGAATGACAATATACAAACAGAAATGGCCTTTAATCAGCAAATCAATTTTGTCAGATGCATACGATTGAAATATAAATTACTATTCAAGTTAAACAGCCATGCTTTGTATTTCTGCTGTATATAGTACACTTTTTATTCGGCGTTCATTCCAGAAAAGGACGTTGTGATGTTGATCCCAAGTGGTCTGTCGGGATCTTTGTGTATAGTAAAGACAAGAATAGCACACTGCCCCACAGAGATCATGTCGATAGAGGCGACTAATTGTATGACATATCATAACACCGGCCATGGGGTAGAGGTTGTGTTAAGAGCAGCATAGATGGCGTCTAATAAACTGCTGGTCTACTTTTCTCTAGTGTTTTAGTCTGTTAAGATGGACTCGTACATCGGCAAATCATCCTCTAAGAAACTGTTTGTATACAGACTGCGGAGTCTTCTAAACCAGTATAAAGACTTAAGCCCACAATGTTGGACGTCTCTAATGTGATCACTGTTATTGAACGTTAACAGAGCTCAAGATGCTGAGAAGTGCATCATCTGCAGCGACCCAAAGCTGACTGCCAACGTCAAGACCAGCTAACCAGAGCTGCCATAACCCTTATAACTTCCACGTGGTGATCCTGGATAAAAAGCTTGATCAGGACAGACTGGAAAGGAGAAGGGATCGAAGAGGAAAGTTGTAACAGAAATAAGCAGGGCAAGAAAATACCTGCTCTTGCTATTAAAAGTTTGGAGAGACAGGATTGCTGTTTCGACATAATCATATTATAAGAGACCAGTGACTGAGCATGGACCTTTGTATTTAAAGTTAAAGTAAAGGCCAGTCCCATGGCAACAATTGCCGTCGGGGATGGAGATAACTGTTCATGTACTAAGTCGCAGCCTATATGAGATGGGGTAGCTAGTTCCCCACCTTGCTGTTTTTACCTTCCGTGACTCATACATCAGGTACCCATTTACAGTCGGCCGGGCGGAGCGCTCGAACCAGGCATGAACCACGGCTCTGGTTCCTTTTTATCTGCGGCGTGATTTTGAACCCTCACACGCTGTAATTCCAGTCTAGCTAGCCGGCTTATTGTCGACTAGGCCACACGTTCTACCATATAATGGTTGGCGCAACAACTTACGACAAATAAATGTTTAAATCGTATTTACATATACTCGTATATACAAACAGGATCAAGATGCTGAGCAGTGCATGAGCTACAGTGGTCAGCGATCCATAGCTGACTGCTAGCGGCAGGGCCAGCGAACCAGGGCTGCCAAGACCCTTCTACACCTCCATGCGGTGATCCTGGATAACAGGCTGCAGAAGGGCAGACTGGCTAAGGAGAAGGGATCGAAGAGGGAATGCTAATCCGGTACTCAAAAAATACTTGCTGAAGTCGGATGTGTTGGGCCGAAAGGTGCAAATATCGCAGCCAATCTGTAAACTACAACACAACGCATTCCGTTCTCTGGACTACATTCTGCTACTTACCATTTTAGGGTTTGGTAGTGGGAGATTAAGAACGAACGAAGAAGAAGAAGAAGGTATATACAAACACGCTCTTACTTACTAGATACAGGATAAATAAATGCATTATATTCTGTACCAATGAATGCATGGAGACTTTAGCGTCTAGTATGTATCAATATGAATTACGACATGTGCCCAACGATGAGCAAGTAGATGGGAAATCTATTAGAATTCATGGAGAAGGTTACCAAAATGATAGACAAAGGGGAGCCAGTTAACGTTATTAATCTAGATTTTGCAAAGGTCTTTGATAGAGTACCTCATGAAAGATTATTTCGAAAGTTAAAATCACATGGAATAGGTAGGGAAGTTGCCAAATGCATTGAAAATTGGTTAACGGAAAGAAGGCAGAGGGTTGGCATAAATAAGGAGTACTCTGAGTGGTGTGAAGTGAAAAGTGGATTGCCACAGGGCTTGGTTTTGGGACCAATTTTGTTCTTGATATATAAAAATGATTTGGACATTGATATGGGATTCATGATTGAAAAATTTGCAGATGACACAAAACTATGCAGTAGTGTCTCATCTAAAGCAGAAGTGGATATATTGAATTCAGATTTAGATAAAATTCGAGAATGGTCTGTAAGCTGGCAAATGGAGTTTAATGTAGATAAATGTACAGTCATCCATATGGGTAGATACAATTTGGAACATAATTACAGAATGGGAGAGAACAATATTAGAAAGATAGATAAGGAAAGGGACCTATGAGTTATAAGTACATTGCTGATGACACGAAACTATGCAGTAGTGTCTCATCTAAAGCAGAAGTGGATATTTTGAGGTCGGATTTAGATAAAATTCGAGAATGGTCTGTAATCTGGCAAATGGAGTTTAATGTAGATAAATGTACAGTCATCCACATGGGTAGATCCAATATGGAACATAATTACAGAATGGGAGAGAACAATATTAGAAAGATAGATAAGGAAAGGGACTTAGGGGTTATAATAGATCATACATGTAAGGTGAGGGAGCAAGTTCAGGTAGCAGTAAAAAAGGCAAATGCAATGTTAGGGATGATAAAAAGAAATATTAAACATAGGAGCAAGGAAGTGATAGTCAAACTGTATAAAGCATTAGTTAGACCTAGATTGGAGTACTGTGTACAGGTGTGGAGTCCTTATCAGAGAGGGGATATAGACATGCTGGAGAGAATACAAAAAAGAGCGACAAAGCTGATAGTGGGATTCCAGAATTACAGTTATGAAGAAAGATTAAAAAGAACTGGCCTACAGTGTCTAGAAAAGAGAAGAATTCGTGGTGACTTAATACAGGTGTATAAGATGATCAGAGGAATGGATAAAGTGGACTATAACAAGTTTTTTAAAGTACAACCACCAACAAGGACAAGAGGGCACAGCTACAAGTTGACTAAGGAGAGGTCCAGATTAGATATTAGGAAGTATTTCTTTAGCCAGAGAGTAGTGAATGCTTGGAATGCATTGCCAAGTGAGGTGGTGGAGGCTGGGACGGTCAATGCATTTAAGAACAGATTGGATGCGTACAGCTTCTAGAGGAAGGTGATGTAAATGGAACTGGTTGTATACAGACTCTGCAGAGTCTTCTAAACCAGGTATAAAGACGTTAAGTTAAGTAAGGTGAGTGAGCAAGTTCAGGTAGCAGTGAAAAAGGAAAATGCGATGTCAGGTATCATAAAAAGAAATATTAAACATAGAAGCAAGGAAGTGATAGTCAAACTGTATAAAGCATTAGATATACCTAGATTGGAGTACTGTGTACAGGTGAGGAGTCCTTATCATAGAGGGGATATAAACATGCTGGAAAGAATACAGAAAAGAGCGACGAAGCTGATAGTGGGATTCCAGAATTACAGTTATGAGGAAAGACTCAGAAAAACTGGCCTACAGTGTCTAGAAGAGAGAAGAATTCGTGGTGACTTAATACAGGTTTGTAAAATAATCAGAGGAATGGATAAATTAGAATATAACACATTTTTTTTAAAATACAGCCACCCACAAAAACAAGAGGACATAGCTACAAGTTGACTAAAGAGAGGACCAGATTAGATATTAGGAAATATGTTTTTAGTCAGAGAGTGGTGAATGCCCGAAATGTATTGCCAGGGGAGGTAGTGGAGGCAGGGACAGTTAATGCATTTAAGAATAAATTGGATGCGCATAGCTTTTAGAGCAAGGTGATGTAAATGAAACTGGTTGTATACAGACTCTGCATGGTCTTCTAAACCAGTATAAAAACGTTAAGTTAAGGTGGTGTAGGGGATGTGAATCGAGTGCAAGCTTGATTTCCAATCCCAACATATCAAGTTCGAAATAACTTCGTGTTCAGTTTGGCTGGGCATTCTGATGATTTTTTTTTCGATTTGACCATTTCTACACGTACAGAAAGGATTGGCAAAACTACCATAGTGGAACACATAAACAGATACGTACACACACGCACCTATACACTGGCCAATACGTCCTGATATAACCTTAAAGACTACTGTCTGGCGTTAAAAGAGACGTGTCTTTGCCAGTAGAATCTCTAACAGCAAAAATTTGACCAAAACAAACAAAAAACTGCTTCAAGAATAATTCATAAACAAATAAATTCAAGTAAATTGTAAGACAGTTCGCAAAGTCAGTTTTGTGTCACGCAAAGATTAGTGTAGGGGAATTGTTAGCTAGAACAAGAGACATGGGTTAACGTGAAGGGAGACTAGATATTGGACACAACAGCTTTGCGGTGTCTATCTGGTAACGATAAATGTAGTCATGTATAAGTTATTGTCGTCGAAGATGAAGTGGTAGAGAATTCATTGTACTAGGCCTTAATTTTGTATGAAGTGATGTGACTAGTTTCCTTCCTCGTTGCCTTTGCTTCCCTAATAGTCTAATACCAAGCCAGTTAACTGCTCACAACTGGGTAGACAGAAACACATTACAGCTAGGTCGAGTGGAGTGCATCGACCACCGAGATCGAACCCAGTATCTTTGTGTGACAAGTAACCGCTCTATCACTGTAATACTTATACGCTACTGAGATCTAACTGGTGCAGATGGTTATAGTATTTTACTCTTAGTCCATTTCTTGGATGTATCCAGACATGACAGGTGTTTATGGTATGGGAATATAGTTGGGACAAGCAGCTTCTCTATCACTGTGACACTCATACCCTTCTGAAATCTAACTGATCATGGGGGTAATACTACTTGACTCTTAGTCCATTTCTTGCGTGCGTCCATGCATGACATTGACAGGGTGTTTACTGCATAAGAAAATAACCAACAGAATGGCTTCAAAAATTCCATGACTTTATCGGAAATGTGATAATTGTGCGCGTAACAATAACAAAGCTGAAATGTCACTTTATCGGCACAAATAGGGGGGATATTAAATATGGAAAATCGATTCAGTTCAAATGTCATCTCCACGTAGAAGGTCGACGGGTAGTGGATCTCCAACATCCTCTATCTCTTGCCCTGATGGCATAATCTGTCATGCATTTCCTTGTCCATTATTTGATATTATCCTCCCACGTATAGCGTTGTTTTCCTCTGGCATGTTTTTCAACCGACTTTACTTCTATTATTGCATGCGTAACCCTATTTATGTCACTTTTTGGGGTGGGGGGAGGGCGGGAGGAAGTTAATGCTTGTGAGAACTTAAATGACTCCTTCTTTCCTCCATATGATGCATGGTACATAATATATATATATACACACATACAGACACATATATACAATCTGCCTGTAATCCTGGAATTCAATCAGACAAAGAGAGTGCCCGATTCCAGGTAGCCAAATTTTGTTTCAATTCAATGCGGTCTTTCATTATGGAATTCCATGTTAGACCAATAATTTGACTCAAGTCATCTCTCTATTTCATTGGTGGACGTCCGCGCGGGCATTTAACTTAACTTAATGTCTATATACTGGTATAGAATACTCTGCAGAGTTTGTATACAACCAGTTTCTTTTATATTTCTTTGATCTAAAAACTATGCGCATCCAATCTATTCTTGAATGCGTAAATTGGCCCTGCCTCCACTATTTCCTGTGGCAATGCATTCCAAGCATTCATCACTCTGTGACTAAAAATATATTTTCTAATATCTAATCTGGACCTTTCTTTAATTAATTTGTAACTGTGTCCTCTTGTTCTTGTGGGTGGATGTTTTTTGAAAAACTTGTTAAAGTCTAATGTATCCTTTCCGTTGATTATCTTATAAACCTGTATTAAGTCACGTCGAATTCTTTTCTTTTCTAGACACTTTATGTCGGTTTTTCTGAGTCTTTCCTCGTAACTGGAATTCCACTATCAGCTCTGTCGTTCTTCTGTGTATCCTTTTCAGCAGGTTAATATTCCCGCTACGGTAAGGACACCACACCTGTACACAGTACTCCCAATCAAGGTCTAACTAATGCTTTATACAGTTTGACTATTTCATGTTGTATGGCCACCAGGTCGTCACTTTTCGTGTTCATCTGTTGTCAGGTATACACATCAAATGTCTCGCCCATGTGCATTTTTTAAAGCAGCATCTAAGACGCTATTGAAGGCAATTCGGTATCTGATTTATGTTATGCAAATTCGGTCCCCTAGATATATTGTCAATGTTCTTCGCTCCATTGCCCTTTGAGTGACTCCGATCTTCTCCGCTGATGCTTCTCGCAGGTTACATAACTTGCAATCACAGATAAATGCTGGAATAATAATTCTGTTATAGGTGTGGGGTCTTGTCTTATCGTTTTTCATCTGTTGAAGTATGGGTTTGATACGATTCAAGTGAATCATCTTGCTGCTATCCTACGTGATATCTCGTGATTTCTTTTTGGGGAGTTTGTAAGTTCATGACCCAGGTAAATCTCATCATAGAAAATACATTTCTGCAAAAACTATCCACGCAAGAGAGCAAGTAAGTGCTGTTGTATAAGATGGACAAAAGGAGTCCAGCTGCAGTGACAGCCATAAGTTTAATACTTATTTTTACGTCCACTTTGGCTATTA
This sequence comes from Ariolimax columbianus, assembly GCA_036924085.1. Lineage (NCBI taxonomy): Eukaryota > Metazoa > Mollusca > Gastropoda > Stylommatophora > Arionidae > Ariolimax > Ariolimax columbianus. Next base: position 57,864,229 of record JAVGWX010000001.1, on the reverse strand, counting down.
GTTGTCGTGCAGAGTTGAGGGAGCCCTTCTTGGCTCAAATGTTTTGTGTCTTTTGTTTCAAGCCATTGTAGTTATATGATATATGTTACATCATCTATCCAAATGCCACCCGGTTTTCATTATGTTGTATAACCAGATCGTCTTGTGTTTTATATATGCATTGGTAATTGATCAGGTTGTATTCTCATGAAATAGTCGAACCATATGTCTTCCAATGAATTCAGAACCGGGAGTGAGTATGTGGTATGTATGTCGTCGCTTCTCGTGTTAGCTTTCTTTATAATTTGAATGGATGTCATCGGACATTCTATTTGACACATACCCGTAAGCTACATAAAAACGAAAAGAAGACAACTATAAATACCGTGCAAAGTTATTTGAAATATAGTTTAAGAGAGTTTCAAACGCAACTGATTAAAATATTATTTTTGCCTTAACGCTATCTCGCCAGAACTTAACTAATGTTACTAACTTTCTTAGTGACGCATATTCGATGTCACGTCAAAACTTAAAATACTTTACAGTTATAAATGAAGAATAAACTGAGTTTGAAATGGACACATCTGTTACATTAACGGCGGACCTAGTTTATGCAAGCAGCGAGTTTATGATTTCTGTGTTAAAACTAGGTTCACTACTGTGTGGTGTTTATGTATGTAGAACTATAAAACTGATCGGTGAACGATTGTACAGATTTATAGATTGCTTCATGATTATACATTCTGCTTTCTTAAGTAATGTTTGACCGTGTTGTACCAATCACTTATTTGTTGCCACGGTTTTAATTAAAAATATAAATACGAATATATATATATATATATATATATATATATATATATATATATATATATGCGGTATATGTGTGTACGCACGCGCGCGAGTATATATATATATATATATATATATATATATATATATATATATATATATATATATATATTTACATGCATATATGCATATATATATAATAATAATTCCTCCATCGTCATTGATGAGGACCACCAACATCAGCACATGTCATAATGCAACCTTAAGTTTGAGTGTGTACCTGACTCATCAAGCCGATTCGAGCTTGGAAAAGTCTATGGACCACCTGGAAAACGTAATCAGCAGTTGTCTCTGAAATTTCCTCTGCTCTTGACTTCCTGATTGCACGTCTATCCTGAGATGTCTGGATACGGAGACCCTTGCTGAGTTCAATGTCTTCCATGTTGAGCGATTGTGAGCCAGGTTCTCCCATCTGTTAATATCTATTTGACAGCACGGGACTCTTCCAGATTGTCCTTCACGCGCTTTTTCAAAATTTGTATTTATATTTATATATAAAAACACACACACATGACATATAAACATATATATATATATATATGTCTCATGTGTGGACCGGCGACCACCTCACTGGGCAGGAATGGTTTAGATCCTATCAAATATCTACAAGGCGACTAAATAAGGTTGTGAATGTAGCTAGTAACATCAGTGAAAGCCACGTTGTGGCGTCTAAATATTATACATATATTTTGATAAACTATCATATGCTTGCAGGAAGGTTTATTACAGTTGTCAAACTGAAGTCACCGCACCGAAAGCCACATGAAAAAAGATTTTTATGAATCACAATTAGAGGCTCAAATAGCTTTTGAATATGCTAGACAACGTAGACCTGATACTATCAAAACATCCGTAGATGCTGACTACCTTTTCATTTATCATGTTGTCAGTAGATCCATGCACTCTGGTGCGTGTATCAACAACAAGGCTGACTGTTTAACCAGAGGAGGTACCAAGACACGAACCGTCATATACATGATCAACTCTCCAAAAAGCAAGATAGCTCACAAGAAGAGCGAATAAAGAAACTCAGATGAACAGTTGGCCCATGAGATACACAGAGACAGAGAGAGAGAGAGAGAGAGAGAGAGAGAGAGAGAGAGAGAGAGAGAGAGAGAGAGAAAGAGAGTGGTCTGGAGACATACGGCAAGAATTAATTCTGACACCATCGATAAACTCACAAGAACCCCATTTTCCGGTTATGAATCCAGCATATCCCACCTAACCATAACCTAAACAGAATTCAATCACCACATACTCCAGAGTGCAGCATATTAAACATCCACATACAACTGTCGATCAACACCAATATGTGTGCGCTGCCTTTAATGAAAATTCGTCTTCTAACGAGCCAGATAAATGAAACAATATACAAAAATAGACGCCAACTAACAAACACTATAACACTAACACTATAAGACTAACACTATAATACTTATACTATAACACTAACACTATAACACTAACACTATAACACTAACACTATAACACTAACACTATAACACTATAAAACTAACACTATAACACTATAAAACTAACACTATAACACTAACACTATAACACTAACACTATAACACTAATACTGAAACACTAACACTACAACACTATAAAACTAACACTATAACACTAACACTATAACACTAACACTAGAACACTAACACTAGAACACTAACACTATAACACTAACACTAGAACACTAACACTATAACACTAACACTAGAACACTAACACTATAACACTAACAATAATACTAGCTCTGGGTGAGACCCTTCCATTGCACTTTAGTTTGGGTTGAACACTGAGATCGCCTTAACTATCATAGATACATACAGACCATGGGTACACACGAGCGCACGCATCCAATCACCGGTTAATACGTCATGAAATCGCTTTGAAGACTACGGTTCAGAGTGGAAATGACGTGCATCCACCAGTAGAATATAGAGAGGCAAACCTTCTACCCTCCAAAAATAATAATAATAATGTTTACACGATTTGAACATTAATATCAGAGAACCTATTAAAGATAACCTATTATAACTTTGTATTTGGCGCAGTAATGACCAGGTTGAGTGTGGACGAGCAAGTGAAGTCATTCTTCTGTTTTTAGTTTCCGAGTGTAGTGCATAAGCACTAGACAAAAATCGCAGAGAGGATAAAGTTTTCTTTCGAGCAACGTAAGTCGATTTTAAAGTGTTTTTTGAAATATGAGAATATCATTGAGGGACAGAGACGATGGAAGACAGAATTCGAAACTGCGTCACCGTCACATGTAACAATTACAAGATTACGAGACACGTTTGATATGAAATGAACTGTATGATCTGAAGAAGGTATGGAAGAAGAGAACGAAAACGTACAGAAGAAGTGCAGAAGCGATGTTGCAGCCTTTCACAACATCCCCTCAGAAGTCCATAGGGCAATATTAACGAGAGCCAGATGTAAGCAAATCAAGTGTCCATCGCATTTTAGCCGTACATTCACAGTCTGCTTCATGCTATGAATGAGGACGACCAAGATATGTCTCGTGGTCTGTGAGTGGTTTGTGAACATGTGCGACAATTACGATTTTACTGATTTGGTTTTTGGAACACATTGAACTTCACGGTATATGTAAGTAAAAGTAAGTAGGATGTTCTTTACAGAACGTAGCTTCTTATAACCGACACCTATTTGGCTGTTACAAGTTTCTTGGCAAGTGTGCAGTGCGGTAGGTTGCCATCACTTTCCGTACACGGAGAAGCATTCGCCGGAGGAAAAAAAAAACCACTGTCTGTTAAACTGGACACTAGTGGGAATCCAACCTGGACCGTTATGATTGAGAAAACCTTTACGGTATATGACATTTTAAAAAGTTCATGCTTCCTGTTATTACTGTTCGAGTTACTAACGTTCAAAAAGTGTCAACATAATTTTGGGACTCTCTCTCTCTCTCTCTCTCTCTCTCTCTCTCTCTCTATATATATATATATATATATATATATATATATATATATATATATATATATACTGTGAATATGCCTAGAGTGTAATGAAGTTGATTCTTATGAACAATAACAAGGATCTTTGTAATAAAAGAAGGCTTCCAAGCCCCTTGGTAGAGGAGGAGAGTCTAAGTCAAAGCATGTTCAAACGGATTATGCTAGTTTTAATTGATACATACACATTCCAGTAATACTCACTTTGATAGTACGTGGTTCTCAGACTTGTACTAGGATTCCATTTTTGAAATTCAATAGCAATATTCGCAGCGAAAATGCCATATGCATATAGACTGCTGGCTTCTTATAATGAAACTGGATAGAGTAATTTGTAGCATTAACTTTCTAAACTTATTGTATTTGAATAAACGTTTAAATATGCAAAATTAACAATGTTTTTGTTCACTAAAAATTGAATTACTTAACTGCTGAAAAGAAAAATAACTTGGAAATTTTAGTCACTCGCTATCCGCGTGCCACTTCCCATAATCATTTTAAAAAAATGATTTATAACTTTTGTTGGTCTCTTGTCGTGTGTGTTATTACGAATGCGCAGATAATGTGAAAATGTTTACAAATACTTGGGCTGTCTCATATATTTAACATATCACTCACTCTTCCACGGTCGACAGGATAAGGAAATGACACATTGGTTGCTATCTCAACACTCTACTCGCTTTTACGCGAATATTTCACGCAGCAGATGGTGTTTCACTATTGATCTACTGAGCGAGTATAGATTTGAGTTCGCTGGTTGTGATGCAAGTTTCTAACGAGAAACGCCCAGTATAGTTGTTCAATTAACAAAACAGAATGCCCTGATTTACACTAAATTTGAGCATAAAGGGGAAGAAATGTGTTTGATTAAAGGTTTGCCTTTCTGGATTCTACTGGCGAAGGCACGCCTCTTTCCACACTAGACCGTAGTCCTTTGAGCGATATCTGGATGAATGGCCAGTGTATGGAGGCTTGTATGAATGTTTGCAATGTGGACGTATTGGCCAGTGTATGGGTGTACATGTGTATTTATTTGTAATGTGTCCCACTATGACAATTTTGCAGTACACTAGTTTTGCTAATCCTTTCTGCACGTGGAGAAGTGGTCATACCGAGAAAAATCTCCACCATGCACAGTCAAACTAGACACGAAGTGATTTCTAACCAGGTATGTTGGGATTGCAAAGAGACGAGTAAAGATGGCCATAAATAACGGGAAAAGAATTCAGAAAATCTAGGACCACTTCTGGCCTTTATTTCCTTGCTTACGAAGCATGAGGACACAACTGCAGGAGGCATCTTATGAAAGCTCAATTCACAGTACTGGATTGAGATGTTTTTTACCCTTGGAGTACAGATCGTAATATCTTCAACAAATATTTAAGAAAACCAAAAAATAGATTATGTGCCGATACAGTGTTCTCTAATGATTGGAAAGAGATAACATAACCTCAAAATTACTTACCGAAAGATTAAACGATGCTGTAATACATATTAGTAATACCGAGCCATGTTTAAACCTTAATCCATAATCGTTATAAACTCACTATACGAATTTGCTATGCAAACAACTGTAGCTCAGTGCACGTGAATGAAAGCCAGTGTCTCTAATTAGCACACGTACGATATGACAGCTGCTGTTGTTTACATGCTTCAGTTTAGTGAATGTGTAACTGGCTAAAATTCGTGTGCGCGTGCAAGCAGTAATTGAAAACCTCTCCATTTCTGATTATGTCATTTATAAAACAACGGTTCCTCCTCCTTCTTAAACAAAAACATTGAGCAGCTGGGGAGGTGGGGGAAGGAGGGTAAAGATTGCTATAGGTCGCATCTATATAATGGGAAACCTGCAACCAAGTCAACCGGACCTTCACATGAAACCCACCTGTTTCCACTTACGCGGCTCTGGCAAATGGCGAGCAACTGGAGCCAACAAACCAGCCCCCTGCCCTTCCCCCCACCCCTCAAAGTCTATGAGGGTGGAGGGGGGGGATTTTAGACTATGAGTGAGGAAAGCCCTACAGGAACCCCTGGCATGGCAGTTCCTCCAATAGATGCGACAGATGCTGGGCCCACCGATACGTGGACGTGTTCCGATCCCCAGGGAGCATCCCTGGTTAAACAAGGCACACCTAGCAAGACCACAGTCTGTCCCAGCAAGACAAGGTGATGAAGACAGAGGCAGCCAGCCAAAATGCGCACCACAGTGATCAGGATGCCACACAAATGCGCAATATGAAAGTATTCCTATATGTGTAAAGCGTTATTGCACTCGGCCTGTGGTGGATAACCAAGCAGGTACAGTGTTGGGTCCCCCGTCTCGAAAGGGCCCAGCCTTTAATACTGGAGATCCTTCTCGGATGCCTAATGGACAGGAGACGCGAGAAAGAGCTACTGGCCAAACAAAACCACTTAAAATAATGCACTCGAATGCTGAATGTGTGAACAGTAAAAAAGATGGTAATAGTAAAAAATGAGATCTTGACAATATCCTGTATGAAGAGCAAGTAAATGTATGTTGCTTGCAAGAAACTCATCTCAACAAAAATATAGCCTTCACAATTAGAGGATACCAGTGATATAAGTCTGACCGACAAGACAGGCAGAAGGGTGGAATACTGACCATCATCATCATGTAGCTTGTCCTTTGCAGAACGTCGCTCTCATGACAGCCTGTCTATAGGAAACTTTGTCTTTTACCAGTCTTCCGGCCTGCTTCAAGGTCAAATCCAGCGTCGCCTTGATGTCCTGAGTCCATCGTCTTCTCGTTCGGCACCTGCTTCTTTTTCCAGTGACCCTGCCCTCCATCACCCCTCTTTCTAGTCCGCTGTGTCGCTTGACGTGTCCAAAAAACACCAGTTATCGGGTCATTACATCATTTAAAAGCCAATTCTCCTCCACATGCAGGTCTTGCCGGATGGATTTATTTGCTTCTTTTTTTATCCACTGGATTTTTAGCCCTCATCTGTAGCACTGTGTCTCAAAAGCACCAAATATTGACACTTGTGAGAAATAGCATCAATGCATATCAGCAGGAAGTATATATGGAGGGGGCAAAGTACCAGATGATGCATCTCAAGACAGAAAGTACAGAATTCCACCTGCTAAATTATTACTGTCCGAGCGATCGTCTTCTGGCACTAAACACAATCCAAACCAAGGAGAGAGTGATTGTGTGTGGAGACTTCAATAGTCACTGACAGAGTCTTTGAACTTGAAAAAAGATACCAGGAAACTGTGGAAGTTGGTAAAACAACTTAATGATGAGGGGACATAAAGAAACACAAAGATTGCATTAAACAAATATGGAAGAATCCTCACAGTCAAACAAGCGGCTGATCACTTTGCTGACTCTTTAAAATAACTTTTAGCAGACTGTCATGGCGACTGACATGACTAAAATATTTTTTTTTCCTGATTTTTATTTCCTCCAGAAGTGTCTGGAGCTGTTCCAGAATCTCATTATTGATTTTCCTATCTTTCCAAGAAACTCATCCAAGTTTTCTGAATACCAACATTTCAAAGGCCTAAATACGCTTCTCCATTATCTTTGTCAGGGTCAAGGTTTCTACTCCATACAATAAAACTGCATGCACATAGCATTTAATTATTTTCACTTTTAATAACTGAGATATCTGCTTTGACAGAAGTGTATCTCTTATGCTGTTAAATGCATTTTTTGGCCGTTGCAATTCTTGTAATGATCTCCCTTTCGCATTTGCCATCAGCTGAAATAAGTTGGCCAAGATATACACAGCTTGACACTTGTTCCAAAATTTCTCCATGTATATGGATGAAAGCTTTTGGACTTTCTATTTTGGTGAACATCATAACTTTAATCTTTTTGATGTTGATTTACAACCCATATTGCTGACTTTTGCTGGTTATTTTATCCATTAAGTTCTGCAGATGTACTGAATCCTTTGCTATTAACATTGAATCATCGGCATATCTGATATTATTGTCATCCTATATTCAATCTAGGTTTGTCATCTATGCCTTTCAAAATCTTCTCTGTGTGTGCTTTAAACAAGCAAGGGGTGAGAACACACCCTTGTCTAACCACCTCTTTAATAGTTAGATCTATACTATATGACGCCTCCTCTCTAGTTCTAAAACATACTGACTGATCCCAATACAAGTTTGTGATAAGTTTTGATATCCTTGCCGTCCAGTTTGATATCCTCCAGACATATTATCAACTGTTCATACTTCACGTTATCAAACACTTTAGTGTAATCAATGAAGCAAGCATGTATGTCCTTTTGCATCTTCATGTATTTTTCTACAATCATTCTCATACAGAAAAAACAGGAATACTAGGCAAGGACAGTGTGCAAAGTAGGATAGTGACTCTCAGTTTCCTGGATGAAGAATATCCACAAGATCTCTGGATCAGAGTGTACAGAGATGGATCAACAAAGAGTGCAGTAAAGAAAGAAGAAGCGGGAGTGTACATAGAATATCCAAACAACATTATGGATACAGTCAGAGTGCCAACCAGGAAATTATGTCATATATATGATGCACAAATCCAGGCGATCAATGTGGCAACTGATAAACTGTTGAACACCAATGTTGGCCTACAACCTGTCAAAATTCTAACATAATCACAATCAGCACTCCAATCGCTGAAATCTGGGAAGCTGGCAAATCCACGGACTCTACTGTCTGAACTGAGCAAGCAGCACAAGATTGTCGTGCAGTGAATACCTTCTCATTGGGGAGTATCAGGAAACGGGAGACCAAACCGACTGACAAAGGAGGGAGGCTGCAGACGAGCAACCAGATGTGCCAGTTACATACCAACAGAAGTTAAGGATGATCAAATCAATCAGAAAGCCACAGACAGTAACACAGGACGAATACCATAAGATGAACAGACAAGAACAAACAGGTACACAGCCGACTCCGCAGCCACATATACACACAATTGGAGATTGGCAACTCAGCTGCGTGTACATGCGGACAGGCACCCCAGGCCGCAGAGCACATACTACAGAACTGCCTCGAATATGATATACAGAGAAAATCCCACTGGCTCACAGAAACAACACTGGAAGTGACACTTTACGAACCTGTATGTAAACTACAAGAGGCAGTGAAGTTTATACAAGAGACAACATTGCAGATATAGACAATATTTGCAAGCGAATGAAAGAAGAAGAAGAAGAATTGAGTAGCTACTAGGTCTTATATTCTCATATTTTCTCATTTGAAATAAAGCTGATTAAATATCACAACATGACGGACATATCTAGCAAGTACTAACTTTTCTTTTAAGTTATGCATTCGCGCTTCAATTCAAGCTAAAATGGCGGCGCATTAAAAGTGGAATGGAAACACAAAACAGAGTTTACAAATGTTTGATGCTGGCATTCGAAGAAACAGTTTCATAAAGAAATAGATAAATGAAAGACGTCATAAACGTAAGTATCAGTCTATTGATTGTGCTGCCTTGGTTACTTTGTATGTTCGGGGAACGCGAATTTAAATTTTAATGGAAACTCTGGGTCTGAGAATCCCACAAAGACTAAACAAGCTGTGCTTTGATTGGATCATTAATTATTGCTTGAAAAACACCTACCACAAGAGACGTCGATGACGCCAGTTGCGCGGCCCACGCTGTTAGTATCTCTTCTGAGATCGTTGTTCCTTTAGACTGGGACTCTGTATTCTTCAATATGTTCTGTTATCTTTTTCAGTCTCAATACCGCATTACAGTATCTCCTCGAGGGGAGTCACTGAGAGCCACACCCTTCTCCTCAGATCCGTGTGCTGGGTGCAGTGTTGAAGTTCGTGCTGTGGGCATTTTTGCCAGACCGCAGGAACATAGGCTGGTTGTGCCTATCTTGAATCTGGTATTCAGATGGTGTCTCATTCTGTTGTGGCCAGCTCGGAGACGTAGTATGATAACCTGGTCTTTTCTAGACAGTTGATAGTACCCGTCATTTTTGCGGTATTTAGGGTGTTCTTCCTCCCACATTACATTGTATTTTTATTTTTATATGACTTGCTTCTTCATAGTTGATCACGTATTTTTCATATATCAGTTTCGCTCCTTCTTTGACTAGACTGTCGAGCTCCTCGCTTTCTTCGACATTACAGACCTTTTGTATCCATTGTATCCCTGCTTTCTAGATCCCGTGATACATTTTCGCCAAGACTACCCTCAAATGAAACTCAAAATGCCATATAATTTTGTCGAAAAATAATAATTGTTGAAGTTTAATGCTATGCTAGTTTAATAAGACGGCACCGGAGGGGTATCCAGGTTTAAATAATAGGGCTTCTTTAGTGGTATTCCAATCATGATGTAAAAGACGACTAAAGAGGGATGTGCATGGGGCTACCAACCACCTCATGTAAAATCATTGCTAGGATACCGCCACACTAAATGTTCGGATTCATGATACATGTAAAGAAGTCAGTTGTAGTGTCGGTCCTATACTACACTTGGAAAGGGAAATAGAATTCACCATCATCAAAATAAGATTGGACTGTTCACCGTGAATGTAATAGCAGCCGTCTACGGGAAGCATGCATGAAGTTCAAATGATTACATCCATACTCCAGACCTTTATCGACAAACGTCTCTTACATCCATGCTCCAGACCTTTATCGAAAAATGTCTCTTACATCCATGCTCCAGACCTTTATCGACAAACGTCTCTTACATCCATGCTCCAGACCTTTATCGATAAATGTCTCTTACATCCATGCTCCAGACCTTTATCGACAAATGTCTCTTACATCCATGCTCCAGACCTTTATCGATAAACGTCTCTTACATCCATGCTCCTGACCTTTATCGACAAACGTCTCTTACATCCATGCTCCAGACCGTTATCGACAAACGTCTCTTACATCCATGCTCCAGACCTTTATCGACAAATGTTTCTTACATCCATGCTCCAGACCTTTATCAACACATGTCTCTTATGCCCATGCTTCATACCTTTATCGACAAATGTCTCCTTCATCCATGCCTCAGACTTTTATCAATAAATGTCTCCTACATCCATATTCCAGACCTTTATCAACAAATGTTTCCTACATCCATACCCTAGACCTTTATGAACTAATGTCTCCTACATCCATGCCCCAGTCTGTTATCAACCAACGTCTCCTACATCCATGTTCCAGATCTTTATCAACAAATGTATCTTACATCCATGCTCCAGACCTTTATCAACAAATGTCTCCTACATACATGCTGCAGGTTGGTTAGTTCAGGGCACAGAATCTTTAGGTGATCCACTGACTCCTCGTGGTCGTTACATAATCTGCAACTTGGTTTATGTACTGGGTCCCTTCTATTCAGATCTTTATCTTCAGCTTGAAGATCAAACTCTGGTCTCTTCGTTTCAATTTGTTGTCTGGGACCTAGAGATCTGGTTTTGCTTGATGTCTTAAACATGTTCGGCCTGTCTGGGATGCAGCCCCCCGATTTAGCCATTCATGTATATAACTGTTTCTCAGGATCTGTCTTCAGGTTTGTAGCGTGATAAAATGTAGTGGATGTAGTAGCGATTTTTCTCTTCTGGTCAGCTTATCAGCATTCTCATTTCCTAGGACTCTGACACGGTCAGGTATCCACTTCCGTTCAATAAGAGGTGGACAGTTAGTCATTTCATTTCAGGATGTTTACAAGGCCTGAATCAAATATTTTTAATTTGAAAATAGAATGATTTCCTCATGTTGTCTGGTGCCATTTTCAAAATCTGAGATTATCCGACACAATGCTTGTTATATTGCTATAATCTCTGCATTATTATTGGAATAAATATTTCCGAAAGGCCGTAGGTGTAGAGGTTGTCTTCTTGGTTCAGGTTACGGTATTTAATTACTGGGGAATATATTTAGGGAAAGGGGACTAACGTCTGATCAGACAAAGCATACTGATCAAACATTTTAGTCAGGGTCAGGTAAAATATACTGACCAACACCTCACTTCCACACAGTTCTCCCTGAAAACATCCTGTATCATGGCAGCCTGGCTAACGTGGTGAAGAATCGACGTGACCCATGTAGAAGTGAACGACACGCAGATGAAGCCAATTATAGCATATCCACTTGGAGGACCCATGTCTTCATCAACACGCTCGGGATGTGAGTGAAGGTACTACAACCCGCCACGTAACTCCCTTTTCAGCATCAGACGTGCTTATCAGGATTGTTACTGGGGACGAATCATGGGTGCATCACTACCAACCCGAATCAGAGCGTTCTTCAATGTCAGGGAAACATAATTCTTCACCTTCTGTCAAGAAATTCAAGGTCACGCCATAAGCATGGAAGGTTATGTTTACATGCTTACAGTGTTTTGAGAATTCTCGCGGAGTGATGTTAATCAATTTCCAGAAGAAAGGTGACAATGTGAATGCTGTATCGTGATGTGAAGTTCTTTTGATGCTTTGAGATGTAATTCGAAGAAAACGTCCAGACCTGCTGACTAGAGTACTGATCCTCGCGACAATGTCAAATCACATATGGCTCGATTAGCTCAGGAGAAAATTGATAAACTAGGGCGTCAAGTTTTTGAACAATCACCTGGCCCCAACCTCTCCCACAGCGATATTCACTTATTTGGTGGACTAAAAACAGCTAAGCGTGGAGATAATTTTAGGGTAAGCTGAGTCATGAACATAAAGGGGCACACTTAACGATGTCGAAAAATATTTGAAAAGTACTTCGTGTTGTTCTGAATGAGGTCGTTGAAATCCATGCTGTCGACAACTGTTCAGTTGTTTACGTTTTCTTGTTAATCAGTTCTGATCGTCTTTGTTTCATTTCTGAAAAAATATAAATCACCCTTTCCTTTAACACGTGATCTTCAGCGCACTTAGAAGAAAGACATTTTTGTATTGTAATAGTAGCCAGATTGGATAGTCTATTATTGGTCAAAGAATTACGCAGTTTAAATTCTTTTCAATATACTCATTGAACGTTCTGTAGTTGCCGGGCTCGTTTGAATACTGAGAATCAGTTGCAGTGACTTGCCTGTCTGTTCATTCACTGTTTGGAGGTCGTTATCTGAAATGAAACCCAATAATTCAATGCAGTGTTTGGCTTTGTCTTCTGAGCTGTAAATATTTACTCGTTCATTGTGTAGTGCTATAAAGTTTAACACATTAGGGTTGTGTTTTTATTTTTTGAAATTGACAGTAAGGAAAATATTTTGTGAATTGCGGCAGATGATATTGATGTATTGTATTGGCAGGCACAAGAAGGGAACTCCAGGAGTTGATTGGTAGATTAGATAGAGCGGCCCAGAGTCTTGGTTTGGAAATAAATGCATATAAAACAAAGCTTATGACTAATAACATAGAGGGGTTTAAATCTGTAATAGATGCAAATGGACAGAAACTTGAGGTGGTACAACGTTTCAAATATCTGGGATTATTGATCAGTGAAGAGGGATCACAGCCAGAGGTAATTGCAAGAATAGGACAAACAACAGCGGCGCTGACTAGGCTGAAACCTATATGGCAAGACAAGCGGCTCGCCTTCGGCATAAAAGTTAGACTAATGCGCTCTTTGGTAATCTCGATATTTTTGTATGCCTGCGAGACCTGGACCATTACAGCAGATATCCAGGGCAGAATACAAGCAATGGAAATGAGGTGCTATAGAAAACTCCTAAATGTTACATATAAAAATCGTGTCACGAACGTAGAAATACCACAGAGAGTTGAAAACGCTATTGACCCTTTTGAAGATCTGTTTACAACAATCAAAAGACGAAAGATGGCCTAGTGCGGGCACGTCGCGAGGTCCAACAGAATTACCAACTCAATACTCTTTGGTTTCGTACCGGGACAGAGAGGGCGAGGACGTCCAAGGAAGAGGTGGGTGGACAACATCACTGAGTGGTCAAGCCTTCGTCCCGGTGAGATACGACAGGCGGCGACAGACAGAGAAAAATGTTTTCAAGTGTCCCCCAACGACCTGATGGGTTACGGGATGAACTGAACTGCTGGAATTTTGCATTTTTTAAGCATTCAACAAATGCAGCTTCGTCAAAGTTGGAGAATCGTTCCCCTAACTGAATTATGAGGGAGGCAAGAAATTCACGCAATTTAATAGAAATCAAATCGCAATCACAAAACTAAACAAAACTGCACTGACATAACATTTGAAACACACTTTCAGAGCTAGGAATTAAACACTCTCAGTCAGGGAAGGCCGGCCTAGTTTGTGGCTAGTTAGATGTGAAGCTACCAATTGACCTGATTCCTACGCTGTGTTCGGATGTACGCAATCAGCTTACCTTTCCAAAAGTAATTGACAAATTCACGCTGCCACTTCGCTCGTTTGATAACATGTCACTACGATTAAACAGAAATGACAATTGTAATTTCAATATATAGTTCATTTCACATCTGTTTGATACAAAGGGATGTCTTCTCTAAAATTTGAAATTTCTAGCTCAGTCTATTCTGTCTATTCTAACGCTTTGCTACTGTATGATGGAAAAGATTTCGAGAATGAGAAGGAGGTTGAAGGTGAAGTGCAAATGTGGCTGAAACAGCAGCCCAAAAGATTTCTATGTTGCAGGTTTTGGTGCATTGATAAAGTGACGGGAAAAGTGTATCGATGTTGGTTGAAATTATTTTGAGAAATAAAGAACAATTTAAGTGGTTTTCAAGTTAATATCATATTTTTTTTTTTAATGTTGTAATAGCCATTTGTGATCTATTTACTAACTCAATATGGCACACTACACACATGATGCTCTATTCGATAAGCAGAGTCATAGCTGGGACGCACATAAATGCGGTATGGACAGAAGGCAAGATAGCCCAAAACGGACGCCATCGACGCGTGCCCCACGAGGCAAAACAGTCCAATTATCGATAGCTATCCACGCGTGTCTACGTGCAGTAAAGTTTGTCGCGCTCAAGCGAGCTGTACATATAGCTATCACACCTGAGTGCACATATCTGACGTTGTCTCAAGTTTCTTGTGGATTGACAATTAAGTTTTCGAATTTCAGGGGAAGCTACTCTCCTGAAAAATTATTGTTGATACTTCCTTTCTTTTTTTTTTTTCAAGGAGATACCGCCTACTTTGCAATCAAATCTGATAACTGACAGTGACAGGACTACAATACTTCATGTTTACACACATTCTGCAGCTGTACTTATAAGTAGCAGAAGTCATTCATATCATCCTTTTAAAATGTCGTACACTGTGCCAGTTTCTGTGTTTCTTTTTTCGCAAACTTCTTGGCTGGTGTCGTTTTCTCTTAGTAGGCTGAATTTGATGAAAGACCAACTAACTGTATTTGTCTCTGGTGTTATTTGCTTAGCATTAATAACAGTGGGACCATTTTTTATCTTCAGAAGATATTTCAAGCGAGTTGATCCCCTAATGTATGGTAAGTTCATAAAATATTCAACGCTTCTGACCATTCAGTTACAAATGAGGAAAAGACTTACAACAGCAATATTATATTGAATATACTATATAATATAGGGCTTTTTGAAGACCTCATTGCCCATTGCAACGGTCAAAAGGCGGAAGCTCACGTGGTACGTCCATATATGGAGATCAAACTTGCTAATATGCAGTATGCATGGCGGACGACGGAGAGGTCGTCCCAAAAAGAGGTGGGAGGACAACATAAAGAATGGACCAATGTCCAACTACTACTAGAGAAGGCACAGGTAGCGGTAGCTGACTGAGAGGTGCCGATGGGGGGGGGGGGTGTCTTCATGGGTACCACAACGATCTCACCAGATATGGGATGACCTGACCATTCAAACGTCTGAAGTACTAGTCTTATAGAGTGAATGCACAATAAAATGTAGCTAGTTAGTAGGTAATTGAATACAAATTTATGATTTCAAATATTCTTACATTATTGTATCATCATCATTACTAATACCACAGCTAGATATCTCTTGACATATGTAATTAAATTATAACACACTCTTATCTGTGAGTTTAATGTGATAAAGTTTAAAGTGAATTATTTTTGCATTAAATTCAGAAAAAGAATTATAGAATAAATTATCAATGTGTTCGATTGTCGTTGTGTGTCTTGAGAATGCAGTGAAGATAGATAAGTTCTAATATTAATCAATACCTGTCGCTTCTCTTGGTGCAGAGGCCATCAACAACATCTTGCCAGTATGCACAGTCCTGGGCTGCTCTTTCTGCCTCTCTTCATGTGTAAAATGTAATCTTAGTTCCTTCTGCCTCTCTTCATGTGTAAAATGTAATCTTAGTTCCTTCTGCCTCTCTTCATGTGTAAAATGTAATCTTAGTTCCTTCTGCCTCTCTTCATGTGTAAAATGTAATCTTAGTTCCTTCTGCCTCTCTTCATGTGTAAAATGTAATCTTAGTTCCTTCTGCCTCTCTTCATGTGTAAAATGTAATCTTAGTTCCTTCTGCCTCTCTTCATGTGTAAAATGTAATCTTAGTTCCTTCTGCCTCTCTTCATGTGTAAAATGTAATCTTAGTTCCTTCTGCCTCTCTTCATGTGTAAAATGTAATCTTAGTTCCTTCTGCCTCTCTTCATGTGTAAAATGTAATCTTAGTTCCTTCTGCCTCTCTTCATGTGTAAAATGTAATCTTAGTTTTTTCTGCCTCTCTTCATGTGTAAAATGTAATCTTAGTTCCTTCTCACATTCTCTTCTCCATGTATTCTTTGTTCTATGCCTTCATCATTTATATGTGAATATCTTTATAAGCATACATTTTAATTTTTTTTGTAGGACAAAAGACATATTTTGATTATATAATCACACTGATGGGACTCACCCCACAGCTATTTAATATTTAAAATTTCACCATAATTAGTATGTTGAAAAATACAATGTGACTGAAGCAGTATTTTATGTACAGTGTACAAGGAGTACACAAAAATAAAACATGTTCTTATGATGACAATAACATCGGTATTGTGTTACAGTGGCAACTCAGTATATCACTGCATTGTACTGCAACTAAACTTGTAGGATTTGTTCTGGGTACTCTTAAGACGTTAAATTGAAATTATCCAAAGAAAGCTTTAACTAGCATGACGTTATTAGTATCCCCATAGAGTTTGTTCAAGAATGGTACTGGTGATGGCTATATGTACCTTCTCTGATCTTTGTAAGTTGGACACTCTGTAGCAGATGTTCAGCAGCCTTTTTATCAGAGCTACAGACATACATCTAAATGTCATCTACCTTTAGCTTATTGAATAGATGGGATCTCAATCTGTTGGAGCCTGTGTGGATTCTAAAGATGGCCAACTGTTTGCTCTGCTGAACTGGTAATAGTTGTCATTTGGTTGTTGACCTACATTCTGCATTACCCACTTGTTCCTGAATCTGTTCCTGGTCAACCTCTTTGTGAGTTATATATACATCAGGTTTAATGAGCTTTCTACTTTTCCTTGACATCCTGTCAGCCATTGTTAAGAGTGCTGCAATAAGATATAATCTATTGTATCACTCTACTCTTTATCCCAATTTGTTAGGCTGTCCAGTGCCTACCTGTTATTCTTGTGTTATCATTTGTCATAAGGACTTCTGCTACAGTTTTCAGAGCCTCTGCCTCCACTCAGAAGCCATTTGATAATTTCCTAGTTGCCACTGATACCTTTCAATGCATACTATTCTTTAGGTTCAAGAAGATTCTTTCACCTTCATTCTCAGTTGCATTTGTTGTTGACCTATCTGTATATCTATGGGTTCAGCTGATGCTTGGATAGTGGTTCACTAAGTAGTTTACCTTTATAGCTATTCTTTCTGTTTTTTTGTCTGGCTGTTTTATTTTACAATGCCAGAAACGTTTTCTTTTAGTTCTAGGAAGTGCTGTTTTCACCAGGTGGGAAGCATGTGTCTAATCTGGATGTTTTTTATTTGTGCTGTGTCAAGATTTCAAGAAAGCTAATGTATATAAATTGGCAAGTCTTGTCAAATAACTAAAGTTATAACAAAAAGGGATGTATATTTTGTAAAATATAAGCGGTTTATGGTAGATGTTGGAGAAAAAATAATGTTTCACTCAGTATACCAGCTAGGATAGCCTACTCCTGACTCCTCAGACATAATCCCGCCATATTTCTCTCCTTATTAACTGCAGGGAGCCGTGTAGCGCAGTAGTTAGCGCACTGGCTTCGCATCTGAGTGGTCCTGGGTTCATTCCCCAGTTGAGGCGGTAATGTTTTTTTCAGACCGCAATGGCTCCCGGGTCGACCCAGCCTTAAATGGGTACCGGTTCAGTCCGGGAAGTAAAAGCGGCGAGGGAGAGGAGATGGCTACCGCCCTCATAAAGACGAGCCTTTGAAATGTGAAATCGCTAACACCTCACACCCCTACGGCAGTAATGCTATGGGATACTTTACTTTACTTTACTATTAACTGCTATATGGTAGCATAGACTGTATGCCTGTCAATTGATACCGTTCAGCCATATTTGCTACAGGTTTTTAGAGTTTCTTAAGTAATACGCCATATTTCATAAATGCTAAGGGAAAATTCTAAATTGTTAAACTATCACATAAAATGTTAAATTAAAATATTACAGCCGAACGCAAGCCTGCACGTGGGAATTTAACTCGATGCAGACTATGTTGGACACAAACACATAACTATTGAGTTTTTGGTAAGAGTAGACAACGTGGTAAGAGGTTAGGCCTACATCTAAATCGTGTAATGTCAGCACAGGGACTCCCTCCAGTGAAAAGTAGAAAGCCCACAGACAGGAATGGGAAGAAAAATATCTAGGAATTATTTCAACATCTGCAAAAGTTAGTGAATATACATTTCTTTGTTAT
Organism: Ariolimax columbianus; assembly: GCA_036924085.1. NCBI lineage: Eukaryota > Metazoa > Mollusca > Gastropoda > Stylommatophora > Arionidae > Ariolimax > Ariolimax columbianus. The sequence goes on along the minus strand of JAVGWX010000001.1, from coordinate 57,845,644 downwards.
GTAAAAAAGACATTAAAGAACCTCATCAGGCCTGTATCACCTTACAAGCCATTCTGAAACAATTGCACACAGACTATTTAATCGCAATAAAAGTAATTTAACCCATTGATTCACATTTAAAAAAATTAAATCGACCATGTATCAGCAGGATGCAGATTGTATATGGACTCTGCAGAGTCTTCTTCTTCTGCTGCGTTCATTCTCAATCTCCTGCTACCAAGCCCTGAACAGGGTTTTGCAAGTAGCAGGATGTAGTCCAGAGAACGGAATACGTTGTGTCGCTAGTTTACAGATTGACTGTGATATTTGCATCTTTCCGTCCGGCACATCTGTCTTTGGCAGGCCTAGGCAGAGTCTTCTAAACCAGTATAAAGATGTTAAGTTAGGACCTGGTGTGTCCGACATAGGAGAAAAGAACTGACAATTCCAGAGAGTATTTTTGCAATTTCAATCTGATCAAACAAATATTATGATACATTGCACTGCACATAATAATTTGCAAATATATTAAATAGATTTTTTTTATCTAAACAACAGCAGTCTTGACTGCTTCTTGCAAATTTTCCCCTTTTTTTTTTTTTACATTGATAAGGTTTCTTATTGTAAATTACAGATTGTATTAAAAATTTGTAAGGGCAATGCCTTAGTGAGATTGACAGGTAACGAGACTGACAGTGATAATGTTGTCACATAAATGTTTTAGTCAATATTCTTTAATGTTTATATAATGAAATAAATTAAGAGCACATCCATTTCAAGAAGTGCGCCCTATATCATACAGCATACATCTCAACTATTGACCACAGAGCAAATCAATGAACATATTCAAGAAAGAAGTTAGTAAATGTATAAAATCTTGAAGAATAAATGGACTTATAAAATGTCAGGTGTTTCACTACTTTTTTTTTAAATTTAACTATTCAGCCAAATTGACATATTTTGGAACATACAAATTGAAACCCATCCCTTCAGGAATCACTTAAGGCTTTATGTGATATTCTTATCATCATTTTTGGAGTAACATTGCAGTTTAAAAGGGAGTTGAAATACCAAAAAAGTATCCATATTTGCATTAAAGTTAAACTATAACTGTTAGAACATTGACACACCGTATATGTAAAGAGGTAGTGGTAAAGTTGTGATGCTTGTCCCTGATCATGTTGTTGTTGTTTAATGCCCACAATGAGTATGTCTACTCTTTTTAGCACCCTGAAAAGGGCATTAAGTGGTGGATTGTAGTAGATTCCCTCATATCCCGAATGTGCTGATGAAGGTGGACTGTGGTCCTCCAGGGGGTTGTGTTATGTTTGGCTTCATCTGTATAATGCTCACTACTACAAGGATCATGTCGATCCACATCTCGTCAGCTAGACTGCCTTAAAAACAGCCTGTTTCCAGGAAAGACTACATGGAAAATAGATAGTGGTCTGGATCAGTATATTGTGCCTGAATCTGACGTGGCGTTTTGGTCAGTATGTTGGGCCTGACAGTTCCCCGCGTCTCAGTTCCCCGATACTGTTGATAAAAATGTAGTATATGTAATACCTTAAAATGTAATAAAAGAAGTAAATATTATCTTCAGTAATGAGTGTGTTTGCATGGGCTGCCATGATCGATCTCAGTATTGGCCTTGAGCTGGATGGCTACATCTCCAACTTCATGGGTTTCTACTTTGTTGAGGGAGAGCCATACTTGATGACTGCACACGGCGCAGCTATTAATTACTGGGATGGGATTGTCCACTATGCCTTGTATTTAGCAATTATTACTCTCTTTTCAAAAAGGTAAGCAAGTTTTATTTGAATATAATTTGACGTCTGTCATTAAATTATATTAATAAAATTAGGTTAGGTAAAAATAGTCACACAGCAACTGCTGGTTGGAAAATGAATTATAAGAGATAATATTGAAATAAACCACAGTTTGTTTAGGAAGAGTAATGACCAGTTCCCTTTCTTGCTGCCTTTTCCTTCCCTAGCCATAAGCCAGGTTGCCATTTACAACTGGGTCAAGCAAAGTATACCAGAAATCGGAGTTGAACCCTGTAAATTTACAATGAAAAACGAATGCTCTATCACCACGTAAATCAGACCTTCAAATAATATTAACTAATAAATTGTAAACAACAATCAGTCAATACACCAAACCAAAACAGAAGCAACAAAGAAATCTGTGATTGTAAGCATTAATGTACCCACTAAAATAGAGTGTCTTTGTTGTTTGAAGCTACTCATGCTGAGCTTTTCACTCTCGATGACGTTTCTTTGGTAGCAGGTTACAGTGACTCATGTTATATCCTGAAGCATACTGAAGAAGGTGATCCTGCGCCCTCCTTGGCTTAGTGAAATGCAATTCTTCTCAGTAGGCTCAAGATAATGGGAATCACAGTATCTATCCACACATTTTTGTTGATCTGGTTAGAGTAACTGAGCGCCACACATGTGTGATTCAATGAGGATGAACAGGAAGGTGCAATCAGGTTATGCGAGACGCCAATGGTTGCAGACGATATGTCGGTCAGGACTACAGTGAATAATTTTCATACTTGTTCCAGGACATGCAGGTATCGAAGGCAACAAGAGAGCTTACAGTTTGGTGAGCACAGCAATGGTGGCGGGCGGCAGATCAGTGGACCGAGCCGACATTCTAAAAGCAATTAGGGAAATCGGTCCTGACTCTATGCCCTTGGCGCGACTGGTCAAATTGGGAGTGAAACGAGGGGCAGCGAGGTATGAAAACCATACAGGGATCCAAAGATGTCTTGTTAACCAGTACCGAATCGTAACTGTTGGTGATCATGTGCTGGCTGAGATACTGAGGATGAAATCTGAGTGCTTATGGACTTGTTCCATGTGCAATGAAGATGATCCAAAAACTAACCTTCTTTATCCAGACTGTTATAACAGCATGTTTCCAGGAGCATTGTGAGGAAGTATTATTTGTACGCTGTCAGACATCAACTGAAAGTAGCGGTCATCTTGAGGCTGTCGACACTGCCATAGAGCTTGTCTAGTGGTGGCACTGGTGATGGCCACATGTGCTTTCTCTGGTCCATCGTATGTCGGGCGATTTTGCTGCAGATGTTCAGGGGTCATTTTCCATGTACCACAGGTGCATTTGTCAGTAGCATTAATCTTTAGTTTATTGAATAGATGGTACGTCAGTCTGTTGTGGCCTGTGCGGAGTCTGAAGACTACCACCTGCTCTCTTCTTTTTCAACTGGCAATAAGCATCTTTTTGCTTTTTTTTTTAGAAGCCAGTATGCTCTGTTTCTCATTTGGCCATGTATCTGGTACTAATAAACCTTTTGGACTCTTTGTAGGTCACACTAGAATCTGGTTGTGGTAATCTTCCACTATCTTTTGCCAGTCAGTCTGCCTCCTCATTGCCTTGAATGTTACAGGGAGATGGAACCCACTGTACCACAACTCTTTTGCGTGTGGACTGCTGGCATAGTTAACAGGGTACTGATCTTAAGTCATTTAGTTCTGTATTTTTCTGGCTTTTTTGTGCTGTAACCATGGACAGTGCATCTGTCAACAAGACTATCTGACTTTCGTTGCATGGGTCCAGTCTGTGCATGAGTAGTTTTTCTCTATGTACTTCAGGGTTGTCTCTTCTTTCCTTTTCAGTCTGGCTGTTCTTGTATCCGATACCTAGTATATTTTCTATCACCCCTGAAAAAATCTGCTGCTTTCAGATGGGTTTGCGTACAGTAGGGATGGGCTTTGGTGTTGATATGGCGTTGTGAGGAAGTGAACTCGGACCTTGGTCATTATATTGCACCTGACCTTGACATCAGTCTTTGTTTCCACTAAAATAGAAATAACACTGACATTTAAAATGATAACTATAGAGTTTGTAGGAGCAGATGGAATCTTCTCAGAGTCCATAAATGCTTAAATGTTATAAGTTACTCAGATATTTCATCATAAAATCCAGAAGGAAAGAGGCAACACCCGCCTCCACTCACCAGACCAAGTATATATTGAACATTTAAAATGCAATATTCAATAAATCAAATCAAGCTCATCACTCCTCTCGGTACATAGGCCATCGACAACATCCCGCCAGCATGCACGATCCTGGGATACTTTTTCTGCCTCTGTCCATGTGTATTGATTTAATTTTAGTTCCTTTTCACATTCTCTTCTCCATGTATTTTTGGGTCTACATCTCTGTTTCTCTCTTTCTCTCTCTCTTCCCTTGATGATTCCATGTAAAAGCCAGTCTGGCTATGTTGGACTGAGCCTTCTGCAGCGTAGGTTCTATCCAGCCCTATTTTCTTTGCTTAATTTGTTGTTCCAGTGGATGTTGTTGGCTCCTTTCCAATAGGTCTTCATTCTTCACCACGTCCTGCCACTTGCAGATTACCTGGTCTATTTTATAAAAATTGCAATGCATGAAAAAGCATGTAGGCAAAGTGCAGGACATGAGTGTGAACAAAACAAAAAAACTTGTAAATAAATAATTCATATATTGGTCATGACCCTATGGAAATAATGGTTGCAGTTACTTTTTTAACTGCAGTTACTTTGCAGTTAATTTTACTCCATATTTTTCTGTTCTGCTCAATATGATCCATTTGCTTTGACCTCCCTTTTAACTGCCTTCAATTTGACCTGATCCCAGTCCAATTCTTTATTGTTTTAGAGACTTTCTGATATTGCCTTCCCATCGAACATTTCATCCTCCTGGAGGTCTGAATCCCTGACTCATTGCTTTCTATGCCCTATTGCTTTTTATGCTCCGTGTGTGTTGAAGAGGTCCTGGTCATTTCCCATTCTGTATACATGGCCAAATCATTCCACATGTTTGTTGGAGCTAAATTTCAAAGTCCTTTAATTTCATATGATTTTGGACATCTCTTCTGAGAAAAGCTTATTTAATCACTGTAATCATTTACATTGAATATGCCATTTTCTTTTGTATATTTAAGATAATTTAGTTTGATATTTATAGTATTTCATAACTGAACATTGAACAAATTTTAAATATTAGAAAATAAGTTTGTTCCCCAAAAGTTCTTTGTTAACACTAAGAAAATTTATTTGGTTCTTTGTTTCATATCTGTTTTTCCCATTCTCCTTTTTTTTATATTAATGCTTCCATGATCCTCTTTGATAAATTAAAATAAATACTTCCATACACCTCTGCTCTGTGCCAATTGCAGTGTAGTATCTTAATAAGCAAATATATCATAATGACACACATTATAACAAAAATTTGATATACCTGTAATTTAGTTTGATATTTATAGTATTTCATAACTGAGCATTGAACAAATTTAAAATATTAGAAAATAAGTTTGTTCCCCAAAATGTTCTTTGTTAACACTAAGTAAATTTATTTGGTTCTTTGTTTCATATCTATATTTCCCATTCTCCTTTTTTTAAATATTAATGCTTCCAAGATCCTCTTTGATAAATTAAAATAAATACTTCCATACACCTTTGTTCTGCGTCAATGTTTCTGTGCTTCCATTTCTACTTCTTTTCATTTTCTCTCTCTCTATCTGTGTCTCTCTCTCTCTCTCTCTCTCTCTCTCTCTCTCTCTCATTGTTTCAAACTATTCCATTGTTAAATATCACATTTGACTTCAGTTTATATGTCTTTGTCAATACAAAGTATATCCTGTTCATTATAATTGATTATACTTACACACTTTCAGAAAAAGCTATCGTGAAGTAGGTCTGTACTGGATCGGCACAATGCTCAACAGTATGATTGTGCTTCTTCAAGGTGGTGTTGCAGGTTTGTATTGTCTTGTGTGTGTGTGAGGGTTGGCATATTTAAAATTCAGTCACCCTTCAGTCCATAATGTTCCTACCTTGTTGCAAATGAGCTTCAGAATACCAAATACTTCTTGTAGTCATTATTGATTCCTTATTATATAGCATTTTTAGTGTATAGATAGACAGAGAATTACATGATTTGGAAATGTGGCAAGAGTACCTCAAAGCACACCCGCAAATAGAGCCTATAGTGTCATATGGCAGGGTTTCATAACAAGAGTAAAAAAATTATGCATTAATATTGTTACAGCGCCAAAGATGCAGCAATGAATGAGCTGACATCAGCCAGCGAATCATAGCTGGCTCCTTGGGTCAAGGTCAGAAAACCACAGCTGACTAAGACCATATTAGACCTCCAAGTGGCGACCCTGGAAACAGGTTGCACTAGTGTAGTCTGGCTAAGAGAATAGGGATTGTGTTACCCCAAAAAGCCAGCTGAAATCAGATATGTTGGGACGAAAAGCGCAGATATCACACCGTCGTTAAAAACTATGACACAACTCCTTTTTCCGGACAAAGAAGTTAAAGAAATACTACATAAGTTGGATTGAAAATAATACTTTTAGTTTAGTTTAAGTTTAGGCAACTTAACATTGAAAATGAAGTAAAAGAAGTGGGGCATGTCAGTTAACACCAGAAAAGAAGTATTTTTGTAAAGGTGCTCATATGGGACCCAGTGGGCTTAGTGTATTGAACAGTAGGAGTATTTTGGAGGAAAAGTATTTGCCTTATGCAAACTGATACAATAATGCAATGTTTCAAAAAGTATGTTTTTGAGAATGTTTCACTTAAAAAAGTAAAGTAAAGTAATCCATAGGGGTGTGAGGTGTTAGCAATTTCACATTTCAAAGGCTCGGCTATATGAGGGCAGTAGTAGCCATCTCCTCAACCTCGCCGCTTTTACTTCCTGGACTGAACCGGTACCCATTTAAGGCTGGGTCGACCTGGGAGCCGTTGCGGTCTGAAAAAACATTTCCGCCTCAACTGGAAAGTAAACCCAGGACCACTCAGATGCGAAACCAGGTTACGCGGACTATAATACATAAGTTTTCAGTGATACTGAGTTACTCTAAAGCTTGTGGAGGAGGGGGGTCAGTGAACTCAAATTAAATGTAATTATATATTTATTGCCAATGTCTTTATTTTATGTTTTATTTTGTTACTTTATGTGTTAATTAATAAGCAGATATATTATAATGACACTCATTATAACAAAAATGTTGATAATTACCAGTAATTCAATATAATCATATTTCTTTGTAACATTCCTTTATTGTTTGCATTTGGAACATTGTTCTGTAAAAGGGACCATTGACTTCACTAGACTGCCAAAGGTTTGCAATGCACCTAAATGGTTTATCATCATTGTACAGGACGTTCACATTGGTACAAACATAAATTTTAATGTAGTCTTATTTGACTGAGGTATAACTTTTTCCTGTTCTTCATAGATACAAGGTCCCATCTGCTGAGCAGTTGTGCTAGACATCTTTCAGTCAAGAACAATATTAATGAAGCATATAGTCATATTCTTCTTTCTGCTTTCAGATTTGACATCTAACATAGGCCTACAACTGACACTTGCACTCATTCCAATGTTCAGCCTGTTTTCTTGAGTTTCACCCATGAGATTTTTGTTGTCTGCATTCTTTTCTCCTTTTTTAAAACCAAGTCTGTTCCCTCCACCCCTCACCTCGGGCCTTTTCTGCTCTTCATCTCCCTTGTTTTGCCACAAGTCTTATGTTTTTTATTATGAATTGGTCATCTAACACAAAATATTGACCAGAGACATCCGTTGGTGAAGGTCTGCGGTCTGGATATGATACTCTTGGTTACATGCTGTTTCCAAGCTGATAGATTATAAATTATTTTGCATTAATGTTGAACAGCCAAATCCTATTATCTTTGAAGAATACTGTGAGGATCCATGTCAGACACAGAGAGTTGAAAGCAGAAGAAGAAGCAAGGGATAGACTTCATAATGCTTGTATAAAATGTTTTGTAAATTATTCTTTACCTCTGCTATCATCATTGTATGTCCTTTCTCATACTAGAATAGGAGCATGGTGGCCATCACAAAATATGACCTCTCACATTAATCATGCAGTAAAGTATTTATATCCTCTTGTAGAAGTGGTTTCTGTGGAAGTTTCTTTTACATGAGGTTGCCAGTCCCATGCACAAATTTACTGTCATTTTTTATAACATACATAATAGGGTGCAGTGACCATATTTAATTTTGTTTCTATTTGCATGTCTAGATAATCATTCTAATTTCTACGCAGGTAATCATCCATTTAAGCTTTCAATTCTCTTGAACATACCCTTTGCACTGTTACCTCTCCTTGCTGCATTCAAGTTTTTACGTGAGCGTCCTCTACAAGCTAAAACCTTAATAAAGGTAAGTTACCAATGCTGTTAATAAAAATAAAACTGTCCTTGCCATATGTTTCCTATTGCTGGAGTATGATGTATGTATTGATAGGATTGAGGAATATAGTCTGCTTGCTTTTTGACTGCTGTGATATTTCTTTATTTCCACAATCAGTCTGATATAGGTTTCAGACATATCCTGGTTTTTGAGAGCATTTACTACAACATTAGTCTCAATACTGTCAAAGGCTTTCTCGTAACCGATAAATACAAGACATAAGGGTATGCACAATTCAGGTGCCCTCTCCATCAGTTGATTGATCGTGTGGAGGCAGTCAATGGTAGAGAACACTTTTCCGAATCTGGCTTGTTCTCAAAGTTGGTGTTCATCAAGTTGCCTGTCGATTTTGTTGGCAATAACTCTAGTGAATATCTTGTACATTGTACATTATTGGCAACAGGCAAATTCAATCGTAGGTCCCATGTTGTTCAGTTTCTCTTCTTTTTTTGTGTGTGGATGAGAACAGATTTTGATGACTTTCACTGGTCAGGAATTTGTACTGAATAGAGGCAATCATTAAACAGCTTTGACAGATGAACAGCTAGAGTTTCTCCCCCTGCCTTAAGGACATCTATAGTTATTCCATCTGATCCCTGAGCAGTGCCTGGTTTTGATTGCTTAATTGCGTGGACTCCAAGAGATGAAAGACATCATAGCAAGAACGCACACTTTCAATTTCGGAGTCATTCCAGCAATGATTTACGGATGCGAAGTGGGGAACTTGCTTAAAACAAATGCTGAGAAGCTCAGTTACTCGAGAGAACAATAGAACAGCACGTAATAAAAATTTCTATATGAGATAAGAACCAAAACAAAAAAATTCGACATCAAACTTTTTTTTGGGATGGTGTGGAAGCAGCGACATCACGCAAACATCGTTGGACTGGACATGTGGTATGTATGACTGACAACACATGGTCACGTAGAATAACGTTTTGGTGGATACTAGGCTATTTTCCTGTACACGTCCACGTGGTCACCCACCTATGCAATGATGAAATGGACTGACCAAAGACCTAGGCCTGCATTGGTGCAACGTTGCAAAAAGATCGGGACGAATACAGAAAATTGTTGACTTCCTTACATACGACACATCTGCCGGACTGACGCCAAGGATAATATGTATGTGATATTTCTTTTCTTTGTGGAATGTGTTTATATCTAGGTCATTTTCAACCTCACAATGGTTTATCTATGTCTCTGGTGAATTCTTACTAAAGGTGTCTTGCGTTCTGTCCATCTTGCTTATTGCCATTTTATTCTGTAATAAGATTTCTATACAGGTCTAATGTTGTCTATACCTCTTAATGGACTTAATCTATCTTTTCCCTGGAACATTGGGCTGCAACAGATGATCTCCATCTTTATTTTTTGTGGGTCTTCTTCCTGAGTTCCATCTTTTAAACTTCAGCTGCTCTGCTTTTCTATTTTATCATTCTTCACCAGATGTACTTTGGTACCACTGCTCATCTCTTCCCCATAGGGTTCCAATCATACTCTTGCCTGTTTTATCATTAGACTTCTTTCTAAGAGTGTGTCTTTTCCGTGTTCAGATTCTCTCATAATCTCTGGCTAAATTGTTTATTGTTGTATTTTTTGCCACAGAATCATGTTTGGTATTACATCTGTTTAACTAACACAAAGTACACAATAGATCTGTTGGTGAAGGTCTACAATCAAGGTGTGATACTTGTAGTTACATGCCATGATTCTGTGCCTTATAATTCAACCGATTTTACCTTAGTGCTGAACAGCCCAATTCAATTTTTCTGATATAAAATAATTTTTTTTATATAAGTTTTAAATTAATTTTTTTAAATAATAATATTTTTAATTGTTTACTTTTTTGCCCTAAGGTGCATTGTAATGTGTTTTGTGTCTTATGACTCAGTGCATCCAACTTTTTAAATACATTTTTTAAAATGGTTTACTGACCATTGGAAGCATAGTCTTGCTGATTTTGAAGATATACATGTGGGTTGTGAATTGTGTTACTAACCACTTCACTAAACAACCCCTCAGATATAGGTATAATATATCAGAGAAATTTAACAGTAACATTCATCATTTGCTGCAGGCTAGATGACTAACTGACTGCTCATAATGTTAATGATTTTGATTGTATGGACCGTTATTGGTGCATATTTCTATAAATGCTTATATTATTTATTTCAGTTTCCTTCCATTCAAAAACGCCCAGTTGATCTTCTGTTCTTTGTTTATTTTATTGCTGCAATATGTGTTGCAGTCTTCAGAAGTATGGTAAGTTGTTAATCAAGAATCTATTTTAAGATGGTAACCAGTGAACCGATCTTCATGTTGACTGGAAAAGGGATTGCATATCTTTAAAATATCCTGTCCTAATAGCTGTTGACAAATGCTGTTCTTAATTAACTTTTATTCAATGTTGTTAAACTGTTCAGCATCGTATCTCTCTCTGTATCCTCTATATTTTCTAGCAATTGTGCCTGTCCTTATATTTCTCCCCAATCCTCCTCTTGTCATAAAAGGCCCCCAAATTTATTTTTTTTCCCCATCGAATGTGGGAAATCTTCATCTTCTTCTTCTGCGTTCGTTCTCATTCTCCCGCTACCAAACCCTGAAAAGGCTTAAGTAGCAGAATGTAGTCCAGAGAACGGAATGCGTTGTGTCGCAGTTTACAGCTTGACTGCGATATTTGCACCTTTCGGTGCAACACATCCGACTTCAGCAAGCATTTTTTTAGTACCGGGTTAGCATTCCCTCTTCGATCCCTTCTCCTTAGCCAGTCTGCCCTTCTGCAGCCTGTTATCCAGGACACCGCGTAGAGGTGTAGAAGGGTCTTGGCAGCTCTGGTTCGCAGGCCCTGACGCTAGCAGTCAGCTATGGGTCGCTGACCACTGCAGCTCATGCGCTGCTCAGCATCTTGATCCCGAATGTGAAAAAGGAGATGCTTACGTGCATTGCCATCCAATGATATCATAAGCCTTTATAGCTGTCTACAGGATTCTTAACATTCTTTTATAATAACACATCTCCATGGCCTTGATTTACCTTTATGTAAAAAAGACTATAATACGTTTTTTTCAAAAGAAAACCACCTACAAAAGCAAGAGGGCACAGCTATAAATTAATTAAAGAAAGGTCCATATCAGATATTTGGGAATAATTTTTTAGTCAGAAAGTAATGAATGCTTGGAATGTATTGCCACAGGAAATAGTGGAAGCAGGGTCAATTAATGCATTCAAGAATAGATTGAATGCACATAGTTTTCAGATTAAAGAAATGTGAAAGAAACTAGTTGTATACAGACTCTGCAGAGCCTTCTAAACCAGTATAGTGATGTTGTTAAGTATATAATGTGTTAATCATTTACTTCCATATACCAGGACTGGACCTATATTACCCTGAATAACTCTATTTCATACTTCCATTGACAAAGACTGATTGTTAATGATGTTGTTCATATTCTGAAATACTTATTTTGTCTGGGCTACTCTTTTCTTCATCTCTGAGCTGCATCCATTTTGGTGTTATTAAAGTTCCCAGATATTGAACTCAATGAACATGTTCCAGTTGTGACCTATTTACTTTCATGCTGCATTCAGTAGTGAACATCTGATTGAAATATTGTTTAAAACTTCATTTCATAAAGAATAAATAATTTATTATTTATAGCACCAATCAATATGTTACCAGGGTCTGGAAGGGAAGCAACCTGCAATCTGACAGGCATATCGACTAAAGAGAATTAGGCACTCGGCTGGCTACTTCATCCTGTATAAATTATAAGCCACAAGAAATGAAAAAATGAAGGCCTCTACGCACAGTGGTAGAAGAGAAGAGAGGAGAGACCAAGTTAATTATGGATTCAAAATTGACTAGTGCTTCTAAAGCTGAAGCAACATTCTGGATACATTAAAGCACATAATTTTGTTCTAACATGTAAAAATAATGTTTCTCTCTCTTTCTCTCCCTTAATCCCACACTTAGAAAAAATAATACCTATTTTTCCAGCATTGGTAATGATTATGTTTTTGTCCATATATTCCTCCTTTCTGTCTGGATTACCCTCGTTATATTTTGTGGTCTTTATATTTCTCAGATGACATCTTGGGTTAAATCTGTCAGGCAGCACTTGACAGTCTAAATAAAAACATGTGCAAGTTTCATCTGTCTGCTTTAGCATTATGCATGTGTGAACTTAATGAACAAACTGCTGAGCTAATTTTGCAAGGACAGCCCTCTGTATAGTCAGTTGAGGAAGACTCACTGGCAAAATGATACAACACTGAACTGGAAACTGTATGAAGCTAAAGAAAAGATTCAAACAACAGCCAATTTTTTTAATGGAACTCATCTGACAATAAGAGAACACAAGAAGAACTCTTGAGATGAAATCATGTAAGACAGATCAATAAAAACCTCGAAATGAGCTTTAAAACTTTGCACAAATAAGCTGTAAGATCAAGACTTTGAAAATTACGAATTATAGAAGTTAATAAATCACTGATTGAACAATTAATGAAAACTTGTTGTCTACACATAACGGATTGAAGAGTCAATCAAATGTAAATTTATGACAACTTGTGGAAATATTTTGCAGATTATGAGTTTGATTTCATTAGTTCTTTCAAGCAACCTTTTCTAGGCAGAACCTTACTTTCATATGGCGGGATTTAAAAAATTGGAAGGGGTATGAAGTAAGGGTGTTGAAACAGAAACAGATGTAAGCACATGATGTATTTGTTAGATCTTGCAGGATGAATGCACAGCTTTACACCTACAAAAATGCCAAAATGTTTTGTAAGATATAACCAAACCTTATAAATAACAATTTAGCACAACTGAACTTTCTAAAGATGTCATAGTCATAGTATTGCTGGGTCAGTTAGTTAGCTTTGGTTACCTCTTGTCCGTTCACATAAGTAGATAATTCACAGCACCTCTGGCAGCTCCTTTTACGTGTTTTATTTTTTCAGGCTGTTCTAGGAGGAAATGCAGAGGCAATGAAAGAATACATTAAAACATATGAGCCATATTTGTTAGACCCAACCAACTTTCCAAAGTTTCAGGTAAAACATTAACAATAGTTTCAACTTTTTCCCCTGCATGTGATGCTACATGTGTTATGTCGTATAGCAGGTAACTAGTGAACTTTAATGGGGCCAAAGATGCAGTAGTGAATGAGCTGACTGCTTGCATCAATGACTCATAACTGACCAAGACCCTATTCCACCTCCAAGTGGGGACCCCACAAAGAGATTGCAACTATGCTAGGAGATGAGGGATCGAAGACAGAAGGCAAACCCGGTCCTAAAATTGCTGTGCTGAAATCGAATTCGTCAGACTGAAATATGAAAATATTGCAGCCTTGCTGTAAACTACAGCACAATGTCCTTTTCAGGATGAATGCCAAAGAAGGAGAAGAATGGCACTAATTTTATTGGATTAAATTAGTCCGTCTTTAATTTTTTATAAAGTTGTCAGTATGTTATATGCTTTTAATTGTTATTTATGTGTTTTTTTAAGCTTAAAATTAAAGATTAATATGTGCATATGAAATGAAAAAGTAAACAAAATAACACATTTATTCAATGATCTTTGATTGTTTGTGCTGCCTTCAATTTATTATTATTTGAAGATGATTTTGTTAATGTTTTAGATTACATGTGGCGGCGCATGACATGGAAAAGTCAGATTGAGAGAAACCGAATGAAAGCCAGAGAAAGAATGGCGATCATGAGGAAACTTGCTGGCACAAGCTGGGGAGCAGACGAAGGCATACTAAAGAAACTGTACACTGGAAGAGTGAGACCAGTTCTCGAGTATGGCATCGCGGCATGGACAACAGCAGCGAAGGCGAACTTCGATAAAGTTAACAAACTTCAAAACCAAGCCATGAGAATCATAACTGGTGGCATGAAGTCAACGCCAATTGTAGAACTTGAAAAGATTACAAAACTGCAATCCATGACCGACAGAAGAGACTGCAGAGCCCAGCTGCAGTCAGAGAAACTCCGAAGACTGACGGACCATCCAATGTACCAGAGGCTAAACAATTTGGGAACTGGGAAACTAAAGCGGAGAAACTTTGCAGAAATAGCCAAAGCAAAGATGCACGAAGATCCCATAAACGCACTAACAACACCAAAACCCATCACTACTGTACGAAAACCTACTTGGAGGCAGGATATATTTCCAGAGGTGGTAGAAAATATACCAGGTATTGCAAACAAAAACTGCCAGACCGAAAAAGAAAGGAGAGACACTACCTTAAGCTTCATAACGAAAAGCTACCCAAGCATGGACTGGACCCATGCATACACCGACGGTTCTGTAACAAACACTACACAGAACGGAGGGGCAGGAGCATTCCTGAACCTACCAAATGGCAGAAAAATAACACTGTCATTCGCTACTGGTAAGTACACGAGCAATTTCAGAGCAGAGGCAGAGGCACTGAGGGCGGCAGTGGAAGAAATGGTAACACACAGTGAAAATGAGAGCCATATAGTCCTGCTGACAGATGCTCTCGAAGTAGTCACAGCACTAAAAAGCCAGAAAAACACTGAGCTTAATGACTTAAGAGCAGCACTCTGCAAACTGTGCCAACAGTCCGCACCAAAAAGGGTAGTGGTACAGTGGGTTCCGTCACACTGCAACATCCAAGGCAACGAGGAGGCAGACAGACTGGCAAAAGAAGGTGCAAGGCTACCACAAATAGATACCAGTATGACGTACGAAGAGTCAAAACGGCTTATCAAAGCCAGGTACATGTCCAAATGGGAAACCGAACATACTGGTTACACCAAAAACGATGCCTATTACCAGTTGAACCGAAGAGAGCAGGTCGTTGTCTTCAGACTTCGCACTGGCCACAACAGACTGAGGTACCACCTCTTCAACAAATTGAAGATAGGGTGTACCGACGAATGCCCGTGCGGTACTGGTAAAATGACCACTGAACATCTGCTGCAGAACTGCCCGACATACGAGGATCAGAGAGAGCAGATGTGGCCATTGCCAGTGGAACTGCAAGACAAGCTCTATGGTAGTGGCGAGAGTCTCAGGATGACCGCCGCTTTTTTCGAGAAAATAATGGTTACTGTCTGACTGTGTACGCAGAAGAAGAAGAAGATTACATGTGGCAAAATTAATATTGTTGCAGTTACATTATTTTGTGATTGCTTATTTTTTTGGTCATTGCTGCTAATTTTTACAGATTCTTACATATGGATACTTCTTTTTTGTCTACTATCTGAGCGTTGCATATGGATTGCTGTATCCAGGACAACACTGGATGGCTGATTGGTCACTTATTCATGCAGGTGCTGCTGCTCAGGTAAGTTGTCCATATTGTTTCATTCCAGCAATTATTTTTATGTGTCACTGAAAGGAAATCTTATGCAGGATACTGCACTAGGACTGATCATCATAATCCCTCCCATTGAGCAAATATGTCTGCTCTTTTAACTTCCTGACATAGTAAGGGGAGATCATGATGCTGGACATACACACTTGGAACATGACTACCCAAGTATCATCCTCTTGGCACCAGTGTTTGAAGAGTTACTTGGTAGTCTGCAACACACACATGCATGCATCCACATACACACACCTCTTTTTCCTTTGCAATATTTTCAGTGAATTTTACTTATATAAAAATTGTAATTTCGTAAGTACCAGATTCTTAAACAGACAAATAATTACATTTTTTGGGTTTTAATGAGGTCTGCTGGTGGGATTTATACGACTAAGGAATAAACACCACTATTTCTAACATTTGGCATGCAGTGTACATGTTAAATTTGTTTACCCTGTACAGGAAAAGCTTGTACCTTACTAAGTTTCAAACATCTATCAACTATCTAAGAGACCAGTGTCCCTACTGCTCAGCCATTTATTCCTCAACACATAGTCCAATAGCAGTTGTTTTTAAAAATGAGTTTGCCTGACATAATAATGCAAGTGAAAGAAGTGTGGTAGAATCTAGGTTTAGCTGAGTAGTTACCTATCTAAAGAGTTACAACATATATCCACACCACGACACGACTTCACACAGTATATAACACGGTAAACACTATATTTGATTTCTTCTTCTTCTTCTTCGTACGCAGTCAGACAGTAACCATTATTTTTTCAAAAAAAGCAGCGGTCATCCTAAGGCTGTCGCCACTGCCATAGAGCTTGTCTTGCAGTTCCACTGGTGATGGCCACATCTGCTCTCTCTGATCCTCGTATGTCGGGCAGTTCTGCAGCAGATGTTCCGCGGTCATTTTACCAGTATTTGATTTAATAACATAAATATCAACAAAAAGAGGAAAGTACATCTAAACTAAATAATCATAATATATATATTGAACTACAAGAGGAGGTTTTAAGCACTAGCACTTCCTTCAAGATACATAACCCAGATTTTTGCCGCTGCACTCTCTTATCTCCACACAATCAACAAACTCTTCCTCGCGATCGGATTACGAACTCAGTTGTTCTGTGCATTCACATATAATCAGATCACTTTCAATCTGATGATCTGTACATTCACATACAATCGGTTGACACATATGATCAGGTGATCTGTACATTCATATGTAATTAGATCCTGTCAATTATAATAGGATCACATACTCACTTGTGATCACGTATTCAGTTGATCTGTGTATTCACATATTATCAGATCACTTTCAATTAGGCGATCTGTGCATTCAACATACAATCGGCTCACAAAGAATTCTACACATACAACACACATTTAGATCTCTTACTGTTCACATGGTGTCCAATATAAACACCTATGGAGCGACTGGCCAAAACTCGAGGTGTATGAAGGTACCGTGACCCTGCAAACTTATTCACTCACAGACTCCTGACAGCCTCTCAGCCTCCTCCTAGCCAGTCTCCTGAGTTCATCCTTGCAGAGTATTTTATAGTCTCAAGCAACAACATGGCTGTCCAATGGTTTTCTGTTGGTTGTCTGACTTAGCCATCACTCTAATTTGGAACTACCCTGAACTAATTGTTATTGGATGACTATCCCCAAATCCCTGTCACTCTAAATGTTGTAGCCAGTTGTGGCAGCACCTGACTGTCACACCCCCCATCTACGCTAATTTCGAAAGCCGGAGTGGTCAGATCCGAACACCCACACCTGTACTAGACAAAGTCTTTCACCTAAACCCCTCGTTTCCTTTGCCGACCTAGTGTCGAACCGGTGATTGATCTTGACACGTATTCAGGCAACCTTTGGTTTTAGAGTCGCCAGCCCAATCGCCCCTGCCCCAAATGCTGATGCTCCAGCTGGAACTTCACAGAATCACTAACTGGTAGCTTTAGAGTGCAAGCAGGTGTGCCTTCTCTCACCCTTCTGTTCTTGTTGGCTATAGATTGTAGATTGTATACTGAAGACATCAAAAGATGGAAAGAGAACTGTATTCAGTGAACACTATGGTCACAATTGAAGAATCTGGATTATGCAGGTGATCTGTACTTTTATCACACAGTCATAGACAAATGCAAGAGAAATTGGACAGCGTGAAAGAACAATTAGCCAAATTAGAACTTATTATCAGCAAGAAGAAAACAAAGCTGTATAAAATTAACCCGATCAACAAAAAACCAATCATGCTGAAGGGAAAGTTGTTGGACAGCATAATTGACATGGCAGGGTGTAGAGATGCAGATATAAAGCCCAGAATTGGAAAAGCAAGAGTGGCATTCCCGGCACTAAACATCCATAGAAATCAATATTTATACCAAAGTTAGAAAGTTCAACGCCAGTGTCAAGTCGGTGCTGTTGTATGGAGCAGAAACATGAAAAACAACCAAGATGCTACAAAACAAAGACTGCAGTTCTTTACTAACAGATGTCTACATAGAATCAACATCAGTCCCGTAACCTAGAAGGTCGTTGAGGCACCGTTCTTGCAGATTGTCGATCCAGTTCACGCCATACGCCTCGATTTTTCGCCAGGGTATTAGTTTCAGCTATAGAGCTTCTCATCCACTCTTTTATATTGTCCGCCCATCTCTTATTTGGTCTCCCTCTCCCACGCTTCCCAGGCACAGTGCCTTGCAGGACGGTCTTGGTCAGCCCCACCGATCGTGATATATGTCCAAAACATGTCCATTTTCGTGTTTTTAGTCAATAGGTTTATATACTGACCTAACTCCTTCCTAACAATTTCAAGAACACTCTTTTTTGTAATGCGATCCAAATATGAAATGCCAAAAATTCTTCTCAAGCATGTCATTTCCATTGCACAAATTTTACGTTCTAAGGCAGCCTTCAGAGTCCATATCTCACATGCGTAGAGATATGCCGAGGTGACCATTGTATGCATTAAAGTCAGCTTCGATTTAAGGCTAATTTTCTTGTCTTTCCAGATTATTTGCAGTTTGGTCAGGGCGACCATGGCCATCGCTGTTCTTCACCGGATTTCTGCTCTAGACCCCTCCGCATTCATTTCTGCTCCCATATATTTGAACCGCTCAACACTTTCCAGAAGTTCACCTTTGACCATAATTGGGTTTTAAATACCCTCTGGGGCATTGACCATGATCTTACTCTTCTCTGTACTCATTTCTATCCCAAATTTCTTGGCAGCATTGTCCAAGTTTGCGACTAGCCTTGCAAGTTCAGTTTGCTAACGACTACATAGGATAATGGACATAAAATGGAAAGACTTGGTGAGGAAGGGAGACGTGTGGGAAAGGAGACAACAACAGCCACTGGAACAACAAATTAAGAGAAGAAAATGGGGCTGGATAGGGTAAACGATGAGGAAGACACAGTGCTACGTACCTAGGCAGGCTCTTACATGGAAACCGCAGATGAAGAGAAAGAGAAAGGGTAAAATTAAAAATACTTGGAGAAGATAATGTGAGAAGGAACTGCAATTAAATGGTTACACTTCGAAAAGGACGTTGAGGTGCCATCGAGATGTGGTGAATAGCATATGTACCCAAGACGAGTGACAGTCTTTCATGAATGACAAGAAAAGCTTGTGCCTTACCAAGATTCAAACATTTATTGTCTGACTAAGAGACCAGTGTTCCTTCTACTAAGCCACCTTATCCTCAACATGCGATCCAGTAGCAGGTTTTTTTAATGTGTTTTCTTGACTTTATAAAGTAAGTGACAAAATTTAGAGGGGGGGAAAAAATTACATTCAACCAAATTATTCTTTGGCTTGGTTAGAATGTTGTTCAATCTTAGTGAATATAGCTTTTGGCAGCCTTGTTTCTTGCTGGATGATATATAATATTTCTGAGCATGCTAAAAGATTATGTCTTTATCTGTAGTTCCTAGCTAAATTAAATTGGATGTTGAACAGCGCAATGGGAGCTGCAGCAACCCATAGCTGACTACTAGCATCAGGGCGGGCGAACCAGAGCTGCCAAGACCCTTCTATACTTCCATATGGTGATCCAGGATAGCAGGTTGCAACAGAGCTGACTGGCTAAGGAGAAGGGATCAAAGGAAGAAGGAATGCTAACCTGGTAAACAAAAAATTTTTACTGAAGTCTGATGTGTTGCAGCCAATCTGTAAACTATGACACAACGCATTCCGTTCTCTGGACTACATTCTGCTACTTAAGCTTCAGGGGTTGGTAGCGGGAGATTGTGAATGAACCAAGCCAAGCCAAATTGAATTGTTTTCACAAAGATTGCCTCCTTCGAGTCCACACTAATTTTGCTGACTTGTGTCTTACTGTCCGTGGCAAGTGCTGCAGCTCTGTTTATTTTCCAAATAAAAAAAATAAATATTAAACTACATGAGTTAAAATTTCAATCTAAAGATCTTAAGACACATAGTTAAACTATCTATGACATGAAGTATTCATAATAAAAATATATATTAGCATAAAGCTTTCAATGTCACTAAAGTGAAGAGAATAATACAATGAAAATATTGTTGGTACTCACAACATTGGGTGTATTTCTGCATTAGATCCCTCAATAACATTATCAAAGTCCCTTTCTTCTACGTTCCAGCCAGTCTCAATTAGATGTACATTGAATGTCCACGTATAATCCAGATGCATGATCATTGATGTGATCAAATAATAAAATAATTTCTCGGGCTTCGACATACGAGAACCAGAGAAAGCACATGTGGTCAATACCAGTGCCAACACTAGATAAGCTCTATGGCAGTGTCGACAGCCTCAGGATGATCGCTGTTTTCTTTGAACAAATTCAAGTTGACGTCTGACAGAGTACGAAGAAGAAGAAGATTTCTCGGGCCTTGACATTCAAATTTTATCGTTCAGAAAGGCCGACGTTAAAATATTCCACACTCATTTAAATATAGGGGACGGCATGGGCTAATGGTTAAGTGACATGGCTCACAACCAGAAGGTGCTGGGTTCGATCCCCATCACAGCACCAGCCGTTACCCAGGGGAAGCAAACCCTTAGAAAATGCAGGAGGAAGCAGGCGCTAACATAAAATGCATGCTGAAGTTAGATGCACTGAACCGACAGGCGCAAAATAAAAACCACAGTGCAACGCACACCGCCTTGGGGAATGGAGAAATAAGGCGAACGCAAAAAAAAAAAAAATATGTTAATGTAGATGGAATGCCGTGAATTGTACATTAAACGAAAGCTACACATACACCGAAGGTCTGGTTATAATTTTCGTCTCGCAGTCAATGACTGTTCATTGCTATTTAACAATGGCAGATGCTAGTGTTTTGATATAGATTTTCACCCAAACGGACACGTAACTGATGTTTTGCACATCACTAAATCCTACCGTACCAAACTGAAAACAGTTAGTCAGAGTAAAGGCTATTTAAAATGTTTTTCCAACTTAATGGATAAATCTTTCAGTAACCCTATTTTTTTCTTGATAATATTTATGATAATAATATTCCTTGAAAAGCTACAATACAGTGTTTAAGTAATGTGTTGATTTATTTAAATTTGATTGATTGTTTTTATGAAGGAGAAGTTTGTTACATAGATTAACCTGAAATCTGTACAAATGAATAATAATTTGTACACGGTGAGATGTAAAAATTTTTCTGTTGGTATCATGTTTAGGCACAGTTCACCTACCTTTTTGGATCCTGTCATCACCTCACACCAAAGCTCTTGCAGTGTCTCACAGTAGGCCCACATGCTCTTGTGTTTTGGACTGTTAACTTGACATTATTTCTTGTGCCACATGTTTTTGCATGGTGGTGTTTGCGAGATGTGGAAAGTTTTGGTAGGACTCGTACTACTGATGGTTCCAAACCCATAGTGGAACGTGTTAATAAACACACAAAAATTAGGTCAGGGAAAATTGCTTAGATTTTATTTTGACTCTTTGCAGCATGTAGCTCAATAAATGTTGTTGTTATTCATTTACTAATTTTGAAGAAAAAACACTTAAATAAAAATGTAGAAATAAATTTGCATCTTATGATTTAAGTATATAGATGCAGACATTCTTGGTTCATATACACCAGGGGTCTGAAACATGATGTCTATAGTCCTGAGTCGACTTGCCATCTGAAAATATCCGGTTCTCAATCTCAAATTTAAATACCATTTATCCTGACCCATGGTGATCTTAAAAATTATTCAAGAATGTGTTTGAGATCGGATATTAGAAATGCTAATTTTAATCAATTTTCTCGTATATAAAAACATACCTGTTCTCAATTAAATCCACAAAGAGCAAGTTAAGAGCCTAGCTGACTGAGGCCCATTTAGATGATGTTCCTTATCTAGCCTCATTCAGCTTGTCACCTAATGGGTAGACCAACCATTTGCACTACTCTCCTTAGTTGCCTCCTATGACAGGGCTGGCATGTTACAATGCTAATCTTTTTTTTCTGGAAGTATTGTGTTTAATACTGGCAGATAGAGTTAAAAGCTCACTATAACATCCTGATTTTATCTTCCAACTTTATCAATCTTATTTCCTAAATAGGTAAAACTATGCACTTCTTCAATTTATCAGATCATTAAATGCACTTTAAATTTCATGTCTAATATTTATTCAAATTTCTTTAAATTTCATGTCTAATATTTATTCAAATTTCTTTTGGGATTTTTTTACATTGATGTGATTATTTTTTAAATTGTTAGTTATTCATTTCAACTGTGATTTATGTTTTGATTAAGAAAGGCCTTTCAATACTCCACATGATAGATGGGAAGTATTTAGTTTAATTCACTGCCATATTTTACCAATTTTTACAAATATTTTATCAAATCATCTATCCGTCCTAATTCTTGTTGTGCATATATAAAACTTATGTATACAACGATTTTATCTTTGATCTTATCAAGTTGGAAGAGATAATTTCTTAACATGTAACAACAACCGCATAAATAAATAGCTTTAGGAGCAGTTAAAATAATTGGAACATCATTGCACTGAGACATATTTGAGGAGAAAGTCAGATAATCAAGAGTAACTGGAAAAATCTGATGTGTATCATCATTATTGTTGACTGTTTGATATATATCTTTCTGAAAGGTGGGTTAAAATATCCAAGTTTCTTAAAGTAATTTTTTAATATTTTTTAGTTACCATGTGATTAATATTCATTATTTTTAATGTACCATTTACTGAATTTGATGCCTGTGTATATATATATATATATATATGTATATATATATGTATATTTATTTATAAAACTTCCAGTCGAGCGCAGTGACTGGCTGCTGGCACCCCAGCTTCTGATATTCTGTGATATTTCATTTTCTTCCAAAACTCAAATGAATTTAAGAAGTGTTTTATCAACGGAACACCACATGAGGACCGTACTACAGTTAGTTTATGGGAAATAAGATAGACCTATTTGATAATGTGCCGTATTCTAGTTGTGGTCGAACTCTAAGCCTATCGTCCCCTATTCCCAACAACGCTTGAGAGCATAATCGCTGGGCCGTGCAGTGAAAATGCACACGTAGTCTCTAGGCACCTTGCTGACACTTAGACCGGAGGTGTGTAGGGGTCACTCGTTACTACTGGAGGTGACAAGACGTCTTGCCTACCTTGGAGTCATTGTCAGTGAGATACCCAAACAAGCGTACGGAAAGAAAAGGGGCAGGAGAGGTGGTTAAAAAAAAGTAGGAAGCCAAGAACAGGGAAAGCTTTTTTAGATTTGTCCTGCCCTGCTCAAGCCCAGCCATCTAAGCAAGAAATTCGTCATCAGGCTACCACGATAGCAAATGTGCTGAGAGGTGTGGACCGCACAGAACACGGCGAGGCACTTGGGCAGCCGTGGGCATCCACTGCACCCGAGTTCATATCCAGTCGTCCTGACTTGTCTTGCCACTGGTTATAGTTGGACTCAAGCGAGAGTGTGAGGTAGACAAACTGCGCAACCCTTTCTCACGTCAAATTCATCGTGCAAGTCATTCTCTTTTAATTTATTCAGTACTAACACAGTTGAGTTCTCTGACGACGGGTGAGCGGCGAAGCGGAGAGTGTACATCTGCGGACAAGCTAAACTACTGTCAAAAAGCTGCGCTGTTGCGGGACTCCTGGCTGAGCAATAAAGCGGATGAGATACATGGATTTGCTGACAATCATGATCACCGTCTCACGAAGCGAGCTTTCCATGCTTTCACTGCCTGCGAGTATGCAGGTCCCAAATCAGACTCGTCAGCCATCTCTGCACCCATCCACAACACAGATTTACAGAATACTCGACTGGAAGGACTCGCTAGGTGAAAAAAGTGAAGGTCCTCATCCCTCGTGATGGACGAACAACATAACATAATATAATATATTTCATTTTTTATTGTCATAGTTAAAAATCACTTTTAATACTTTTGATTATATTTTGCTTTTAAATATGTAGTGTTTTGTTTGAGGAAGAGTTTTTTTCCTGAATCAATGTTTCTCAGGTTTTCTCATTATAAAACTAACATTAATGCCAGTTTGTCTTGTATATCTGATATTATGATTGCACTATTTTGTATCTTCCAACTTGATTTGGATGAGTAAATGTCGGCATTAAGTGGTTTCTGACCAGATATTTCTAAGGATTATCACATAAAATATAAAAACTAGGACAAAAGAACAACAGCTTTGATATATCCACTTCTGTTTTTCTGCATTAGCCTGAACCACTGTGGAGATTAGTAAGCACACAGCTACCATATATATTATTGACTTGCTATTTCACTATTTGTGCTGTAGGAAGATGATTTTATTAGATCTATTTGATCTAATCAGAACATTATTGATGGTGGTAATGTTCTTGCAAGGATTATAAGGATATCCGTGTGACAAAAAATTATCAGTGTCCTCTTCAAATTGCCAGAATATTAATTGTAAAGATTGCAGCAAAGATAGCAGACAAACACTGCTGTCAAGGATAAAGTGTTAAAGACTTCACAGTACTCAGTTGATGGTACTTTTTCTGAGGTGGTGGGACCAGTTCCTTTACTCACTTCCTTGTCTTGTCTAATTGTAAGTTAGGTAACAATTTACAGCTGGATAGACTGAAATGTGTTGATACCAGGGAGCAAACACCATCTTTTTGTCATGATAGACAAGTGCTGCAACCATTAGCTTTATATGATTTTGTTTATAGTTCTTTCTTTTTGCTCTTGTGACTTGTACTGAAGATTCTCGTCATTAGATATTTTGTTTGCTTTCATTAAGTATTTTGGTGAGTTTGTATGATGGAATAATCTGCAGATTCTCAACATTTACAAGACATTTCCAACTAATTCTTATATTTTAATTTTATCAAATTAAATTGCACGGCATGATTGCAAACTGCTAACCGGCATACAGTTGTTTGAACTTTTAGCATATGGCTCTAGCAAGGTATTAGAAGATTATTTGCCTTTATCTGCTCATAAAAGTTATCATTTGTTACAAAAAAAACAAGTGAATAACTAATTAGTGTAAACTGCACTATTTTTTTAAAAGGAATGTTTTTGTGGTTCATATTTTCCTAAGGATTATGTTTGGTGTTGTTCTCAGCGACATTGAGGTTATAATTTTTATAGGGAAGGGTTGTGGTAGAGGGTTATTAATATGTTTTATAATAATTCCTCCATTTTCTCTCCAAAAAAACTAGGGGCCACCACTGTGAATAGCCTCCTTATATGAAGTTTTTACTAAATCATTTATGTACTCCTCCCTGCAGTGGTAGATTCTGTCAGCACTTTATTTTTTATGTGTATGTTGACAGTTTCACATAAAACTTTTAGTTGCTAAATACTACTTGCACAGTAGCTTGTAGTGGCCCTATACTTTCTTCCCAAATAATGAACTCTTGTATTACCATTGTGGTATTTGTTTTATGTTTGCCACACAATATTTCTGCATGCAAGTAAAGATCTATCTATCTAACTTCAGTCCACTTGTATCATTAGACACATATTGTTTCATATTTTTTAGCAGGCAAAAATCAGCTGGTAACTTGCCAGTATCTGTTACCAACCGTTAGCCCTAGCACCTCCAGCATTTGAGGTGAACACCTTACCTTGAGACCACTGGGTCCCCCCCCCAAGAGTAAAGATGACAGCTGTATATTTTTATGGCTATTATGTGTAGCTCCAGAATATTTTGGACTTCCGGATGCACTTTTTTCCTATGTAAAACTTAAGAATATCATCACTTAGGTGTCCCCTATTTATCTTCAGTAAAGTGTTTCTGAAATACCACACATTATATACCAAACTGTTCAGAATTAAAAACGAATTGCAATGTAATACAGACATTTAACAAATGGGGATCAACATTTGTGGGAGAGAAATTATAGTTGCATAAGTTTTTATTTTATAAAGATTTTGCTTTTTTGTTTTGCTCATTAGTTATTTATATGGCTTTATACCAATTCATGAATGTAGTAATTGCTTTCCATTGAAAATAATGCACATGGGAAGCTGTTCTAAAAGTTTCTTATAGTTAGGAGCAGTAGTTTTTAACCAACATTTTTATAAAGGCATTTGAAGTTGAAAAAGTGCCCAAAAATACGATCCAAGTATGAAAATACCACACATGTTCTCAAAGAATCCACCATGTGTAGAAACTCTTCTTTAAAAAAAATGTTATACTTCCACCAGGAAACACATTAATCAATTTTGGAAAACTGAAAAAACTGACATGTAAACATCTATTTTTAGGATAAAATGTAGGCGCTGATTTATTGATTCCACATAAAAAAATTTTTTAATTTGTATGTGTTTATAATCAGAGTGTAATTGCTATTTGATATAGCAGCAAATGTGTGACATAAATTTATATATTTTTATATATTTACATAAAGTGACTGCTGCACTTTCTTCTTGTTGATTAAATTCATGAGAGAGAGAGACAGATGAGGTTTGTGGCCATGAAGCAGTGTGGTTCGAGCAATGGCTTATGGTAGCAGGTTTGATCCCTGGTTGGGCAACTCTTGAGTGCCCCAGGTGTAAATGAGTACATGAATCACTGTTAAGAAAGGACAGGCAGCAAGGAATGGAACAGTATAAATGCTGGGACCTAGTATAATGAAGTCTCCACAACTTCATCCCTGACAGCAGTGTCTGCTATGGGAACTACCTATACATATACTGTTGTTTTCCTGTATGAATGCCATGGTCCCAGTGCTGAAGAGGAAACAACAGGACAATTGCACTCTATTGCAGTATGTTCATTATGTGCTTCAGAAATCCCTACTGTAAGAGCACATACGCATGCTTCCATCAGGAGTGCCAGTTGCAGTCTATGGTGCCATGCTGCCTATGGTGTGTTTTTTTAACTTTGGTGGAACACTGTGTATACCTTTGCAACACACTCTCCAGAGCAGTCCATATTGATGATGAAATAAACTCGAGAATTGCAAAAGCATGTGTAGCATTTGGAAAACTAAGATCCTCAGTTTGGAACCGGAGAGGAATTAAGCTTATAACCAAAGGTTTATGTGGCAGTCGTCCTACCAACAGATGACAATGTGGTCCTCTTCGGAAATGATGGACAAACAACAACATTATGCTACAGAAGGACAAGCAGAAGGTCTGTGAAGATGGAAAAGAAGAGTGCAGATGCAGACTTCTCAAAGAATGTCAACAGCACTGCTGGCCCCATGTTTATATTGGAATGGAAAAGGAATGGTGAAAATAATACTGGTAGAAGTTCAACTATTGCATCATGTTTTTTTAGGAACAAGGAGATGTTTCAGTTAACTTTCCCCATTGTTCCATTTGTTGAAGCAAAGGTCCAACACTGCATTTAGCTCCCCTAATCAGAAGAAGACTAGCCATGACAATGCAGAGGCCTGAAGTATCTCATCTCCATCGCCTGAATATTTCACCAATTCAGTGCCTATGCTTCACCCACATAGAGGTAAACAGAGAGCATTAGTGTTTGCATAAGTTTAACCTTAGTTTTAAGTGAGATGTTGTCTTTCCACATTGGTTTCAGTGATGTGAGTATTGTTATTGCTTGTACTTTTTCATCTTCCTCGTTCGTCTTCAGACCTCAACTTCAATGACTCTAATGAAGGCAGCAGTTGACTCAAGGCTCCGAACAGCTTGTCGTGGAAGGATACTGGCTGTTACCAAATGCTACTTCTTTTGTCGATATACAGTGGACAGGACTGCAAAATATGTTCTGCCTTTATGGGGGCTGTGCCGCAGGCACAATGGTCTGTAGTGCCAATCTTGAACTTGTTGTACAGATGACATCTAAGTCTGTTGTGACCTGTGCGTAGCCAGAGAATTATCACCTGGTCTCGCCTGGAGAGTTGATGGTAGGCATCGTTTTCTATATGGCCAGGGTGATCGTTTTTCCATTTTGCACTGTACGTTGCCCTGATGAATGCTTTAGTCTCATTGTTTGTGATTTCTGTATCACTCTGCTGCAGCATTCCTCCCTCTCTGGTGAGTCTGTCCACCTCCTTGTTGCCTGGAATGTTGCAGTGGGCTGGTATCCATTGGACTATTATTTTTTTTAAGCACTGGGACAAGCCTTCGTGCGAGTCTGCCAGAGCACCGAGATCATTTTTGTGCTGGTTCTTGAGCGCCATTAACCCTGCAAGGGCGTCTGTGAGAATGACCACTTGCTTTTCTGCCTGCTCCTTATGGTCTATAAGGGTTTCAGCTGCTTGTCTCAGGGCACTGGCTTCGGCACTGAAGTTGCTGCAGCGTCTCCCAGTGGCAAATGCTGCTGAGTATACTATTGCTTGTACAAACCTTATTCTTAGCTCTGCCTTGATCCCCTCTGCCACAGTTACAGATCCTAAATATCTGAATTGTGTAACTGTCTTGATCTGTTTATCATTTATTATGATGATGTCATTGAATCAATTTTTGTTGTTTATCATTCGTTGAGTTAAAACAACACACAAAAACATAGAGCACCGGCGACATCATTGAGATCAGTAATCTGTGAGGAGGCTTAACATTTCCAAACTAAAAAGTGGGTCTCACACACAGTGCTTTTCCAGGGCTATGGACAGTCAAATGACAAATAAACAGTTCAATCCGGATACATTGTGGAATAAATTGGCCATTCTGAAGGATGATTTCTCCTCCACAACTTCGAGGCTTAATTTGGCAATGGAGTTGCAGGAACCCTGACTGGTATGATGAGACTATTAATCCTGTTGGATTTTTTTTTAAATCACTGGTTCACACTTCACCAGGATATTCTTAGCACCACAGCGACGGGAGGCAACGATAAGATTGGGGCATGGGGCTCGCGTCTCAGCCCGACCTGGTCGAGCCACAGAAAGAGGTCTCTGTCGTCCCGCCGATCAAAGCGGGCGAGGACCTGTCCGATATTCACCCCACGCGGCGTGGAGGTATGAAATCATTTGTAGACGACTTAGTTCTCGGTCGGAGTGTCGCAAGCAGTAGAGCAGCCACCTCACTGCGAACTGTTGAGACTCAGCCCTCAATCACGAGATATGTTCGCACACCAGGCGAACAACATCTCCGTGCCATGACCAGGCTTGTCTTCTGGCAAAATGCACTCTTACCTCGTGCTTTACTTTTGTCTCCCATCAGCCATCCCAATGGACGCAGAAGAGATGCAGGCCAGCGGACATTGCACAGGACGTGACGATCCTGGGACACAGACACACTGGACTGCCTCTCTTCTGGGACACTTGAAAAACTAGTACATAAGTCCATCATATCACCATCATCATCACCCTTTCGACACGAGTGGGGAAGACTCGATAGTCCTGCAAGACAACATTTCCTAAAAGAGAGAAACAACTCTGACCTCAAACAACTGCTGCCTTGCAGATGGGCTGGGGACAGCCAAAGGCTAAGGAGGGCATCCCTACAGAAACGCCTGTTGAAATTGGATCCACTGGGCCACAGGCCGAAACAGTGCACCGTATATCGCTGTATGATGACGTCACAACCTAACAGAAGAAAGTATGGTGCTCATCCTGTGGAGTCCCGCCAGGCAGCGAGAGTGCCCGGCCCCACGCCATGTGCTGTGTAGTCAAGGCACACGGAGATGGGGCAAGAGCTATTGACCAAAAACTCAAGACACTTAAAATACTACAGTGGAACCCGGAGGGAGTCCTTAACAAAAAAGCTTTCCCTAACAAATCGCCTGTACGAAGGTAAGATTGACGTGGCATGTATCCAAGAAACGCACCTCAACAAAAACCACATATTATCAATCAGAGGATACCAGACCTTCCGTCTTGATAGAGAAGATCACAAAGGAGGGGTTCTGATACTTACACGAAACTGCATACCAAGTAGCGCAGTATCTGTAAATCACACCGGACAAGCAGAAATTGTAGGAGTCGACATAATGACACATGAAACGAAAACCCGTATATTCAACCTGTATGGCCCACCCAACAAAGACCTGTCGCTCTCGAGTATGAAAATCAAGGGCTCCAACTGCCTCGTGGTTGGAGACTTCAACAGTCACTCGGAGAGATGGGGATATTCAGATACAGACAGCAGAGGTGATGGACTCGGAGATAGACACAAATCTCTATCTTATCAATAGGTCGGACGACAGCCACAGCTTCTATTCTAGAACATGGCACACTACTTCCACCCCAGATTTGGCCTTCTCCGCGGGGGATATTCACCACAAAATAGATCGTCAGGTGCTCGACCAATTGGCAGGTAGCGACCACAGGCCAATTAGGCTAGAAATTGATATGGAAGTAGGCCCCCAGGAAATAAAACCGCTGCCACGTTGGAACTATAGACGAGCTGACTGGGACAGATTTGTAATGCTGACAGATGGGCTGTGTGAAACCATCAACACACGAAATAACAATATGAAACCTATGGTGGAAAGCCTAAGCAAAGCAATACTGCAAGCAGCCACCGAAACCATCCCAAGAGGGGCAAGGAAAAACTACAAGCCATATTGGAATCGTGAACTGCAGAAAGCGGAGGATAAAGTCTCAAAGGCTAGGAACATGGCAGAGATAGAGCAATCTATGGAAACCAATATCGCCCCCAAGGCCATCACTGCGAAATACAAAAGAACACTTAACCAAATAACAAGAGACAGCTGGAAAAATAAAACAGAAAGCCTCAATTAAGACAAAGAAGGGAACGAACTATGGAATTTAGTCACAGCCATGAATGACGAAACACCATAAAATAAACAAATTACCATCAAGCAGGGCGACAACATGCTTACCAGAAAAACAGCAGCAAACGCCTTTATAGAACATTATGCCAGAGCAAACCACATTGATGTCCTTACAGACAGGCATACAGACATTAGTGAAGAACAAAAGAGCCACGACAACATCAAGATGGCACCAGAGGAGCACATGATGGCAAAACTAACAATGAATGAAATGGTTGAGACCATGAGAACTTTAAAGAAAAAGAAATCGCCCAGAAAAGATGGGGTAACAAACGAAATGCTGATAGGGTTGGGCCAAACAGCAAAGAGGAAGTTACTATCAGTCCTGAACCAAAGCTGGAAAAGGGGAATTGTACCACAGGCATGGAAAGATGCTGTACTTATACTAGTACCAAAGAAAGAAAAAGATAGAACAGATCCAAATGGATACAGGCCCATTAGTCTACTTAGCTATCTAGGCAAACTGATGGAGCCTATGATAAACACCAGACTGATGTGGCACCTGGAAGAAAAACACATATTAATCCCACAGCAAGCAGGATTTAGACAACATGAATCCACTGAGGACCAGATCACTCTCATAGCACAGGAAATAGAGGATGCTTACCAAAAGATAAAGCATACAGTAGCGGTTTGGGTGGATCTAGAGAAGGCATTTGACAAGGTGTGGAAAGAGGACTTAAAGTCAAGCTACGAAGAAGTGAAGTATCTGGAAAAATGTACAGATGGATCAGCCACTACCTCGAAAACAGAACAGACAGAGTTCAAGTACAAGGGCAGATGAGCAAAAAGGTGACACCGGAGCAAGGAGTACCCCAAGGGGGGGGGGGGGGTACTGTCACCCACACTTTTCCTGGTGTATATAAACAACATCACAGAGAATATACCAAGAAGAGTCCACAGCTCTATGTTTGCAGACAATCTGGCTATGTAGACCTCTGAAAAAAATCTCACCGTAGCAAACAATCGGATGCAGCAGGCCCTAACATCGTTGTATGAGTGGGCGAACTCATGGCTGGTCAAAATAAACGAGGAAAAAAAAACATGTACGATATTCTCGCTTTCAAATAAACCACAGAACACGAAAATAAGTCTTAACGGCAAATATCTGCGGCCAAACGACAACCCAAACTACTTGTGAGTCACATTTGATCGGCGCATGACATGGAAAAGTCAGATCGAGAGAAACCGATGAGAGCCAGACAAAGAATGGCAACCATGAGGAAACTTGCTGGCACAAGCTGGGGAGCAGACAAAAGAATACTAAAGAAACGGTACACTGGAAGAGTGAGACCAGTTCTCGAGTATGGCATTGCGGCATGGACAACAGCAGCAAAGGCGAACTTTGATAAAATTAGCAAACTTCAAAACTAAGCCATGAGAGTTGTAACAGGAGGCATGAAGTCAACGCCAATTGTAGAACTTGAAAAGATTAAAAATCTGCAATCCACGACCGACAGAAGAGACTGCAGAGCCCAACAGCAAGCAGAGAAACTCAGAAGACTGACAGACCATCCAATGCATCAGAGACTAAATAGATTTGGAAATGGGAAACTAAAGCTGAGAAACTTTGCAGAAATAGCCAAAGCAAAGATGAGCGAAGACCCTATTAACACCGTAACAATACCAAAGCCCATCCCTACTGTACGTAAACCCACCTGGAAGCAGCATATCATTCCGGAGGTGGTAGAAATATACCAGGTATTGGAAACAAGAACAGCCAGACTGAAAAAGAAAGAAGAGACATAACCCTGAGGTACATAACGGAAAATTACCCAAGCATGGACTGGACCCATGCATAGACCGACGGTTCTGTAACAAACACAACACAGAACGGAGGGGCAGAGGTATTCCTGAGCCTACCAAATGGTAGAAAAATAACACTGTCCTGGCAACTGGAAAATTCTCAAGCAATTTCAGAGCGGAGGCAGAGGCACTGAGGGCTGCAGTAGAAACAATGCTAACAGGCGAAAGCAATGAAAGCCAGATAGTCCTGTTTACAGATGCCCAGGCCGTAGTTACAGCACTAAAAAGCCAGAAAAATACTGAACTTAATGATTTAAGAGCAGTACTCTGTCAACTATGCCAGCAGTCCGCACCAAAAAGAGTAGTGGTACAGTGGGTTCCATCCCACTGTAACATCCAAGGCAACGAGGAGGCAGACAGACTAGCAAAAGAAGGTGCAAGACTACCACAACCAGATTATAGTGTGACCTACGAAGAGTCCAAAAGGTTTATTAGGGCCAGATACATGGCCAAATGGGAAACCGAACATACTGGCTACACAAAAAATGATGCCTATTACCAGTTGAACAGAAGACAGCAGGTCGTGGTCTTCAGACTCCGAAAAGACTCAGGTACCACCTATTCAATAAACTGAAGATAGGTGGCACTGACGAATGCACTTGTGGTACAGGGAAAATGACCGCTGAACATCTGCTGCAAAACTGCCCGATATACGAGGACCAGAGAAAGCACATATGGCCATCACCAGTGGCAACACTAGGCAAGCTCTATGGCAGTGCCGACAGCCCCAGGATGACCGCTACAGGCTGATGTCTGACAGCGTACGAAGAAGAAGAAGAAGACTCCACCAGATCGATCCCTCATCATCTTCCAAAAAAAGACAGTTTTCGCAAATATTTGCACGACTGTCCAGAACAAGCTCAATGATATGCATGATGTATTGCTCGACAAAACAAGGTAGATGAAACCCAGCGATATACACTACAGACAAAAACCACTCAAAGCTGTTTTGCGATGCCTCGAAAGCAACCTACCGTCCCTGGTCATAACACTCTTCTCCTGTTCTTGATGCTGATGGTACGGCATTGCTGGCCGACAAAGTTCAAATTCTGAAGCTCTAGTCAAAACAGTTCCGTGCTAGTTTTAACTGTCAGTTCACAATCAGGGAACAGATCATATCACGAATGCCTCAAGTCGCTACCAACGAACGGTTCAAGATCTCGCCCAGCTCGATTACGGCGAAGAACACCATCAGCAATGTTCAGCGACGAGGAGATTGGGCCAAGTGCTATTCATGATGAAATTTACCATGCAGATGGTCCCTTGCTTCTCCGTGAGCTAACAAAACTATTTTCCTCCATCTGCGAAGAAGGACGGATGCCGCAGGAATTGAAAGATACTACTTTTGACACTACTGCACAGGAGCAGTCGGTAATCTTGCGACAACCCCTGGGATATCGCCTTCCTATCAATTACGGACAGAATTATTACTCGAATCTTGCTCATTCGACTGATTAATCATCTCGAACAGGACTTATTCCGAGAAAGTCAGTGCGTTTTCCAGACAGGTAGTTGTCCTGTCAGTCGACGTGACATTTGTAATGCGTCAAATCCAAGATGAGTACCAGGTACAACATGGTGACCAATGCCTTTGGCACTGTCATATTGAGACAGACTCTAGAAAATCGTGGAGAAAATTCGGCTGCCCCAACATCCATCACAGTTGTCCTCCTGTTTAATGATAGCTAGTGTTCTGAATGGTGGAGAATTGTCGGAAGCCTTCCCAGTCATAAACGGATCAAACAAGGCTACTTGCTGTCCCCAACGCTCTTTAGCACGGAGTTTACTTTCTGATGCTACGCGTGGCCTTGCAGCTGAAGTACATATCAGATATACGATAAATGGGAAGTTATTTAACCTGAGGCGTCTACAGTCCATAATTAAGGGCAAGGAACAACCGTCTTACATCTCCCCTTTGCGAATGACTGCACCATGTTTAGAACAGGACATGCAGGACACTATTGGTGAGTTTTTAGTTGCATGCGTTAGCTTTGATCAATACTGTCAGAACAAAGAAAATGGAATTAATATTTCTACCAGCTACCTGGAAGTCTTTACACAAACCAAATATCCCCGTACACGGTCAACATCTCGAAGCAGTTGATAGCTTTACCTTCCTCTTTAGTCAGTCTTTTCTTTAGCTTTTATTTCTTTGGTGCAATTTGTGGTTCAGTAGTTTCTACCTGTTACATTACTTTTATGTCCCGTTTATCCTCTAACGACTGTAGGCCAGTCATTGTTTCTAATGCCTCTATGGATGTAGACTTTGTGGCCACAGTGATGATGAGTGTGACTTGGTTCTGGACTACTTATTTAACTAAAGTGTGGTTTAAAGCCCGGTCCAAGCCTTGATGCCATACTCCAGAACTGGTCGGGCTATTCCATTGTAGTCTTTTCAGGATTTTGTTTTCGGCGCCTCAATTCGTGCCTGCTAGTTTTTTTCCATTTTGCACATTAGGACCCTGACTCTTTTTTTCCAACCTTGTCTGCTTAGCCCATGCCATTCTACCATTCTACCATCTAGGTATGTTGGATTTTGTTCTAATAGGTGCATCAAGTTTGTCGCTCTAAGACTGGACTGTACAAATGTTACCCCATCTTCGCTTGTAGTGGACACCTATTAATATTATATAATACCCAGGCCAATGTTTTGTAAGACTATTGAACCAGTGATGCCCCCCCCCCCCTACCGCAATTTCTTCTGGTTAATTGGAAGTCAATTTGTTATATTTGCACTTTCTTCCAACATACTTGTATATGCTATCCGGTCTAACCGGTGTTGGAATACAGTAGGCCTATTATGTACACAGGTTTAGAATATGTTCTCTATCACTATTAGGCGCTGTGGTCCTGTTCGAAAAGGATCAAAGGTAAATATCCCACGACATTCATGATTATTCGTCCTTTCATGTAGCCCATTATAATGAACATGTCATTTTCGTTGACTCCGTGTATTATGTCAGATGATTTGTCGAAGAATTATAATCTTCCTTCTTCTATGTTACTGTCGCTACAAGAAGTATATGAGCTTATTTGAATTAGTGTTGATGTTTCTTTTCTTTCACTCATTCTCATAGTTGTAATTATGTATGTACTCTTGAGGCAGACTGCTTTTTATCAAATACTGTCAGTTGGTCTTGTCAGTGTCATTTGTTGATTACGGCCTGGACATCATCACACTGTCAAGGTCACGGTAAAAGGTTGAAGTTATGAGTAACCATAGAATTTGCCTTAAAACAGATGCTGATAAGCTCAGTCACTTGGAGAGCAATGGAACAACGAGTACTAACCATTTCGATAAGGGATACAAAATTTGACTTCAAACTTGGTATCGGGATGTTCTGAAAGCAGCGATATCACGCAAACATCGCAAGGCTGGACATGTAGTACGCATGCATGACAACAGATTAACACGTAGAAGAACGTTTTGGTAGCCATATGCCTGTATACGTTCATGGGGCCGTCCACCTATGCGATGGTGAGATGAGCTGGCGAAAGACCTAGAATCCCCATTGGTACAGCACTGCGAAAGATCAGAGCGTATACAAAATAGTGTTGGCTTCCTTGCATACGGCATATTTGCCAGACTGACAACAATGATAATATGATGTGATACAGAAGAGTCAGTCACAATTCGTGGTTAGAAAGCAAACGAGGAAGTCCTGGCAAGGTTAGGAAGGGAAATACTGAAAGACGTAAAAATTTAATATTAAAATTGTTTGGTCATTTAAAGAGACATGATACTGTGCTGAAAGCAAAACTGGAGGAAAAAGTTGCAGGCAGGCGGCCAAGAGAAAGACAGTGCTATTAGTGGGAGTACCATTGAGGCATGAGACAGCAGAGCCCAGATCTGATGGACTGATGAGCATACCCATAAGTACAGTGAGCTTAGTACAGGAAAACACTCGTCAGGTGAGCAGACGAAATGATAGAAAGACTGAACAGTTTCCTCATTGATGTCCTCTCCTGGAAGCTGTTTGCGCTGATCTGCTCGGCCTGGCGCACTGCCATCAAACAAGGTGCTCGCATCGCTGAGAAGAGAATCATCACTGAGATGCAGAAAAAGCAAGATGCACGAAAGGTTAGAGGGCAAGATGGTTCAGTTACAAATGCTGATTACTTGTGCTCCATTCGTGGTAGTGATTGATGCACTCGAAATGGACTGTCCAGAAATATGTCTGACACTGTCTCCATCTTCACTTGCGATGTGCAACTATTATTACTAGGGAAGAAAGAAAAGAAAACCGATTAATGGAGGTTGTGCACGTAATCACCATGTAAAGCATATTGTTACAGAAACCCCCACGGCTAGAGAAAGCTAGTTCTTTGGTGCAGGTTACTTGTATGGGGAGATCTACATTAGTGGCATTATGCTTTATAGGCAGTGAAATTGAGGAGACGAAGAAGAAAATACATGGTAAAAGTGATCTCGAAGTAAGGTGTCCACCTAGGGTGCGGGATGTCGCGGGTTCGAATCACGGTAAAGACCGGGATTTTTTTCACTTGGTAAAAATTCCCCTGATCTCTAGGTAGTGAGATAAGACTTCCGTGGTCAGTGTCGAGCACGTTAAAAATTCCTTGGCATCTGGAAATCGAAAAGAGTAGGTTTAACGGCCGCTGCCCGGACAAAATTCAAGTTGAAAATCTTCCCAAGCTATTTGTACCTTTCCCCAGGTGGTTTATATAAGAGCAGTTATAGATGACACCTAACTGGCTGCGGGTCTTTTTAGCTCTAGTACTTGAATCTATTAAGATGAACTTGCACATCAGTTAAACTACCCTCCAAGAAAAGTGGTTGTATGCAGACTCTGTGGAGTCTTCTATACTAGTATACACAAGATAACGCATTCCGTTCTCTGGACTACATCCTGTTACTTGCGAAGCCCTGTTCATGACTTGGTAGCGCGAGATTGAGAACGAACGCAGAAGAAGACGAAGAAGAAGACAAGAGATACTAACTATGCAAGAAGACTGATACATCAAGGGACCAAAAGTCAAGAGATAGATGTCATAGAAGGCACTGTCATTGATGGCGATTTAGACAGATGGTCTCATTTGAGACTACGATCAAACCGGAAGAGTGAATCAATAGCAATGATAAAATGACACCTTAGTCACCATCACTCTTGACATGGAATTCAGTGTATAAGTCGGTTTAATTCCCTCTGAAATCTGAACAATTTGAAAATTCACGTGGTTATTTATAGAGTGCTAGGCCAGTCCTCTTTTACCATCTTCTCGGGCCGACCCAAGATGGCTTTCATAGATACTGTAGTGGCTACAAGACATAAAGCCGCCACTTCCCCCCTCCCCCAATACTTCTCCCATTCTAGTGATCCTTTACTTTGCTGTTCCCATTGCTTCACGAGGACTTTCGTTCATTTATGTCTCGTCGCTCAAATTGTTGAACCATGTCACAGGTCAAACACTGCTTGTTAACAGGCATTTGCAGTGTAGTGTTTTTTGAATGATGAGGCTTCCAGTCTCATACACAACCTTCTTTGGCCTCCTTTTATGACATGCAATGAAGAAAACAGTGGTCCTATTCTGTTTGCCCGGGAATCCACTTGAAGACTTCAATTCACTATACTATAGCTATGGCTTTTAAATAAAAGTTGCCAGATTTTTTAAAGTCTAGTAGTCTCATTATTTTTTATAGTCGGTGCTTTAATTAAATATATTTATGAATTATGTACATAGCACCACCCGATATTCGAAGAAGCGTCGCAACAGAAATAATGCGAGAAAAACAGGGACACGACCCAAGGCACACAATGTTTGGACATCAGGTCATCAACACAGCCCATACAGACAAACCCTGAAAGTCGCCTCATCAAGTAAAAAAGAATTCTGGTCGCCTGACTGGGAAGCCACCAATTGGTGCAGTCCCCAGAGATGGAACCACCCTTTTGTAGGCATGCGAAATATGGACAATCTATAGCAGGCATGTCAGGAAACTTAATCGTTTCCATGTAAACTGATTCTGCAGACTTCTCAGGATCGGTTGGCAGGACAGAGTGTCCAACTCTGAAGTCCTCAGCAGGGCTATGCTTTCTGGCATCCATACGCTGCTACAGAGAGCCCAGATCAGATGGACAGGGCATGTTGTTTCATATGTCAGATGAGCGCCTCCCCTAAACAACTGCTGTACGGTGTGCTCATTACAGGACAGCTGTTGCAGTGGGAAAGGGGGGGGGGGGGGACAACAGAAAAGACACAGAGACACTCTAACAGTTTCTTTGAAGAGTTTCTCCATTGATGTTGCTGACTGGGAGCTGCTTGATCCGAACTGCTCAGCCTCTCACACTGCCGTGACACACGGTGGTTGCACCGCTGAGCAGATGACCATCGCGGAGGCACAAGAAAAGCGAGCTGCAGGAAAGAAAAGAATGCAAGACTGACCAACTACAAATGCTGTTCACGTGTGCCCTACGTGCGGTAGAGTTTGTCACGCTCAAATCAGACTGTACAGTCATTTGCGGTCATAAATGATTAAACATGCCTGACGTTGTCGTCATCTCGCTTGGGATGGGCAATTAACCAACTAACTAACTAACTAACTAACAAGGATGCATTCAAGCAGGACATGAATGGTGAGGGCATCGATTTAGGATCAGGGGAACAGAACACAGTGGATCGTGTTGCACGGAGAAGCAGGATTAAGCATAAAATACAGACAAAGAAGATACTGATTTGCTGATAGGCTACGGAGAAGGCACATTTGAGAAAGCACGCCACATCATGTAATGACGCAAACAGTTCTGATTTTCCTTGCACACTTTGTGAAAGAAGCTTCTCTGCTCGATTTGGTCTTATGAGTCGCATTTGTTATCGTCATAGACTGTAGTTACATCCTTCTTTCCAAAGCACAACTTACTATCGTCTGACAAGACGGAAATAGTCAATGATGGTAGGCAAATTTATAAAATCATCAAGGGAGAAATAATCGAACAAGAACAGAAGTTTACATATTTATAGCAATCCATCGCAGAAGATACTCACAATGAGATGGAAATTAAGACAAGAACTGCATTATCTAAAAAGGCCTTCAGAAAAAAACCCAGAAATTGCTAGCCTCAAAGAATATCAGGATAGAACTGAGAAAGAAATAATCATTACTCATGTATGGCCAATTGCACTGTATGGGGCTAACCAAGAAAGATGAAGAAAGTTTGAAAGCTTTTGAATTATGGTGGTGTCGTAGAATGGAAAAAGTGAATTGGACAGTAAGAAGATCCAATGACAATGTTTTCACTGTAATAGGTGCACAAAGACAACTGTTGAAAATGATACAAAAAAGAAAATTGAGTTAGATGGGCCACGGTATGAGAAATGAACTTTTACAGAAGATACCAATGGCAAGATTCAGGGGAAAAGTGGAAGGGGCAATCAAGATTCAACTTTACATCTCAGGCATGCAGAGACATTAAAGTACGAACTTATGCTGGAATGAAGAGACCTACAGAAGATATGGTCAAATGGATAGACAAATACTGAGACAACCGAACAACCAGTCGTAGCACTGTTCATCTAGACGATGATATTTATTATTTTTAGCCAGGACATTTTTTTCTCTCGTTACATTAATTGTATTATTGGTATATTTATGAACATAAATTGAAAGCAGACTAAATTTCCACTGACAACTTTCTGCTCTACGGAGAAATTGTAATTGGAAGATGAGCACATCGAAAATGGCAATGCGTATGTTTACCTGGGTCATGAAATCAACAACAGCCACAGCATTGATCAGAAAATCTCACGCAGGAGAACGGTAGGTTGGCTCTGCTTCAACGCAATTATACCGATACTCCAACACTTGACAGACGTCAAGGCCATGGCTCACACCTTCATTCGCATGATTATTTCAGCAATAATATATGTGTGTGTGAACGTTTGGAGTCTACACAAATCAGACGCAGAGAAGCTCCAAATTACCGAAAGAGCAATGGAGCGAAGAGTCCTAAATATCTTCCCAAGAGACCACATCCGAAATAGAGCGACCATATTGGATTTTGGGATATCGTCGACTTTGCGTCAATGCGAAGGTACAAATGGGCCGGCCATGTGGTACACATGACTGGCGATATATGGACGATGATGGTGTCTTTCTGGACGCTATACAACTACACCCTCCCGCCGACGAGATGGAGAGATGACCTGAACAACGCCTTTGGATCGTAATGGTACTCCAAGGGTAAGGAGATGCACAGATTCAAGCAGCTTTTGTCTACCTGACATCAGGCGACCTTGCCTGATTGAATATCAGGATACAAGTAAGTTCAAATAAGTGCCTGCACATGTGGAGCTGTTATTGCGAAATGCCCACGATGAGTGTTTACTTTTTTGAGCGCCCTGAAAGGGGCTTTAGGTTGTGGGTTGCAATAGCTTTCCTCCCATCCCGAGCATGCTGACGAAGATGGGCTGGGATTTTACAGGCTATTATGCTATGATGAGCTTCACCCGAGTGTCGCTCACTACTACGGGGGTCACGTCGATCCCCAACTCGTTAGCATGACTGTCCTGAGGCAGACTGTTTTCAGAAAAAACTTCATGGAAGTGAGGTGGGGTCTTTGTCAATATGTTCACCTGGCCCTGACTAACATAGTCTGATTAGTATGTTTTACCTGACTATTTGTTAGTCTCCGCACCCCGCACAGAGCAACATTGTAACAAAATTAAAATAACGACAAAACAATCAGCTGGCTCCAGAGAACCGAGATATTACTATTTTAAGTTGAGCAATATATGGAGAGTCAACGTGCCACAGGCAAATAACTATGTGTGAGATGATACAATCAAAAGTTGGATAGGAAAAAGTATGCCGGATCATATTGTACCATCAATGAAAGAGACGGAGGACGTTAGAGTTCCATTTTAGTTGATCTTCGATGTGCAGATGGCACATGCACTGAATATATTATCGCTTCACAATATCATTAATATTTAGACAAATTAGCTCGATAGAACACACATATAAACAATGCACAAACACTCGTGTATTATTTACTTCCGATGATTAAATTTCAAGTATACCATGATAGACTATGAAATTATGAAATTATATTTGAATATTAAATGTTTTTTAAAAACTGAAAATGCTAACTGGCATATGTGTTTATTTTGAACCAGAAAGCGCCCAGCGGCGACAAGACAAGACCCCTGTTACCGAGCACAGATGAGAAGTTAACATTTGTTTTCGATTTACTTTTTCGACAAACGTTAATAATCGACGAGTAGAAAATGAGTAAAACTGTGTCAATTGGAATTCTCCTTCTTTCGCTGACATCATGGCCAATAACGATATTCTTGAACAAGTTAAATATATTGAAAAGTGAGCGCTCCACACTTTTGACCGGCGGTATCTATATTGCGGTTGTACTTGTTGTCATTTTTCTTCTGTTCAGACGCTACTTTAGAAAGGTAGACCCGCTAATGTACGGTAAGTTATACTTTATTTTGTATTTGAAAAGATAACATTTTTGATCTAGCAGCTGTAGTATGTAGGCAGCATGTAGGTTAGAACGTTAGCAAATTAATAGCGTGCCTGACCTAGTTAAGTAGTTTATATGAGTAGA
This sequence comes from Ariolimax columbianus, assembly GCA_036924085.1. NCBI lineage: Eukaryota > Metazoa > Mollusca > Gastropoda > Stylommatophora > Arionidae > Ariolimax > Ariolimax columbianus. The sequence goes on along the minus strand of JAVGWX010000001.1, from coordinate 57,803,511 downwards.
CTATAGTATAGCATCCTGAGGAGACCGTTCCTGAGATGACGACATGATCTCATACTACTCATAGTTTCTGAGTTTCTCTAATTTCTTATAAATCTTGTATAGATTCTAAGATTGCACTCCAGGCAGACCCATGCCATAGGTGACCAGTCCCTCTCAGCAAATGGCCTAGGATGTACTAAATGTAGATACTAAGAAGAATAAGATACTAATGGCTCCTGTAGTGTAGCTCACTCAGCCCACTGGTTGTACACACTCCGGCTACTCTCAGTTCGCCCTCTGGCCTCTCATACAACACCTGGTAAACAAGCGTAGTCTACTGTATGATTGATTCCAAAACTTTGCATTGTCGCTTCATTAACAATCAATTGCAGTGTTTTACTTTCAAGAGACTTGTTGATCAACTTCAAAATTTCATCTCTGTCCATGATTGTGATTGCCACTGTCTGCGCTACACTAAACACTACAGGTGCCCTTGAGGCTTGAGGCCAGTGTGGGAACTTTCATTTCCACAAAGCTCAGCATAATGATAACCAGGACAGTAAATCCACACAAAATCTGGAAGGTTTGAGGTCTCGGTATCCACTAATTCACTCAGGCGGTAACCTTTTTTTTCTTCACTTTCCAAAGCAAGAATTGAGTCAGAAGTGATTATGACTCATTAATGACGTATCAGATAGCCCCCATGCATATACCGACGGTTCTGTAACAAACACTACACAGAACGGAGGGGCAGGAGCATTCCTGAACCTACCAAATGGCAGACAAATAACACTGTCACTCGCTACTGGTAAGTACACAAGCAATTTCAGAGCGGAGGCAGAGACACTGAGGGCGGCAGTGGAAGAAATGGTGACACACAGTGAAAATGAGAGCCATATAGTCCTGCTGACAGATGCTCTCGCCGTAGTCACAGCGCTAAAAAGCCAGAAAAACACTGAGCTTAATGACTTAAGAGCAGCACTCTGCAAACTGTGCCAGCAGTCCGCACCAAAAAGGGTAGTGGTACAGTGGGTTCCGTCACCATAGATGGCAGTGGCGAGAGCCTCAGGATGACCGCCGCTTTTTTCGAAAAAAATAATGGTTACTGTCTGACTGCGTACGCAGAAGAAGAAGAAGAAGTATCAGATAGCCACATCATAGCTGATGTCACGTATGCCCTCCTCTGCTCGACAGCGACTTTCTCACTCTAACAGAAGCCTCAACTGACTTTCTTACAGCTTAGCGCAGATACATCGGTATATCTGACATCATTCAATGTCCTGGGTTAAATCACTTATTAGTTGTTTTACTTTGAGTTCCGCTTTCCTGGTGTACCAGACTCTGCAACTGGATGACTCATTGTTTAATTAAAGGGGGGTGGGGAGGAAGGAGAAAGGTTTCACTTGACATACTTTAGTTACTTGGCATTCTCTCCAAGGTACGCATTTTTAATTACTAGTATTAGAGTTGTGCTATAGCACACATTACTATTAGGGAGGAATCGTATGTCTGAGCCTTTTTGATGAGGTGGGGGTCACAATATTAAGTGCACAATTTCATATTTTAAAAATTCAGGACCTTCAGTTAGTGCAAGAAATACAATATTGCAAAAGCTAACAAACACGGCATCGGGAGCATCACCAATGATGTTGTGCACATTGGCCTTCACATTGTGCATTTCTTAACTACAGAATGCGTCGCACCAGAATGGAACAAGTCAGCACATACGAGACACGTCAATGGGACAGTAAATGAGGCATGTCACATTGTAACAGGCTGCCTTAAGCCAACACCAAAGGGGAAAGTTTATGCAACCACTGGCATCACACCACCAGAAATCAGATGTATTGCGTCATAAATCGAAAGAAAAAAAGCAGTCCTGTGATCTGAGACGCCCCCTTTTTGGATATAATCCAGCAAAGGGATGACTGAAGTCAAGGAAAAGTTTCCTTGAAACTACAATTCACAAACCAGAAACCTCAGCAAAACTGCACTGAAAAATGGCGTCAAAGATATAGTGAGGAAAGGATGATCAAAGAAGAACTTGCGACAGTGTATAACATACCATACCCTGTGTGGAAAGCCCTGAACAGATTATGAACGGGAGTGTCCAGGTGTAGATCAAACTTTAAAAAATTGAGATAAATGGATGAGCCATCCAAGACCCCCAAATATCTGTATAACTGTCCAAGAATGCGAGAACCATGTACTTTGGCAAATGGAAGAGCTTCCAGGGCTGTTGATTTCTGGTCCAATACTTTGTGTGGTTGCCAAACATGGGAAGTAAATAGGTAAAGTAAGAAAGATTCTCTGTGTTCTGTTTTCGTTCTGAAAAGGACGTTGTGTCGTAGTTTCAGCAAAGCTATGATATCTGTGCATTTTGGTCCGACACATCCGGTTTCAGCACATCATTTTTGGGACCAGGTTTGCCTCTTCAGTCTTCAAAGTCTGTTTCCAGGACCACCAATTGGAGATGAAATAGGGTCAGTTAAGGTTCGCTGAGCGTAACACCTAGAAGCCAGCTATGAGTTGGTGGCTGCTGACAGCTAATTGGACCCCCTGTGTGAAAAGTGTTTTTCAGACTAAGCTAACATTATGTAACAACTGTTATTAACACTAAGTTTTGTAATTAAATTTTTGCAACAACAAATTAACAGATGTATGGCAATTTTAAATAGGTTTTCAGGAAACAAAATATTGTAATAATAATAATTTGCAATAACAGCTTAATAATTACGAGGGTGGTTCATCAAAATAGCCCTGTTTGTGCTAAAACCACTTCTCTTCTTCTTTACGTTCAGGATCTTTTGGTCAAGCTATATCTGCAGGCCAGTTGCCATGATGAAGTTTGTAGTCTTCACCAGGTTGGAGCAGCTGCCCCACAGTTTTTGTCTCAGATCTGCACACTCTGACCAGGTCTGATATCTCATTTCCCTATAGATTGGGCATTCCTGTAGAATGTGTTCAGGGTTCTGGCCTCCTGTTCCACATGGGCACTCATTGGTATGTGAGATCTTCAGTTGGTATAGATGTTCTAGTAGTCTGCAGTGTCCAGTTCTCAGATGAAATAAGGTAGTTCGTTGATTTCTTTTGAGTTGGTGAATTGGTTCTGGTGTACTGCACCACTTCTTCTAAAGTTGACACCTTCCACATAGATGATCATATATGTTTGTGCCATGATAATTTTTTCATATGTGCGTCATTTACAGGTACTTTTTGCAAGATGGTTCTTGTTGCTGAAAAAACTTGAAAACAAATTCAATCTATCTCAATCAGATGCTATACTTTTATAAATTAGTCTATACGTTTGTCAAATGACGTGGACTGGAAAATTACATGGTGATCCTTGAATTGATTTATTGAGGAGAGTAAGATTATCAACAATTCTGTTGTAAATTCCCCATTTGCGAATAGAAAAACGAGATTCAATTGAATGTTGTTACTTTTTCAGTAGTTGGTGAATGTAGTAATGCAATCGGACAAGTGTAAATCAAATGTGTTTTTGTTTGTTTTTGCTTTTGCCTTATTTCTCTATTCCCCAAGGTATTGTGCGTTGCACTGTTTTTAATTTGCGCCTGTCAGCTCAGTGCATCTGACTTTGGCATGCATTTTATGTAAGGGTTTGCTTCTTCCTGCATTTTCTAAGGGTTTGTTTCCCTAGGGTAACGGCTGGTGCTGTGATGAAGAGAGAACGCAACACCTTCGGATTGTGGGCCATGTCACTTAACCTCTAGCCCACGCCGTCCCCAATCAAATGTTTGAATACAGCCATCAGCTGGGATTCTAAACTAAAATCTTTTTACACATTTTTGTAGGTTTACTTTGATTGGTTTTTAAATCTTTCTGTAACATTACATTCTTCAGTTTTCATCATAAACATTTATCAAGTTGGAAAAAGTAGAGTTTTTAACCTGCACTTTTGTTCTGTAAAAAATCAAAGATGCTGTGTTATGTTCAATCAGTACATCGACTATAAATACGTGACTGAATTAAAACACTTTGCCTTAACGGACTGTTATGGCATGGCTCATTTGTCATCCTAGCACCAGTGATCAGTAAAGGAACTACATACAAAATTCTCCTGCTTCACATGTCCTCTTTTGGACCACTTCTATATGTGTGTGGCTGGTTGTATCGATACATTAGCTTGAGAAAGAGGACATATGCATGGGGGGGGGGGGGGGGGTGTGTGTGTGTGTGTGTGTGGTCTTTATTCTTCAACAGAAGTGTTATTTTAAAATTGCAGTGCTGTTTTCTTTTTTTTTTCTTCAGCATTCAGCTTATTTAGCTTAGATGCCGCATGTAGCCTTGGTACTGCTCTGGAACTGGATGGCTACTTGAAGTTTCCAAAATTGTCTAATGTGTCCTCCGTGGAACCCTATCTGGAAACAGCCCATGGAACCATGATATCTTACTGGAATGGAACAGTTCACTTCATCTTGTGTTTAGCAGCCATAGCTCTATACACAAATAGGTACATTATACAACAGTATGAAATGCAATTATATCTAAAAGCTTTATTGTGTTAATGTATTAATAAGGAAAAAAAAGTTGGGATTAAGAAAAAATGGTTTTGTCTTGATGAGTTCACAAATCTGAAGTACTGAAATCCCCATCTTTTTGAAAGAATTTGTAATTAAGACTACTAAACATTACTCGTGAAGATAATGAACTCAAACTATAATGCATGTAAGATAAATAAATATATATATATAAATTTTAGTACAATGGTTATGCTCATTAAAGTTATATCTTCCAAAAATTATAATTATGCTGTATTGATTATTAACATTATTAATCGAGGCACAGACAATCAGTCATAAAAGTGATTGGGATCAAGATGGTGAGCAGTGCATGAACTGCAGCGGTCAATAACCCAAAGCTGACTGCTAGCGTCAGGGCCAGCGACCCAGAACTGCAAAGACCTCTCTCCACCTCCACGTGGTGATCCTGGATAACAGGCTGTCTCATATGCGACCGGCTAAGGAGGGGGGATCGAAGAGGGAATGCTAACCCGGTACCTAAAACAAATGGCAACTGAAGTTGGATGTGTCAGACCAAAAGGTGCAAATATCGCAGTCAAGAAGTAAACTACAACACAACGCATTCCTTTCTCCGGACAGCGTCCTGCTACTTGCATAGCCCTGTTCAGGGCTTGGTAGTGGGAGATTGAGAACAAACGAAGAAGAAGATAAAAGTGATTTAATCACAAGAATTATTTAGACTATTGATATTCACACACACCTCCTAAAGGTGATGGTGGGAAACACCTAGTAGCAAGCCCTCATATAATATCAACTTAACAGTTACCAGCACTGACAAAGGCAGAGTGCAGGCTCTATGCTGTTGCTGTCAACCAGGGAAACGTCTGGAGGCTGGACACTCTAGAGCAGCCGCTTCTTCGGGCCTAGTAAACTGAGTGACCACCTGGTTAGAAAACATATCTTACAGCAAACGAACAAAGTTTGCACCCAGATAAAGACACGTTCCATCCTACCCAACTATAAATGAGTGAATAATTACCTTGCAGTTAGGACGATAACTATTCACTACATCTTGCAAATAGTTCAGAGGTCATGCAAAGGAGTCTTTAAGGCTTCAGCCACTACAGTGATGTCTGCTGTGGGATAACTTTTACTTTAAAATGTTTAGTATAAGCTATCATAAATCTTTCAAATTTGTCATTTTGTTATCAGGGACAGCCATCGTGAGGTAAGCTTGTACTGGGCAGGATCTTTGCTGAACAGCATGGTTGTTCTATTGCCAGCTTGTGCTACAGGTTGGTTGTATTTGTTACTTGAAATGTAAATTACTAAACATTTATGTGTAAGCTGTACACATTTGGTTTAAAATATTTGAAATAACATTTCAGGGGTCACTATAGCAAAGACAAAAGGCACTGGCCTCTCAAGAATGAAACAGTGGGGGTTCGATTCTCACAAGTTTCTAGTGACTTCTTGTCTCAAGGGAGGTTAGATCGAGTGTCTAGTCCTCTCAGATATGGGCATTAAATTCAGAGGTCCTATGAATACACTGTGACCGTTAACCTTTACCACCCTATATAAAAAATTGAAGCATATCCCCTGCAGCTGCATTATTTTTCAGTACGTCATGTTTAACAGCGGTTGTTGACTTTGAAAAACTAGCTTTTTTATTTGACAGTCTATTGATATAATTTGTTTGTGAGTAGAGAAATAAATGAATAAAGAATTTGCTAGTGTTTTTGTAGTTGTTGTGTGTGTGTTAGTTTCTGAGATACAAGAAGATGAAGATAATGGTGCTGAAAAACAGCACAAACATTTAGATTAGCCCGCTTTCGGAGTTCCTTGACTGAGAAGAAAAAAAAATCCACTGACAACAGATTACGATGTTTACCGTAATGGCAGTATCTGTCACTTTCGACTATAAACAATCTAAACAGATCTATCTAAAAAAAATCAGTTGCAGAAACTTGACTTCCCCATTCTCAACAATGGGTGAATCTTCAAATCCAATCAAAAGCATATCGAAACTTCTAAAACAAATTTCAAAATCGCTTGTTTGAATCCAACTGTACAATATGGAAGTCGGAACTCTCTACAATCAAAATAGTAGTATTTGTTCAGACTATTTTTATGTAATCATTCATTTTAAAATTTGATTAGAACGGCTGTAGCTATGCAAGGAGCTTTTCTCACATCCCGAGTGTGCTGATGAAGGTGGATCTGGGTCCTCCACGCGGTTGTGCTATGCCTGGCTTCATCTGGGTGTCGCTCACTGCTACGGAGATCATATCGATACCTCACCTCGTTAGTCAGGCTGCCATGAAAACAGCCAGTTTCCAGGAAGGGCTACGAGGGAGACAAGGTGAGGGTCTTGTCCAGTATATTTTGTCTGAACCTGACTAACATGTCTGATCAGTATATTTTGCCTGCCCAGATGTTAGTTTTCCCTTCCCGATCGGTGCTTTAAATGTCTTCAAACTTAAGACGCTTCAATGCAGCCACTATTTATCGACTTGTGTGTAAGTAAGCATTGTCGTGTTGAAGAATTGTCTGAGCATGTGAGGCACATATCTCACACACTCTTTCCTATACCCAAACAGGGCATGGTTAATGTGATAAACTCGCTCAATCGAATTCATAAGCATTGCAACAATATCTTCCTGCTTGACAGGTGATTGGCATGAATCAGTTTGTCCACGAGAGGGTGGTGCTGAGCATCCACAGCTGTGATTGGACGTCCATTCTGAGCCTCGTCATGCAGGTTCATCATGGATGGATTGTTGTCTTTTAGTCCGTGCTCACCTCATGGCAGTACTGACATCCACACATGTGTCACCATATACTACAGTCATTCTTCAATGCATTTTGATGGACACACAACCTTCCGGGGTCAATAATTCAATCACAGCATGTTGCTCCAAGTACATGCTCCTATAGTCACTTCATGCCACTAATAAAAATAGCTGTCCATCGTTGTCGATGAGGACCGCCGACATCATCCTTGTCACAGATTTCCCTGTTGGGTGTGGGTGCGCATGTGGCTGAACAGGCCAATGCAAGCACGAAAACATCTGCTACATATCGGGCACACGAGGTTTGTAGAAGGGGATGGTGTTCCCGCTGCTCGGGATTTCCGCGTCTCGCGTCTGTTCTGGGCTTTCACAATACGGTCATCTTCACCGGCAGCTACACCCGACGGCGCTTCTCCAGTCAGATCTGTTTTTCGCGAGTCATTCCTAGGTGTCGAAGTCTATCTGGCAACTTTTTAGTGAGTCCTTCAGACCGTCTATAAAACGTTTCTTTGGGCGCCCTCTCTCTCGCCATCCCTCTCTCAGCTCGCCGTAGAGAAGCTTCTTTGGGAGCCGCTCGTCTGACATACGGACGAGGTGTCCGGCCCATCCTAGTCGTGCTTTTTCTAGCAGTGCATGTATGCTGGGCATGTTAGCCCTCGAGAGAACCTCGATGTCAGTGACACGATCTTGCCATCGGATGTGGAATATTCGCCTCAGGCAACCTGTGCGGAAGTGGTTTAACCTCCTTGCATGTCCAGAGTATACAGTCCAGCTTTTGCAAGCGTATAGTAGGGTTGGAATGATGGTTGCACGGTAGACTTTCAATTTGGTCTTGACGCTGATGCCACGACGTGCCCCGACCATCGAGCGCATTCTACCAAAGGCTGTGCTGGCCTTTGCTATTCTGCTTGCCACCTCATCGTCTAGGCTGACAGATCTCGACAGCGTGCTGCCCAGATATGTGAATTTGTCTACGGCATTCAACATCTGCCCGCTGACTGTAGTCTCTGGTTTTGTGTACGGCATGCCACTAGATGCCCCTATAACCACTTCATGCCACTATATGCCCCTATAGTCACATAGGTGTCATGTGGCTCTGAGAACTGTTATCATAGTTAGGCTCTGGGTGTAAAAATCGCCCGCGTAGTGTCAGTGCAAATTATGTACAGAATAATGAGAGAAAATCTTTAAAGAAGGGTAAAGGAATTACCGGAATATAACTTAGAGTGAAATCGACTACAATGTATAACAATTGATGGAGGAAAGAACATGTCTGGGGTGTAGAAAGTTATGGTAGGACAAATCACAAAAGCTTGTGCTATTGGTTGATTTTTCTTCATTGCAGTTATCAATGAACGACTATTGCATGGAAAATATGTGGATATGTCTTGTGTCATAACAGCCATAGTATCAGCAGTAAATTTTGTTAGATCTCACAGACTTAATCATTGCCAGTTTCATATTCAGAGTTCATTGTTTTGCCTTATTATATAGCAGATCGAATCCACATTAAGGCTTATGTTGTTTTTCCTGTTGGGGGTGAAATAAACAAACGTAGCCAGCACGTGAAATGGCGACAGCAGTGGGGAAACAATCTGTAGTTGTCAACCTAAAAAAGACCCCTCGACTACCCCAGGAACGGGAATAAAGTTTGATGACAGTTTTTTTTTCTTGTTAAATGTAGCAGTTAGATGGCTTAGTTTAAGAAAGGTGCTATCACACTTCTTTAAATTCAGAGAGGAAATTCATTCATTTCTCACTAAAGGAGATGTAGTTCAGTCAATCAGCTGACTGCAGTCAGTGAATACATAGCTGACTGCCTGCATCAGGGTCAGTGAACCAGAACTGACAAATACTCTATTGCACATCACAGCGACAGCCAGGTGCCAAAAAATGTCAACTGAAGCCAGATGCGCTCTGTCTTCTTCGTGTTCGGTTTCGTATGCCCGTTTTATGCCACCAGATGGTCCGTCTCCATGAAGTGACACGTCAGTCACAGGTCCTCAATGGTTCCTTGGGCCAGATCCTCTCACGGGAGCCTTGGTGCAGTGGACATGTTTGCAGGATGTGTTCAGGAGTCTGGGGTCCTCTCTGACATGTGCAGTCTGTGCTACTTTCATTTTATGCATGTGTGCATTTAGTCTGCAATGACCTGTTCTGAGGTTGAAAATTGTGGTATACTGTTTCCAATTCAGTCTATTGATTGGGTCCTGTGGGTATTTGATGTTTGTTCTCTCTATCGTTCTCTCTATCCACTGTTGTTTATATTTTTTTTCGGATGTGTGCCTTGACTTTTGGCAATGACACTGGGTGAGTGAATTGTTCTCTTTGTCTTCCCTCCTTGACCAGTCTGTCCACCCATTCATTACCAAGTATGCCACAGTGAGCTGGAATCCACTGGAGGGTGATTTTATTGTGGTCTGAAAGTTTGTTTAGCTGGTATATCAGTTTCCTCTCTATACTATCTCGTGGTTCTCTTTGTGTGGCATACAAAATTTCCATGCAGTCACACAAAAACACTATTCTGTTATCCTTTAACCATTTTTCATCCAATAGTTTGACTGCTTCAATTATTGCCTGTTGCTCTGTTCTTAGATTTGTCGAGGGCTCCCCTGCAGCACTTGATTTTCCTATAACAGTTCCATCCTGTGGAAGTATGACGAGTCCCGCCCCTCCCTTCCTCAATGTTTTCTCTGATGATCCATCTGTGTAGACGTGCGTCCACATAGGTTTAGGATAGGCATCTCCAATATTTTTAAGGTTTTTTTCTCTCAGTGCATGGCCTGATTCTTCCCCCTTTCTATCGACAAGGTACGGTTGGCTTGATTGGCAGAGGCTGTATGTCAGCAAAGGTATTTCTCATTTTTTAGTGAGACCTGTAACAATCCTTACTCCTCATGTACTCTCTCAAAATCGTAGATGGGGATGGTGTGGACTAGCGTGGTTAAGTGACACGGCTCACAGTACCGGCTGTTACCCCGGGGAAGAAAACCCTTAGAAAATGCAGGAGGAAGCAGACCCTTACATAAAATGCATGCCGAAGTCGGATGCACTGAGCCGACAGGCGCAAAATAAAAACCATAGTGCAACGCACACCGCTTCAGGGAATAGAAAATAAGGCGAAAGCAAAAAAAAATAAAATGTAGATATCACAGTCTTGCCGTAAATGACAACATCCTTTTCATTATGAACGCTGAAGAGGATGAGGATTTCTCATTGAGTGGAATCAACCTCAACCACTTTTATCAGATGCAAACTGTCTTTGGAACTGACACATTGTACATACCATATCAATCAATTGATTATGAAGTTATAAGGTGAACAAAATTTAATTTGTAATCTATTCACTGTCATGGCATTCAAAACTGAAACTGCTTGAAGGCCAAGTGAAAGTTCATAACTTGTATCATTTCCCCATGTTATGAACACTTTTGTGTGAAGATCAAGCAGAATTTCCTTGTTCATTTGCAATAGAAATAAATTCTAACTTGAGAAAACTGTTTCAGGAATGATTTTGAAAACTTGATACAAAAGATGATGAAACCAAGTCTTCTGAAAATCCAATTTAACTGCAGTGTTGAAAAACTCCCAAGTCAGTTTCAAATGGAAATAATTGATCTCCAATTAGATGACATGCGAAGGATTCACTATTATACACATTGACCACCTGAATAGTTTCCAATTTGGAAGTGGTTTTCTTGTGGATTAGTGTCAGTTTTTGGTACAGAATACCTGCTCATGTTCATTGCTCTGAGTTTGTGAGGTGTGCTTGCTTGTCTCAATGATCCCAAGAGATATTCCCATTAACATGGAAGTAAGCAAAACTTGATAACATATGCATAAATCTATACTTCTGCAGGTGCAAGTGAAATAACAATACCTACACTTTTCAATCTGATCTACTTTGTGTTGCCCATCTTTGTAATTTTTTACTACATCGACAAGCGCCCTTTTCAAGCAAGAACATTTCTGAAGGTAAACTAAGTATAATTTGAATGAAGGCAGCTAGGTCTTTGTGTGGATATGAAAAAAATGATAATAAAAAAACATTTGTAGCTTATTACCCTTATGTGTCAACAACTGTGTGTTACATGGACTTGAAATGGAACAAAGAATACTAACACTGTAACTAAACTGCCAGACACCTGTTTGAGGGAATCAAGCTGAGATTAGGAAAGACAATTTAAGAAGCCACACAATTTCAAGGGGCATTTATGAAAAACCTGACTGACATATACCACCACACTGCTCCTGCTGGGATCATAGGGCTGCATCAGTCACTAGCTACAAAGCAGTCGTCAGTTAGTCATGCTCTGTGGATGTGAAGGAATACAGAGAAATATGTGTCTTTATTGTGATCAGCAATGTTATTTATGATGTTTACCAGGGTATTACAGGAACCGAAATGGGAGCAATGAATAGTAACATAGTTCTTCTGCGTTTGTTATCAATCTCCTGCTACCAAGCCCTGAACAGGTCTTTGCAAGTAGCAGGATGTAGTCCGGAGAACAGAATGCGTTGTGTCGCTAGTTTACAGCTTGACTAATATTTGCACCTTTCGGTCCGACACATCCGTCTTCCGCGGGAGTAACACTGTAACCTGTCAGACAAGTTATATGAGGCAACTAAGTAGTGTTGTCATGGGGCTGTCTACCCCATCCTGTAGACAATCCACAAAGCTTAAAGATATGGACAGATCAATATTTGACGACTTGTGTGTATTTGTTGATGACCTCCTAGGCTCCACATGGAGCTGAAAAGGTTTTGTTTGAATGTGCATTCATGAATCTCTCACAGCTTTGTAGCAAAGACAATTTTCCAATGTTTCTTTAAAGGCATTCAGCTAATCGGGCTTGTTATTTGAAGTAATTTACAATCCTTTTATCATTTCTGCATGTAATTTCTGAAAAATGTATTTACATACACATGTTTTTCAACAGTATAAACCCATCTGGAAAAGACCATTTGATCAGCTGTTCCTAGCTTACTACTTAGCAGCAATTTTTCTGGCAGTTGCCAAAGGACTGGTGAGTATAGGCATTTCTCCAGTCAAAATGTGATTTACTCTCTTTGATCATATAGTCATTGTGGATGAGTTGTCTTTAACTTTTCCAGTCCCTGGGATAATGAGTTTTTACTCTTACTTATTCTCAACCCCCATATGTTAGAAGACTTCTCAACTCATGGCTGTCATTCACAAGTCAGAACAGAAGTCTTGAGTTTTCTGGGTTTGATTAGAGGAATTGGTAGCTGATCAAGGGGACACAGGTTAAAAACTCCTGTAAGATATAGGTGCTTTGGAGTGGGGGGGATAAAATGAAAACCTAGCCTGCACACTGGGAAGGAAGACTAACATCTGGTCAGGCACAACATACTGATCAGACATGTTAGTCAAAATCAGGGAAAATATACTGGCCAAGACAATCACCTTGACTTCCACGCAGCCCTTCCTGGAAACGGGTTGGTTTCACGGCAGCGAGGTGAGGTATCGACGTGATCATCGTAGTAGTGAGTGACACGCAGATGAAGACAAGCATAGCATAACCACCTGGAGGACCCTAGTCCAACTTCATCAGCACGCTTGGGATGTGAGGAAAGCTGCGACAACCTGCCACTTAACGCCCTTTTTAGGGCACACAAAAGAGTAATTCTACTCATTGTGGATATTCCGCAACAACAGCCTGCATACTGCAGCAGCTTCAGAAGCAAAGCATCGTTTATACCTCAGCCCTATAAATCCTGCAGCTATGGGAATAATTCTTTTTCTGGGTTAAGAAAGTGCTAGTAAGATTATCCCATTGATGGAAGAATAGAACAATGAACAACTCAATACCTGCAATTGGAAGAAGAAATTGACGTGGCAAAGCGATGTAAAGATACAACATCTATATAATGACTATTCTGGGCTCCACTTTTGGAGGTACGTATGTTGTACAATACTGGAGAAGGAGGTTTATGTATCGGGCTGGCCATCTTATTATGTAAAAGAAACTGCAACAAACTACGAGTACAAGATCACTAATGCTTTGGATAAAGGTGTCCTGGGAGGAGACCAACTGTGGGGATGGTTAGATCCTCCCGTTGGAACAGAAAGAAGGGTGTTGATGAAACAATATAGTTTGAGAAACCACCTAACTGAGCAACCAGCGCAAGATTGTCATGCAGTGGATACCTTCTCATTGTGGAGTACCAGGAAACGAGAGCGGATCAACTGGCAAAGGAGGGTGCTGCAGACGAGCAACCAGATGTGCCAGTTACATACCAACAGAAGATAAGGATGATCAAATCAATCAGAAAGCCATCAACAGTAACACCAGACGATTACCATAATATGAACAGACAAGAGCAAACTGTTGTGTTGCGCCTTAGAACAGGACACAACCGACTCTGCAGCCACATGTACACAAAAATGAAGATTGGCAACTCACCCATGAAAACAGGCGCCCCAGGCAGCAGAGGACATACTACAAAACTGCCCTGAACATGATGTACAGAGAAAATCTCACTGGCCCATAGAAACAACACTGGAAGAGAAACTTTATGGACCCGTATGTGAACTACAAAAGACAGAAGTTTATACAAGAGACTACATTGCAGATATAGACAGTATTTTTACAGTGAACGAAAGAAGAGAAACCACCTCATTATGACCAAATAAAGGCTTAGATGCAGGCTTCCTGCAAAGAGAACTTTCGTTAGTTGGTTTTCTTTCGACGTATGCCGTTGAACATTATGGGAGCCCAAGTCGGCTGTCCTTACCAAGTGTGTTGCATACGAGCCAGTGTCATTGCACAATCACTCTAATATCATCTGTCCACATTTCTCGCTGCTGCCCTGTAGCCATACCTACAAGCGTTGTTTGCCATCAGTGGAAGTTAATGAGGGTGCATTCTGATGAGGTGACTGAACCATCATATTTTGTGCCTGGTAATGTACTCTACACATGACGTAATGCTGAATGAAAGTCTTCATTTCGCGGTATGTCTTTCCTGATAACACTGATGACCGTCCTCAAACACTTCATTTCTCACTGTTCCATGGAAGATCATTTCATGTGAAATGAAATTACCTTTTGTAGAACAGAAAGCCTGTCTTTGCTGCAAAAGGTTACGGCATTCTCATAAGAGTCACAGCTGTCAAGGATGAAGTGTTAAGCACTTCATGGACGCGCATGAGGGTCTGATGTGCTTTTCCTAATTCAGATAAGTACATATTACATATGCGAGGAGTCAAAATAATAACTTTAACTCTTTCCAGTCTGTGCTGGTTTGCATATCTCAATCCTAGCCAATTGTCTAAATTTTGCACGTCAAAGTTTTATTTTAAATAAAATAAATTAATATTGAACAAATTTATCTTAACATTGTGAAATATGTAATTAAACTATATGCGAAATGAAGCATTCATAATGAAGATTATGTATTAGTATGAAGTTTTAAATGGCATTAATGTGAAAGTAGATATTAGAGAGGAAATATTTCTGTGTTTCGTCAATATATCTGTCAGTTTCTTTACACATACCTTGATCGTTACTATTATGTATCCCAGTCAAAGTCTGAATCAGGCAAGTAATCCTGACGCGTGGTCATTAGACATGATTAAGCTTTCAAAGATTGTAACTTGTGCAAATATATACACATCCAAAATAACCTTTAGTTGAATGTCAATAGTGAATACCACCATCGTACAGATGGTCAAGTGGTCGGCTGGGGTCTTGGTGTATTTTTTTTTTTTTTTTTTTTTTTTGCGTTCGCCTTATTTATCTATTCCCCAAGGCGTATGTGCGTTACACTGTGGTTTTTATTTTGCGCCTGTCGGCCCAGTGCATCCGACTTCAGCATTCATTTTATGTAAGGGTCTGCTTCCTCCTGCATTTTCTAAGGGTTTGCTTCCCCGGGGTAACGGCCGGTGCTGTGATGGGGATCGAACCCAGCACCTTCTGGTTGTGAGCCGTGCCACTTAACCACTAGGCCACGCCGTCCCCGTCTTGGTGTATGACACAGACAAGAATAGCACCACTCTCCCACAGAGAGCATGTCATAAGAGGCGACTAACTGTGTGACATGGAATAAGACCTGCCATGGTTTGTTGTTGGTATTCCATAGCTGCTGAGCAAGCCTGCTCTTGGCAGCCCAATGCCATTCTTATACAGATACAGGTCTTCTTCAGTTGTTTTACTGCTCCGTACAGTATGTTGGAAATTGCCGGCAGTGCTTGTAAGAATCTTTTTCTCACGTCCGCAAGCACCTTGCACTCAATGAGTAGATCTCGAACTGTTTCATCAGGGTAAGAGCAATGTCTCCACAAGAGCAGTTGCTGGGGATTGATGCGGTTCAAGTGGCTATTGACTCTGGTGTGTCCTGTTCGAAACTGAAAGATGAAACTTTGATCTTTTCTATGTAGTTTATGTCATCGTAACTTTTTGGCTGTGACATTTCTCTAAATACACTATGACCTGTTGTTCCCATCGCCTACCTGTTCATCCAGATTTCCAGAGTATTATTCTTAATAATTCGTTTTAATGTGTGGTTACTGCAGGGTCTTTCCAATTGTTGTTTCGAGGCTCCTGTTTTTTCCAATCTGTCGACCATCTCGTTCCCTAGTATCCCACTATGTCCAGGGATCCATTGCAAGGTGCCATTTATCCCGCGGGCAGTGATGATGTTGTTGATTGCTTTCTCCGCCAAGAATATCTCCTTTTCCTTGTATGGGGTGTTTTTCAGCGCCTCCAATACCGACTTGGAGTCACTAAAAATTACAAAAATCCATCGGCAACTATTCGCCCAAGTCAAGCTGTTGGTGCAAAATCTCAACTGCTGTTTTTATAGTCTCGGCCTCCACTTCATCATTTGAACGGTTTTCGTCACATCAATCACAAAACTCGAATATGTCCCATCCGGGTATTTCATTTAGATACCATACTCTGCAAAATAGGTAGATTTTAATGCTGATCCATTCGTACAGACTAGGGCTGCCGATTTTGGTTATCAAGAGACTGTCTCCAAGGTACATATCTTCAGGATATTATGTGTAGTCTCCTTGGCTGCCTTTCTGTCAGGTGTTTTTATGACTGACAGGCAAAGATTTTCCCAAGGGAGTGGTCCAAAACACCTATTTTCCATTTCTCTCTTCTCTGGTAGATGGTGAATATGGCTTTCCTCTTCTGCTACATCCAGTGGGGGCAATTGCTTCAGTCTTCTCTTTTGCTTCCAAGTGTCTATTTGTACCCTATTTGGATGTTTTTTTTTTGGTCTCTTATATCTCTCTACCACTTCAGTCAGTGCTCCCTTTCTCCTAATATCTAGCGGTTCTATGTTGACCTCATCCCGGCTACATCTAGCTCACGACAGAGCTGGGACCTGCACATGGTCATCCACCCATATAGAAGTACAGGACCATCGTATAGAGTCGTAAATAAAAAAAAATTCGTAAACGTTTTTGAGGTCAGTTTTGGTCATAGATAATTGTAGGTTTTTGGCGCTTTTGAGCATTAAAGGGTAAATATGGTAATAACAAAAATGGTGGCACAAATGCATGTGCATTCATTTTGCAAGAACACAAATACATTACAAAAAATATGTTGTCACTTTTTTGCTTCCCGTTGTGTATCCGTGTTCGTTGTTGTTATAATGTGTTAGTCATTTTTATCTGTGCTGTTCTTTCCCCTGTTGAAGACTATTTGGTCACCATGTAGGTTTTTATCTCAGATTTTGTGACTGCTCAGTTAACTGAGATTTACCTGTATATGTTTTTATCATCATGCACAAGGTCTCAGCTTCTTGTGAGGTGAAGGGGACCAGTTCCTTTTATCACTGCCTTGTCTTCCCTAAAAGTCTGGTACCTATTTACAGCTCTGTAGATTAGAAGTAGAAAGGCAAGCAGTGCAATATAAATATTTTATTATATGTGCAAAACATACAATTCATTGTGTAGAGTATATCTCATATATGTTACTTATTTTTCGGCATTGAAGGCTGTCTTAGGCGGCCATGTTGCAAGTCTGGATGTCTATGAACCATATTTGGCCGATACATCAGGTTTCCCAAAGTTTCAGGTATGTGTAACATTTGTTGTTCAGAAATTGTCTGTTATTAGCAATACCCAGCACATTTTCTCATTCTACTATCTCAGTACATTCTCTCTTCTATCATCTCATTTAACTACCTCAGAACAGTTAGAAAACTGTAATTATGAATTTAACTAATAATAAATCAGATTATACAACAATTGTTTAAATTTTGTTGTTGTTGCGTTCGCCTTATTTCTCTATTCCCCAAGGTGGATGTGCGTTGCACTGTGGTTTTTATTTTGCGCCTGTTGGCCCAGTGCATCCAACTTCAGCATGCATTTTATGTAAGGGCCTGCTTCCTCCTGCATTTTCTAAGGGTTTGTGTCCCCGGGGTAACGGCCAGTGCTGTGATGGGGATCGAACCCAGCACCTTCTGGTTGTGAGCCGTGTCACTTAACCACTAGCCCACGCCGTCCCCCAATTGTTGAAATGACAGCACATATTTAGGCATGAGTCTATCAGCTTTTTGATACAGTTGAAAAAGCAAATTTTAAATTGAATTGCAAATAATTGTTCCAAACTTTAATATAAAATAAACATTTCACACATTAGCATTCATAAACGTGAACCTTTTCCGCAAACTTCAACATACACATTAACTTTGTGCATTTTATCTGCAGGCATTAGGATACATATTTATTTTGTGTACTTCATATAGTCAATAACATATAGTGTTCTGCTAGTATACTTTATCTCCAGGCATTAAAATAAATATTTTGTTTCCTGAACTCTATCTGCAGGCACTGGCATACGAGTACCTATTTGTTGTGTACTATCTGGTTGCTGCATATGGCATAGTAAGTCCTGGTCAGCACTGGATGTCCGACTGGTCGTTGATTCATGCTGGAGCTGCAGCTCAGGTAAGTTCTCTTTGGTGACATTCTTGCGTGACTCAGCATCTGTTTCTTATGTTCTTTTGAGGACGGCGTGGGCTAGTGGTTAAGTGACACAGCTCACAACTCAAAGGTGCTGGGTTCGATCCCCATCACAGCACCAGCCGTTACCCTGGGAAAGCAAACCCTTTCATAAAATGCATGCCAACAGGCGCATAATAAAAACAGCAGTGCAACGCACACCGCCTTGGGGAATAGAAAAATAAGGCGAATGCCTAAAAAAAAATGTTGTTTTGATTGGGAGACTCGGCATCTGTTTCGTATGTTCTTTTGATTGGGAGGCTAACATTGAATAAAGTGCAGTTGAAAATAATAATTATGAATGAAGATGTCATGAAAAAACATATACTATAACCTTTAATTCACTAATGTCCGCATAGACAGACAGCTAAAACTACTCCATGTCCTCCTAAAGTCCGCACAAATGGACATGCGATAAGAAAATTTGCCGATCGCGATCAAAAAATTATTCCAGAGCATTGCCGTGTGTTAACACCGGTTGAAATACGGCCATTTTGAATCTAAATATAGGGATGCCGTCATTGCAGATGTAAACAATTAAAATGGCCAGTAAAGTTATTTTGAAACGATCTGTTTTCTTTTTCGGGACGACTTGCGGATTATTCCATTATTGCGGGTGATGAAGGTAAGTTGTTTGCGATTTAATTTTTGAGTTCGATCTGTTTAATTTGTTTATTTAGCAGCATTAACTACATCTGTAAGGGAAAATATCAGATTTGACGATCTTGTAAGAAATACTATCGGCGTTCTATGGTGATTTTCACTTTCCGACGGTCCCGATTCCCCGTGAAATGGGCAAAATCGAAATGTTGCTGTGTTAAAAAAATGTCAGATTCATCTTCTTGTATCTCATAAACTAACACACACACGTTAAAAACATTAACGCCAAGTAGTTCTTTATTCATTTATGTTTCTACACACAAAAAAATCGTATTTATACAACAAACAACAAAAATACAGATTTTCAAAGTGAACAACCTAGACAAATAGGACATGCTGAAGAATAATTCAGTGGCCGTGGGAACTTCCGTACTGTTATAATTCAAGGCCCTAAAGGTTAAGAGCAAGATCTAGTTGTTATTTGCATTTAATCTTCTGCTTTCAGGATGACAAAATTACATCTATTGCCTGTAACTGCATCATTTTTCAGCACATCATGCCCTGACATGGTTGTTGATTTTGAGAACCTCTAATTTAAAAAAAAATTATTTTTACATTTAACCTTTAGGGCCATGAATTATAAAAGTACGGAAGTTACCACAGCCACTGAATTATTTCTCGGCACGTCATGTTTTTCTAGGTTGTTCACTTTGAAAATCTGAATTTTTTTTGGTTTTTTGTATAAATATGATTTTTTGTGTGTGTAGATACATAAATGAATAAAGAACTACTTGGTGTTATTGTTTTTAATGTGTGTGTGTTAATTTATGAGATACAAGAAGATGAATGTGAAAATTTAAAAAAAACCGCAACATTTCGATTTTGCCCATTTCGCTGGGAATCGGGACCGCCAGAATGAGAAAATCGTCACAGAACGCCGATAGGTTTTCTTACAAGATCGTCAAATCTGCTATTTTCCCTTACAAATGTAGTTAATACTGCTAAATAAACAAATTAAACAGAACGAGCTCCCAAAAATATGTCGGAACTTCTTCTTCTTCTGCGTACGCAGTCAGACAGTAACCATTATTTTTTCGAAAAAAGCGGCGGTCATCCTGAGGCTCTCGCCACTGCCATAGAGCTTGTCTTGCAGTTCCACTGGTAATGGCCACATCTGCTCTCTCTGATCCTCGTATGTCGGGCAGTTCTGCAGCAGATGTTCAGCTGTCATTTTACCAGTACCGCACGGGCATTCGTCGGTACACCCTATCTTCAATTTGTTGAATAGGTGGTACCTCAGTCTGTTGTGGCCAGTGCGAAGTCTGAAGACAACGACCTGCTCTCTTCGGTTCAACTGGTAATAGGCATCGTTTTTGGTGTAACCAGTATGTTCGGTTTCCCATTTGTTCATGTATCTGGCTTTGATAAGCCGTTTTGACTCTTCGTACGTCATACTGGTATCTGTTTGTGGTAGTCTTGCACCTTCTTTTGCCAGTCTGTCTGCCTCCTCGTTGCCTTGGATGTTGCAGTGTGACGGAACCCACTGTACCACTACCCTTTTTGGTGCGGACTGCTGGCACAGTTTGCAGAGTGCTGCTCTTAAGTCATTAAGCTCAGTGTTTTTCTGGCTTTTTAGCGCTGTGACTACGGCGAGAGCATCTGTCAGCAGGACTATATGGCTCTCATTTTCACTGTGTGTCACCATTTCTTCCACTGCCGCCCTCAGTGCCTCTGCCTCCGCTCTGAAATTGCTTGTGTACTTACCAGTAGCGAGTGACAGTGTTATTTGTCTGCCATTTGGTAGGTTCAGGATTGCTCCTGCCCCTCCGTTATGTGTAGTGTTTGTTACAGAACCGTCGGTGTATGCATGGGTCCAGTCCATGCTTGGGTAGCTTTTCGTTATGAAGCTTAGGGTAGTATCTCTCCTTTCTTTTTCAGTCTGGCAGTTTTTGTTTGCAATACCTGGTATATTTTCTACCACCTCTGGAAATATATCCTGCCTCCAGGTAGGTTTTCGTACAGTAGTGATGGGTTTTGGTGTTGTTAGTGCGTTTATGGGATCTTCGTGCATCTTTGCTTTGGCTATTTCTGCAAAGTTTCTCCGCTTTAGTTTCCCATTTCCCAAATTGTTTAGTCTCTGGTGCATTGGATGGTCAGTCAGTCTTCGGAGTTTCTCTGACTGCAGCTGGGCTCTGCAGTCTCTTCTATCGGTCATGGATTGCAGTTTTGTAATCTTTTCAAGTTCTACAATTGGCGTTGACTTCATGCCACCTGTTATAATTCTCATGGCTTGGTTTTGAAGTTTGTTAACTTTATCGAAGTTCGCCTTCGCTGCTGTTGTCCATGCCGCAATGCCATACTCGAGAACTGGTCTCACTCTTCCAGTATACAGTTTCTTTAGTATGCCTTCATCTGCTCCCCAGCTTGTGCCAGCAAGTTTCCTCATGATTGCCATTCTTTCTCTGGCTTTCATTCGGTTTCTCTCAATCTGACTTTTCCATGTCATGCGCCGATCAAATGTGACTCCCAGATAGGTTGGGTTGTCGTTTTGCTGCAGGAATTTGCCATTTAGACTTAATTTGGTACTTTGGGGTTTTAATGAAAGCGAGAATATTGTGCATGTGGTTTTCTCCTCGTTTATTTTGACCAGCCATGAGTTCGCCCACTCTTCCAGCGATGTTAGGGCCGTCTGCATCCGATTTCTTGCTATGGTGAGATTCTTTTCAGAGGTCCACATAGCCAGATCGTCTGCAAACATTGAGCTATGGACTCTTCTTGGTATATTCTCTGTAATATCGTTTATATATACCAGGAAGAGTGTGGGTGACAATACTCCCCCTTGGGGTACTCCCTGCTCGAGTGTCACCTTTTTGCTCATCTGCCCTTGTACTTGGACTCTGGCCGTTCTTTGTTTGAGGTAGTGGTTGATCCACTTGTACATCTTCCCACCGACATCACTTCTTCTTAGCTTATATGTCGGAACAACTTACCTTTATCACCTGCAATAATGGAATAATTCGCAAGTCGTCCCGAAAACGCAAACACGTCGTTTCAAAATCGCTTTCAACATCAGTTTACGACCATTTTGGTTGTTTACAACGGCAATAACGATATCCCTATATATAGATTCAAAATGGTCGTATTTCAACCGGTGTTAACACACAGCAATGCTCTAGAATAATTTTTTTATGACAAGTATTTTAACTTGTCCACCTATGCAGACATTAGTGCCTTAAAGGTTAAAATAAAATGTCTAGAGACATATATTAATAAAGAACTTATTGTTGTTATTGTGTGTATGTTAGTTTCAGAGTTACAAGAAGGTGATAGTGGTGAAAAATAACACAAACATACAATGTTGACCACATCATCCCTAGTGTGCCATTGGTCAAGAAAAATATGGGCCTAATACCATATTCCCAATATGCCACATTGGCGTGTTAACTGAACCTTTCTTCTTTTCACTATAACATTTTCGTTTGATGATTTGCAGAAAATTGATGATTAAATACTTGATCGATTAACATTTCAGGCCCAGTTTAGTTACATATCTGGTTCGCTCCATCGTCTGACACCAAATGTTTTCCGCTCACCCAAGACAGGCACACCTGCAATTGTGTTTTGGACAATTAATCTGGCTCTATTTGTCGTCCCCCATCTGTTTGCTTGGTGGTGTCAGAGGGATCCTGAGAATTATGGCCGGACCTACACTGTGGACCTGGCAACTCCTGTGCAGACATATACCATAAAAACAAGCAGACGTACAGTGAAGACTTCAAAAGCAGAATGAGAGAGCCAGCAATTTAATATTACAATGTTTTTTCTGCTTGTGTATTTTTGTTCATATATATTCTGAATCACCATAGGGTAGATTGATTTTATTCTTGTGTTGATCAGGGCCAAACTGTTTAATTCAGGATTTCTACAAACTGTTTAATTCAGGATTTCTATAACACTATAGTAGAACTTAAATTATTCGTAGAGTACTGAATCGAAACCACAACAGATAATTGAACAGATGGATAATAGAATATATGCATTAAATAAATTGAAGACCTTTAAACATACACTGGACTGATTCTTTTAACTTTTTTATTGATTTTATTAATCATAACGCAATACATATTTACTGTTATCTTTTTCCTATTCCATATCAATTTAACCTTTTCCTGAGATTTTTCACCTTAATTATTTTGGGTAATAGTGAAGAGTTTAGGCATGGATACACACTTTTTGTACTGACTACATCCCTGCTATAACCAATAAGACTAGTTGAAAATGGGATACATTCGCCAAAAATATTTAACCTTGGTATCATCGTTATAAAAGTGCACAATCCCTATCCCAAAGCTTACTGAAAAGCCTTGCATTACACTACAGCCAGGGGTACTCTGGTTCATCTTCTCCAGTACACCTCTGGATTTTATTTTCAGTCCAGCTCAGTCTCTACATGCATGGTATTGCTTCCACCAGCTTCCTTAATTAGCTTTTTTCCATCCCTTTTGATGGCAGTAGCTGCTTTTTACAAGCTTTCATTTAACTTGACATGGCCGTTGTCTGTTTGTGTGGACTTGTTTTATTTCTCCTGTTTTGATCGTTTTCGTGGACTTCTGTTTCTCCTGTTTTAACCAACTTTCCTATAACCTGGAGAGCTGAAATTGTGTACACAGCCTCTAATAGTGTGACCTGTTAATCTATCAAATTTGTATGAATCCTCGAATGATCTATAAAAAATGCTAATACATTATTCAACTTGACATGACAATTATCCATTTGAGGGGGCTGAAACAAAACTAAAAAGAAAAAAATGAACATCTTTAAAACAAAAACGTGTTCGTCCTTAAACTAGTGTCAAGAAACGATAGAAGTGAGATGCACATCTGATGTTATGATTTAATTGCTAATATTACATCAGTTTCTACTGTAATGTGATGAGAGTAAAAAATGTGAAGGAAACCAAGCATACAGTTTTGATCAAAAGACAAATATTGATTTCGCACATTATGTGTTGTAGAGGACTGTCTAACATTGCCAAATGGTAAATGTTTTTGTTGTGGTTCTTAAACTGCCAGTATTTTATCTGTTTCAGTTTACCGTATCACATGTGCAAGAAATGCTATGTGTACTGTAATAATATGTTACACTTTTGTGTGTATTTGAAGTGTAGTAAACTTTATTTTTTGTAGGTAGCCATCAGAAGTAATTGGACATTTGGAAAATGTGTTTTTTTAATTAGTTACTTTCAAATGCTTGATTGTTTGAGAACTCGGATAATAACTAAACATACTGCATGAGTTTGTATTAACAAACTTTGTTAACCCTTTTCATGCTAATTTTGCAGATTTGTGTCTTCCGGTCCGGCCCAATATGCAGAATTCAGTGCGTCAAAGCTTTATTCAAAATCAAATGAATTAATGTTGAACACATTTTAAAAATAAATATCTTTATAAAGATCGCAATATACATATTTAAACTATCTATGATATGAAGTATTCATAATAAAGATTATATATTAGTAAAATGTTTTAAATGACATAAATGCTGAGGTCAAAATTGGAGAGGGAACAATTTTTTGTTGTTTTGCCGAAATATTCGTGAATTTTCATTACACAAACTTTTCTTATTATGTGTCGCAGTCAACTTCTGAATCGAATGTGTGTTGAATATTCCATGAGTAATCCAGATGTGTGTGATAAAATAATGAATCATTTCTTGGGTCGTGAAGCCCAACTTTCATCGCAATAAATGTGTCGACTTTCATAGATCATAAAGTACGCTAATGTTTGTTCCATTATCTTATACACTTGAAACATTATTTGTTGTAATGCTTAGTATCTTTCACTACAAAACAATTTGTTTGGATGGCTTTAGTAAATTTACGGTTTATTTTAGGCCTTGCATATTTGCATTCTGTTGTAGTAAAAAAAGGATTTAGCACGCGGCATTGCTGGGGTTGCTGACATTGAAAACCTGAAAACATTTTTATGTGTTGGTCTACTAATATGATTTTGTTAGTATAGAAACACAGATGAATAAAGAACTTGTTGGTGTTATAGTTTTTGTTGTGTATCTGTTAGTTTGTGAGTTACAAGAAGATGAAGGTGAAACAAAATGAAAACACACATTTACACTCGCCGAAGTATGCGTTGCTTCTCTGCTAAATCCATAATAAATACCACAAAACACTGATATTGTTATTTCTAGACTAGGCCTAGTGTTAGTATACACTTCAAATGTGTGTATTACATCTAAGTATATGAACTAAACACATTCTACCTATCAAAGAACTCTTATAGCAACACTTGATAAGTGTCAATCTCATGATCTTGGGTCTTCTTCAAGTCACATGCTGATAGCTTTTTGTTTCTAGTACTTTCTAAAATTTCTTGCCATTTTTATGTGCCATAACATTTACTGTCCAAACTGCTTTTTGCTGTTTATCTATGTTTTTTTTAACAAGCTCAACTGTTGCTAAAATTGTCTCTTCTTGTTTCATGCTTAACTCTATAGTTCAGCTTAATTTGGTTGATTGGTGTCTTTAAACGTCCAAAGCAGGGGAAACAACGCTGGAAGTGAAATAATTTTTTCAAAATAAAATAAATTAATATTAAACAATTTAATTGAGTTAAAATTGTGATCTAAAGACATAATAATGAAATTATATATGTCATGAACGTATTTATAATAAAAATTTATATTAGCAGGAAGCATTAAATGCCATTGTGGACAGGAAATTGAAAATACAATGCAATAATATAAATAAATAGATAGCGTTACCACAGTTACTTTCTTCTTTGGTCCAATTAGATCCTGAATCGGACTTCTATTAAATATTCATGTGTAATTCAAATATGTGATCATTAGCCTGATCAAGGGAGCCGCGTAGCGCACTGGTTTCGCATCTGAGTGGTTCTGGGTTCATTCCCCAGTTGAGGCGGTAATGTTTTTTCAGACCACAATGGCTCCCGGGTCGACCCAGACTTAAATGGGTACCGGTTCAGTCCGGGAAGTAAAAGCGACGAGGGAGAGGAGATGGCTAATGCCCTCATATAGCCGAGCCTTTGAAATGTGAGATTGCTAACATCTCACACCCCTATGGCAGTAATGCTATGGGTTACTTTACTTTAGCCTGATTAAATAATAAATAATTTCTTGTCTTGAAGTCCAAATTCCATAGTTCGAAAAGCACACCTTCAACAGTAAATATCAATAGATTTTTTTCATATGCGAAAGATGTGACAGAGCATAACACCAGTGTTGGATGTTGAGTCAGACGCATTTTATGTTCTGCGCGCTGAGGTCAGTCGGATGAAGCTGGGAAGAGTTAAAATTGAGTACAACTTTCCTCTGTTATTATATGACCTGATACTAAAGTCTTGTCTATTATATCGTATGGTTTCATGCGTATGATTGATTTCATGCTCGTTTCAACAAGAATTGGTGATGGTTCTCTATTGTTATGAATATTGAATGCTGATCTTTCATTGCCATAGTACATTATTTCCACCATTGTTATATTCTACTCTTTGATGCTGTGCATCAATTTCAAACACCAGTGAGTGTACTCTTCTACCTATTGCTTGAACATATTTTTGTTGTGTGTTCATTTTCAAGAGGATTGTGCCTCTTGAATTTCTTTTCTGACCTGCATTTATTAATTATTTTTTGTACTTAATTTTCATGCTTTTTCTTATCCCATGCAATTCCTAAATTATAATATTTAACCCTCATATTCATTTCTCCTTTTAAAGGTTTTGCTAGTCTGATTTCATTTTACGTGTTGTTTCTTTAGCATTGCCTTCTGCTAATTTATATTCACTGGTTTTGCCTGTAACCTTGTGTGGATTTGATACTGAATAGTGCTATTATATCTATTGTCTTAGGCTGTGCAGTCTTGTCTCTGTTGAGTGAGTCACACACACTCCCCTGCTCACCACTGATAGTGTTTTTGGTTGCACCAAGGCGTGATATCCATATCAAATTTAAGCAAGGAGAAATCTAGCTTGATTTTTATATGTGAAGTCTTTCTGGCAAGTGGTCACAGTTTCATTTTGTTTTGTTGACTTATTACATTGTTGAAATCTTGATATCAATATGCAAGTCAGCCAGAACATAAAGGTTGTTTCACTTAGATCATGCTCTTTCAAGTTTGCAACAATTCTCGACATGGCAGCATTTTTCATGAGTAATTGCAAGATTCGTACAGTAAATTACATTGTCATTGTGAAATTACTATTTGATGTGAATGCTTGATATTTAACTTCTTTGGGTATAATTTAAAGATAAAAACAGTCCTTTTGTAAACACAGGACTTAAACTGACTAACAGCAATGCTGAGTTCAGGTCTAGTGGACTTTAACTTAAACAGCAATGCTGCGTTCAGGTCTAGTGGTCAATTTATATCCAATGTCATCATCATCATGTAGCATGTCCTTTGTAGAATGTCACCCTCATGATTGCTGTTCTAATCACTGGCCAGCTCTTCGTAAGACACTTGATCCCTGGCCAGCTCTCCCGCCTCTGCCACTGTCAGCGCCAAATCCTTTGTAATGTCCCTTGTCCAACTTCTCCTCTGCCTATCTTTGCCTCTTTTACTAGGTGCATACCCTCCAGTATCATTCTTTCTAGGCCATTGTGACGTTTGATATGGCCAAAGTATATGAATTTTCTGAAGATAATGTTTACTAGCCAGTTTTGTTCTGTATCCAGCTTCTGTAGGATTTCTGCGTTTTTCTTTTTCGCTATCCATGGTATTTTGAACACCTTCCTGTAGCATTTTAGTTCATAGGATTCAACCTTGTTCTGTAGGGTTTGTGTGGTAACAGCAATGATGTTAACAACTCCCATATACAGCATGAAGAAATCAAAACCCCCACTAAGGCATTCTTCTTTGTTGATCGTCCTGAAGAGGAAGTTGTGACATGTCATAGTTTACAGCGAGGCTGCGATATCTGAGCCCTTCGGTTTGACGCATTCAATTTAAACTGACTTTTTTAGGTACCAGATTTCTTCCCACTGTGATCCCTATTCTACACTAGTACAGCTTGTTTCTACGGACGTCGCTTGGCGGAGGAATACCAGAGGTTTCGTCAGCTATGAGTCGCTAGATACTTTCAGCTCATTTGGGCAGGAAGACTAAAGTCTGGTCAGGCAAAATATACTGATCAGACATGTTAGTCAGGGTCAGGCAAAACATACTGGCCAAGACCTTCACCCCGGCTTCCTATTAGTCCACCCTGGAAACGGACTGTTTTCATGGCAGCCTGGCTAACAAGGTGAGGGATCGACGTGATCCCCATAGTAGTGAATGACATGAAGATGAAGCCAAGCATAGCACAACCGCCTGGAGGACCTTGTTCTGCCTTCATCAGCACGCACAGGATGTGAGGAAAGCTACTGCAACCCGCCATTTAACATCCTTTTCAGGGTGCACAAAAGAGTAACCTACTTATTGTGGGCATTCGCAAACAACAACTCATTCAATGTGTTGCATCTTCAGCCCCACTCGAGGCTATTTAACTACCGAAAATGCTCATGTTCAGGCCTGAACCTTTGTGCTGTATTAAATGAAGGTAAGTCTCCTCTATGATAAGTTGACGGCTGGCAGGTCTCCAGATTATAAAACACCCTAATAGTGCATGGTTGCTTCTCACCGACAGAAGGCAAAACCATAGAGAAACAAAGCAAGCTGAAGATAATCAATGGAACTTGAAATGCTGTTCTGACTGGTTAGCTTCTGTGTGTATTTATGTATGTGTATATACACACATACTCATCTATTTTATTATTGTTGTATGGAAACATATAATCCTGTGTATGTTGTGCTCATGAAACATTTGTATTCACTGTTTTGCATGTTGTAGAATCTCATAAATAGTAATAAAAGACTTGTATGCATATAGTATCATTATTTTGTTGATGAAATGTCAGTGTTAGTAAATGTTCTCAATGAGAATATAACTTTTTTAAGAGTCCTTTAAAAAGTGTTAAAGTCATGGGTTGCAGTATCTTTCCTTGCATTCCGAGCGTGCTGATGAAGGTGGACTGGGTCCTCCAGGTGGGTGTGCTATGCTCGGCTTAATCTGCATGTCAATCCCCAGACTGTCAGAAAACAGCCTGTTTCTAGGTGAAACTACATAGAAGTGAGGTGGGAGTCTTGATCAGTATGTTTTGCCTGATCAGTGTGTTTTCTGACCAGGCCTGAGTCTCCTCTCCTGGAAATGTCAGTGAAAAGCCAAATGTTAAAATGAGCTGCTTATCACATCTTTCACCAGGAAAGTAGATAGGTATCCCTGAAAGTTTGAGGCCTCTTAAGTGAACTAGCCACTCATGCCATAGCAGTCTGATCTAGGGCTGCAGAATCAGGAACTGAGAGTCTGACACAATAACCAGCATTAACAGAGTTTCAGCTGCTGCAGAAACTCAACATTTATTATAACATTAAAGTCTGTTGTTATCATGTAAGCTTCACTCTAGTCAATGACTGCCTCTGACTTTAGCAGAGAAACCCCATTATTATTTATGACCAGAGCACAGACAAATCCGTGTACACAACAGCAACTTCCACAATTCTAGCTCTTATTTCCCACTGTACCCTCTCCTTTCACCATGTATCACTATACTTCCCCACTGTACAACTCTCCTTTCACCATGTATCACTATACTTTCCCACTGTACAACTTTCCTTTCACAATGTATCACTATACTTTCCCACTGTACCCTCTCCTTTCTCAGTGTATCACTATACTTTCCCACTGTACCCTCTCCTTTCTCCATGTATCACTATACTTTCCCACTGTACCCTCTCCTTTCACCATGTATCACTATACTTTCCCACTGTACCCTCTCCTTTCACCATGTATCAACTATACTTTCCCAATGTACCCTCTCCTTTCACCATGTATCACTATACTTTCCCACTGTACAACTCTCCTTTCACCATGTATCACTATACTTTCCCACTGTACCTTCTCCATGTATCACTATACTTTCCCACTGTACCCTCTCCTTTCACCATGTATCACTATACTTTCCCACTGTACCCTTTCCTTTCTCACTACCACCACTTTCCTGTTCCACTGGTCCACTATCCTTTTTCACTGCTCCACTCTACTTTCTCACTGCTCCTCTTTCCCACTGCTCCACTCTACTTTCTCACTGCTCCACTCTCCTTTCCCACTGCTCCACTCTACTTTCTCACTGCTCCACTCTACTTTCTCACTGCTCCACTCTCCTTTCCCACTGCTCCACTCTACTTTCTCACTGCTCCACTCTCCTTTCTCACTGCTCCACTCTACTTTCTCACTGCTCCTCTCCTTTCCCACTGCTCCACTCTACTTTCTCACTGCTCCACTCTCCTTTCTCACTGCTCCACTCTACTTTCTCACTGCTCCACTCTACTTTCTCACTGCTCCACTCTCCTTTCTCACTGCTCCACTCTACTTTCTCACTGCTCCACTCTACTTTCTCACTGCTCCACTCTCTTTTCTCACTGCTCCTCTACTTTCTCACTGCTCCACTCTACTTTCTAACTGCTCCTCTCTTTTCTCACTGCTCCACTCTCTTTTCTCACTGCTCCTCTCTTTTCTCACTGCTCCACTCTCTTTTCTCACTGCTCCACTCTCTTTTCTCACTGCTCCTCTCTTTTCTCACTGCTCCACTCTCTTTTCTCACTGCTCCTCTACTTTCTCACTGCTCCTCTCTTTTCTCACTGCTCCACTCTACTTTCTCACTGCTCCTCTCTTTTCTCACTGCTCCTCTCTTTTCTCACTGCTCCACTCTACTTTCTCACTGCTCCACTCTACTTTCTCCACTGCTCCTCTCTTTTCTCACTGCTCCACTCTACTTTCTCCACTGCTCCTCTCTTTTCTCACTGCTCCACTCTACTTTCTCCACTGCTCCTCTCTTTTCTCACTGCTCCACTCTACTTTCTCCACTGCTCCTCTCTTTTCTCACTGCTCCACTCTACTTTCTCACTGCCCCACTCTCCTTTCTCACTGCTCCACTCTACTTTCTCCACTGCTCCTCTCTTTTCTCACTGCTCCACTCTACTTTCTCACTGCTCCTCTCTTTTCTCACTGCTCCACTCTCTTTTCTCACTGCTCCTCTCTTTTCTCACTGCTCCACTCTCTTTTCTCACTGCTCCACTCTACTTTCTCACTCCTCCACTCTTTTCTCACTGCTCCTCTCTTTTCTCACTGCTCCACTCTCTTTTCTCACTGCTCCTCTCTTTTCTCACTGCTCCACTCTCTTTTCTCACTGCTCCACTCTACTTTCTCACTGCTCCTCTCTTTTCTCACTGCTCCTCTCTTTTCTCACTGCTCCACTCTACTTTCTCACTGCTCCACTCTACTTTCTCACTGCTCCACTCTCTTTTCTCACTGCTCCACTCTCCTTTCTCACTGCTCCACTCTACTTTCTCACTGTTCCACTCTCTTTTCTCACTGCTCCACTCTCCTTTCTCACTGCTCCACTCTACTTTCTCACTGCTCCACTCTACTTTCTCACTGCTCCTCTCTTTTCTCACTGCTCCACTCTACTTTCTCACTGCTCCACTCTACTTTCTCACTGCTCCACTCTACTTTCTCACTGCTCCACTCTACTTTCTCACTGCTCCACTCTACTTTCTCCACTGCTCCACTCTCCTTTCTCACTGCTCCACTCTACTTTCTCCACTGCTCCACTCTCCTTTCTCACTGCTCCACTCTCCTTTCTCACTGCTCCACTCTACTTTCTCCACTGCTCCACTCTCCTTTCTCACTGCTCCACTCTACTTTCTCACTGCTCCACTCTCCTTTCTCACTGCTCCACTCTCCTTTCTCACTACTCTACTTTCTCCACTGCTCCTCTCTTTTCTCACTGCTCCACTCTACTTTCTCACTGCTCCACTCTACTTTCTCCACTGCTCCACTCTCCTTTCTCACTGCTCCACTCTACTTTCTCACTGCTCCACTCTCCTTTCTCACTGCTCCACTCTCCTTTCTCACTACTCTACTTTCTCCACTGCTCCTCTCTTTTCTCACTGCTCCACTCTACTTTCTCACTGCTCCACTCTACTTTCTCCACTGCTCCACTCTCCTTTCTCACTGCTCCACTCTACTTTCTCACTGCTCCACTCTCCTTTCTCACTACTCTACTTTCTCCACTGCTCCTCTCTTTTCTCACTGCTCCACTCTACTTTCTCACTGCTCCACTCTACTTTCTCCACTGCTCCACTCTCCTTTCTCACTGCTCCACTCTCCTTTCTCACTGCTCCACTCTCCTTTCTCACTACTCTACTTTCTCCACTGCTCCTCTCTTTTCTCACTGCTCCTCTCTACTTTCTCACTGCTCCTCTCTACTTTCTCACTGCTCCTCTCTTTTCTCACTGCTCCACTCTACTTTCTCACTGCTCCACTCTACTTTCTCACTGCTCCTCTCTTTTCTCACTGCTCCTCTCTTTTCTCACTGCTCCACTCTACTTTCTCGCTGCACCAACTCTATTTTCACCGACATGGCTGAATGATTCTTTTGTAATTCGTTATTTTCTCACTAGTGCTGACCCATTTTTTTTCACTTCGATTATATCAGATGTCAAATATCCGATCATCCTTGATTCTATCTTTGATATCAGCAGTGTTCCTATTCACGTTCTGTTTAGTCTTGGTCATGGCATGATGTAAATTAACTGTAAATGAATTAATCTTCGCAATTTAGATAGATTTCAGACTGTCCCCAATACAAAAAAATAATGAAAAGTAAATAGATTAAATAATGCTTATACTAAGAGTTAAGGGCATCTCTCATCCGTGTGTTACTACTGGCATTCAAAAGGGGAGAAAAGAAGTTGAACTATAATCTCTCATGCATGTCATATTCTCGATCACCATGGTGAGTTCCACGGCTGTGGAAACAGGTGACACTAATGTAGTTTTGTTAAGAGAATAGGGATTGCAGTGGGAAGGCAAGCCTGGTAACCACAACATTTAAGATGCTTTGGGCCAAAAGGTGCAGATATCGCAGCCTTGCTGTAAATTACGACATAACCCCTCAACGTCCTTTCCAGGATGAAAACAGAAGATTTAGTTACTTTACTTTATCCTTCCGCTGATGCTGTGAAGCGTAGTGGGGAACCTGTAGGTCTCGTACTTGGGCCAGATGTATGTTGTCTATCCATTTGTCTTGCGGTCTTCCCTTGGCTCTAAACCCCACTCTCCTACTGTTGTATGTTTTTAATGGCAGCTGATCTGGTTTCAGTCTCATGAGATGACCAAACCACTTAGCTTTCTGTCTATGTATGTAATCTTTGGAGGATGTTGTTCCTACAATTTTTCTGATGTAGGTATTTTTCATCTGACTCTTGTTACGTGGAAAACTTTTCTCTGGAATCTTATTTAACAGGCTGCAATTTTCTTTTCCTGTGCCTTGGACAGAGGCCAGGTTTGGCACTGATAGTACAGAGTTGTTATACGGATGTTTGAAAAGTGGTGACAGTTGGTAGGTCACTGCACTTGCTTTTTGACATCTGGTCTCAATTTCTCTGTCCAATCGTCTGTCCTCATTGAAAATGCTTCTCAGGTACTTGAATTCATGCACCTTTTTGAGCATGTTGTCATTTACATGTATGGTTAGAGGGCCTACTGATCTGCTGATTTTCAGTTTTTGTCTTCTGTTATCACCAATGAACAAAATTGAAATACAGAAAACCCAAAATGAAAATTGTTTTGTTGTTTTGCGTTCGCCTTATTTCTTGATTATCCAAGGCGGTGTGCATTGCACTATGTTTTTATTTTGAGCCTATCTGACTTCAGCATGCATTTTGTGTAAGGGTCTGCTTCCTCCTGCATTTTCTAAGAGTTTGCTTTCCTGGGGTAACGGCCGGTGCTCTGATGGGGAGCGAACCCAGCACTTTTGGGTTCTAAGCCGTCACTTAACCACTAGTCCACGGCGTCCCCTAAACAAATTAAAGTGATGTATTGCAACGAGTCATAAACGTTTGTTGGACATGTGTATCAGATTTTGTTTCCACTCCTGTGGATTCATTGTGACTGACGGTAGGAAAAAAGATCTAAACAAACTAATGGGAAAACCTTGGTTTTATAAAAATCTTCTTAGAAAAATGGAGTAACTTAAGTATTTCTACTCCACCTGGTTGACTTTTATTTTTAGACAGAAGGATACCCCTTGTAAGCTAAAGAATTACTACATTTTAATCAAAAAAAAAAAGACAAAAATAATTTTCGATTTATTTCAATTTAATAAAAATACATCTGATTTATAATACTTTGGTCAAGTGATAAACAACACACACAAAAATCAGTTGTCATTTCATGTGTAATTTCAGTTTAACCACAAAAATATAGGCAACATAGATAAACAGCAGAAAACTGCCAGAGCTTGTTAAAACAATAAGCGTCACAGTGACACATAAGTATCATTGAAATAAATATATCTATGAACACATAAGCGCAATTTACAGTTACTGACATGTGCTTTACAAAAACTAAGATGACCAGTTGAGTATTGTATATAAAAAAAAAAAAAATATGGTTTTCAGATTTCTTTCACGTACAATTACTACTTGTTAGAACAGCGCCATATATATATATATATATATATCATAGCTGGCTTCCTGCATCAGGGTGAGTGACACATTACTGACCAAGCCCCTATTCCGTCTCCAAGTAGCCGCCCTAGATGCAGAATGGCTAAAAGATTAGGAATTGAAGTGGGAAGGCAACCCCGGTTCCAAAAATGCCATGCTGAAATCGAATGTGTTGGGAAGGCGCAGATATCGACAACCAACATCAGAAATGTCCTTAACTGGATGAAAGCCGAAGAAGAAACAACAAAAATTTATGCTAGTTAGAGAAGTAGTTCTGAGTAAGTATTTGTATTAGTTATTGTACCCCAAATGGTACGCGGAACCAAGTTTAGGATACATAGACCTAAACCAGGGATCTCATACCCATGCATGTGGGATAAGAGAAGGGCAGGCATTAGACTAAGGTTACTGAAGCGGTGTTCTATGAGATTCTACACCTTTGAATTGAAACAAAGCAGTTTTACAAATAAAACTTAGCTGGCAGCTGTGGACAGACTGAGGAGATCTGTATAGGGCTAAGATGCAGCAGTGCATGAG
The DNA here is from genome assembly GCA_036924085.1 of Ariolimax columbianus. NCBI lineage: Eukaryota > Metazoa > Mollusca > Gastropoda > Stylommatophora > Arionidae > Ariolimax > Ariolimax columbianus. The sequence continues at coordinate 57,768,553 of JAVGWX010000001.1, read as the reverse complement.
CTGACAGCAGCCAGCGACTCATAACTGGCTGCTTGCTTCAGTCAGTGAACCATAGCTGGGATCAAGACACTGAGCAGTGCATGACCTGCAGCCGTCAGCGACCCATAGCTGACTGCTATCGTCAGAGCTGCCAAGACCTTTCTACACCTTCATGCAAGTGATCCTAAATAATAGGCTGCAACAGAGCAGGCTGGCTAAAAGAGGGGATCAAAGAGAGAAGGCAACTCTGTACTATAAAAACGCCTGCTGAAGTCGGATGTGTTGGACCAAAAGGTGCAAATATCGCAGTCAAGCTGTAAATTATGACAATGCATTTCGTTCTCTGGACTACATTCTGCTACTTGCAAAGTCCTTGGTAGCAGGAGATTGAGAAAGAATAAAGAAGAACCATAGTCTGGCCAAGGGCTAGGGGTTGCAGTGGGAAGACAAACCCGGGATTAAAAAAATCCATCTGAAATTGGATGTGTCAAGCCAAAAAGGCGCAGACTCGCTGTAAACTATGGCACAACGTCCTTTTCAGGATGAGCATCAAAGAAGAACTACATCAGTGCACAATTAATGCAATCTTTATGTTTCTGTCCGAGTGTTACTGGGGCATGTTGTAAGAGGTCACTAAGGATGGAGGCTCAGCATAAGGCCAACTCCACCCTAATTGAAACTTTAAACCACAAGAACTTCAACAGATATAAACAAGTCGATGTTTAATGACTTCACATGTATTTGCTGGGACCTATGCTCCGCAGGCAGCTGAAACAGTTTTGATTGAGATTGATTTGTCCACAATTTTTTTTAAATCTTTACTATTCAACATTGCCCTATAAATTTACTGGGGAGAAAAGAATAACACCACTGCATCTCCATGCATGTCGCAAAAGGCAACTAAAGAGTATTGTGCATGGGATTAGTAACCTCATAGTGTAAAACAAATTGCTATAGAAACCTCCACTGCAAAAGCACACACACTGCTTTGTCGCAGGCTCCCTAAAGGAGGTCAATTGTAGTGGTGGCTCTATGTTCTGACTGGCGTGAAAAACACCAAGAAGAGAATAAGAGTATTGTAAAATCACCTAAAAGAGCATAAACAATTATAAGATTATTGCATCATAGAACTTGTTGATCAGAATAATGTAATGTGAGATGTAGATATCATTTATGTGCAGGGGCTCTCTGTGACAATGAAAATCATTTCAAGGGTTTCTCAAAGACACCAGCAAGTTGAGAAAGGCTACATTAGACTATACAAATCAATAAAGCTGCTGTATTACGGAAGTCAATGTTAAAAGGTTAAATATGAGGGCTCAACTTCATCGCCTTGGGTAACCCCATATGACTCAGTCTCTCTCAGCAATTGAGACCTGCCGAGAGCATCACACAAACTCTGTAGCTCCAGCGATGAACCCTGGGATCTCCGGAAAAATTTACGTCATGAACCGATCATCACAGTTCGAATTCGAACCCCGACCATCTGAACACGAGGCAAGCAGCTTGACCACTTTGCCAGAGACCCCCTAGTCAATGTTGTTCAAAGCTACTCATGCTGAGTTCATGACACTGTTTCTTACAAACTGAGACACACTTGAGAAGGTGGACTGGGGGGAAGGGCGTCCTGGCTGAATTCCAATACGAGACTCACCAGTAAGCTCACTACTATTAGGATTACAATGCCAATCTACCACCTTGCTGGCCAGACTGTTGTAAAATAGTCCATTTCCTAGAGCACAAAAAAGGATGTTAGATGGGAGAGGGTCTTCTTCAGTATGTTTCACCTGACTTGATTACTTCATGCATCCGTTAATAGTCGATAAAAGCATACAAAGTAAAGGCTCAGTGACTGCACCAGGACAGAAACAAAATTAAATCCAGCTTTTGGCTGCCAACTCAAGTCATATTGTATCGTTATAATATAAATTATCTATGTTTTTGTTGTGATTTGTTAGTCGTATTTGTTTGTTCATTGTCCTTGGGGAAAGCCTTGTTGCTGTATTACAGGTATCTGTTTCTGTCCAGGTGCAATCACTGAGCATTTAGATACACAAGTTTTTTTCTACTTTTATTTAGACTATAAAGGACTAAACTGAAATATTTCAAATGAGAAACAATGATGCCAATAACAGAAAAACCATGAAGTACAGTCTAGGTTAAAGAAAGACATTAAAATAAATGAACAATTCCAATATTGAATTATAAATAAATAATTTGTAGTACAAGTCATTTAACACACAATAAATATTCAGGTGAAAAACACAGAGCTTAAACAGGTAAAGGAATTAAAATACTTGGTAGTGTGTTCGAACAAGATGGAAGGATGGATAGTGAGGTGGAATCGAGAATACAGAAAGCAAATGTGATTTCCTATCAGCTCTCATTGTTATTAGGACACAATCACATTCCACCAATGGAGACTAAGAGACAGTTGATAAATAGTGTTTTTATACCAACACTCTGTTATCAGTGTTATACATGGACTCTCACAAGAAAAAAAAATCACTGTATGTGAAATGAGGTGTTTGAGAAAAGGGGTCACAAAGCTGAAATGAGTATGAAATGATATTTCAGACAAAAAAGGTGGGTACATGGAATACATAGAAAGGCAGAGAATAAAATGGTTCGGACATGTGACAAAAATGCAACCAAAGTTATCAACTGCGCGAATCTACACCAGACAAGATGGAGACCAAGAAAAAGACGGATAGACGGTGTAAGTCAGGCACTGAAGAAACATGAAATAACAACATTGATGGCACATCTGGCACAAGAAAGAAAACTACACCCCCCCCCCCCCCCCCCCACACGTCTACAACACAAGAAAGAAAACTACCCCCCCCCAAAAAAAAAGACATCCACGACACAAGAAAGAAAACTACACCCCTCCCTCCCCCAAGACGTCTACGACACAAGAAAGAAAACTACACCCCTCCCTCCCCCAAGACGTCTTCGACGCAAGAAAGAAAACTATACAACCCCCCCAAGACGTCTATAACATAAGAAAGAAAACTACAACACACACCTCCACCCAGACGTCTACGACACAAGGAAGAAAACTACACCCCCCCCCCCCCCCCCCCCCCCCTATATTCAGGGTCTACCATTGTGAGGCTCATTGACCACCAAAACAAAGTTGTCTTCGTGCAACCCTTGTGGTGATTTGAGATTTAGACCCTGGAGCTGAAGCAAGTTTTATGGATAGAAGTTCTTGGGTTTGGAACAATTAGAAGATGGAATTTAGTAACACAATTGGAATAAAGGACAGCCCAAAGAGGAGGTAGAATGCATTGGTAGAGTAAAAATGAGGACTTCCCTAATGTACTGTGGATTCCAGTTTAGAAACAATTAAGCTCTAACATTTTATGGACTGAAGGACCTATAGATGAAATAAAAAAAATATATTTCCATTGGTGGAGATGGGGGCAGAATGTGCTCGTTAGATTTGTATTTTACCCCAGATAGAAAATAGGTCTTAACCAGGGAGTCTGAACCCTTGGTCAAGAGACTGATACTCAAACTGCTCGGTCACTCACCCCTGTCCTGGGAAATAGGTGGTAATTTAGAAATCAACTAGATTTTCAGCTTATTAACTAAATAAAATGCTGCAAAATAAATGCTACAAGTGCATGGCAATGGCTTCCAGCATTGGAAACCAATTACAAGTGGTGGGTCTTTGCTTCTGAATGTGCAAACAATAAAAGAAGAGTAAAATAATATATACTTAATGAAGAACAATTGTTATGAACACTGGGCAAAATATCAGCAGTCTCATTTGTTCAATAAATGGCATATTATCATGAAATAATTATTGAGTGATTAAAACTAACACTTGGATTACACAAATATTTTTGATGTTTGTGTCCTATAAACATTAGTGTGGACACATGATGTATTATTATACAAACATAGTTGGCTGCAAATGGGAACTCATCTAGGACAACTCCGGCAGCAGTTTGCTATTCACTTATCATCATCCATCGTTGTCTATCTATGAAAGACTGCTTCTTGTTTCTGATCATATTATAGATGAATTATAAAATGCTCATTGAGTAATTTTTTATCCAACTAAAAAAAGAAAAAACGTGTTCTTCACCAGGCTTAACTGCTGGTCAGGAATGAAGTGTTAGAGACTTTCAGTATACTACTACACAGCTTGTTTGAGGTGGGAGTAGCCTTTTCTTTCCGTAACAGTAAGTCAAGATACTTTTTACAGGCAGGGTTGACTGGAGTGTGGTGGTTGTGAGAGTTGAACCCTGTACCTTTGACATGAAAAGTGAGAGAACTATAGATAAGAACAAATGACTAGGGAAGGCAGAAGCTTCTTGTATGTTGGAAATATAATAATGGAGGACGAAAGATGTGAAATGAAAATTAAGAAGAGAATAGGTATGATGGTCAAATCTGTTTTCACTGGCGACGCATTTTTAATTTCAAACAAAAAACTCACAAAGTAAAAATGAGAATGCATGATTAAGTGTTATGTATACTCATCATTACTGTATGGTATAGAAATATGGGTAATGAACAGTTGAATGGAAAGGAGAATTGGACTGTGGATATAAAGTCGAATGGAGCGAATCTTGCAGAAAGAAAGGTAAACAAATTATTGAGTCTTTATGAAATTAGAAGCACAAAGAAAATTGATGAACAATAATAATGAGTGTAACAGATTTTAGTCATATGAAAAGATGCAGCTCTTACTGAAAGCTACTGGAAGAATACATAGTGGGCAAGCATGCCAGATGAGAACAATGCTACAGGTGGTAGGATAACATCAAGAGATAGACAGGAAAAACCTTGTCAGGTCAAGAGACAGAGGTCTTTGAAGATCCATTGTAACTGACTTTTGATGAGGAGATGGCAACTAGGAACTGAACAAACAAATAAAAACCACAAAGGTTCAGCTATTTATGATACTGTATCTCATGAGATTCCACCTTCATCAACTTCCACTGATGGTTTACAACACTAGTGGGTCTGGCTATAGGGCAACCTGGAGTCAGGTGGATATATGACTCATTTAGAGTGATTGTGCAACGACACAGATTCAGAACTACTGATGCAATGCACCTGGCGCAGGACAGATGACTTAAGCACCCCATGACACTCAACGGCATAAGTGGAACGAATTAGTTATGGAAGCCAGGGAAATCAGAAAGGGACCTGGTCAGCACACCTAACAAAACAGCTGTAAGCTAGCACAATAAAGTCTCACACACTTTATTCCCAACAGCAGTGTTGTGCTATGGTTCTACCTTTATCTATAGACAAAAAATCCAAGCTTTACAAGGGTTCAAACCTCCAGACTAGAAGGCCTGTATCTCATGGTCTGTGTCCTGCTTGGATTTAAAAAACTGCCCCATAAAGTGTGTAGCAATAAACTTGACAAACAGCAGAGGCACTTTGGAGTAAAACTGAAGACATATTGAAACATTCCAATTTATACTTATTGTGTGTGTCTCATAAAATTGTATTAAAAAAGCATACATTTTGCATGTATACAAAAATGACAAAATACAACAACAAAGCTTCTATTTCGTCTGTTTTCTAACACATGAATATGTAAAACTAAAAAAAAATGTATATTTCAAGCTACAAAAGTTAATAGACACATTCCAATGAGCAAGTTTGAGCCAGATGTATGAACATGTATTTTTATCTAGGATTAGTTCATGTTCAGATAGGTACCATTTCTATATCCACTACCATCCTAACCATATACAGTAGTTAGTTATTCGTATTTGAACTTCTCTTATAGCCTATGATAAAAACCTTTTGGTAGTAACAGTGTCAGTTTTGAACTAATGCCCATAAAAACACTTAATCTCTCTAGTTCTCCTTATAACTTAGGGCTGCAATTAAGGCTCTCCAAGATTCCAAATTTGGGCAGTCATCTTTAGCTCCACCCAAATGTCCCCAGCCTCTTCCTCCTTCACAATTCTTCACTGGGTATTTTTTTGCCTCTTCTCTCTCTCAGTGGGTTCTAACCTTCTTTTGTATCTCATTAGGTTACTCTCTCTGAAGGTCTGTCCATCCATCTTTATTTTCTCTTCCCATCTCCAGCTTGACCACCCCATCCTGTAGGTCACAAAAACTTAAACTTCAATAGATACAGGCAGCTCAACATTTGATGTCTTGCCATATATTTATTGAAGGCCTATGCTTCACAGGGAGCTGAATAAGTGTGATTGATTGGATCTCCAACTTTGCTGGTTGTTTTATTGTGTTACAGATCTGTGTTTGCTTTTAATGTCTTGATTAGCGCAGTGGTAGAGCAATCATTTTTCATGGCAAAGGTACAGGGTTCAGCTCCCACTACTGGCAGCCCCAGTCAGCCTAGCTATAAATTGGTACCTGACTTACAGTTAGGGAAGGAAAAGGCGGCGAGGAAGGGAACTGGCCACCCTACCTCACAAGCTGAGGCTTAGTATACTGAAGTCTCTAACACTTCATTCCTCACCAGCAGTTAAGTCTGCCAAAGGATTTCCTTTATCTTTGTTTACATCTAATATGAAACATGTGACAGAGACATGAGTTGAAAGTTTGCAGCCTGAATGTGAAACTTCTATTTACATGCCGTTGTTTTCCATTTAGCATTAGTGTTAAAGATCTTAATATTATTCCTCTGAGAAAATAATGCTATGTTCCATATTAAGTGAAGAGAATTGAAAGCAAATCTTGCTTTGTTACTACTGGTGTTAACATCTTGATTTGTTCCACCGATATTGCCTTTATTGTTTCCCAAATAGCCATGTAAAAGTTGCCCATTACTGTGTTCATTTAACACAGCTGCCATCTACCTATTTTCTCATGATGTAACCAAAGATTCAATTACTGAGTTACATGCATCTATAGAAACTCTGACAGCGTGCAATCAGTTATATAGTATATTACAACAAAACAGTAATAGATATGTTGATAATTAATATTTGGCTTCAACTCTAGGAATTATTATGAAACCAGTTACTGCTCAATTTTTTTGAAAATTTATTTGAAAATAATTTTCTGTGCAATATTGTGTGTGATGAATTCTACAATTTAATAGAAAACAAGTTTCTACTTAAAAAAAATAAGGACAAGTCAAATATAAGTACATTTGGCTCAACTATCCAAGACAGAAAAAGGCTTTCTGGTAATAGGACAAATGACACAGCAGAGAAAGCCAAAATTAATCTACATCTCTTTTTTTCATTGATGACAATTTTCAGTTATCAAACCTTGAATTTTCCTTCACCGGAGTTCGAGACAGGCATAAAAGGGAGAAAGATATCTCAGGCAGCTCTTGGATGAATGGCACAGGGCAGGAGAGCTTTGTATATATTTGCTGAAGACATGCGTCCCATAGGGAGCTGAAGCGTTTGAATTGATTGATTACACTTATTGATTGATTACACTTAACAACAGCCATAACGCTTCTGAGACTAAAGCAGCTTTCCTAAACTATTTTTAGACATGCTGATCACGAATATGAACTTAAAAATCACCAATTAACTCTTTTTTCTTCTTCATCTTGATGGAACTACAGAAGGGTTTCACAAATTGTTGCTGTTTCCTCTTCATCTTGATGGCCATGCCAGAACCTCACATTACAAGAAAAAGGACTGGCCTGCATGACAATCACTCAAACTTCAGAAATTGAATGCGCTTAATGACCGCATACAGTTTGCTCCTTCCTCTCCACATCAAACTTGGGCAAGTGAAAAATTTTGTAAAGGCCATGGAATGAAATGGGGGCGGAATTTTTGTACCTTTGTGAAAAATTTCCAAGAATTAGGCCAAAATAACCAAAAGTGTATTTTTATTTTTGAGTCCAGCCAACTCTTCCGAGATAAATATTTTGATATCCTTAAAGGTGATGAAAAGTTAGCTTGGAATGCTTTCCACTATATGGCTACATACTTTCTAGGAAACAATAAGCCCGACAACAACTAGAAGCTTCCAGAAACTATCTTGAAGTGCTACGAGAGACAAGTATGCAACATGTAATTAAAATGACACTTTTTGCATTCTCATCTGGATTTCTTCCTGGCTAACTGTGGTACTGTCAGTGATGAGCATGAGGAATGATTTCATCAAGACATTTCTACTCTTAAAAAAAGGTACCTAGGGAAATGGAATGCAGCAATGGTAGCTGACTATTGTTGGACCCTTGTGAGAGATGCTCCAGAAACTCATTACAATCTACAGACAAAACTGTGTTGCTCTGAATAATTTCCTCTATGAGGATTATGTATTAAAAAATGTGTCAAATTAAAAAAAATATATAAAAAAAAACTAGAGCTCATCTGCCATTTTAACGGTCATATTTAGCAACACAAAATTTAAGGTAACTTGGTTCAATCTCAGATATACACAAAAAAAGTCAAAATTTATTGTCCGATGTTATTAGTACACCAGTTTAAAAATGTTATAAATATCAATCCAGCTAAATGTAGCTGAAGACACAGTATATTGAATGAGCTGACAGCAGCCAGTGCCTCATAGCTGGCTATGTGCATCAGCGAACCATAACTGACCAAGACCCTATTCACCTCAAAGTGACGATCCTGGAAACAGACTGCACCATGGGAGCCTGGCTAAGAGAATACTGGCGTCAAAGAGGGAAGGAAAACCCAGGCCTTAGAATGTAGTGCTAAAACCAGATGTATTGGGATGAAAGGTGTAGATATCGCTGTAAACTATGACACAATGTCACAGCCCCTTTTTTATTACGAACGCAGAAGAAGACCAACTTGATCACACATTTTTTTCTGACTAGTTACATAATTAAATTACAAGAGAATCTAATTATTCTCAACCATTATTACAACAAATGTTTACAACATTTTTGGTCACTAAGTAAAAACACACTTATTTTTAAATAACGTATGGCCTGTTTGACACAAAAGAATCTTTATCACAGTCAAAAGTTTGTATTAAATTACATGTGCCACACACAAAAGTGTGAATGTAATTTTACTGATTTAATTTAGCAGCTAAACAAATGTTCATTAGTGAATAATTCTATTTTTATTTATGACCACAATCCTGGTTACTGGCGTTTGCTGAAAAATAAACAGGGTTAAAAGGTAGTTTTACGAGAGAAAAGCAATATTCATTATTGGTATTCTGTTTAACTGCAGTCACTGATATTGTATCATGTTTTACTGCAGCCACCCGTATATTAGCTAAATGCTTACTCACTTTCTGATCATTTAGAACCTGTGTTCTGAAAATCAGTTGTAACATCCAAGACTTTGAATTACTTGATCTGCTGAAATCGGATATGTTGGGCTGAAAGGTGCACAAATCGCAGTCTCGCCGTACATTATGACCCAACATACTTTTCAGGACGAACGTCGAAGAAGGAAGAAGAAGAATTACTTGTATGTAATCTTTGTAGGTCTTCATTAATCAGCTTGAATATAAAAGATAGCAGTAGCCAGTTTAAGGTTAGCATCACCATAAAGTTTGTCCATGAGTGATAATTAGTGGCTGTTAATATGTACTTTTCTGTTTCTTGTGTATTTTGCAGAGTTCATTCTATCAGTACCATAGGTGCATCATCCCTCTTTATTTTTTTTAAAAACTCACCTCTGTTGTTTTTTTTTCTTCTCATCTTTCTTTCCTGTTTCTATTTTTCTCTGTCTTCCTCTTTTTACATAAATTGTTTAATTTGTATTTAATGTTTGTAAAAAATACAAATGATCTGTCAATTACACTATAATACAAAATAATGAAGCCCTTATCAGTGCTAATCTCAGGTCTGTTACAACAACAAGATGATCAACAGACCAAAAGGACCCAGTCTTTGTTTAAAAGCAACTTGTTTTATCATAATAAGGAAAAAACATCTAAGTAACAACAAAATCATTGATATTCTCTATTTCAGTTTGTTGAACAGATGTTATCTCAAACTGCTATGGACTGAGCAAAATCTCATGGTTGCTACTCATTCATCTGTTGAGGTCCTAATTTGCATCATTGTTTGGGTGGGTTGAATACTTTGCTTACCACTTTCTGTATTTCTTTCTGACATACCTTTTTGTTTCTTTTTAAGTTACACCTGTATCAGAATGAGGTAGCTTTCCAGAATTACTTGTATATAGAAACACCACACCAAAAGTTATACGAGGCATCCATATGACAACTGTGTATATGTTATAATAGCCAATTCCGCCCCCTATCATAGTAGTGTATTGCCGTGAGGCTGGCTTGTCACTGCTTAAATTTTCACGGCAGCTTCATCATCATCATTAATGTCTGTCGCTCCTTATGGTTGCCATTGACAACCCTCCTCCAGCAAGTTTGATCTTTTAGCTAACCTTTCTGCTTCTCTCCAGTTAAGGTCCAGGGACTTAGGTTCATTTTTTTTTCAGTCTCTTCTCTGGGTGTGTCTTTATCTAAAAATCTTTCACTTCCCCTGTGGATTCCATGTCAGGACCTGTCTGGCCACATCTGATGGTGCTTTCTGTAACCTGTGTCCTATCCAACCACATTTCCTATATTTGATTTGTTGCTCCACTGGTTATTATTGTTCCTTTCCCCATAGGTCTTCATTCCTCACCATGTCTTGACAGCATATGCCCGTTATCCTATACAGACATTTATTGACAAAAGACTGGAGCTTTCTCTGTATTGTCTTTGTCGTTCTCCAAGTTTCTTCTCTGTACAGGCATACTGACTTGACTTTGGAAATGACTATATTTCCCTGGATTCCGATATATTATTTAGCAACATGAATGATGTCCTTGCCTTTCCAAGCATGACTGGCTGTTTGCTTAAGGTGTTGATTTTAAACATCTTAGTTTTCTTCATTTTAATATTAAGTTCCAGTTTGGCTGAATGCCTCCTCATCTTATTACAGTAGCCTCACTGTTATAATATTGAAAGGCTCATTTAAAATCTTTTATACTGGGCTTTCCCTTGTCCTATGGAAGGCTTCAGATGATACGTAGAATACAAGAGTTCATAACTGACTTTCTCTGTGGGTTATTTCAGAAGAAGGAAGGTATCATTATCATTTACACAAGAGACAAAAAGCTGTAGGGAGATTTAACCAGCCGTACAAGCAACGATGGACTTTTTAAGAGAAACTGGGACTTTTTATCTTAGAATGAACGACGAAGAAGAATATTAGCATTTTCTAGGGTGGTTGTTGTTAAGGATCTAGCAGCACTAAGGCTATCAAAATGTAACCCAATGCCCTGTCATGGTATCATACATGTGTTTGTTTAGTTTTGCACAAAGTATCTAGTCTCAGAGGAAGGAGTATTTTCCTAACATCATTAAGTACCTGGCACTTAAGAGATGGTGATTCAGTTTTATATGGTCTGTACACAGCTGGTACTAGAATTATGTTCTGGTTGGATTCTGTTCAGGCATATTTGAGTGTGTTAGAGGGAACATATTTAGTTGAAAATAAAAGACAAAAGAGCAGTAATGTTTGAACTGCTATATATAGCTGCCGGGACTCATTTAGGAAGAAAGAACAAGTCTAATACACTCAAGAATGCATACTGTAAATAGTGACTAAGCACGGTTGTGTATGGAACTGTCAACATCACTGTGTAAAACAATCTGCCACAGAAACTACAAATACAAAAGGACATAATTGATTTGGTGCAGACTTCCTGCAAAGAGGCAACATGCAGTTGCGGCTTCATGTCTCAATAAAACAATAAACAAAGGAGAATTATTGATTGAACTGTGCCTGTAAACAAAGAAGAATGATTGTATAAGATGCGCCTGTAAACAAAGAAGAATGATTGAATGAGCTGTTCCTGAAATGAAGGAGAATGATTGTACAAGCTGTGCCTGAAATGAAGGAGAATGATTGTACAAGCTGTGCCTGAAATGAAGGAGAATGATTGTACAAGCTGTGCCTGAAATGAAGGAGAATGATTGAATGAGCTGTGCCTGAAATGAAGGAGAATGATTGTACAAGCTGTGCCTGAAATGAAGGAGAATGATTGTACAAGCTGTGCCTGAAATGAAGGAGAATGATTGAATGAGCTGTGCCTGAAATGAAGGAGAATGATTGTACAAGCTGTGCCTGAAATGAAGGAGAATGATTGTACAAGCTGTGCCTGAAATGAAGGAAAATGATTGTACAAGCTGTGCCTGAAATGAAGGAGAATGATTGTACAAGCTGTGCCTGAAATGAAGGAGAATGATTGTACAAGCTGTGCCTGAAATGAAGGAGAATGATTGTACAAGCTGTGCCTGAAATGAAGGAGAATGATTGTACAAGCTGTGCCTGAAATGAAGGAGAATGATTGTACAAGCTGTGCCTGAAATGAAGGAGAATGATTGTACAAGCTGTGTCTGAAATGAAGGAGAATGATTGAATGAGCTGTTCCTGAAATGAAGGAGAATGATTGTACAAGCTGTGCCTGAAATGAAGGAGAATGATTGTACAAGCTGTGCCTGAAATGAAGAAGAATAATTTGAATTGTGCCAGCAAACAAAATGAGTACACATTTGCTAGTTTTTACTTTTCCAAGAAATCATTTAATTAATTAATTCTCATAATTACAAAAATAGTAGTTGATAAATGAAATCCATTAATACCCACATGTGGCTCCATTTGGCACGAAACAGGAGGAATTTTAATAGAAGTTCAATTTGTTATCTTCATCTTCAGTTAATGAACACAAAAAAGTATGAGAAACACATTAAAAATACAAAATGTTCCAAATAAATTATAAAACATATGTCTCAAAAACATTAAGATGAACACGTATTAAATGTCAAACCAAAAATGTAGCAATATCTCAAATGTTAAAAAAATGCTATAAGGTAACAATGATAAAACTGTCAAAGCTGTTATCAAGAATATGCTGATGTTGATAAACTGAATGAGAGCGGTGTCTCAATTGTGAATAAGAACCTTCAGGACCCCACTGGATAAATACAACAAATTTCTGTGGATGCACAGAAATACACTTGATAGCACTCAAACTGGCATGTGATAAATGTCAAAGAATTACTGTCTAACACAGTGTTTCTCAAACTAAACTGGTGTACACTGACTATATGAACTATGTGTGTTGCATGACCAAGTACAACAAAACTGATATCTCAGCTAGATTAAAATTGTAACAGGAGATGTATTTTTACATTGACAAATCTGTCTAATTTACTAGATTTGTGCCATATGTCATAGGACAAGAACAGCAGCCAGTTTATAAGAAAAAATGATTTTTTCAAAATACAATTAATGAATGTAGCTAATATTATGATTTATAGATCTTAAGACACATGCATAAATTATGTTCTTTCATCCAAGCAATACTGAAGTTAAACGAATAGAACTATGGCAACCTTCCAAGCATGTGATAAAAGGAGACTAACGAAGGTTGTATATTAGGCTAGCAACGGCCACTGTAAATGATTCACTTGGAACAAACTTGTGAATCATCATAATGTACTGCTTACTTAAGCAAAGGATCAGATAAGTGCAGCTAAGCTCAAAATAATTTTTAAGTGTACTGAGAAAAGAAAGAATTTGAGAAACACTGGACTTGCAAGATACGGTTCCTGTGTTAAAGATTGTCCATAGCGAGTACTAGAATCATGTGTTTATGACCACTTGCATTCAACTGGATGCAACAAAGTGATGTGCTCTGCTCCTTTCAAAGGCACTCTGTGATGAGTGTAGTAGTCTATCATTTCTGGAATTGTGCAGAACTCCTTGCTGTTTTTCCCCAAAATGTAGTAGATGCTACCATCCTCACTGGTTTTCTGATCTATCTGGACGTGAATATATTGTCTTGCACTCCTGTAGGATGGCATGATTTCATTAATACATACTATGACATACGAGGGACACAATTCAAATTTTAATACATATATATATATATATAGACAAAAAGTAAAGATTCCGTTTGCACACCAGAGTGGCATTTTGGAAATATCGTGTTAGGCCCATATTTTTTATTGGTCAACGACAAACAACGGGGTGATGTGGCCAATATCACATCAGCTACTTTTACATTCCCAGATTATTCTAGTACCCAGTATTTTAGGTTGTGTCGACCCCTGGAGCTGTTATGCCATTGAAAAAAATCCTGCATCAAATGGGGGCCGAACCCTAATTACTTGGCTGGGAAGACAGTGCACCAACCACTGCCCAGACTACAATATGTATTTATAAATCTATATATTTACTAGTATACAAGCCTGCTTAACACTCGAGCAGTACCCAGGGAGGAAATAATAGGGCCACTGTTACCTTCTAAGGATGGTCTAAAAATGACTATAGAGGATTGTGTAAGTGGGTAGTAATGTCATCATGTAAAGCAAATTGCTATAGAAAGTACTACTACAAGAGCCGACGTAATTGCTTTCAGTAAATGTTCCTATTGAGGGTGGGGTGGGTGGGGGTTATCTGCAGTGATTGCCCCTATGCTTTGTAGGTAGCAATAAGTAAATATTTTTGTTTTAATCACATTTTTGGTACAAACTTTTATTTATGCTAAGACATGTTTTCTCCTGAGTGGTCTGCCAGGGTCTTTGTGTATGACAAAGACAAGAATAGCACCACTGCCTCTCATAGAGCATGTTGTAGGAGGTGAATAACTGTCAATCAACAGCTGTAGCTATGTTTCATTGTGAACTATAAGATGGATGATTGTTGTTGCTGTTTAATGCCCACAATGAATGTTTAGTCTTGTGGGCACCCTGAAAAATGACGTTTAGTGGTGGATTGTAGTTCCTCAATCTGGAGCACGCCGATGAAGGTGGATCACGGTCCTCCAGGCCGTTATGCTATCCTTGGCTTCATCTGTGCAGAACTCACTACTATGGGGTTCACATCAATTCCACATCTCAGCCAGGCTGCCTTGAAAACAGGGAATTCTTCATGGAAGAGGGATTGTAGTCTTGGTCAGTGTATTGTGCCTGACCCTGACACGATGTGCTGGTCAGTATGTTGACCTAAGATCTGAAGAACTATTCTGGGAGCAACATAACCACTAGCAGGGTTTCTCAAGCCAGGCAGGTCAATGAAGTCGGGACCAGGTTAAGAGACACAAAACTGCTGATGACATTCAAGGGCGAGCTATATAAAAGAAACCTGGCACAGATAACTCTTTGCATCGGATGCACTGTCCCACAGGTCTAATGAAACATTGTGACATAATTCAGTTTGATGAAAACATCACAAATTCAAGTTGACACCCGGTAGTGTTTCAAATTGAGTATTTATACAACTTGAACCCCTACACCCCAGGGAAGAACAGGAGTGACTAAGTAATTATAACTTGAGGAGTTTGTTTACGGAACTGGTGGTCTATCTCAAGCGAGCTGCAGCTCATTAAGTTTTTTTACAAACATATTTCATAAAAAAATTTTTTAATGCACTATTTTAACAAAACTTGAGATCAGAAAGCTCTGGTTAGTTCTGTCAATGATTATATACTGAACTTACTTAATAGAGAGAGAATATGACCGCCTGTCAGAGCTGATCCGAACAATATAGCTTCCCTCTTTACAAACACACAGCATCTTCTCCGCATCTTCTCTGCTGATGTTCCCATGATACCAGCTGTAAGCAAGGATCAAAAGCAATGATCAATCCTCATTATTCCAACACAAACAATATTGAAAGAAAAGCAATTTCAAGGATACTGTTGATAAAAATAAATAAAAGAAAATAATAAGAAAGCTCATTTTGTAGATATTAAAAATATTATTTATACATGAGAATTATATTTTCAATTCACTACGGAAGGATTTGGTGGCAAGCAAAATATCAGTTTCAATCCGATTTGGTAAGTTTTGAAATTACCGTAGCAATGATTTAATGTCCAGCACATTCACAGCTTTCGTTTAATGTGTTCTCAACAATCGATCAATATCTACACATGTGACAAATGCGCTAAAGACATCTTTTCCGTGCAATGGAATTTGAACTTCAAAACCCGAGAAATGAATTATTATTTAGTCAGGACAATGATCACATATCTAGATTACACGTGAATACTCAATATAAGTCTGATTCAGACTTCGACTGGGACACAGAAGAAAGAGACTCCGGTAATATTAAATTGTGGAGAACACTTGCACCAACCTTGTGCTCTGGAGGAAACCAGGAGGATTGAGTCAAGTCAATGTACACATGAACCTAATGGTGCAGGCTTCACACATGACAACACAGTTAAAATATTCTGAACAAAAGTGACTGGAAAATCCGGATGTCATTAAAAATAAAATATGAATAACAAATTTTAAAAAACTAGTGTCTGGGAGAAATAATGTTCACTTTGAGGGAAACAACATTTTTTTTAAATTCAGAAAAAAATTATATCTGTTAGTCTATATACAGAGCTGAAAGAACATAACTACAGTAGTTAAATATTTCTCCATTAATGGTATTAACTCTACCTACGTACCAATCTACCTACCTATGTATAAATCTACCTACCTACCTACTTCCTACACATGTACAAATCTATCAATCTATCTACTTATGTACAAACCAATAAAAAAACCCATCCCATTCATCTATCTATCTCTATGGTATCTGTTCCCATTGCTGACTCCACTAGGAGAATTGATAGGGCTGAGAAATAAATGAGAGAAAACGAGGGGTGTTTCGTATGTAGAATTTTTATTCTAGAACTTTCTTCAATCCCAGAATGCTACTCAACTCTGCAGACTATTACCTTGGATGAACAGCAGAGCCTGTGATATCATGAACACGAGAGTATTCTAGCCTAGAGCTGTTAGATCATGATGGTAGTCACCTTACTACATGCTCTCAGTGTGGCAGAGGCCCTATTCTAAATTCTGTGACACATAACCTTCCCACCCCCATAAACCACTCTGATTTCACAAGAACTTGTCTAGCATTACATGTGAAAAGTGTTATTCATCAAATTTGTTATTTCTGTACACCTTCCTTAATCAACACACACAAAATATTAATTAATAATAGACCAATTGATGCTGCAGTGGTACTGGTTCAAGTCAAGCCAGAACTTTTTTGAAAGAAAAACAATTATTTGTTCCAAATAATCAAAATGCCATTTATTTGTCTATATAATCTGCAATGTTTATGTATTTATCCAAGCATTTAAGTAATGCTTGAAAAGCTTTGGCGCGGAAAGATTTGTCAGCATGTCTGAACCAGTCCAGGACAGCCTGTTTCACTTCGTCATTGGTGCTGATCTCCCAGTACTTTTTTAAGTGTCCAAACAGGTGAAAGTCACTTAGAGCAAGGTCTAGGCCGTAAAGTGGATGTGGCAATACCTCCCAGATGAGTTGCTGCAGATGCACATAGTGTGGTGAGTCGTATGAGGTCGATTGTTATTTCGCAGGAGCAGTGCGCCCTTTGTGATCAAACCAGGCCGTTTTTTTCCACATACAGTGTCCACCATTTTTATTTATGTCACATTACTGGCCCATGGCAAGTGGGCTACCTAGCAGTAATAGGACACAAGTGCCCCTAACTAATGATAGTAGTTCCAGCACGCTATAACCCATTCAGGTAGAACTAGAACAAATAGTCCTGGTTTGATTTGAACGACTCTTGTAGGTAATGTCTCAATGACTGCACCAAGACAAAAACAAAAGTGAAACCAAACCTTTGTCATGGACAAAGAATAACCAAAAGATAAGTTTCAAATCACAACAAAACTAAAGACATGATATATAACAATTGTACAATACAGTTTGAGTTGGCAGCCATTACCAGGAAGTAAAAAATGTATGATATATATCTTAGACTCACTTTTGACTTGCCAGGGGTATCATGGGATTTATTCGCTGACCAATATTGCAGCCATGGCCTTTGCCTTTCGCAGATGATTCACCAAAACTGTGGTACTCTGAAATGAAAGTTGAACACAACTTAAACTTTAGTACATTAATTAATTCCAACAGACAATGAAATTATGTTACTGATCCAATGGAACTTCATTTTTCCACACAGCCCACAACAGGACATGTTATTTTCTTTAATCCCAGCCACATAATTTTAGTAAATACAAGAAAAACTAAATAAGGTTGGGGAGCATTCAGCCAAACAGGCACTAAATATCAACATGAAGAAAACCGAGTTGTTTAAAATCAACACCTTAAGCAAAGAGTCAGTCATGTATGCAGGTGAGGCACTGGAAGATGTGGACACCTCCACATATTTGGACAGTACCATTGATACTTCAAGAGGTACAGAGACAGATGTAAGGGCTAGAATTGATAAGGCATGGTCAGCATTTCTTTTACTAAATAACATATGGAAATCCAGAGAAATAAAGACTAATACCAAATTAAGATTGTTTAATTCCAATGTAAAGTCGGTATTCCTGTACGAAGCAGAAACTTGGAAAACAAAGGCAATACAGAAAAAACTCCAGTCGTTCATCAATAAATGTCTATGGAGGATAATGGGTATAGGCTAGCAAGACATGGTGAGGAGTGAAGGTACATGGGATAAGAGCCTACAAGTGCAGCAACAGATCAAATGTAGGAAATGAGGTTTTGTAGGATACAAGCTACGGAAAGAACCATCAAAAATGTGGCCAGACAGTTCCTGACATTGAATCTACAGGGGAAGAAGAAGAAATGTAGACCAAGAAAAACCTTGAGAAGAGACTTAAAATGAGCTTCAGTCAGTGGACCTCAATTGAAAAGATGCAGAAATAGCAGCTCAAGATCAAACTTACTCGAGGAGGGTGGTCAATGGCCTATGCCTTAAAAGGAGCAATGAGGATTTATTGACATAATTTTAGTGTGGATCTCAAGAATACTGAAAAGTAAAAGATTGAAAATAGGATAATTGCACCTCCAAGCATGCCATAAAAGGTAGTGGCTGAAGAGAGTTGTGTATGGGACTCGTTAACCTTGTCACATAAAACACGTAGCTATAGAAACCACCATTGCAAGAGCATGCAAAGTGCTTTGGTATAGGCTCCCTGAAGGAGGTTAAATGTGATGTGACGGAGGTCAACTGTAATGAGATGGAGATCAACTGTAATGGAATGGAGATCAACTGTAATGTGATGGAGATAAACTGTAATGTGATGGAGGTCAACTGTAATGGAAAGATGTCAACTGTAATGGGATGGAGGTCAACTGTAATGGGATAGAGGTCAACTGTAATGGGAAAGATGTCAACTGTAATGGAATGGAGGTCAACTGTAATGTGATGATGGACAACTGTAATGAGAAAGATGTCAACTGTAATGGGATGGAGGTCAACTGTAAAGTGATAGGGGTCAACTGTAATGGGAAAGATGTCAACTGTAATGTGAAGGAGGACAACTGTAATAGGATGGAGGTCAACTGTAATGGGGAAGAGGTGAACTGTAATGTTATGGAGGACAACTGTAATGAGACAGAGATCAACTGTAATGAGACGGAGATCAACTGTAATGTTTTTTGTACAGTTTGTACATGATAGGATAGTCAGTCTCTAAGGCAGATGTTAAGATGATGAAAGAGGCAGCGAACCATATAATCTGGAAAGATATTGTCAGAGGAACAGATGTTGAACAGGAGTGGGAGAGTTTTAAAACAGTTCTAGAAAAACTAAAAGAGAAATGTGTTCCATGTAGGGAGGTAAACCCCAAGCGTAAAAAGTGGATAACTAGATTTGTAATGAAATGTAGAAGAGCTAAAAATAAAGCATGGAAAAAATATATACAGGCAGGTAAATCAAAAGAAACATATTTAAAATATTTGGACAAGCACAAAACATGTCTCAGAAAGTAAATAAAACAGCAAAAATAGACTTCGAAAAAAAAACTTGCTCAGAGGATCAAGACTGATAGTAAAAGCTTCTTCTCTTATGTTAGAAATAAAACAAGAACGAAAGACAAAGTAGGCCCTCTCATAGACAGCACAGGGAAAATAATAAGTGAGAATAAGGAGGCAGCTAATCTACTCAATCAGTACTTTGGCACAGTCTACACAAAAGAGGACTGCTCCAAGATCCCAGAGCCTATAGATATTTTTCAAAGAGACATGGATACAGTGAGATTAAGATCAATCTGTATTACAGAGGAAATGGTTTTAAAAAAATTGGAGGGGTTGAAAGTGGATAAATATCCAGATCAAGATGGTATTCATCCAAAATTGCTGTTTGAAATTAGAGACCAACTATCAAAACCATTGGCTATATTATGTTCTCAATCACTTGCAAAAGGGATTGTTCCACAGGATTGGAAAGATGCAGAAGTGATTCCCTTTTTCAAAAACGGCAAAAAAGCAGATCCAGCGAATTATAGACAGGTGAGTTTAACGAGCATAGTCTGTTAATTGTTAGAGTCAATAATCAAAGAAAACATTGTAATGCATTTAGACAAATTTAATCTAATTAGAAATAGTCAGCATGGGTTTACTAGAAGGAGATCATGCTTAATAAATCTATTAGAATTCATGGAGAAGGTTACCAAAATGATAGATAAAGGGGCGCCAGTGGACGTTATTTATCTAGATTTTGCAAAGGTCTTTGATAGAAAAAAAGAGAAAGTGGATATATTGAGGTCGGATTTAGATCAAATTCGAGAATGGTCTGTAAGCTGACAAATGGAGTTTAATGTAGATAAATGTACAGTCATCCACATGGGTAGATCCAATATGGAACATAATTACAGAATGGAAGAGAACAATATTAGAAAGATAGATAAGGAAAGGGACCTAGGGGTTATAATAGATCATACAGGTTAGGTGAGTGAGCAAGTTAAGGTAGCAGTGAAAAAGGCAAATGCAATGTTAGGTATGATAAAAAGAAATATTAAACATAGGAGCAAGGAAGTGATAATCAAACTGTATAAGGCATTAGTTAGACCTAGATTGGAATATTTTGTACAGGTGTGGAGTCCTTATCATAGAGGGGATATAAACATGCTGGAAAGAATACAAAAAAGAGCAACAAAGCTGATAGTGGGATTCCAGAATTACAGTTATGAGGAAAGTCTCAGAAAAACCGGCCTACAGTGTCCAGAAGAGAGAAGAATTTGTAGTGACTTAATACAGGTTTATAAGATGATTAGAGGAATGGATAAATTAGACTTTAACAAGTTCTTTAAAATACAGCCACCCACAAAAGTAAGAGGGCATAGCTACAAGTTGACTAAAGAGAGGTCCAGATTAGATATTAGGAAATATTTTTTTAGTCAGAGAGTTGTGAATGCTTGGAATGCATTGCCAGGGGAGGTAGTTGAGGCGGGGACAGTTAATGCATTTAAGAATAAATTAGATACCCATAGCTTTTAGAGCAAGGTGATGTAAATGAAACTGGTTGTATACAGACTCTGCAGGGTCTTCTAAACCAGTATAAAGACGTTAAGTTAAGTTATGTCCAGTCCCCTCTTATGACATGTCTACTAGGTTACAGTGTTACTATTATTTGTTCCCCTTTTGGGCTCTGGTAACACACTAGCAACATTTGGTGTTAGGACACACATCTAGTAAATCAGTTTTGGTGGCAAAGAGTCAATAATGTAAAAAACTGGTGATATGTCTAATGAGGTCCATCTTTGTCCTTCTCCCCCCAAAAATGTGTATACACCAGTGATCATAGTTGTTAGGACACAGGATTAAGATGCTGAGCGCATGAGCTGCAGTGGTCAGCGACCCATAGCTGACTGCTAGCATCAGGGCCAGCGAACCAAAGCTGCCAAGACCCTTCTACACATCCACGGGGTGATCATAGATAACAGGCTGCAGCAGGGCAGACTGGCTAAGGAGAAGGGATCAAAGAGGGAATGCTAACCCGGTACTCAAAAAATGCTTGCTGAAGTCAGATGTGTTGCACCGAAAGGTGCAAATATCGCAGTCAAGCTGTAAACTACAACACAACGCATTCTGTTCTCTGGACTACATTCTGCTACTTAAGCCCTTTCAGAGTTTCGTAGCGAGAGATTGAGAACGAACAAAGCCAAGCCAGGTTGTTAGGACACCAGTCTCTAGACCAAAAGGGACATGGGTTCTTCTTCTTCATCATACGCTGTTTACAGCGATATTTACGTTGCACTGTTTTAATTTGTTAGCAAGTGGCTCAGTGCATCCGATTTCAACAGGCGTTTCTGTAGGGTTGCCCTCCTTAGCCTTTGGCTGTCCCCAGCCTAACTGCAAGGCAGCAGTTGTTTTTGGTCAGAGTTGTCTCTCTTAGGAAGTTGTCTTGCAGGACTATCGAGTCTTCCCTACTCGTGTCTATAGCGTTTGGCAATGATATGATAGACTATGTACTAGTTTGTACTATCCCGGAAGAGAGGCAGTCCAGTGTGACTTTTTCGCAGGATCGTCACGTCCTGCCAGAAACGTAGCATATGCATATGAGTGAGGTATCTTTTTGCTCGCTTTATTTTCTCGGCTCATCTGCAGTGATGGTACGCCTAGCATTCCCCGCCACCCGGGAGCTTATCACCATAGGGCAGGAGGTGCAATGTCCGCTGGACTGCATCTCTTCTGCGTCCATTGGAATGACTGATAGCAGACAGATGCAAAAGAGCGAGGAAGGAGTGCATTTTACCAGGTGCATTCCTGCGGCTCGATCGGGCCGGGACGCAAGCCCCAGCCATGTCGTAGCCTCCCATCTCAGCGGTGCTGAGATTTAGGGCGGGATTCTGGCTTAGAGGCGTTCGGCCATAATCCCTCAGATGGTAGCTTATCAGCCAAGCACGTGGACCAAATGTCAGTGACCTGTGATTCCTCTCGAAATAGTGCATTTGACCAGGTGACAAGCCTAGTCTTGCACAGAGATGTTGTTCGCCTGGGGAGCGGACATATCTCATGGTCAAGGGTTGAGTCTCAGCAGTTCGCAGTGAGGTAGCTGATCTACTGCTTAGGGCACCCCGACCGAGAACTAAGTCTTCTACAAATGATTTCATACTTCATCGCCGTATGGGGTGAATATCGAGGACATGGGTTCAAAACCTCGGTAACACACAAGTTTTTTTTCTTTCTGTCACGGGTAAAATAATAACCTTGCTGGTACACTCTGTGGTGACTGTAGGGGCAAACAGCTTTGATTTCTCAACCCTATAAATCCTCTCAGTGAACCTAAGCAATGAAAATAAACACAATAATGATATAGCCTTTTTACACTACTTACAGAGGAGGTTCTATAGTAGCAGAATTGACTTATCTAGCTACTCACTTCCTCTAGAAACAGTAGTAGTTGATTCAGGGTCTTCCAGATGTATGTCTTGTGCTTCAGAGCTGGATCTTTGCTTGATCAATTTATGCTTGTCATTACTAACAGCTGGAGTAGGATTGTTCCCATAGAGTTTAGCCTGAAGCTGTGACTGTTTTTTGCTTGTATCCCATGGTTCTTCATATATAGCAGAAGCCTGAAGCTGCATTTCTCTGTAATATATTTAATATAAATTAACAATATGAATGTGTTATTCTGTTGTTGTTCTACTTCTTCGTTCTCAATCTTCCGGTACCAAGCCCTGAACTTGCACCTTTCGGTCCGACACATGCATCTTCGGCAGTATTAATTTGTAATAAAAAGAATGTTAAGAGCATACAATGAGAAAGAAAGGATAGAGAATTATGTGACAACAGGCAACATTACTGCAGAAAAAAGATGAAGACAATGAGAGAATATACTGAACAATTTAACGGATCAAGATGCAGTCAGAGACTCAAAGCTGACTACTAGCATTAGGGCCAGCGAACCAGAGCTACAACATCCAGCCCTTTTCAGGGCTTAGTAGCAAGAGTTTGAGAACGAATGAAGAAGAAGAACAATTTCTTCTTCTTCTTCTTCGTACGCTGTCAGACGCCAACCTGTATTTTTTCGAAAAAAAAGTAGCGGTCATCATGAGGCTGTCGACACTGCCATAGAGCTTGTCTAGTGTTGCCACTGGTGATGGCCCCATCTGCTTTCTCTGATCCTCGTATGTCGGGCAGTTTTGCAGCAAATGTTCAGCGGTCATTTTCCCGGTACCCCACGAGCATTCGTCAGTGCCACCTATCTTCAATTTGTTGAATAGGTGGTACCTCAGTCTATTGTGGCCAATGCGAAGTCTGAAGACCACGACCTGCTCTCTTCTGTTCAACTGGTAATAGGCATCGTTTTTTGTGTAGCCAGTATGTTCTGTTTCCCATTTGGTCATGTATCTAGCTCTAATAAGCCTTTTTGACTCTTCGTATGTCACACTAGTATCTGGTTGTGGTAGTCTTGCACCTTCTTTTGTGTGCCTCCTCATTGCCTTGGATGTTACAGTGGGATGGAACCCACTGTACCACTACTCTTTTTGGTGCGGACTGCTGGCATAGTTGACAGAGTACTGCTCTTAAATCATTATGTTCAGTATTTTTCTTCTTTCTTTTTCAGTCTGGCTGTTTTTGTTTCCAATACCTGGTATATTTTCTACCACCTCTGGAAATATATGCTGCCTCCAGGTAGGTTTTCGTACAGTAGGGATGAGCTTTGGTGTTGTTAGTGCGTTCATAGGGTCTTCGTTCATCTTTGCTTTGGCTATTTCTGCAAAGTTTCTCCGCTTTAGTTTCCCATTTCCCAAATTGTTTAGTCTCTGAAGCATTGGATGGTCAGTCAGTCTTCTGAGTTTCTCAGGTTGCTGCTGGGCTCTGCAGTCTCATCTGTCAGTCATGGATTGCAGTTTTGTAATCTTTTCAAGTTCTACAATTGGCGTTGACTTCATGCCTCCTGTTCTCTCATGGCTTGGTTTTGAAGTTTGGTAGTTTTATCAAAGTTCGCCTTTGCTGCTGTTGTCCATGCCGTAATGCCATACTCGAGAACTGGTCTCACTCTTCCAGTGTACAGTTTCTTTAAGAAGAATTCGAAATCAGCATGCATTTTATGTAAGGCTCTGCTTTCTCATGCATTTTCTAAGGGTTTGCTTGCTTCCCCGGGGTAACGGCCGTTGCTGTGATGGGGAGCGAACTTAGCACCTTCGGATTGTGAGCCGTATCACTCAACCACTAGCCCACACCGTACACACTAGCATTGCATATGAAGAACAAGACAACGTAAAGTTCAACCTGATAGAATGTTGCATCATGTGATGGATTTAAACATTTATGATGTAACATTACACCATACAACAACATACAGCCAGTCATGAGTTTCTCAGCTCAGTCAATGTGAAATGGTCAAATTATAATTGTTGGTATCCCCTTAACTATAACAATACAGTTGTAGATCTTACTTGTCATGTTCTGTGATGTCACCCTTCCACCACACATTAAAAAAATTAAAAATGTTGAGAAAAGTAACCTATAATAAAAATGTTGAGACAAGTACCCTATAATAAAAATGTTAAGACAAGTACCCTATAATAAAAATGTTAAGACAAGTACCCTATAATAAAAATGTTAAGACAAGTACCCTATAATAAAAATGTTGAAATAAGTACCCTATAATAAAAATTTTAAAATAAGTACCCTATAATAAAAATGTTGAGACAAGTACACTATAATAAAAATGTTAAGACAAGTACCCTATAATAAAAATGTTGAAATAAGTACCCTATAATAAAAATGTTGAGATAAAGTACCCTATAATAAAAATGTTGAAATGAGTACCCTATAATTAAATTGAGACAAGTACCCTATAATAAAAATGTTGAGACAAGTACCCTATAATAAAAATGTTGAGAGAAGTTAAAAAAAAAAAAAAAAATTTTTGAGACAAATATTCAATAATAAAACCGCATATAACAAATGCAGTAACATGTATTTTTCTAAGAACTTGAAACATAAATATTTTGAAATACTCTCAAAATAACATAATGTTGGAGTCGCAAGTGATATCTCTGTAAACATATAGATTGTAACGCAAAGACGGTTTGGCAAGCCTTCATGTTGGTGGGAACACAATTTCCAGAAACAGATGTCTGAATTTTAAAAAAATAATTTTATTTTGCCTTTGTTTTTACTCTTTGACAGTGTATTTTGCACCTAATGGCCTAGTGTATCTGACATCAGTGTTAATTTTTAAAGTGAGTTTACTTCCCACAGGGATACGATCTTGCTGTTTCGAGAATCCAAACCCGGATCGCTAAGGTTGTGAGCTGTGTAAAAAAACACTTTGTCATTGCATTGCCATACGCATTCATGGGTTCGTTAACATTGTTGTGAAACTGCACATCAGATTACTCTTTTGCATCTTGAATAATAAAAAAAAAATAATATAATTACAGTATTTTTTCTCATTCTATTTCCAGGGAAGAATACATGCAATGGAAATGAGGTGCTATAGAAAACTCCTAAATGTTACCAATGAAGATCGTGAAATACGATAGAGAGTTTAAAATGCTATTTGCCCTTTTGAAGATCTGTTCACAACAATCAAAAGACGAAAGATGGCCTGGTGCGGGCACGTCGCAAGGTCCAACGTAATTACCAACTCGATTCTCTTTGGTTCCGTACCGAGACAGAGAAGGCGAGGACAGCCAAGGAAGAGGTGGGTGGACAACATCACTGAGTGGTCAAGCCTTCGTTCCGGGGAGATACGACAGGCGGCGGCAGCAGACGGAGAAAAATGGCGTAGGATTTTGGTAGTGTCTTCAAGTGTGCCCCAATGACATGATGGGTTACGAGATGAACTGAACCTCATTGGTGAGGTCCACTATATGGATGTGTAGGCCTCAATATGTCCCACATATAAAGAGACTGAATTAATGTGCTATAAATCTACGGATACTAAGTTTAAAAATCACAATGAGCCAACAATAAATACAACTTACACATTACCTTATCTTCTGTTCCAAGAGGCTGTTCTTAAGATCCCAGGCATCCTCATAAGTGTTCTGGGCAATTGGATTCAATTTGATAGCAGAATTTGGATCTGTCAACACACTCTCTGTAGGATTGTTGTCAATCTGAAACAATCATTACCAGTGACCTTGAGGTACTGATCTAATTGTATTTGTCTCACACAGGAAATAAGCTGGATTAGTGACTAGATCATGACATGCTAAAGGTTTACCTAGCTGTAAATTGGTGCAAGACTCCTGCTGTTAGTTAAGGATGATGATATAATCCCTTTAGCTGTGAGTAGGTAGCTCTTGACAGCATAATGACTCCCGGATAAAAGCACATGTCTTCTTCAGTGGTTATGGTGATGTATAGAGTGTGTTGTGTATATGGTGTATATGGTGGGAGTAGCCAGTTTCAAAGGTTGGCTAGCCCTGGGCTCAAGGTGTTTGACTTATTCCTCATGGTGGTGACAGAGTCTGCAATTTAGTTCATGAAGTAGGTCTATTCTATTCAGATATTTGTTGACAGAGAACTTCAAGATCAAACTCAGGTGCCTTAGTTTCAATTTTTTGACTGGGTCCTGGGGATCTGATTTTGTTTGACGTCCAAAATATATTTGTCTACCATCTAGCCGGTCCTGTCCATACCTTTTTTCTCAGGATCTGCTTGCAGGTATGTAGTGTCATACTAGGTAATGGCCGAGTTAAGGAACGAAGGCATATAGGATGAAGTACTGATCAAATTACATCAAAAGTCTAAAGATATACCTTGTACAATCTAGTTTCAAACACTTCATCCCTTATGAAGCATCTGCTGTGGGGATATCACTATCTGTTAGTTTTTTTCTGAAAGAATTCCTCAAATATTTCTTTAAGATGTGACATGTCCTAGTACTGTTTTACCATTTCAATTGTTAACTTTTCCCATAGAATGTTGCTAAACTGTCCAGTATAGTCTCTCTGTGTCATTCTGCATGAGGCTTTTTCAACATGCTATACTATCTCTGTTTTATACATTAATCTCACATTTGATATTTTCTCTTTCGCTAGACTGTTTCTGTTTTGGAAAATTGCAAAATAACTCTTTCATGGTACATAATGATATATTCTTGCATTATTATCTCTTACACACTAAAATGCCAATCATGCAAACAACTACTCTGTGAATTGCACGTTTGAAACCCAATTTTTAGCATGTCTGCCTCTACCATGTATATATGTATACAACTAGTATCTAAAGGTTTGTCATTGAGCTAAATTAATATCACAACCAAAATAATTTGATTGTCTTTGTTCTTTCTGTGTACAAATAATAATGATCTCTTTTCAATGTATGTTGTCTTCAGAGTAAATTATATTATAATTCTCAGATTGTATCTTTCTGTTATGGGCATTCACGTTACACATAATCATAATAAATACACATCCATCATTTCTATGCCTACCTTAATGATGCCATATTAGGATTCTGATGTTTCATGTTCTTATGGTCAAAATATATTTAATTTGATTGTTGTTCATAGTCACTTGATGATAATTAGGTATGATTACAAAAAAATCATGTCAGGACAAAAAGAGAGGTAGCTAAACAACTCTGATTTATATATAAATTGGTGCTGAGAAAACAAAACACTGGGGAACTGAGACACTAGTCTGGTCAGGTACAACATACTGACCAAGACCACTATTTCTCTTCCATGCATATTTATAGCATTCCCTGGAAACAGGCCGTTTTCAAGACAGTCTGGCTGACGAGATGTAGATCGGCGTGATCCCCATAATAGTGAGCATCACGCAGATGAAGCCAAACATAGCACAACTGCCTGGAGGACCCCGGTCCACCTTCATTCCCACGCTCTGGATGTGACTAAAGCTGCTACAACCCGTCACTTAACACCCCTATCAGGGCACACAAAAGAGTAAACTTGCTTATTGTGGGTATTAAAATACCACTATTAAACAAATAAAACACCACAGTGCTTAACAAATTTAGAAATAAGTAATGACAAGAAAAATGGCAATTACAAAAAAGGGAAAGAAATAAAACTACATAATAAAATGACAAACGTTAAAAACAGCTAAAAAATATGTGCGAGAGTTGACAAGACAAAGAAGAATATTACTAAATAAAATTTTAAAACCACAAAAAGATAATCAGTAATTTTAAAATCTCAGGGAAAATAGAAGCATGAAAAAGGAGAGATAACCATTAAATGAAAAATTAACCAGATACCTTAACCCAACTAGGGTCGAAGACTCAACTACTCATGGGATTACACAACACATTGTTCCCACAGACCAAAAGTTTGTTAAGTGTAGAGTAGCTGGATTTTAAAGAAATCTCTAGAAAAAATACACCATATTTGATACAGGAAACTGCCAAAGACGGATGTGTCGGACCGAAAGGTGCAAATATCGCAGTAAGCCGTAAACTAGTGACACAAAGCATTCCGTTCTCCGGACTACATCCTGCTACCTGCAAAGCCTTGTTCAGGGCTTGGTAGCAGGAGATTAAAAACAAACGCAGAAGAAGAAGATACAGGAATGAATATATGACACAGGAATAACAGAATCAATGACTTATTTTCCCAGGGTTCAGAACAAGAAAAAACAGATACCAAAGAATTACATTTAGTGGTGAAAAAAACTAATGTTTATGTTTAAGATAACTACCTTTTGATCAGAAAGACTTTCCAAAGCATCATGGAAGACTTCAGCTTCAGATGTTTGGGACATGCTTCGAGCACAGCTCATCCTTTTTTCAATTCTCTGTTGCTGATTAGGGATGTCCCATGCATTTTCATAGACTGCTGCAGTTTTCTGAGAGGCAGGCAATTGATTAGACCTCTTTGCTGGTCTTTTCACTTTCTTTTCTTGCTCCTGTTTTAGTCTTTTCATTTTCAAATCCCATGGCTCTTCATAGGTATCATCAGTGACTACAGGAGAAGCCACAGGTTGACTCATGCTGCAAGCAAATTCTGGTTGTGGAAGCTGGGGTTGAGATCCTGCAGGTATTACAGATACAGGGTTCACAGAGTTATCGTGTGCTTTCACTTTTGTAAATGCAGATAATGGATGTGATGATGACTGGACATACTTGTCAAGGTTAATACTGGCTTTACTGCTGCCTGCTTCTGGGCTAGACACATTTCTTCCTGAAGGTGACTCACCAAGCTTTGAAAGGCGAATTGCTGAAGCCACTTCATATTCAATCTCAACCACCTTCTTTCCTGGCCTCCTCTTTTGGATTTGAGCTTTCACACCAGATTCAGGAGACATCTTTAAATTGTTCTTCTGAGTTACTTCTGCGGTTGGTGAATCAGTCTCACCGCCAGTGCTGGTCGAAGCAGAATTCTGATGTTGTAGAGTAATGTGTCTTGCAGACCGTGGCTTAGGAGATGGCTTTTTCTGTGGAAGCACATGATCTTCTGTTGCCTGCTGTGCTAGTGCATACACACTAGCATCGTCAACCACACTAGCGTCTTTTCTAGGCTTGGGCTGTTTGATCTTTTTGATGTCTATGGCATCTGAAATTATATAAAAAGTAGTATGATGTTCTGTTTTATTTTGGTTCTTTAGTCTTCTATTATGTGAGAAATTTATTGTACATTCTTAACTTCTTTCGCAAAGAACCTCATCACATGAGTTTCAAAATGTTTCAATAAGCTTATACCAGTGTGGCTGTCAATGGTATACTCCAAAACAGAAACAAAAGAAACTTGCACAAAAGCCCTTTCTGCTCTTGTGGTAGTTTCTGTAGCAATTTGTCTAACATGATGAGGTTGCTGGTCTCATGCACAATCATGTATAGATACCTTTTACAACATTCAAAGAAGGAGCAGAGGGTCCATTAATTCCTCTCTAAAATGATGCCCGGGGATCCTAATGAGGAATCAGGTACCAGATATAGTAACAAGCATTTTTTAGCTTAACAACATCTGTATACTGGCTTAGAAGACTCTGCAGAGTCTTTATACAATCAGTTTCATTTACATTTTCTTGCTCTAAAAGCTATGCACATCCAATCTATTCTTAAATGCATTAATTGTCCCTGGCTCCACTACTTCGTGTGGCAATGCATTAGAAGCATTCACCACTCTCTGACTAAAAAAATATTTTCTAATATCTAATCTAGACCTTTCTGAAGTTAATTTGTAGCTATGTTCTCTTGTTTTGGAAGGTGGTTGTATTTTGAAAAACTTGTCTAATTGATCTGTTCCTTTGATTATCTTATAAACCTATATTGTCAGCTCAAATTCTTCTCTTTTCTAGACACATTAGGCCGGTTTTTCTCAGCATTTCCTCATAACTGTAATTCTGGAATACTAGTATCAGCTTTGTAGATCTTTTTTGTAACCTTTCAGCATGTTTATATCCTCTCTAAGGGAACAGCGTGGCTTTGTGGTTAAATGACAGAGCTCACAATCGGAAGGTGCTGGATTCGATCCTCATCACAGCACTGGCCGTTACCCCGGAGAAGCAAACCCTTAGAAAATGCAGACCTTGACATAAATGCATGCTGAAGTCGGATGCACTGGGCCGACAGGCGCAAAATACAAACATAGCGCAGCACTAAATACAAACATAGCGCAACACAAACTGCCTTGGGGAATAGAGAAATAAGGTGAGGCAAATAAAAAATGTCTCCTCCATGATAAGGACTCCACACCTGTACACAGTACTCCAATCTAGGTCTAACTAATGCTTTATACAGTTTGACTATCACTTCTTTGCTCCTATGTTTAATATTTGTTTTATTTTACCAAACATTGTATTTGCCTTTTTCACTGTTACCAGGACTTGTTCACTCACTTTACCTCTATGATCTATTATAACCTCTAGCTCCCTTTCCTATCATTCTAATATTGTTCCCGCCCATTCTGTAATTATGTTCCATATTAGATCTACCCATCTGGATGACTACATTTATCTACATTAAATTCCATTTGCCAGCTTACAGACCATTCTCAAATTTTATATAAATCCGACCTCAATATATCGACTTCTGCTTCAGATGAGACACTACTGGATAGTTTTGTGTCATCAGAAAATTTTGCAATCATAGATACAATATCAATGTGCAAATCGTGTGTATATGTATATATATATATATATATATATATATATTAAGAACAAAATTGGTCCCAAAACCGAGCTCTGTGGCACACCACAGCTGAAATAGATTACTTTCCCATGATACCTGATATTACATAAATTTATAACTTATCATAAAATTATCAAGAGTAGTACCTATATACAATGGCTAGTATACATAAAGAACAAAATAAGATAATTCAATTAAATTGTATAACATTTGGAAAATTATATTAAAAAAATGTTTAAGTCAAGCTGTAAACTAGTGACAACGCATTTCGTTCTCTGGACAACATCCTGCGATTAGCAAAGCCCCGTTCAAAGTTTGGTAGTGGGAGATTGAGAACAAACGACGAAGAAGAAGAACATAAATATGTGTATGCAATCAAACGCAGTAAGCAAACAAGAAAGCATAAGGAATGGAAAAGAGAAAAAAAGTTATCAATAAACTAAACACTGATTTTAAAGTTGAGGGAAAAGATAATTAAGTAATATGCATGTCTACATGATGTAAGAAACAGCGGTTAGAATGAAACCCCTGAAAAAACAAAACATCGGTATCCACCAGTTAATAGTGACTACCATAAGTGAATCAGCTAACGGTAACTGAAAAGCATAGCACAATAAGAGAAAAGATTATCCTTTCACCCAAAAGGCTTTATCAAGAACAGAACCAATTAACAAGGATTGAATGTTCAGATGTTGCAAGAAATAGGTAACGAGAGACCAATCATTATGCAAATCCAGAACCTGTGTGAAAATCAAGAGGCTATTATATAAATCAAAGCTCTTACAGACTAGTCGTGGAAAATGCTGCACTGAATGAACTGGTGCAGGTTGCCTGGATCAAGTTATGGGAGTAACCAGCGCCTGGGCATCATCTGCCTTACGCAACATGGAAGTCACTAAATAGACTTCAAACTGACGTATCACAATGCAGAAAAAAAAATATAAAAAGATAGGTATACAGAGATGACTAAACATGCAAATGTGGAGCAACACAAGATCCAAGACCACTTGATGATATTCTGAATGGCAATGACAGGGCAATCCCTGTGGAAGAATACTGGAAAAATGATATGTGACATAGTACCTGGGACATGGAAAGTAAGTTACGTATCAATCAAGGAAGTGCTAACAGATCCTATTTCAATGAGACAGAAGAAGCGGCAGGTTTGCATGCTCTCACTAAGTTTCTATAACACATATTCTGAGATCATGGTGGAAATAGTTACTGGAAGTTGTAATATGGGTGTCAAAGTCAATGCTATAACATTTTCAAATGATCAAGCCACAGTGGGAAAACCAGTAGCAGTGTTGCAAAGGCTTCTTTAAAAAATTAACAGTGCAGCCAAAAAGCTTGGCATGAAAATAAACACATCAAAGACAAAGACTATGGTAGTAGACAAGCAATTCATATATGAATATGAGCATCAATAGTGAAGCAATCAAATAAGAACAGAAGTTTATATATTTAGGACAAACGATCATAGTAGAAACCTGGAATGAGATGGAAACTGAGACAATGATTGCAATGAGAAATAGAAGACCTTAAGATAAAAACAGAAATTGATAACCTGAAAGAATATTAAGACTAAACTAAAACTAAGGAAAAGAATAATCACTAATCATACACAATATAAGGCTGAAACATAGTCTTTAGCAGAGACAGAGGAAGAAAACTTGGAAGCATTTGGAATATGGTGCTACCAGAGAATGGAATGGATGAGTTTGACAGAAAGAAGATCCGATGACAATGTCCTGAAGGAGGTAGGCATACAAAAACAAATATTAAAAATAATACAAAAACGAAGATTAAGACACAATATGCTGCACAAAAGACTATTATAGAGGATAATAGAAGACAAAATATAGAGGAAATGGGGAAGAGGGCAACCAAGACTCACCTTTACATCTCAGGCATGTAGAGATATCAAAGTATATGCTGAAATTAAGAGAACTGCAGAGGATAGGGTCAAATGGTGAGACATGCTAGGGCAGGCTTACAACCAGTCTTAGGACTGATCAACCAGAGGATAGGGTCAAATGGTGAGACATGCTAGGACAGGCTTACAACCAGTCTTAGGACTGATCAACCAGAGGATAGGATCAAATGCTCAGACAACCTTACAACCTGTCTCACAACTGACCAACCAGAAGAGGGAAATTAAAGTATCTATGCCAAATTTTTACAATTTACTTACTGCTCCTCTTCTACCCTAGGGTGTAGAGGTTTGCAGTAAGAGCACCAGACTATTACATCTGATGTTTTTTCTTGACGTGGTTCCAGTCTAGTTGTAGGCCTCTTATAGATGTCTATGTTGGCATCTCAGCAGACTTTGAGTCATCCTCTGGGCCTACATCCTTGGTCCGTTGCTTCCAATGCCTGTCGTAGTAGTCAATCTTCTTTAATTCTGCAGACATCAGTTGAACTTGCTCCACTCAAGTCTGCAAAGTTGGGTTTTGAGCTCTTGTCGTTTTGTCTAATTGCAGACATTGTCTTCTCTTATTACTTGGACCACCTTCCTCTGTCTTCTCTTGTTAATTAGACCACCTTTCTTTGTATTCTCTTGTTACTTAGACCATCTTCCTTTGTCTTCTCTTATTACTTAGACCAT
Source organism: Ariolimax columbianus (assembly GCA_036924085.1). Lineage (NCBI taxonomy): Eukaryota > Metazoa > Mollusca > Gastropoda > Stylommatophora > Arionidae > Ariolimax > Ariolimax columbianus. Next base: position 57,734,193 of record JAVGWX010000001.1, on the reverse strand, counting down.
CTTCCTCAGATATTCCATTTCTGAGGCTTGAAATTGGATTTCTTGGTTGTTGTCATTTTCGATGATTTACATTCATGTCAAAACTGGTACATAAGTGAAGCAGTATGCAACCATATTAGTTTTCTTACTTGCTAAATTTATAACATATAATAATAAATCCAAAAGTGTAAAGACCTAATAATCTACAAACAAGAGAAAATTGTGTATTATGTGACAAGTGAGTTTTATCTTCAAATATCAACAGGTCAATAATATAAAGACCTACAGACAAAAAAAGACTACTCAAACCTTGCGGCTGTGCATATCTTCTCTCAGGATCAGAACTGTCTCCATCTTCTGATGCCCCCAGGTGAATTTTCCGACTGTCTACAGGCTCACAGTATTCAGCCAATGATGCCTAGATGAAACATGACAATGTCACAATTAGTTAGGGGTCTTCATTTAACAAGGGGGTGGCCTGCCATTGTCTAAAGCAGGGGGTTACAAATTAATTGAATTTTTTTTTTAATGTTTGCGTTTGTCTTATTTCTCTATTCCCCAAGGTTATGTGTGTTGCACTGTTTTTATTTTGCGTCTGTCGGCCCAATGCATTCAACTTCATCATGCATTTTATGTAAGGGTCTTCCTTCTGCATTTTCTAAGGGTTTGCTTCCTTTGGGTAAAGGTAGGTGCTGTGATTGGGGACCGAACCTAACACCTTTGGATTGTGAGTTGTGTCACTTAACCATTAGCTCACATCATTCCACAAATTTATTTAGGATCTAGGTGCAAGTACAAAATTTAGGAGCCAGGTGTAATGCTGGATGAATAGTTCCTCGTAGGGTTATGCAACATTCTGGAACGTATGTGCGAAATTATTCTTTAAAACTGGAATTCTAAATGTGCAAATTTAAGTTTATTTTCAAAGTAATACTTAACCTATTTCTGCTATCCATTATTTGTGTTATGCCTTAGCTGATGCGTAACATGATTTGGGCAGTCTGACCTTGAGATTCGTGAATGGAGAGGACATTATGTGGGGGAAATCATTATATTTTGTGTCCCTTAAAACATAGTGGATATCTGCGAAATTGTGCAAGTAAATACAGGTCCTGAAATGTTAAGCATTATAGTAACACTTCTAAACCGCATGGTGACCTGCACTCAGTATTTGTTGCGTCCTTGTCTGAAGACTTGTTACTTTTAATCCTCTAATGTCTAGTTTCTCTTCTGTTAAAGTAGCTGTTATAGAGGAAAAACAGAAATCAACGCTGCACATATCTCTCAACTTTATAATCCTACCCAAGGAAAAGTAAAGTGGAAATTCAGTAGAATTAACCGCTGGTTGGAAATAGAGTTTTTGAAGACTTCATTGTATTAAGCCGCAGCCTGTGAGAGGTGGGGCAGCCATTGCCCTTCCTTGCTGTTTTTACTTTCCCTAACTCATGCGTCAGGTACACATTTACAGCTAGGCTGACTGGAGAAGTGGTCCCCGATTAAAATCATGACCCAGAATTTTGTAGTAGTCTCCGGACGCGATTCAAACGAACCGAGGCACACTGTTACTACAGAAAATAGCGAATTGCTTGCTAAGAACTAAACTAACTTGCCCCTCATAATCCTATATGTGGACAATAAATGGGAGCAATAAACCTAATAATGAACAATATCGGCTATTATTAAATGGCAGTATTATAAATTATAGTAATTGCAGGTTTCCTCATTTTGGAAGATAGGTTCAGAAGATTCACAGCTTTCTCAAATTTGTATGCCTCCAGTTAATGCTTCCCTAATTCTTTCAGCTTTTCTTTCCCTTATAAAACAAATAATTTATTTATGTTTGATTCATTATTTGATTCCTTGCATTTAAGAAAATGAGTTACACATGAAATAAAAACAATTACTTGTGTAACTCTGTGCACAATATGGTTCTTCCTCTTATTTTTCAGTGTCCGTCCTAAAAAAGACGTTGAGTAATAGTGTGCAGCGATATCCGTACCTTTCGATCTGACAGATCAGGTTTCAGCTGGTATTTTTGGGTACCGGGTTTGCCTTTCCACCGCGATCAATATTCTCTTAGCCAGACTACACTAGTGTAGCCTGTTTCCAGGGCCACCACTTGATCGGCTCTGGTCCACTGACCCTGATGCAAGTAGCCAGCTATGAGTCACTGGCTGCTGTCAGCTCATTCACTATGCTGCATCTTTGGCCCCAGTTACGAATCTCAAGAAATAAACTGTAAACCATAGATGTTTATAAAATGTTGTTATGTTTTATTGTTACGTCCTTAAGTTATTGGAATTTGAAAGCGGAACAAAGAATGGTTACACTGCAATCTGCCAGGTATGTTGTAAGAAGTGACTAAGAAAGGTTGGTCATAAATCTTGCTATTGATCGTCTAAAATTATAAACCCCAAGAAAAAGAAAAAACAACTTGAAAGTCTAGAAATTTATGTCCAGTGTTTCATCCCAATCGACTCGGGTGTAAATGGTTTACTGTTAAGTAAGGAAAGGCAACAAGGAAAGGAACCGGCTACTTTCAATTCATAAAAAGCTGAGGCCTAGTTAAAAGAAGACTAACCCCTTCATCCCCAACAGCAGTGCCTGGTATTGGGACTATCTTCCTTTTTTTAACCTATAAATGACTGGCATACATTTATTTGCCTTATGATGTAATTATAATTATAACTACAATATATATATAATTTTCTTTAATATTATTGCAGAGTACTGTTCGGAGCTATATAAGCATGAAGATCGAGGTGATCCAAGAATGGCAATGTCTCCTGAAGTGAGTCTGATAGAGGAAAATCAAACAATAACAAGGGAAGAAGTATATGAAGCCGTAAAAATGCTGAAGAGAGGGAAGGCTGTCGGTGTGGATAATATTCCAGCAGAGCTCCTGCAAGTGGGAGGTGAGGCGACAATCACTACCCTGACTTACATCTGCAATAGAATTTGGCAGACAGGAGTGTGGCCCACCTGCTGGACAAAATCAGTCATTATACCACTGCCTAAATCGGGAAACCTAAATATGTGTCATAACTATCGAACAATCAGTCTGATAAGTCATCCAAGTAAAATTCTCTTGAGGATATTACTTAACAGACTGAATCCTCAGGCAGAGAGTATCATTGCCGAAGAACAAGCGGGCTTTCGAGCGGGAAGGAGTACCATCGAGCAGATATTTAATCTCCGTCTACTGAATGAGAAGTACTCAGAGTATCATCAACCACTCTACCATGCCTTCATTGACTTTCAAAAGGCGTTTGAAAGAGTGTGGCATGCGGCGCTATGGTCAACAATGAGGCATTATAAGTTCAACAGTGATATTGTGAGGGTAATTGCAAACCTTTATCAGCAGGCGACCAGCGCTGTCTCAGTAGAGGGAACGCTAGGCGATTGGTTCCGTACGACGGTGGGTGTGAGACAGGGTTGTACACCCCCCCCCCCCCCCCCCCCCCTCTTCAATATCTTCTTGGAGAGAATAATGGAGATGACCTTAAAAGGACATGTTGGCACGGTTACAATAGGTGACAGGCTTATCACAAACTTCCACTTTGCTGATGATATTGATGTATTGGCAGGCACAGAGAGGGAACTCCAGGAATTGATTGGAAGATTGGATATAACGGCCCTGAGTTTTGGTATGGAAATAAATGCTGATAAAACTAAACTTATGATCAATAACATTGCAGGGTTTCAATCTGTCATAGAGGCAAATGGGCAGGTACTTGAGGTGGTGAAACATTTCAAATATCTTGGATCGTTGATCAGCGAAGAGGGTTCGAAGCCAGAGGTAATTGCCAGAATAGAACAAACAGCGGCGCTGACTAGGCTGTAACCTATTTGGCGAGACAAGCGCCTCGCCCTCGGCATAAAAGTCAGACTACTGCGCTCTTTGGTGCTGTCAATATTTCTGTATGCCTGCGAGACCTGGACCATTACAGCAGATATCCAGGGCAGAATGCGTGCAATGGAAATGCGGTGCTATAGAAAACTCCTAAATGTTACATATGATCGTGTCACGAACGTAGACATCTGTCAGAGAGTTGAAGACGCTATTGGTCCTTTTGAAGATCTGTTCACAACTATCAAAAGACGAAAGATGGCCTGGTGCGGGCACGTCGCGAGGTCCAACGGAATTCCCAACTCGATACTCTTTGGATCCGTACCAGGACAGAGAGGACGAGGACGTCCAAGGAAGAGATGGGTGGACAACATCGCTGAGTGGTCAGGCCTTCGTCACGATGAGATACGTCAGGCGGCGACAGACAGAGAGAGCTGGCGTGGGATTTTCATGTTTTCATGTGTGCCCCAACAACCTGATGGGTTACGGGATGAACTGAACTGATTATTGCAGAATTGATTTAGGTTTGTAACCAACATGGGTTACAATACTGTTGGTTACCTGCATTTGATAGCAATACATCATTATTTGAAATACTTTATCTAAAAGTGGAGTTCACTATAGCTGAGAGGTAAGGCACTCATTGAAACAAATAAAAAAAAACAAAAAAAACAGTGGGTCTTCTATTCCTACAATCACCGGTTTTCAAGGGAGATGAGATTTAAATCTAGACATATCGGAGATGGACGATAAACTATAAAGTCCTGTGTACATGATGTGTGCATAAAAAAACTCATAGGGTTGAAGAGGAGCTACTAAGAAGAAGATCGATTGTATTAAGAAGCCCAAATAACTTAATTATTAAATTTTTTTTTTAAATGACGTAAGACCGACATGATTAGGAAACAAAATATATTTGCATAGTTTTTTAATCTCATTAGCATAATTAAAAAAAACATGATTTGTGTAATAGTAAAGTACTCGCTGTTTATGTCGAAAGTATGGAGTTCAACTCCTGCAAACTTTATGATCCTTCGACCTAGCTGCAAATAGGTACCTGACTTATGGTTAGAGAAGAGAAGGCATAGAGGAAGGGAAGTGGCAAGCCACCGTCACACGCTTTGGCTTTGTATAATGGTGTATCTAACACTTCATTCTTCTTCATTCATCCTCAGATGAAGATACCAGTTTTTCTCACAAAGGGCACCGTTGTTGGTATGACTGTTTCATTTCCATACAGCTTTTGTCGCATATCTGTCTCATGAGGCCAGTATTGTTCTCTCTCTCTTCCTGTGTAAGCATGCAGCTTGGTAGGATGTGTTCCATGGTCATGGTATGCTCCCCACATGGACACTTGTCATCTGTCTCAAACCTCACTTTGTTGTCAAGAAAACCCTGTTGAGTCTGTTATGTCCAGTTCTCAGTCTGAAGATGACGACGTGCCCCTTGTTAAATTAAAGTAGCTGTCTTCTTTTCGGAAGTCAGGGTCGAGCAGCCCATTTTCCCATAAAGTTGGCTTTAATTATAGTCTTGGTCTCATTATATCTAATGCTCAAGTCTATTTGTGGGGATGATCCTTCACACTTTGCTAGTTTGTCTGCAGCTTCATTGTCTTTTATATATTGCGGTGGGATAGGATCCACTATATGACCAACATTGGGTGTCTGCACACTTTGCTAGTTTGTCTGCAGCTTCATTGCCTTAAATATTGCAGTGGAATTGGATCAACTGTATGGCCAACCTTGGGTGTTCTGCCATGGCGGTTATTCTGTTTAAGGACACCCTTAACTTTTTTATGAATATATGAAATGCAGTTTTACATTTGGGGTTAGCTTTCTGAGCCCTTTGAGATAAGAACTGGTGTGCACCAGGGATGTTTCTTATCATCATTCTCTTTCTGCTGGTTATTGACCGGATTATGAAGGCTACATCAACCAACAAAAACAAGGAATTAATTGATGATCCGACTTTTGTAGATGAATTGACTTTTCCGAACCATAAATGTAAACATAAGCAAAACAAAATAAGTATATAAAGGATGGAGTATAAGTATACTTGAAGTATAAGTATATTTGAGAGCTCATAGAAATTTAGACTGAAAATACAGAGAAAAGAAACACAGATTATGAGGAAAAATGCAACTAATGACGAATCAAACCGGATTAGAGACATACTCCATCAAGATATGGAACAATTCCTATATCTTAGTAGCAATATAGACAAAGTAGGAAGTACAAATAAAGATGTCAAAATAAGAATACAAAAGGCGACGGTAAGCTTTCATTGCATTTGGGCACTTGAGAATAGTTTTAAAAATTAAGCTGAACACAAAACTAAAAATCTTCAACACCCATGCAAAGTCTGAGCTAATAATAGTTGTCCATTGCAAGCAAAGATGACGAATTTATCAGACTTGTGCTGTGAGATGTGTTCTCTTATGACTGCAAAGACCAACCCTAGCGACACTTATATAAGAGTCACCTATGGAGTCATCGTGAATTCTATTCTTTTGAGCAGCACAATTTTTCTGAGTCTCTGCAATGGATTTTCATTCTGCGATCTGAGCACCATTGGTGGTACAGTTCTGTGCAAGCAACTCCCAGGAAGTGACATTTATGTTTAAGCTTTTCAGAGGGACTTTCAAGAAGTCTCTAGTGTTTCTTCTGCTTCCCCTGACGAGTGTTTGGCAGTTGTGAGCTCACTGTATAGAAGGTTGCTTGGAGATGCATTCATTGGGTGTGCAAACAATTTGTTCTGTCCATCTATCTTAACTTTTTGCAGAAGAGTATGGATGCTAAATATGTTAGACTTAATAAGAATTTCAGAGTTGGTCCCTTTGTCCTGCCACCTGATCCTGGGCAACCTATGCAGACAGCTCAAGTGAAAACGATTTAGCAGGCAGGCATGTCTGCTATACACTATTATGATTCAAACAAGGAAACAGAACAATGAAAATAAAGGAAAAAGGTACAGACTTTCATAAATGGGTGCCTACACAGAATAGGGGGATTGAAATAGTATGATAAGATTATGGAACTGCTGGAAAGAACCAGAAAGATGTCAGTGGAATATGTGGTGAGGAGGAGATACTGACATTGGATAAAATACACAATAGGAGATCAGCTGATAGCATTACAAAGCAGCCTCTGTTCTGGAATCCCCAAGAGAAGTAGAAGCAGACCAAAACACACATGGTAAGAAAAAGAGATTGAGACAAACATACAGGAAACAAAAAACACATTGACAGAGCTGGAAATAAAAACTTGCCATGTATTTGTTGAAGACCAGTGCTCCATATGAAGCCGAAAGGATTGTTTGATAATTTTCAAATAAATAAATTTAAAAAACAAAAACACAAACTCATGTAAAATAATATATAGTCACACAATAAAAGAATAATAATAAAAACCTACAAATTACAGCTGACAGATATGGTTCAAAACCCTAAATTACAACAACAGAAAAAGACAAAAACAAACACTATAATCTGGCTCATTATGAAAGAGATAATACAATTACTAACTACTTGAACATAAATTTTCTAACCGGAACAGCTCTGGAGTAGCTATCAAGCTTATATTTCTGCAGAAACTCTTTCTTTGTCTCACTATTCATCTTTCTTCTTCTACGTAAACCATTCCTCTTTACAGAATGCCTTCTCTGATTGATCCAGTGCATCGAACTGTCATGATACCTATTACAAATGAAAAAAAACAAAAAAACATTGTTCAAATAATTTTATCTTTCTCTATACTGCTATTTCTGATTATTATCTCTATCACAATATACATCAATCAGAGCAAAACAATAGAAAAGTGAATAAACATTGTTTTAAAAGTCTTACAAAGATTAACGACTAACTAGCAGAATCTGCCCGCCAGTCAAACTACACAATATGAAAGAAACAACAGTGGTTCAACAATGAAAAGTTCTCCCTTCTCTCACACATCCCCACTGCACTCTTTCACCACTCATTCTTCCCCTCCTCAATTCATGAATCTCTCTCTTACCACTCCCCCTAAACGAGTCCCTACATCTTCCACCAGAAGAGTGCATTATGTGTGTATTGTTTATTTTCTATTCAGTTTTTGTTTTGTTTTGCTGAGCTTATCCTAAAATGACATCATAATCTAATGAAATGTATGATACAAGTTTAAATCAGATTTTAAACAGAAAATGAAAAAAAAAATAAAATCAATCAAAGATTTGAACCATTGACCTCTAGCACCCCAGGTGAGAATCACATCCCGAGACCAGAGCATCAATTGAAAAAAAAAGGTTTTGCAAAGGATGTATGTAGTGTCATTTATTTTGAGTATGCAAGCGACATACGAAGAGTCAAAACGGTTTATTAGAGCTAGACACATGACCAAATGGGAAACCAGAACATACTGGCTACACAAAAAACGATGCCTATTACCAGTTGAACAGAAAAGAGCAGGTCGTGGTCTTCAGACTTCGCACTGGCCACAATAGACTCAGGTACCACCTATTCAACAAATTGAAGATAGGTGGCACCGACGAATGCCCGTGTGGTACCGGCAAAATGACCGCTGAGCATTTGCTGCAAAACTGCCCGACATACGAGGTTCAGAGAGAGCAGATGTGGCCATCACCAGTGGCAACACTAGACAAGCTCTGTGGCAGTGTCGACAGCCTCAGGATGACGGCTGCTTTTTTCGAAAAAATAATGGTTACTGTCTGACTGCGTACAAAGAAGAAGAAGAAAAGTATGCAAGCAGACAAAAACATATTTCATTCCATACAAAAATGACCTTGCTTTATGGGTTACACGAAATGAGCTCACTCTAGGACTATGCAAATTGGGTGGCACTAACAGCCGGAAAATAAACAAACCACAGAAATTTCTCGATCTCAAGCAATTATTTACTAATACCATAATAGAAATTTTACTTCTTTGGGAAGTTACATCAGCGGGCAGTAACAAATCTAAGTACTGGTGCCAAGATTTACAATTTTCTTTTAACAATTCATACACAGCATTATCCAAGAAAAAATGAGATTGGTTTATTCAACATGAAAGTGAAGTCTCACCTATTCTGAAACATGGCAAGAATATAATGTCTAAAATCAGATGTCAGCATTTCATTCTTCATTTCAGGCAATTATTACTTGGAGTATTTGGGATCCTGGTATTCAAACAGGCAGGAAACCTAAAGCTGTTTGAAGGTTTTTTTTGTCATTTATTTCCTGCTGCTTACTATGCATGGAGGAAGGTAAACGGCTTTTTGGGGAGGAATTTAATTATTTATTATTATTGCCTGAACAGCGGCTAACAGTGTGCTATGTTAGATTTTCAGCTGACAAGGGTTCTTTTACATGCACAGTGTGGACACATAACCTCTGAGTTTATTGTCCGTCATTGATAGGACTAGTTGTTGATATCATTTTACTTGAGATCATGGGGATGCTTGAAACTTGTAGAATCTGAACATCCTCCATTTCGCAGTTTATTTCTTGTGAGACAAGCCCCTTAACTCTCAGTTATGTTAATACCTCTCTCTACCCCCCATTAGCAGCAACAAAAATAGGTTTGTTGAAGAAAACAAGATAGCAACTAATTCTGGTCGAGATAAAAGTGGAAAAGTAGAGAATCTATGTTCGGATTTACACTCATGAAATGACCTAAGAACATAAGTGACACAGCTAATTCAAACAGCAGTGGAAGAAAAATATAAAGAACACCTGATTAAAAAAACAAAACATAAAATGGAGTTAGAACAACTAGTATCATAGGTTGAGCTGAAGAAAACCTAAAAATAGAACTCAGGAGCAACTGTTGCAGACACATATTCCACTTGAAACAAAAAGGAATAACAATAAGATGATGTAAAGTCTCCTCAACATCTCATTTTTACTTCAGCCAGAGTATGAGGCCACCACTACAGTTGGCCTCCTTGTAGGGAGATTATATAAAATCATTTATATTTTGGTTATTGATTATAGGAACCAACATTATCACACAGGAGACATTTCCATAAGTGCTTCATTCTCCGTCCAAGCAGCGAGACAAATGTATGTATACTCAGTCCCAGTCAGGTGTTGATTTCATGTTCTTCCGATCTTTCCAGACAGGATACGCTTTCTCCCCTCTCCCCTAGTCACTCCCAAATCTTTCGTCCTCTGCACATATGCATTTTCGTGATCTTCTGTCTCTTCATCATTTCTGTAGAGTATTCATGACTGCCCTTATCAAATCATTTATATGCTCTTGTAGACAGGTATTTTTGGTTCTTTTTAAAACATTTCGAGGTTGCCAGTGCCACGCACAGCCCTGTGTTGAATCCTTTTATGACATGTGTAGTAGGATACCACTTGAGCGGGGCTTGGGTTGAAAAGAACAGAACTACTGTAACTTTTCAAGCATGTTGTAAATGGTGACTAAATAGGTGTTGTAAATGGTGACTAAATAGGTGTTGCACATGATGTTAACCCATTGAACAGGTAAAACCATTTCTCTTGTAAATTCTACCACAAATGCTTGGATACAGATCAGCTTCAATGGTGGCCCTATGCTTCACTTGAAGTGAAAAAGCAAATCTGCATAGTAGAGTATAGTGAACTTTCTCTTTCCTCCCTAGTTTGGGGTACTAGGACCCACATTGAGAGTTGTGAGGTTTAGTCTGATGTTACATTGCAATTATGCCATGTATCTGCCCCCATCCCCTCTTTTTACATTTATATTCACATGTCATCCTCTGTTGTCAACCACTTTCATTCTAATAATGTGTGATTATCTATGCTGGAGACAAGTAGTAAAGGCAGAAAAGATATGCTGTAGTTTACAGTGAGGCTGCAATATATGCTCCTTTCAGTCCGGCACAACCGGTTTCAGCACAGCCTTTTTGGGGACTGGATTTGCTTTCCCTCTTCAATCCTTATTCTCTCTGCCAGACTTCAGTCTGTTTCCTGGGCTGCCACATGGAGGCAAAATCGGGTCTTGGTCAGTTATGATTCACTGACCCTGATGTAAACTGCCAACTATGTACAGCATACATAGTGTATAGGCAGCATGTACAGATATAAAAACGTTTGTCTTGATGAAAAGAGCAGCAAAAGTATAACAAAATGTAATCTGTATTTGATTGCCGTTGATCCAGGGAGGAAAAAGAAATAAATAACAATTACAAAGACTTCTCTTCCTTGTGGTTTGGTTTTCAGTGACCATTTACTGATTTAGCAATAGCAGCATTAGCATAGTATAATAGTTAAATACAGTCTGCACTAACATGATTAAATTATATTTTGTAGATCGGCCGAAGATGTCCCACGTTTCCACTTCAGATAGTAGAACTATGAATGATTGTGAGCATTCAGTATGATGATAAATATATAGTCTAATTGGTTCAATATTAATAACTTCATAGTGTCTTCAATCTTCAGGTCAGGTCAGGTCATCCCGTAACCAGTGAGGTTGTTGGGGCACACATGAAGACATTTCCCTCAATGAGACACTTGCCGTTTTTATCATGGATCATAAGGTTCCTGCTTTGTCTTGGTGTTACCAGTTCTTTGACCACCTTGTATGCTCCTTTAGCATCATTTCTGTTTAGTCTCTCTTCGATGTTTGCGCATTGCTCACATATCCACGCTTCTTTCGCCTCTCTCATCTTTTGTTGTATGGCTTTCTTTACCTCTTTATAACTGCCGACCTCCTCCGGTGGGTGATTGCGTTTTTTCAGTGACCTTCTTTTATCACAAAGGTCTAGAATGTCTTTGGTCACCCATGGCTTCTTTTTTGTTTGGTGGCATCCCAGGATCTCTGTGAGCTGCGTTAAGAGACTCTGTAACTGTATCTGTATCCAGTCCCTCTTTGAGAGCCAACAGTGGCGCAAATTTCCCTCCCACTCTTGCTTGGAACACTTCGGTGATTTTTGGGTCCATTAGTTTGTCCAGGTCAAACTTTAGCCTGGTCACATCCTTCTTTGCGACTCCCTTCAATCGCAGACGTATGGTCATCATAACCAGATCGTGGTCGCTTCCTATATCAGCTCCGGGGAAACTTCTTGTTTTGTCGGTGTTGATGCTCGATCGGAACCTCCTCTGGACCAGTATATAGTCAATCTGGCTATGCACTTCATTGCTTGGGTTATGCCATGTCCAGCGTCTCGACAGCTTGTTTAACCCAAATGTATTTGCCACCAACAGCTGGTTGCATCTTGCAAATTCTAGGAGTCTGAGGCCCCGTTCTTTGGTTTCTTTATTTCCATATGAGCCACATGTTCCCCACCAGTCGTGGACTGCATCTTCTCCAATTTTTGCATTCCAATCACCCTGGACTACCAATATGTCTTTTTTTGGCGTTTCGTGTATCAGACTTTGAAGTTGATCATAGAATGCCTCTATTTCACAATCTTCATAGTCTGCAGTGGGTGCGTAGCACTGTATTATGGTAATATTAAACGGTGTTGCCTTTAGCCGTAAGATGATAAAAAGGCTAGATAGTGGGCGACAACCCAATATGCATCTGGCTGTGTCTTTATGCACCAGTATCCCCACTCCGTGTAAATGTTTGTCCTCCCTGCCACTGAAGTAGAACTTGTGGCCCTTCTCCGTGGTAAACTCTCCAAAGCTTTTCCATCGAGCCTCGCATATACCAAGGATGTTCCACCGGCAGTTCTCCATCTCGTGTGTTAGCTCATTGATTTTGCCACATGGGTTCAGTGTTCTAACATTCCACGTACCTATTGTGAGCTTGTCTTTCCTCAGTTTGATGGTTCCACCAGTAGCACACTTATCGCCTCTGACTTGGTGTGGGACGGCAGGCGCGGTCATTGTTAACCCGGGCTGCGACCGAGCCGGTATATTTGATTGTGGTTGTGTTCTCATGTGTGAATCTTGGGCGGTTTTCTCTTGGCGGAGCCCATCTCCTCTCCAAGCTGGTGCGGGCCAACATCTGCATCTAACCTGGAGGAGCCCATCTCTCCAGGCGAGCCATTGCCTCATTTGCATACAGGCTCGCGGCCATAGTTTCCCAGTGTGCACCACTTGGAGGCGAGGTTGACTTGTGTGTTCGCTTTATCGGCAGGCTACTCATTTCACTTTTTGCCCCTCAGAAGAAGGACTAGCCGACCCCGACATCACTGGTTTGCGATGCCGAGAGCAAAACACAATTTGAAATTCCGTTCTGAAGCCTTTTTTCACTTTCATGCTTTTTAAGTTAAGTAATATTTAATAATAATAAGTGTGTAAGGGATAGCACCTCACAGTGAGAGGCAGCCACATCCTTGATTGCCATGATCCTATTTGGTTCCTCCGCTTCTGTCTAGCTCACGTATGGCTCCTAGAGTCTGCCTGTGTACGGCAGCGCCGCCACACCCCCCCCCTCCCCCCACCCCCGGCTTTGGCTGACCGGCTAAACTACGTGGGTGAAATGACAAGAAGGGGAGTCCACCCCTGACAAGTACACACAGCTGCTGGTGGAAGAGGCAGAAGATCGACCTGTGCGACAACGACTCTGAAAGCGGGAGCTGGAAACACCTGGTATCGGGCTAAGGGCGCACCAGAGACCATAGTTGGTAAGCGGCCAGAACAACGTCCAGAAAGCAATGGCAAACTACTGGATGTAAAGTGCCAAGAAACTTATGGCAGTCGAGAGAAACGAAACTCAAAGATCTGAAGGTGAGGCCTTCAGGCCAGGCAGATCATCGACGCCAACTGGGGAAGAGGCCAATTTCAGAGTCAGTACAAGTAATAGAGATGACGGCCTAAAGCCTGACTGCATTACAGTGGACAACTCTGAAATGGGACTAAAAACAAAACTAAGAATAGGCACCTGGAACGTCAGGAGCCTATACCAGGGCAAGTTGTTCATGATAGGAAGAGAAATGAAGAGAACGAAGATAAAGATTCTTGGAGTCTCTGAGCATAGATGGGCCGGTCAAGGGCACTGTACCAGCTTCTCAGGAGAAACATTTATATACTCTGGGACGGACAAGGGTGGAAAAAGCGGGGTCGGCTTTATTCTGTCAAAGAAGACAGCACCTTCACTGCTCGGTTACAATCCAGTCAACGACCGCATAATTGTAATCAGACTAAAGAGAAAAACTAGAAATTTAACAATAATTCAAGTGTATGCACCAACATCAGTAGCAGACGATTGTGAAATGCATGATTTCTATAACACCTTGCAAGAAGCGATGGAAAAAGTTGAAAAAAGAGACATCTTGGTCATCATTGGAGATTTCAATGCAAAAGTCGGAGAGGAAAGAGCCAAAGAGGAGAGAAGTGTTCGAGGACCTTTTGGTTTGGGACACAGAAATGAGCGAGAAGAAAGACTGGTTGAATTCTGCACGGAAAACAGCCTCTCCATTGCCAACACCTTCTTCAAACAACATCCACGACGACTGTACATGTAGACCTCCCCTGATGGCAACAGCAGAAACCAAATAGACTACATCCTAGTGCAACAAAGATGGAGATCAAATGTGCTGGCGACAAAAACGCTGCCAGGAGCAGACTGCGATACGGACCACGAATTACTGTTTGCAGTTTTCCAAACAAGACTACGTAGGATCAACAAAGGTTGCCAGCCAATACGCTTCGATGTATCAGCAATACCTACTGAATACAACATCAAAGTAGAAAACAAATTTGAGGCTTTGCTTGCTATACAGGAAGAGATGACATCTGAGGAGTTGACATCGTATGCACGGGATATTTTGATCTCGACAGCAAAAGAAATGATTCCAAAGATATTGCACAAGATACAGAGCTATATAACAGAGGAAACACAGAAACTCATTGCAGAAAGGCAACAATTAAAACAAATGGGAAGTAAGGGGACCAACACAGCATATAAAAACTGCGCACGAAAAGTTAGAAGAGAAATAAGAAAAGATAAAAGAAGATACATAGTAGAAACATGTAAGGATATAGAAAACCTACAACAACAAGACAGAGAAAGAGATGCATTCAAAGCAATAAGAACACTGACAAGGGAATTCCGTCCGGTTCCACATGTCATAAATGACAATGAGGTTAACACATTAACAGAAACCAAAGACATACTGAATAGATGGAGAGAGTACTACAGAACCATGTATGGAGATAGCACAAAGCACTCAGTTACAATCCTACCGAAGGATGAGAAAGAACTTGAACCAACATTGGAAGAAGTACGCTCTGCAATTAAAAGCCTGAAAAAGGGAAAGTCCCCAGGATGCGATGATATCCCAGCAGAGCTAATACAAGCAGGAGGAGAGGCATGTGCTCGAGTCTATCACAAGCTGTGTAAACAGATATGGCACAGTGCAGAGTGGCCAGAAGCATGGAAGAAATCAATTTATATTTCCCTCCCCAAAAAAGGCAACCTGAAGCTGTGCACGAACTACCGAACTATCGCACTGATCAGCCATGCTAGCAAGATACTCTTGCAAATCCTATTAAGAAGGATAGAGAAAAGGTTTGAATCTGAAATTCACGTAGTCCAGGCAGGATTTAGGAAAGACAGAGGGACCCGGGACCACATATTCAATTTAAGGAATATATATGAAAAATGTAGAGAGTTTAATGTAGACCTGTACACATGTTTCTTTGATTACACTAAGGCCTTCGACACGGTAAAACATCAAAATCTGTGGAGAATCATGAAGGAAATGGGGTTTTCTTTGCATATAAACATTATACCAAGATCAACAAGCTGCTGTCCGAGTATCTGGGCAAACATCAGATTGGTTTGCAGTACAAAAGGGAGTCCGACAGGGATGTATCCTCTCACCTTATCTGTACAACATATATTCGGAATATATAATGAGAAATGTACGAGAAGATGAGAACATTGAAAGTTTCGACCCATTTACGATTGGGGGGTACGAGATTCCAGAGTTATGATACGCAGATGACACAGTGATACTATCAAGAAGTGCGGTAGGGCTAGAACAGCTACTTTCAGCCGTTAATGGACATAGTAAAGATCAAAATCTGTTCATAAACATAAACAAAACAAAGATAATGACCACCGATAAAACACAATGTCAGCATAAATTTACAGTGGGTGGTGAGGAAATAGATCAAGTTGCACATTTTGAATATCTGGGCTCCAGAATTGACAAAAATGGTGACTGCTCGAAAGAAATCAGAAGACTAGCTATGGCAATGCAGAGACTGAACAGCCTGAAGAAATTATGGCAGGGCACCAACAAAACGTTAAAAGTTAAAAGTCTTGAGAGCCTGTCACCTGTGTTTTTCCTGTGGCAGCTTATGGCTGTGAAGCATGGACGATTACCAAAACTTCTAGACAAAGAATCGAATCCTTCGAGTCAAAATGTTACAGAAATTCCTCAGAATACCCAGGATACAGAAAAGAACAAATGTAGACATTCGGCAAGAGTTGAGCATAGAGGAGAACTGATTTATCAATTCCATTTTGGCTATAAAATGCAAATACTTTGGTCACATCAAGAGACACAACGGTCTTGAGAGAGCGGTGATGGAAGGTATGGTGCCAGGCAAAAGAGGAAGGGGTTGACCAAGAAGACGATGGCACCAAGATATCCAGGAGTGCCTGAGTATGACAGTGGCGGAAGCTGGTGTTTTGGCAAGGGAACGAGTTTCTTTCAGACAGGCTGTGATGGGAGCGACGTTCTACAATTACTACAAATGACATGCTACATGATGAAATAAGTCACTTATTAAGTCAGTAAATATTAAGAAATAAGTGTGATGTATGAAGAACACTTTGACAGTGAACAGATTACAAATAAACTGTATACTGGTTTATAGCAGCATATTTAGTTAAGCGATTCGAAAACTTCTAAAGACATTGTCTTTTCCATTATTGTGAATTATCACTTTACTCACGAACATCATCAATTTGAAATCATCATTTTTTTGTTATTGAAAAAACGTAACTTAAAGTTGCAATGTGCGGTTCATCTAGATTTAACATACGAACAGCAGTATGCCGAGATAAAAGAAATGGATAAATAATCTTTAACGCGAATAAACAACTGATTTGGATCTAGATTTTTCGTGTTACATGCCATTACTATTATTTCAACAACGAACTCACAGTCACACTTGCCTGATTTGTCTTCCGTCTTGTGTCTGTGAATGTTGATTAGCTCTTGTTTCCCTCTTCTTTCTGGAAAACACAATAATGGGAAGAACAATGACAACCGGTGTTCAATCAGTTACTGCATATCCTTTTTATCTTACTTGAGGACTGAAGTATTACATCAGGGTCAGATGAAACATAATGATCAAGATACTATCGGACATTCGTGTCGGGCTTCCTGGAAGTAGGATGTGTTACAATAATCTAACCAGCGAGATGGGGACAATAGGGTAATTGCTATAGCGGTGAGCATATCAAGGCAAAAGATAAATTAGATACATCGTGTAGAATAGTAAGTCCTTAACTTAACTTAACGTCTTTATACTGGTTTAGAAGACCCTGCAGAGTCTGTATACAACCAGTTTCAACAACCTTTGCAGAACGTCGCTCCTATATCAGTCTGTCTGAAAGAAACTCGATCTCTTGCTAAGTTTCCAGAGTCATGCCAAAGCATTCCTTGATATCTTGGTGCCATCGCATTCTTAGTCTGCATCTGCCTCTTGCCCCTCACCATATCTCCCATTACCGTTCTCTCAAGACAGTTGTGTCTTTTGGTGTGGCGAAAGTATTGCAATTTTATGGTCATGGTGGATTTTATGAACGACTTCTCCTCTATGCTAAACTGTTGTCGAATGTCTGCATTCTCCTTTTTTTCGGTCCATGGTATTATGAGGACCTTTCTCCTATAACATTTCGACTCTAGGGACTCAATTCTCTTCCTTAAGGTTTGAGTAACTGTCCATGTTTCACAGCCGTATACTGCCACGGGAAAAACACAAAGTTCTCAAAAATTTCACTCTTGTTGGTTTGCTGGTATTCTGCAATATTTTATCAGGTTATGTAGCCGCTACATTACCAATCTCTTTCAGATTTTCTTTGAGCAGTAGCTACTGTTGTCAATACTGGAGCCTAGATATTCGAAGTTCGTGACCTGTTCTATTTCCACACTCCCGAATTTGAATGTATGTTGATTTCTTGTTTTGTCGGTGGCCATTTTCTTAGTTTTGTTCATGTTTGCAAAGAGGTTTTGACCTTCGCAGCATCTGCTTACGGCTGCAATTAGCTGCACTAACCTCTCTGTGATGTTTAAAAGTATCACAGTATCGTCTGCATATATTAGCTCTGGGATCTTGTATCCGCCGAATGTATAGGGAGGTAACTTTAGATAATCTCATAAAGTAGAATATAAGTTTTTCAAAAGTTCAGGAGGCTACAGCAACAAGATGGTTCAGTTCATCCCGTAACCCATCAGGTCGTTGGGGCACACATGAAGACACTCCCAAAATCCCACGTCCTCCCTCTCTGTCTGCCGCCGCCTGTTGTATCTCACCGGGACGAAGGCCTGACCACTCAGTGATGTTGTCCACCCATCTCGTCCTTGGACATCCTCGCCCTCTCTGTCCCGGTACGGAACCAAAGAATATCGAGTTGATAATTTTGTTGGACCTCGCGACGTGCCCGCACTAGGCCATCTTTCATCTTTTGATAGCTGTGAACAGATCTTCAATAGGACCTATAGCGTCTTCAACTCTCTGACGGATTTCTACGTTCGTGACACGATCTTTATATGTAACATTTAGAAGTTTTCTATAGCACCTCATTTCCATTGCATGTATTCTGCCCTGGATATCTGCTGTAAAGGTCCAGGTCTCGCAGGCATACGTAAATATTGATAGCACCAAAGAGCGCATTAGTCTAACTTTTATGCCGAGGGCGAGCCGTTTGTCTTGCTATATAGGTTTCAGCCGAGTCAGCGCCGCTGTTGTTTGTGCTATTCTTGCAATTACCTTTGGCTTCGATCACTCTTCACTAATCAATGATCCCATATATTTGAAACGTTTTACCACCTCAAGTTCCTGCCCATTTGCCTCTATTACAGATTTAAACCCTGCTATGTTATTGGTCATGAGCTTTTTCTTATCTGCATTTATTTCCATACCAAAACTCAGGGCCGCTCTATCCAATCTACCAATCAACTTCTGGAGTTTCCTTTCTGTGACTGCCAATACATCAATATCATCAGCAAATCGGAAGTTTGTGATAAGCCTGTCACCTATTTTAACCGTGCCAGCATGTCCTTTTAAGGTCATCTCCATTATTCTCTCCAAGAATATATTGAAGAGTGTTTGGGAGAGTATACTTCCCTGTCTCACACCCACCGTCGTACGGAACCTAGCGTTCCCTCTACCGAGACTGCGCTTGTCGCCTGCTCATAAAGGTGCAGGCACAAGATGGTACAGCTACAAATTATTTCAAGAAAAGTCCAGATTAGATATTAGGAAATAGTCAGACAGTGGTGAATGCTTGGAATGCATTGCCACAGGAAATAGTGGAGTTCTGGTATGTCAGTTAATGCAAGCAAGAATGGATTGTATGCACACAGTTAATTTTAGATCAAGTGAAGTCAAAGAAACTGGTTGTACACAGACTCTACATAGACTTCTAAACCAGTGTAAATAAGTTACTTAACTTGACTGGGATCAAGATGCTGAGCAGCGCATGAGCTGCAGTGGTCAGCGACCCATAGCTGACTGCTAGCGTCAGAGCCAGCGAACCATAGCTGCCAAGACCCTTCTACACCTCCACGCGGTGATCCTGGATAACAGGCTGCATCAGGGCAGACTGGCTAAGAAGAAGGGATCGAAGAGGGAATGCTAACCCAGTACTAAAAAAATGCTTGCTGAAGTCGAATGTGTTGGACCGAAAGGTGCAAATATTGGCAGTCAAGCTGTAAACTACGACACAACGCATTCCGTTCTCTGGACTCCATTCTATTACTTAAGCCCTTTCAGTATTTGGTAGTGGGAGATTGAGAATGAACGAAGCCAAGCCAAGCCAAGCCACTTGACTTAACTTCATTATACTGGTTTAGAAGACGCTGCAGGGTCTATATACTTCTTCTTCTTCTTCGTACGCTGTCAGACGTCAACCTGTATTTTTTCGAAAAAGCAGCGGTCATCCTGAGGCTGTTGACCCTGCCATAGAGCTTGTCTAGTGTTGCCACTGGTGATGGCCATATCTGCTTTCTCTGATCCTCGTATGTCGGGCAGTTTTGCAGCAAATGTTCAGCCGTCATTTTCCAAGTACCACACGAGCATTCGTCAGTGCCGCCTATCTTCAATTTATTGAATAAGAGTCTGTATACAACCAGTTTATTCCACTTTAAAAATTACTGTGATCATCCAATCTATTCTGCAATGCATTAACTGACCCTGCCTCCACCACATCCTGGGGCAATGGATTTCAAACATTCACCACTCTCTGACTGACGAACCTCGCACTGTACTACAACTAGGCGGACTCTCAGTTCACGTTCTCAGGTATGCCCCTACATGTAAGAAGAGTCACTATAAACCACCACAAAAGAAACAACGTCAAGTTTAAACTCAGTATAAATGGCTTCCAAAACAGCAATACCTTACTTTAGAGCACAACAATTCCAGGTCGCAATTGCGCCTAGATATATTGCTATGGCACCTCATATTCTAAGATCAGTATGGTATTTACTCAAATTTCTCCGTGGCTATTATCCACTCGACTTCCAAGGTCAGACTTCCGGCGTCCTGTTACCCAGCATCTAGAGCACATACAAATAAGGAACAGAAGAAATATGTTAATATTTGGAATCAATATTGGGAAGAACAATTATCCAAACACCCTCCGGCATTTTGTGCAACTATGAGCAAATGCCTGGCTACTGCATGTTTTAAAAAAAAAAATTGTTTAACCTGGGTCCTAGATTCTAAACACATTTGTCACCCCCTGCCTACATACTTTTCCGCCCATTTGCGTTAAGACAAGAGAGTTGCTTCATTTGTTGTAATTCTGTGTTGTGGTAGGATTTCTCTTATTGCCATATATCAGTCTATCACATGACCTTCCTCGTGCCCTGTAGCCAGATCTTCTTGTGCTGTAATCACGCAGTGGTAGTTGATCATTCAGGATTCTCATGAGATGATCAAACCATTGTATTTTTCTTCTGGAATATACAAGGTATCCCACTCGCTATCTGTCCTGGTTGTCCATTTTAAACAAATGAACGTAATTCATTAAAATTTGATATGGACATACATTGGTGTGCGAGAAACATAATGAGTTCATATTAAATGTTGCAAGTTGTCACGATAATCATCAAGGCATGCCTGCACACGCCACTCCATGTTACAGAAGTTATTCACCAACGCATTAGGAGTTACAGACTCAGTTTCCTACCAAATGTTTTCTTGTAGTTTCATATCATTCACTGGCTTGTTGAGAAACACTTTCCCTTTCAGCATGCCCAATAGGAAGACATCAGGTAACGTAAGGTCAGGCGATCTTGATGGCCAAAGTCACTTAGAAATTAAACGGTTTTCAAAGAAGGAAGCAATTTGGTGTCGGTGCAACACCATCCAACTGAAAATAGCCAGTACGTAGTTTCTCATCGTCCAACTAGTTCACAGTGTGTCCATGTCAAATAATGTTCAATTAAGTGCATTGGTTTCAAAGTTATAAATGAAAACCAGGGGCCGAAAGACACACATACGCGTGGGCGCTCGCGCACACCACACACGCTTGCACCGTTAAATATAAGGTCATTATGTGTCACACACACACCAAGGTGTGTCCCTGTCTAATTGTATTGGGTTACGTTCATCGGTTTAAAAGTTATAAGGGAAAACCAGAGGCCCGTAGTGAGTTTGACACGCCGAATTAATAACAAGTGGTATTTCTCACCATATTTCTAATGTCGTCGTTTCTCATTTTATTTCTGCTGGTATCACCAAAGACTTTTCTTAGACATGTCATTTCACAAGTTGTAATAATAAATGCATATATTGTCTCTGCCTCCACCATCTCCTGGGGTAATGCATTCCAAGCATTCACCGCTCTCTGACTAAAAACATATTTGTGGCAAGACATTATCGAGACGACTGGGGATATTACAGGGTGCAGGTTGTTCCTCAGGGTCTACTCCCGAAGCCTTTCCCGTAAACAGGTTCCAGCAAGGCAGTGGAGTGGAAACATACTGACCAAGACACAATCTCACTTCCAAGCAGTTCTCACTGTTATACGGTAGTCTGACTTACGAGATAGGGATCGGCACTGCGATCCCCACAGGGTGAACATACTGAGAAACTTACTTCATCTAGGACGATACAGGTCCACCTTCTCAAGCAGGCCTCGGGACGTGATAAGCCGTAACTCGCCACTACATAAAGTCGTCAAGAGTACATAACTCAAGTACGAGTGACATTAAAAATAACGTGTGTGAGTGAATGTGTATATATACAAACTTACATACATAGGAATATAAATACATACATACACGCGCGCGCATATACAACAAGAATAAATTCATTTCCAGATAAAACAGGGATCGTTTTCCAGTTCTTTTTTTTAGTCATATCGCGGTTTTCCCCATACAACTTAACTGCGTGGGCTTACAACATATTTAATGCCAGTATAACTGACTGTACTGACGCGCAAGCCTATAACACATGTCGCAGGAATTAGGACAAAGATGCAGCGGCGGTACTAAGAAAACACTACAAAGACACGCGTTTAAAATAACGACCAATCAGATTGCACGTGGAAGAAGATTACAACAGCGTATGAACACACACACTAGGGATGGGTCCTGCCAGTAGTCGTTGCTTTAGCCTTTAGCCGAATTTTTCTTTAATTTCCTATCCTTACGTATTTTTCAGTTCCTAAATATTTTTGTACATCTCGCTTTTCATTGCAAAGGTACAGAGTTCAACTCTCGTCACTAGTGTGCTCCAGTTGGCCCAGCTATAAATGGGTACCTGACTTTCTGTTATGGAAGGAAGAACAGCGAGAAAGGGAACTGGCCATACCACCTCTTAAACAGTGTCCTCGTGACGTACAAGTAGCAGTGTCTGCTATGGGACCCCTTTAAATACATATTCAAACGAGTAATAGAGCGACAGTGAAGACTATAAACATACAATACTCCAGCAATCTAACATTAATATGTATATAAAACATAAAAAGATCCAATAGGAATTTATGAATTATTATATTTAACGATTTCCTGTACATTGAGCATGGAGTCGGCCCTGTAGAGAAGAAATGTTTTAAAATATTTGCAATTAACACAGTTGACAACATTAAAAGTACACATATTTTTGCTCAGATCTTTAATTTATTTACAACATGTCATGTAAAATATAACACTGTACATTTTACTACTCCTTAGTGGGAACACTTCATATGTATATCTCGGATGTCTATAATCTTTGCAAACATTCAGACTTGAATATTTTTTATGGCAGAAGAGGATCACTTAAGGATATTGTTATCTCCATAGAGCTTGTCCAAGTGATTGTCATATGTGCTTTTTAAACATGCCTGCTGGGCACTTTAATAGCAGGAGTGCAGCACTAATTCTTTCTGTATAATAGTTTAAAAATGTTGGGGAAAGCTGGCACAGATCTTTTCCTATGGATTGGCACATTTAAAGGCGGCATTAACACATTGAACATACAATAGTCAAAATCCCAACATCTGCCAGGGTATTTAAAGACAAGAATATCACCACAGTCCCACATAGAGCATGTTGTAAAAGGCGACTGTTTGACATAGCATAACACTGGCCATAGTTAGGTTATGTGGTTCGTTAAGCAGCATAGATGGTGTCTACCAGGCTGTGGGTCTACTTTGCTCTAATTTTTTGAGTCTATTAAGATGGACTCGCACATCAGTTAACCACCTTCAAAGAAACTGGTTGTATACAGACTCTGCAGTCTTTTAAACCAGAATAAAGATGTTAGGTTGTTGTTTCGAATGCCCACAATGAGTAGGCTACTCTTATATGCACCCTGAACCCTGAAAAGGGTCTTAAATGACAGGTTGCAGTAGCTTTCCTCCAATCTCGAAAGTGCTGATGAAGGTGGACAGGGGTCCTCCAGGCGGTTGTGCTATGCTTGGCTTCATCTGCGTGTCGCTCACTAGTATGGAGATCACGTCAAACCTCACCTTGACTGTTGTCCTCGACAACAGCCTGTTTCCAGGACGACCAATGAAGAGGTCAGGCGATGGTTTTGGCCAGTATATTTCTCTTGACCCTGGCTAACATTCTCTAATCAGTGTGTTTTGCCTGACCAGATGTTAGCCTCATCATCCCTAACACATTAGGTATTTTTACTTACAAATAATTACTGTCAGGGAATGAAGTTGTTAGAGACTTCAGTAAATTAAGCCACAACCTGTATGAAGTAGGGTGGCTAGTTCCTTTCCTCACTGCCTTTTACTTCCCTTGTCATTTGCCAGGTATACATTTACAGCGAGGTCTACTGGAGCGTAACTGTTGCAGTGAAAAGTGAGTGCTCTATCACTATGCAAATCATAAAACTATTATGACAATAACCAGACTTCCTTTAAGATCATGGCGGTTGCTTACATATGCCAAGTTATGTGGATTCAGTCATGAATCTCATTGTGTTTTTAAATATTAAATTTTTTTGGTTGTTGATCTTCTTGCTATGTAGGTTAAGGTCGCTGTGTCACTATCATTTTTGTCCCTCTTTTCAATTACTTGTTTTATAACCATCTGATCTTAAAATCTTAGACTGTTTGTTCAACAAGATTCCCGATTTCAAGAAAACAAGATCAAGAGAGAGAGAGATGCCATATATGGCACAGTTGACCATGATAGAGACCATAAGCAATGGAGTTGGCTATAGCATGAGTGGACTCGAACCTCCGGGACTTCCTGCCTTGATCATGCTTGGGTTTTCAGAAATGAGTGGACGTTTGAAATGGGGGAAAGGGAAGAGTAGAGAGCTAGAAATCCAGATTGTAAATGTTTGAAATCATATATGGGTCCAGCAGAGAGAAAAGTCTGGGAGAACGAAGTAAGAGTGTGTACAACCAGTGAGCTACGGAAACAATAAGTATCTACACCATTTGCCACTTGCTGAGTACTCATGAGTGCAGTGACGTAGTTTCTTAACAGAACACATCAGATTCCAGATTTATCAAATATGAATGATTTAAAGTTTTCACAGAAAGAAAAAAAAATATATATAAATTGTCAAAATGATTACACAGACAAAAACAGATGAAACATGACCAAATCACCAACAAAAAAGAAACACACAAGATGCACATGTTTGCAGGTGAGAGGAAGGGGAATTATTGGAAATGTCATTGAGTTGTTCAAGACCAGTTCCCCAGATGTATTTCATATCACTGGCTTCTATATTTCGAGGATAGCTGTTAATACAGAATCACATGGTGTTCAGTTTGACAGACCATGCCCTTGGTTTTTCAAGTTATAACAGCTTCTTCCAGTCAACCTAGCTGTAAATGAGCACTTTATAAAATCAGGGGACATTTTTAAGAGCTGCTGCAAGAGCTACAGAGTTTGTGCTCTGTCATTAGTGCTTTCAGCAATTAAAGGGACTGAGTACATAGGGAGGGGAGGGAGTGGTGTCCACCACGTGCTATGAAGACGGTTCTATGAATCATTTTATATTTCCAAACAGCATTAGACCACAAACGGTGGCCTTTACGAAGGCCAAACAAGAGGCACTCCCTCCATCATGCAATGATTCAACAACCTGTTTGTCCATCCACACGAATACAAGTTAACAAAGGAAGAAAACTTAACCTAAGGATGATGAACTGGTGCAAATTACAGACTACATTTTTTGGAAAGGAGAATGAAGTCATGGAAGAAATGAATAAATTCAAATTGAAAATCATGGCTCTTACAAAAACTAAGCAGGGGTACATGGAATCTTGAAGGTAATATGCTTCTCTACAGCGGAGTTCGCATTACCGACAGGGCCAAAGAGGCAACATCAAGGGGTTGAAATTTGTCTCTGAATACATTATGGTACCGGATCTCAAAGGAGAAGGCAAGTTAGTCAATATCTTCATTGTTTATTACTCAAATGAGAGGGATTCAGTAGATGTCAAAAACAAGTTCTTTGAGCTGCTTGAAAGGACAGTGGAAAACTGTCAAGAAGAAATTAATTGGAGATTTAAAAACCAGTTGGAAAAGATCATTCTAGTTGGGATGAAGTGGTTGAGATGTTTCAAATTACAATGGAAAGTGAGTTCTGAAATTCTACAGTGAGATCACAACAGTGTCATCACAAACACAAAGTTCCCTCACAAGTGCATACATACATACACTTGATGTGAACTGACGAGGAAAGATAATCCATCATGAGGAAAAATTCATTCAAGTATGTGAGAGGTGGCAAAGTCTTATTAGGACCAGAAATAGAAAGTGACCACTGCCTAATGACATTAAAGAGAATAACTGAAACAACGTTCACAATCAAGTAAGAAACCAAACACCAGAGAAGGAGAAGCAAGAATAAAGACATACAAGAGAACTTGAATTTAGAACCAGATACTAGGGGTTTATATCAACAGCAGTGGGAATTGCAGAAGAACAACCTGAGGATATAGAAGCTCTTTGGTTAAAATTAAAGATTACCCTCAAGGCTGCCACAGCAGAAATATGTAGTGAAATCAGTGTCAAGAAGAATATAGAGATGATACGCTGGTGGGCAGAAAAAAACAAAATGATAAAGGAAAAGAAAAAGTAATGGAAACAATACTTGGAAGCCAAGAATGCAGCAGGAAAACCAGAGAAATATAAATAATATGTAACACTCATAATATAAGCCAAGAAAACAGTGCTAACAGCAATACTGAGAGGACTGGAGAAAACCATAGGTTGTTCTAGAGGACTTCACAGAACGTGTAGAAGGAAAAACAGAGTTTCCCCCTGAAATTTGTAAAAAGACAGACAGGTACTTTCCTTACCACTTCAAGAAAGATGATGGATATATTATTTCTCAAACCAGGGGACGGCGTGGGCTAGTGGTTAAGTGGCACTGCTCCCAACCCGAAGGTGCTGGGTTCGATCCCCATCACAGCACCGGCCGTTACCCTGGGGAAGCAAACCCTTAGAAAATGCAGGAGGAAGCAGACCCTTACATAAAATGCACGCTGAAGTCGGATGCACTGGGCCGACAGGCGCAAAATAAAAACCACAGTGCAACGCACATTGCCTTGGGGATTAGAGAAATTTGGCGAACGCAAAAAAAAAAATAATTTCTCAGACCTCTTCAGTTTCTACAATAAGATGAGTCCCATGACCAACCCTCCATAGTCACTATTCTTTACTCTCCATTCAGACCCCAGCAACACTAAAAGATGACTAAAGTTGGCTGTGAGTGGGGGTTAGAACCCTCATAATGTAAAATAAATGACTACGGAACTACCACTGCTAGACTAGAGCAAGTAGTCCTTTGGTACTTGCTTCATGTACGGAGCCAACAAACAGTGATGCCCTTATGTTAAAAATATTTAGGAACAAAATAGAAAAGAAGTATTGTAATTCTGACTTTATCGAACATGATTCACATTCAGGACCATAAGACATGTTGTCACCACAGTTGTCTAGCTAGACATTATTTCTGGAAAACATGTCTATGATACTAAGTTTCACTTTTATTTACTTCCCTGTTCCAAATCTTTTTTTTTTGGGCAACAATTTCTCAATAGTGCTTACTCATATATTTACATGTGGAGAGGAGACCAATGTCTGGGTCAGGCAAAACATACTGATCAAGACACCTACCTCCCTTCCAAGCAGTTCTCGTTTAAAACAGACTGTTTCATGGCAATCTGGCAAACAAGTTGGGGCTTGGCACTGTGATTCCTATAGTGATGAGCTCACTGAATAGTCTTGCAATGCACTACAGCCAAGAGGACCCATCCACTTTCTCAAGCATGTTTTGAGATGCGAGGAGAGCCACTTTAACCTGCCACTAAAGAACGTTGTTAAGAGTACTGAACTGAAGTACAAGTGGTATTAGCAACAACATATAATTACATCATAAATTTACATTCTCCATCTATGTAGCTGTTTCTCGGACCAGTCAGCTTCCTTATGTTTTGTACATTTTCTTTGATATTTTAACATTATCCATTTTGATGTTTGTTATCAAGATTTTACCTATGCATGAGGGGGAAAAACACAATCACAAACTATTTGGATGAAGCTTCATATTTCCAGGTAGAAATGACGATGCGGTTTATCCCCCAGCTCCCTTTGAGGAGGGCAGAATTGGCTTCTTATTCTCTTCTTTGCAGGCATCCAGATATGATTTGGGATATTCCTGTAGACAGCACATGTCCCCATGATGATATTGGAATATTCATAGCTTTTTTCGAGGAATGGTACAGGTAATTGTCATATGTTACTTCTATGCTCCTTGTCTGTTGTTGGTTCTTTAGCAGGAATTCTATTAGTGATACACTCAAATCCATAAG
Organism: Ariolimax columbianus; assembly: GCA_036924085.1. Lineage (NCBI taxonomy): Eukaryota > Metazoa > Mollusca > Gastropoda > Stylommatophora > Arionidae > Ariolimax > Ariolimax columbianus. Next base: position 57,705,982 of record JAVGWX010000001.1, on the reverse strand, counting down.
TAGTTCCTAACTTTAATCTGTTAAATATAGTATTTAAATCTTTCATGATCTGTACTGAAGCTATCGATTACAAACTCTACTATGCATGCTATGTTGCAATTGACACTAGAGGAAAGACAACAAAAGAGATGCTTACACAAGACAACTTGGAGTAAAACCACAATAAAGATCATGAATCAGAGCTTGGGAATAGTACAAAGGGTGGTTGTAGACCAGGATGAATAAATATCCCCCCTCCCCCCCTTGGGTTGTAGAGGTCCTTTTGTGTATACCTGCAACTAGTGTGTAGTCAAGCAGGTAATTGGCTTGTGTGTTTTGCACGATGGCGATGAGGCCACATCCTTTTGATTTTCATGCAGGCCACAATTGGGTATGAATTTCAGTACCTTTAGAAGTATTTGCCCCGAACAGCAGATAACCTGGTCTATTTGATTTTCAACAGCATATACACAGGACCTCAGAGTTTATTGTCCACTTTCGATAAGACTATTTGTCCATTCTTTCCTCCCTTTAGAGCAGGACATGTTTAAAACTTGCAGAATTTGAATACCCACAATTTTTATTTTTATAAAGGTAACCATCTTACTTTGCAGTGACACCTTACAAATATCACAATGTGTAACATCACAGATTACTTTGTGATCAAAGATTTGAGGCTTATGTAAGTAAACTATGAAAGATTGACCATAGAGCTAGCAACTTGAACATAGAACATCACAAAACCCAATAAATTCTTTCATGTAGGCTTACTGGAAAAAAGTCAACTGAATTGGAATTCCAATACTCATTAAAAAAACAACAACAAATGAATGAAATAGAAATGAAATAATACACAATTTCCATGTCTCAGGCATGCGTATTTAAAGAAATAATAAGCAAAAGTCGAACCGGTTTCATTTATATAATGTAAGTTTATTGTCTGTACATGATAAAAACAATTAGAAACTGTTGAATTTATTTTCAGCTATGACATGCCATCATCAAATAAAACACTCTCTTAACTTTAAATTACATGAACAATGTATCCTGATGTGATCTTAGTACATCAAATCAATATATGACATATTTAACACAAAATGAAGGATTCTATAGAGACGCGCTATGTGCATATAAAAGACAAGGCTGTAGATGTTTATGTAAATTTACAAAATGCAAATGTATAAAACATTTAAATTCTGTTTTTTCAAATATGCAAGTAATACATTTAATCTGTGGCATCATTCTTCTCCACTGTATAAGGCTGCACCTCTGATGCTCCAGAGTTTACAATAACTACATCCTCTGTGGGTCTATCTGCACTATTAGTTGGTGTATTCTCAATCTGTTTTACAACATCCTGAAACAAAAGCCAACATTTCAAAAATGTTTCATTTGATACCAACAATTTGCAGCCTAAATGTGGACATGGGAGGAGCAGCAGGAATCGTATAAGTTGAAAGTGCTTGTCCTCATAGCAACTCTCACTCATATACAAAGCTATCAAGAGTAACAGACCCCTTTATCTTTGACAGCTTCTTACTGTCACAAAATCATTTTACCTCACTAATTGTCAAAACTTTCATTATTGGCTGAATGTTTTAATTTTAAAAATAATGATTGTGCCAGTTTAGGGGGAGGATCAAACTTAAAAAAAATCCATTAGATTATTATATGCACAGTTGTTGCATATTTACATAGCTTTAGTGTGCCACTTACATTTGTAACTCATGTTTCACATAATTAAATTGAGTTACCTGTTTATAAATGATGTATTATATAGAATTAGAAGATCAAGATGCCGAGCAGTGCATGAGCTGCAGCAGTCGGCGAACCAGAGCTGCCAAGACCCTTCTACATCTCCATGCAGTGATCCTGGATAACAGGCTGCAACAGAGCAGACTCGCTAAGGAGAAGGGATTGAAGAGGGAAGGCTAAACCAGTACTCAAAAAATGTCTGCTGGAGTCAGATGTGTTGGACCGAAAGGTACAAATATCGAAGTGAAGTTGTAAACTATGACAACACATTTCAGACAACATCCTGCTAATTGTAAATACATTTTTAGGGTGGTGGTGTGTGTGTGTGGAGAGGGGGGGGGGGGGAAAGAGAAGAATAGAGAATGAACAAAGAAGAAGAGAGGTATAGAATTAAACTAAGGCTTAAATATAGATAGGTAGGTGCTAATAACATTTAAGCTTTTGTGTTTAATCAAGGTCTTGTGGAGTGGCCATCCATAAGGGATGGGGATGGGGAGGTTGATCAAAAATGGACAAAAGAGGAGGGGAGAGTTAAAGAATGTCAGAATTTTGTGGACATCTTTTAAGAATGACCATGAACATGTCTGGTGACTTTGTTTGCTGAAGTACTACTGGTCTATGACCTTAGCAGCATCAAATTCCTTCAGTGATCATCCATTCATGTTGCAAATCATAAGGTCACATGCATTTTTGTGTCACACTGAGGATTCAAATGTATTTTTCAAAAGGTTCATTTTGCATGTTGGTATAATAGTTTTAATACTTTAAATAAAAGCAATATACTGCTCTTTTGATTGTAGACAGTTCCAACTTCGGTCATTTACGGTTAGACGAAAACAATGGCGATTAAAAAATAAGTTTTATATTTTTGAAATAATTTCTTCTGTTTTTTCCTTGAATTTGAAGATTGACCCATTATTGAAAATGGAGAAGTTAATTTTCTGAGGTAGATCTATTTAGTTTATTTATATAGATACAATAATTACGGTTATAGTTGAAGTGACAGACATAGCCATTACTGTAAATATAGATAGTAGTATTAGTATGTTTTTCAGGGAATTATTATTTTTTTTTTCTAATCAAGGGATGCCACTACCGGCGAGTCTATTTGTTTGTGCTATTTTCCCCCACTATCACCTTCATCTTCTTGTATCCCAGAAACTAACATATACACAATAACACCAACAAGTTCTTTATTAATATGTGACTCTAGACACCAAAAATAAAATCAACAAATTTGAGATTTTCAAAATCAACAACCAGTAAGGGGCATGGCATGCTGATAAAATTATGCAGATACAGGAAATAGACGTAATTTTATAACCTGGAAAGCAAAAAGGTTAAGGATGATGCATCAGAGACATCTGGCACAGATGGTGCCACAACTGGCTGCGAGTCTACATTTCTCTACTGTTTTGGATCATTATGGATGCCGCCAGACCACAGATTTGCCTGGAATTCACACTAGTCGACGACTTACACTTGTGTTCACGGAAACGTGGAGTTGTTTTCCGTCTGGACTTGTTATTTCGTTCTTTTTTGTGATTTCTTCCATCCGTTTATCCTGGTCTGGACGCCGGCTGAATGGCGCTACGCTTATACCTGTGTCGTATTTCACGGGTTAGTCCTGCCGGTTCACCTTCACGAATATGGCGTGTGGGAATTTTAGATGCTACTATGATGAGCTGAATACAGCTGGGGAGAGATGCCAGAGTCACTCACACGCTGAGTGTTTATCGAAACGGCACGACAAACTGCATTAGATGCCTTCCCACCCTGCGGGTTACATGTTTACGGAAAGGCTTCGGTGGTAACCCTGAGGCAAAATCTGCATCCTATGCTATCTCCAGTCGTCTCGATGAATGTCTTGCCACTGGCAAAAGGTAGCTTAGGCTCTGTGAGTGAGGTTGACAAAAGGCGCAGTTTCTTCCTCACTTTAATCCAAATCACAGCGCAAGTCACCCATTTCAGCAGACACAGCAAGTGATACGACTGTCCACACGGCTGAACAAAGAGAGTGGTCTTCATCACTTGTGATGGACTACTATTCATCAGAGACATTACTTGCATTTGTGAGGTGGGGCTTACAAATGCACTTCCTCTTAGTCTTGCCTCCCTTTAACCCTGACAGTTGGGTACCAATCACAGTTTGACAAACTAGAGTCATGCAATTGGGCTAATGTACCAGATACATATTGCTACAAGAAGCGAACACTCTAACAAATCTGCCACTCATGCAACTTACCATGCCCTTTATGACTTTCCCGAAGACAACATGATGACCATCTAGCCACTCCGTGATCATGGTTGTGATAAAGAACTGAGACCCATTAGTATCCTTTCCAGCATTAGCCATGGACAGCCAGCCAGCTCCATAGTGCTTCAGCTCAAAATTCTCATCCTTGAATCTGTCTCCATAAATGCTTTTACCTGTGAAAGAAATAAGTTTATGACAGGGTAAAAGTAGATCTGTGCAAGAGCACATAAACACTGCAATTGGCTTCTGCTGATTAAGTGTATATGCTGGATTGTTCAACCAATATATAACGTGAATAAAAGAACATGCTATGGTGAAACACAGAATGAGAGATATAAATGTAAAACTAGATGGAAGGCATGTTTTCATTTATTGACCACATGATCATGTCCCAGGAAATTGCAAGAAAAAAAATAAAAGGCAGATACATAGCATATACTGTCATCAGAGATGAAGTGTTAGAGACTCCACTGTGTTAAGTCTCTGCTTTGTCCCCATTGATGTCTCTTCCTTAGTTGTAAGTTAGATACCAATTAACAGCTGGGTAGAATGAAACACATCGAGACCGATGATAAAACCCAGTCTTTAAAATGAGAGAGTCCAGCACTTTTATATCAGCCTTTCTCAATTTTTTAATCCTGGAGGAACCACTGAAATGAATGTAATATATTTCTTAGAGCTCACCTCCAGTACCATCTCCTCTGGTGAAGTCTCCACCCTGAATCATGAATCCTTTTATTACACGATGAAATTTACTGTCTTTATATGTTAGTACGGTATTTCCATCCTGAGAAGAAAGAACACAACATTATCAAATGTAAATGATTTCCATTAATGGACAAGCAAGGGAAATGCGGTCTCATATCAGACACTATCATCGGAGATCAAATGTTAGAGAATTCATTTTGTAAGGTGTCAAGTTTTCTTAGGTGGTAACTTAGCTACTTTTGTCTTCTCTAACTGTAAATCAGATATGCCCATCTACAGCTGCGTAGACCAAGCTGAGACCGGGGATTGATCCTAGGCTATTGCTGTGAGAAGCAAGCAGTCTAATCACTCTGCAACTTAAGATACTCAGTGCATAATCGACCACATAATTCTTTACTAATTCATGATCTACCATCAATTCAGTATTTATTCTTTTCTAGTGCTCACAAGCTTCTCTTTATTTTTTCCTATAGGTTTCTTTCAGTGACAGAAAAGTCGCCATATAGATTGCTGTAATTGTTGATGCACAGTGTATACAGCGTGGCCCAAAAGTAGGTACATAGTTGTTAAGTGTTTTCATTTTCTTTAAAGATACTGTGAATGATGGCAGCGAGCTTAGAGAGTCAAGAACAAAGAAAGTAGTAAAGCAGTAGTGGAAGGCTGAAATGGCTAAGTTGGTGCACACATTGTAGCAAGAAACATTTGAAGCTCCTGACAATTTATTGTAGCAGAGATCCACTTGAAGCAACGGGTGCAGTGGTTAATGCACCAAAATCTGGACATTCTAGGACGTCTTTGACAGAGAAAAATAAGATTAGAGTCACTTTGACATTTATGAACAGTCTGAAGAAGTCCACACAATGTCCATCTCAGCAGCTATCCATACCGAGAATGTCCTTGCAATTGAAGCCGTACTGTACAAGACTGTAACATGGTCTTCTGAAGGATGACTTGTTGGTTGCATTTTTGTGAGATGATGCATAACCAAACCTCTAGCGAACTAGACCTTCTTGATAAAATCATCTGATGAGATGAGGCTTCTGTCAAGTTAACAGGGCATGTGAACGGGTATAACTGTATGTAGTGGGCAGATGGAAATCCTCATTTTTTCTTCTTCTTCTTCGTACGCTGTCAAACGTCAACCTGTATTTTTTAGAAAAAAGCAGCGGTCATCCTGAGGCTGTCGACACTGCCATAGAGCTTGTCTAGTGTTGCCACTGGTGATGGCCACATGTGCTTTCTCTGGTCCTCGTATGTCGGGCAGTTTTGCAGCAGATGTTCAGGGGTCATTTTCCCGGTACCACAAGTGCATTCGTCAGTGCCACCTATCTTCAGTTTATTGAATAGGTGGTACCTCAGTCTGTTGTGGCCTGTGCGGAGTCTGAAGACCCCAACCTGCTCTCTTCTATTCAGCTGGTAATAGGCATCGTTTTTTGTGTAGCCAGTATGTTCCGTTTCTCATTTGGCCATGTATCTGGCTCTAATAAGCCTTTTGGACTCTTCGTAGGTCACACTAGAATCTGGTTGTGGTAGTCTTGCACCTTCTTTTGCCTGTCTGTCTGCCTTCTCGTTGCCTTGGATGTTACAGTGGGATGGAACCCACTGTACCACTACTCTTTTTGGTGCGGACTGCTGGCATAGTTGACAGAGTACTGCTCTTAAATCATTAAGTTCAGTATTTTTCTGGCTTTTTAGTGCTGTGACTATGGCCAGGGCATCTGTAAACAGGACTATCTGGCTTTCAGCATTGCTTCTACTGCAGCCCTCAGTGCTGCTACCTTCGCTCTGAAATTGCTTGAGAATTTTCCAGTTGCCACTGACAGTGTTATTTTTCTACCATTTGGTAGGCTCAGGAATACCCCTGCCCCTCCGTTCTTTGTTGTGTTTGTTAACCTTGTTTGGGTCCAGTCCATGCTTGGGTAGTTTTTCGTTATGTACCTCAGGGTTATGTCTCTTCTTTCTTTTTCAGTCTGGCTGTTCTTGTTTCCAATACCTGGTATATTTTCTACCACCTCCGGAATGATATGCTGCTTCCAGGTAGGTTTGCGTACAGTAGGGATGGGCTTTGGTATTGTTAGTATTCATAGGGTCTTCGCTCATCTTTGCTTTGGCTATTTCTGCAAAGTTTTTCCGCTTTAGTTTCCCTTTTCCAAATCTATTTAGTCTCTGATGCATTGGATGGTCTGTCAGTCTTCTGAGATTCTCTGCTTGCTGCTGGTCTCTGCAGTCTCTTCTGTCGGTCATGGATTGCAGATTTGTAATCTTTTCAAGTTCTACAATTGGCGTTGACTTCATGCCTCCTGTTATAACTCTCATGGCTTGGTTTTGAAGTTTGGTAGTTTTATCAAAGTTCGCCTTTGCTGCTATTGTCTATGCCGCAATGCCATACTCGAGAACTGGTCTCACTCATCCCGTGTACAGTTTCTTTAGTATTCTTTCGTCTGCTCCCCAGCTTGTGCCAGCAAGTTTCCTCATGATTGCCATTCTTTCTCTGGCTCTCATTCGGTTTCTCTCGATTTGACTTTTCCATGTCATGCGCCTATCAAATGTGACTCCCAGGTAGTTTGGGTTGTCGTTTGGCCGCAGATATTTGCCGTTAAGACTTATTTTGGTGTTCTGGGGTTTATTTGAAAGCGAGAATATCGTACATATTTTTTCCTTATTTATTTTGACCAGCCATGAGTTCGCCCACTCCTCCAACAATGTTAGGGCCTGCTGCATCCGATTGTTTGCTATGGTGAGATTTTTTTTCAGAGGTCCACATAGCCAGATCGTCTGCAAACATGGAGCTGTGGACTCTTCTTGGTATATTCCCTGTGATGTTGTTTATATACACCAGGAAAAGTGTGAGCGACAGTACTCCCTGCTCAAGTGTCACCTTTTTGCTCATCTGCCCTTGTACTTGAACTCTGGCTGTTCTGTTTTCGAGGTAGTGGCTGTTCCATCTGTACATTTTCCCCACAAACTTCACTTCTTCGTAGCTTGACTTTACTATAAGTCCCTCTTTCCACACCTTATCAAATGCCTTCTCTAAATCCACCCAAACTGCTACTGTGTAAGCATCCTCTATTTCCAGGGCTATGAGAGTGATCTGGTCCTCAGTGGATCTGTGCTGTCTAAAACCTGCTTGCTGTGGAATTAGTATGTGTTTTTCTTCCAGATGTCACATCAGTCTGGTGTTTATCATACGCTCCATCAGTTTTCCTACACAGCTCAGTAGACTGATAGGCCTGTATCCATTTGGATCTGTTCTATCTTTTTCTTTCTTTGGTACTGGTATAAGTACAGCATCTTTCCATGCCTGCAGTACAATTCCCCTTTTCCAGCTTTGGTTCAGGACTGATAGTAACTTCCTCTTTGCTGTTTGGCCCAAACCCATCAGCATTTTGTTTGTTACCCCATCTTTTCCGGTTGATTTCTTTTTCTTTAGAGTTCTCATGGCCTCATCCATTTCATTCATTGTTAGTTTTGCCATCATGTGCTCCTCTGGTGCCATCTTGATGTTGTCGTGGCTCTTTTGTTATTCACTAATGTCTGTATGCCTGTCTGTAGGGACATCAATGTGGTTTGCTCTGGCATAATTTTCTATAAAGGCGTTTGCTGCTTTTTTTTCCAGTAAGCATGTCATCGCCTTGCTTGATGGTAATTTGTTTATTTGATGGTGTTTCGTCATTCATGGCTCTGACTAACTTCCATAGTTTGTTCCCTTCTTTATCTAAATTGAGGCTTTCTGTTTTGTTTTTCCAGCTGTCTCTTGTTATTTGGTTTAGTGTTCTTTTGTATTTCGCCGTGATGGCCCTAAGGGCGATATTTGCCTCCATAGATTGCTCTCTCTCTGCCATGTTCCTAGCATTTGAGACTTCTTCCTCCGCTTTCTGCAGTTCATCATTCCAATATGGCTTGTAGTTTTTCCTTGTCCCTCTTGGGATGGTTTCGGTGGCTGCTTGCATTATTGCTTTACTTAGGCTTTCCACCATAGGTTGCATATTGTTATTCCGTGTGTTAATGGTTTCACACAGCCCATCTGTCAGCATTGCAAATCTGTCCCAGTCGGCTCGTTTATAGTTCCAACGTGGGAGCGGTTTTATTTCCCGTGGGCCTACTTCCATATCACTTTCTAGCCTAATTGGCCTGTGGTCGCTACCTGCCAATTGGTTGAGCACCTGGCGGTCTATTTTGCGGTGAATATCCCCTGTGGAAAAGGCCAAGTCTGGAGTAGAGGTGGTATGCCATGTTCTAGAATAGAAGCTAGGGCTGTCCTCCGGCCTATTGATAAGATAGAGATTTGTGTCTATCTCCCAGTCTTCCACTTCATCATCTCTGTTGTCTGTGTCCGAATATCCCCATCTCTCCGAGTGGCTGTTGAAGTCTCCAACCACTAGGCAGCTGGAGTCCTTGATTTCCATACTCGAGAGCGACAGGTCTTTGTTGGATGGGCCATACAGGTTGAAGATGCGAATCTTCGTTTCTTGTGTCATTATGTCGACTCCTACAATTTCTGCTTGTCCAGTGTGATTGACAGCTACCACGCTACTCATTATGCAGTTACGTCTCAGTATCAGAACCCTTCCTTTATGACCTTCTCTATCAAGACGGAAGGTCTGGTATCCTCTGATTGAGAATCTGTGGTTGTTGTTGAGGTGCGTTTCTTGGATACATGCCAAGTCAATCTTACCTTCATGCAAGTGATGTGTTAGGGCAATCTTTTTGTTAATGACTCCCTCCGCATACCACTGTAGTATTCTGAGGGTCTTGTGTTTTTGGTCAATAGTTTTTGCCCCATCACCTTGTGCCTTGACTCCACAGCACATGGGTGGGTGACCACCAGTAGCATTAGGTGGGCCACTTCAAGGCGTGGGGCCAGGCACTCTCGCTGCTTGGCGGGACTCCACAGGATGAGCATCATACTTTTTCTGTTAGGTTGTAACGTCATCATACAGCGATATACGTTGCACTGTTTCGTTAAGCCTGTGGCCCAGTGCATCCGATTTCAACAGGCGTTTCTGTAGGGATGCCCTCCTCAGCCTTTGGCTGTCCCCAGCCTATCTGCAAGGCAGCAGTTGTTTGTGATCAGAGTTGTCTCTCTTAGGGAAGTTGTCTTTCAGAACTATCGAGTCTTCACCACTCGTGTCTATAGGGTGTAGTGATATGATATGATGGACTGTATGTACTAGTTTTTCAAGTATCCCGGAAGAGAGGCAGTCCAGTGTGTCTGTGTCCCAGGATCGTCACGTCCTGCCAGAAACGTAGCATATGCATGTGAGTGGGGTATCTCCTTGCTCCCTTTATTTTCTCGGCTCCTCTGCAGTGATGGTACGCCTAGCATTCCCCACCACCTGGGAGGTTGTCACAATAGGGCAGAGGTGCAATGTCCGATGGCCTGCATCTCTTCTGCGTCCATTGGGATGACTGATAGCAGACAGAGATAAAGAGCGAGGCAGGGGTGCATTTAACCAGGGGACAAGCCTGGTCATGGCACGGAGATGTTGTTCGCCTGGTGTGCGGACATATCTCATGATCAAGGGCTGAGTCTCAACAGTTCACAGTGAGGTGGCTGCTCTACTGCTTACGACACCCCGACCGAGAACTAAGTCTTTTACTAGTGGTTTCACACCTCAATGCCGTATGGGGTGAATATCGAGCAACTCCCCGCACGCTTCGATCGGCGGGACGGCAGAAACCTCTTTCTGCGACTATCACATCTCAACTGAACCAGCCAGGCGTCACAGCGTGGGATGCACTGTCCAATGAAGGTGTTAAACTTTACGTTTTTATGCTGGTTTAAAAGACTCTACAGAGTCTGTAGACAACTAGTCACATTTGCATTACCCTGTTCTAAAAACTAGGCACATCCAATCTATTCTTAAATGCATTAACTGTCTCTGCCTCCACCACCTTCTGAGGCAATGCATTCCAAGCATTCACCACTCTCTGACATTTTTCCTTTCAGCATGCCCAATAGGAAGAAATCAGGAAGTGTAAGGTAAGGCGACCTTTGTGGCCAAAGTCACTTAGAAATTAAACGGTCTTCAAAGAAGGAAGCAATTTGGTGGACCGTGCAACTCTATCCTGCTGAAAATAGACAGTATGTAGTTTCTCATCGTCCAACTGGTTCACAGTGTGTCCATGTCAAATAATATTGAATTAAGTGCATTGGTTTCAAAGTTATAAATGAAAACCAGGGGCCGAAAGACACGAACACGCATACCCCACACACACGTGGGCGCGGCCACACCACACACGCTTGCAACTTTTAATATGAGCTCATTATGTTTCTCACACACCAAGGTATGTCCCTGTCTAATTGTTTTGAGTTACATTCATCGGTTTAAAAGTTATAAGGGAAAACCAGGGGCCGGTGGTGAACGGGACACGCCGTATTAATAAGTGGTATTTCTCACCATATTTCTAATGTCGTTGTTTCTCATTTTATTTCTGCCGGTGTCACCAAAGACTTTTCTTAGACATGTCATTTCACAAGATGCAATAATAGATGCATTAACTGTCTCTGCGTCTATCATCTCCTGGGGTAATGCATTCCAAGCATTCATCACTCTCTGACTAAAAAAACATTTCCTAATATCCAATCTTGACCTTTCTTTAGTTAATTTGTATCTGTTCCCTCTTATTCTCGTTGGTGCTTGTATTTTGGAAAAACCTGTTATTGTCTAATTTCACCTTTCCTGTGATTATCTGTTAAACCTGTATTAAGTCACCTCGAATCCTTTTTTTTTCTAGATAATGTAGGCCGGTTTTCCTGAGTCTTTCCTCGTAACTGTAATTCTGTAATCCCACTATCAGTTTTATCGCTCTTCTTTGTATCCTTTCAAGCATGTTTATATCTCCTCTACGATAAGAACTTCACACCTTTACACAGTACTCCAATCTAGGTCTAACTAATGCTTTATACGGTTTGACAATGACCTCTTTACTCCTATGTTTAATATTTATTTTTATCATACCTAACATTTGCATATTCACTGCTACCTGGACTTGCTCAATCATTTTTCCTGTATGCTCTATTTTAACCCCTAACTCCTTTTCCTTATCTATCATTCTAATATTGTTTTCACCAATTCTGTAATTATGTTCCATATTGAATCTACCCACGTGGATGACTATACATTTATCTATATTAAACTGCATTTGTCCTTTTCACAGATCAGTCTCAAATTTTATCTAAATCTGACCTCAGTATATCCACCTCTGCTATAGATGAGACACTCCTACATAGTTTTGTGTCATCTGCAAATTTTGCAATCATGGATCCCATATCAATGTCCAAATTGTTATAGGACTGGTTTTCTTCTATACAACTGTAGATAGTAACAATTACCTAGACATGTTGCACGAGGTGGTAGTGCCACAATTCAGAACAGGGCTAGCTTTGCTAAACTGCTCTTTCATCAAGATGAGACACTTCCTCATCATGCTTTTGCAGTAAGGAACAACCTTGCCAAAACCTTCCCACAGCACTGAATGGGCGCCATATTCATCTGACTTACCACCAATGGGTTTCTTTTTTTTTTTTTTTTGATGCAGGCAAGAATAAGGTTTTCGAGATGCAGCCTCAGACAGTGAATGAAATAGAAGAGTTCATCTCAGATGCATTTATGAGGACCGAAATTTGTGGTGTACTGTGTGGCAATGTTCTGATCAGATTCGAGGAATGATAGAAGATATTTCTAGCACCTACGAGATTAAATAGTTTTAAACGAATGTAATCAATAAAAACTAAACAACTGTAAACCTACTTTTGGGCCACCTGTTAATTTCAGTTACCATTTTTGATGTAAATAAAATTGTAACTATTGGTATCTTCTCCAGTGGTGCTGTTAATGATGGAGCCATTATATGTCTTATGAAGTCATATGTTCTTTGTGTATCTGCACAAGGGTGAAAATGAGCACTAAATTTATTCTCTACATGCAATTTAGTTAGAAACAAAATAAATAATTGCCATGTAACATCTTCCCATCATATACTAACTGGCTTAGATGAGCATGTGTCACTACAACCTTTGGTTTCTATCACTGTTAATAAAGCCTGTCACTGTTTCCTTTCCACGCCATTTTGTCAGTATCCCCTTTTGAATTCTTTTTGTCTTTTCCCAATTAAAGTTGTCTGTTATTGCAATATGCTATAGACTTTTCATTTGTAAAACATGCTATATGACAATGATCATATCTTACTTATATCAATATTAATAGACACATAACGAGTGGTTTGTCAGGGTCTATGTGTATGCCAAGGACATAAATAGCACCACAGCCCCACAGAGAGCATGTCGATAGAGGCGACTAACTATGTGACATGGCATAACACTGGCCATGGTTAGGTGGTTTGTTAAGAGCAGCATAGATGGCACCAAACAGGCTGTGGGTCTACTTTGCTCTAATGTTTGAGTTTATTAAGATGGACTCGCACATCAGTTAACCACCCTCCACAGTGAAGTAATAAGCTGCTCGAGTCTAGCCCGTAAAGCAGGAAATCCTCCTCCTGGCTACATCCAGCTCACATCAGAGATGGGACCTGCACAGGGACTTATGCTCCTGTAGAAGTACAGGCTGACTAAGACATGACATAGTCAATCAGCTTTTACTATAGTATGTAGAGGACTATTTTTGTTTTAATTGGGACTTATTTTCTACAGGATGAGGTAGCTGGATCCATGCCATAACAAGAATGAAGATTTAAGCAGATGCTTTGTCTCTGAAGTGGTTATCTGAGACATTATTAATAGGGCAGTTATTATATCTGACTCAACTCTTGCTTCAGAAATTACAGATGGGATGCCTACAATCAGATTGGAAAGCAGACATTAGAGGTCTAAATCATTCAGGAGTGTATGTGTGTGTCGGGATTTACTGTCCTGACAAAGCTGGGTTAACAATAATGAAAAATAAGGAGAAGAAGACGAGCATGTACAATTAGAGAGCTAGAAGAACTATCAGTATCCACATCTATGGAGATGTTTTGGAGTGCAGTGATGCTGATTCTCCATAAAATAACATGAAATATATGAACTATAAAGTATTATGTGAATCTCTGTAAGACAATTTCCTGAAAATGTGACAAACACACAGAGCAAGGGTAATATCAACATATTTGTTTTACCTTGTGACCAACAGCTAATGCCTTAAAATTCTTGACTGTATCTGGAACTACGTTACCAAACAATCCTATCTCTATTCGCCCAGCTGGAGCTCCTCCAATTGTAACATCAAAAAATACCTGAAAGTTATTAAATCTGCTCTGTAATCACAAATTAAAAATAAGACAAGGGTGTGGCAGCACTGTGGATTAAATTAAGGTAAGAAACATTCACAATTATGGCCGGATATTTCGGCAAGACAAACCCCACGTTACGACCAAAAGGCCATCATGAGGGACAAAAGACAACAAAAATATGAGCTAGCGAGGCACACAGGAAAGGGTGAATACATGGTAAGAGATCTGAACAAAAAAAAAAGCAAAAAAGCTATCAATTTGCTATCTGGCCTCGGACATGCCAGCAGGCTAGGGGATCCGTGACAATATTTTATTTGCCATTGAGCTAAGTACCATATTTAAAAAAAACTCCTTTATGTGTTCATATATCTTATTCATGTGTTCATCCATTCATGTATGACTCACTTGCTCATGTTTTTACATATTTCACTTGTTTTTGTTATAGCGCGGTATATGACCATACCTATAAATGTGATTTTACACTATGCTCTGTAATCACAGCCATGTTAAAAACAGTGCATACAAACATTTATTACAAAAATTTTACAATTTGTGTATTCCCTAACAAGTTATAACACTAAAATGATTGGATACTATGTAAGTGTGCAAGCTGCATGCTTATTCAAATTTCTCTCATTGTGCTCCTCCAAAAATCAGATTGAATGTATCTAATGAAAGCTGCACTCAGTGTGGTTATCTGTGTCAGGAATGGCACAGCTGTATTTGCCCCTCATACTCAGCAAGCATTTTTCTAGCACCACAATTGAGTTCATTGACAGATATTTTATTTGGATATTTGAATAGATGTTATCTCAGACTTGTGCAAACAGTGCAAAGTTTTAGGATTACTAGTTTTAAAATTGTGCTGGTTTGATTATGAACATCATTCTATGTCTATTCCAGGTTTCTCTGCTTCTCACTTGTTCTTATACCTCTCTTTCACCTTCTATCACCCAGTGGTGCATAGGCCATCAACCAACCCTCGCCAAGCAGCTCTGCCCTGTGCAATCTTTTCCACTTCCTTCCAGCTTTCTCCTGTTTTCTTTATTTCCGTCTCCAGATCTCATCTCCATGTATTCCTTGGTCTGCCTATGCCTTGTCTTCCCTGACAGGGATTGCCTGCTGATACTGACCTGTGGCTTTCTTAATGTATGACCCATCCTATCTCCATTTTCTTCCTAAGATTTCCTGTTACAATTTACCTTGTCCCACTCTCTCCCCTAGTCTTTTCTTTTTATACCAAGAATCTTTCTCAGGCGTCGGTTGACAAAACCTTGCAGTCTCCTGTCATTGCCTTTCGTCATCATCCAGGTTTCTGCTCCATGCAGCAAGACTGGCTTTGATATTTATTCCTGAGTGTTATACGAAACTTGTTTTTCTTATCATCATCTTTCAGGTATTGTACGCAGTACCGTAGCCTGCTTCTTCTTCTTCTTCGTGCGCAGTCAGACAGTAACCATTATTTTTTCGAAAAAAGCGGCGGTCATCCTGAGGCTGTCGCCACTGCCATAGAGCTTGTCTTGCAGTTCCACTGGCGATGGCCACATCTGCTCTCTCTGATCGTCGTATGTCGGGCAGTTCTGCAGCAGATGTTCAGCGGTCTATTTACCGGTACCGCACGGGCATTCGTCGGTACCACCTATCTTCAATTTGTTGAATAGGTGGTACCTCAGTCTATTGTGGCCAGTGCGAAGTCTGAAGACAACGACCTGCTCTCTTCTGTTCAACTGGTAATAGGCATCGTTTTTGGTGTAACCAGTGTGTTCGGTTTCCCATTTGGTCATGTATCTGGCTTTGATAAGCCGTTTTGACTCTTCGTACGTCATACTAGTATCTGTTTGTGGTAGTCTTGCACCTTCTTTTGCCAGTCTGTCTGCCTCCTCGTTGCCTTGGATGTTGCAGTGTGATAAGACCCACTGTACCACTACCCTTTTTGGTGCGGACTGCTGGCACAGTTTGCAGAGTGCTGCTCTTAAGTCATTTAGCTCAGTGTTTTTCTGGCTTTTTAGCGCTGTGACTACGGCGAGAGCATCTGTAAGCAGGACTATATGGCTTTCATTTTCTTTATGTGTCACCATTTCTTCCACTGCCGCCCTCAGTGCCTCTGCCTCCGCTCTGAAATTGCTTGTGTACTTACCAGTAGCGAATGACAGTGTTATTTTTCTGCCATTTGGTAGGTTCAGGAATGCTCCTGCCCCTCCGTTCTGTGTAGTGTTTGTTACAGAACCGTCGGTGTATGCATGGGTCCAGTCCATGCTTGGGTAGTTTTTCGATATAAAGCTTAGGGTAATATCTCTCCTTTCTTTATCAGTCTGGCCGTTTTTGTTTCCAATACCTGGTATATTTTCTACCACCTCTGGAAATATATCCTGCCTCCAGGTAGGTTTTCGTACAGTAGTGATGGGTTTTGGTGTTGTTAGTGCGTTTATGGGATCTTTGTGCATCTTTGCTTTGGCTATTTCTGCAAAGTTTCTCCGCTTTAGTTTCCCATTTCCCAAATTGTTTAGTCTCTGGTGCATTGGATGGTCGGTCAGTCTTCGGAGTTTCTCTGACTGCAGCTGGGCTCTGCAGTCTCTTCTATCGGTCATGGATTGCAGTTTTGTAATCTTTTCAAGTTCTACAATTGGCGTTGACTTCATGCCTCCTGTTATAACTCTCATGGCTTGGTTTTGAAGTTTGCTAACTTTATCGAAGTTCGCCTTTGCTGCTGTTGTCCATGCCGCAATGCCATACTTGAGAACTGGTCTCACTTTTCCAGTGTACAGTTTCTTTAGTATGCTTTCATCTGCTCCCCAGCAAGTTTCCTCATGATTGCCATTCTTTCTCTGGCTCTCATTCGGTTTCTCTTGATCTGACTTTTCCATGTCATGCGCCGATCAAATGTGACTCCCAGATAGTTTGGGTTGTCGTATGGCTGCAGGAATTTGCCATTTAAACTTAACTTGGTATTTTGGGGTTTGATTGAACCGTAGCCTGCTGACTTGCATCGTTCTGTTTATCCTTATCTTCAGCTGTACCTTAACAATCACTAAAAAGTGGTCTGAGGCCACATCTAGCTCCCTGTAGACCATGACATCTGATAATGGTTGTCTAAATTTGGAGCTTACACAGATGTGATAAATCTGTTTCTTCGTTTTCTGGTCTGGGGATTCCCATGTTGTCTCATGAATGGCTCTGTGTGCAAACATACTTCCTCCTATGACCAATTTGTTTCCTGCACAAAAGTTGACAAACAGCTCTCCGTTTAGGACTCCTAGTCCCTCCCTCCCCATATCTCACGTTGTCATGTCCTATTTTTGTGTTGAAGTCTCGTCCTTATACCTTCTCCTCAAATATCTTTTTCACAAGTTAGAATTACATCAGGCTGATTTGCTTTCAAGCTTCTGTCAGACCCCCTCATTGCCAGGGATGATGCAATGAAATTTTGTCTCTAATGTCTGATCGTATCTTGACTCAAACTGGTATTTGTTCAATATATTATAGGTCCATGTATGGGATATAGAAAACCTCTCCTAGCGATAATCCAGGTATTTTACTGTTGTATTTTGTTAAATGCCATCTAACAATAATTCTTACAAAATATCTATGTATGGTGAATGGGGAAAACTATTAATGATTTCTACAAAATATTGATAGTTAATAAAAATAGTTCTTTAATGATCACTTTACGTGATTTTATTTTACAACTTCTTCCTAATAACTCAACATAAGTCATTATCTGTTTTCTTTATATGACTAATCAATGCTGAGCATTGAGTGTAATACTCACTGTAATGTCCTGAATTATGCCCCTTCAACTGACCCAAATTAAAAGCTGGTCCTTAGGTTATATTACATCTTGTCATTACAGTTCAAATTTAATTTGAGAAATGCCAAAAACATTTTTTACCCCAACCAAAAAATAGTTTAAAATATTTGTAAAAGTGTCTCCATCACTCTTATGTTTGCTCCACAATTGGTGTTACCAGTCCAGCATTACATATGGTATGGCAATTCTCAACATACAGTATTTTTGTAGTTGTAATATTTAAATGATTTGCTTACTAAAAGTAAAAATTGATGCGTTGAAGATTTTTCCTATTCTATTAGTGCTCTTACATTCAAACTGCTCAACTGAAACAAGATAGTCCTATGTTCTAGTAGTACACTGATTGAACACAAGTTCCTGACTTTAGCAGCAAATGGACTAGATTGATGATTCAGTTATGAAGAACTCTGGTTTGCACAGCTATAATAATAGGGCACTTGAGTTAGAGATGGCAAGGGATAGTGCACCACGTCTTTTAAAGAAGAAAATCTTGCACAACAAATGCTCTAACACTTCATTCTGTACGCCACACGGTCTTTTTCTTTAACACATTTGCCAGTGTACTGAATGTGATGTAGAGCCATTTATATTTCTTTATCTTTTTTCTCAGACGGTAAGTGTTCAAATTAAGTTGATTGACGCTACGCAGTGAAATATCTTGTTGGGAATTTATCTGATAGCGTTGCTGCTGAGTGGAGTGGGGCATACATGACAACCTCTAGTACGAGAATGAAGATAGAGGCATTGACCTCAGTCGAGATGGTTATCTTATAATTGTTTTACAAGAACAGCTATCATGTCAGACCTCACAATCTTTACTTCGAAGAAAGTCTGGTTAAGGTACGATTAGATCGAATCTGTAGAGATTTCAAACCTGCAGTGGTTAGTGTTGATATACTGTCCTAGTCATGCACGGGTTCCAGGTAATGAAAGTCATGAGATCCTGGCTCTACAAGCACCCATTATGGGTAGACTAGATATAGATATAAAAGACATTTTGAAGTATCAATGACAGCATGTTGGATGATGACATCGCAAAAAAGATGATTCAGCAATTCAGACTGCAAAGTTTAAAATCAAACGATATTCGAGAACCATAGGGCAATCCCGTGATTTTTGTGGTGTGTAAAAGCCAAACACGCTAGTTCAGTGACCCAATTGACCGTTTGATGTGGTCGAAGTATGTTAATTTCAATTTTTCATTCCAGCAAAGTTACTGTGAAATCTGTTCAGTTTTTTTGTTACAATATTTTATAACCGTGATTTCAGCGCTGTTTATGGGAGACGAACCGCTGTATTGACATTAATTCGGTTACACTGTTTGGTTTAGGACGATGAGGCTTACCACCAGCTAATTTCTAGTCATGCAAAACACACTGATCAGACAATGTTAGCGAGGGTTAGGAGATTTATACTGGCCAAGACCTCCTCGTTTGTAGTTCTAGAAACTGGCTTTTGTCGAGGACAACAGTCTGGCGCTGGCTAACAGGGTGAGGTTTGACGTGATCCCCGTAGTAGTGAGTGACATGCAGATGAAGCCAAGCATTGCATAACCGCCTGGAGGACTCCGGTCCACTTCATCGGCACACTCACTAGGGATGTCAGGAAAGCTACTGCAATCTGACACAAGTTCCGTCCTTTTCAGGGTGTACAAAAGCCTTTTGAAAAGGGTTACCAACCCATTGTGGGGTGGGGATTAGAAACCAACCAATCGACCGACTGTTGTTTTGATTTTGATCACTGACGACAAGAGCTGAAAAAGTCTTCTCATCATATCAAATCAGTGGTCGAAATATACGACCAACAGTTTAATAGAACTTAGTTCACCTCTGGGTGAACTCCGCAGTTAAAAGCTTAAGTGAAATTAAGTCGAAATAACTTTTTCGCGGACCGGCAGTTGGGAAACACGTCTGTAGTTAGTTCTGATCTGACTGTACTGTGTACAGTACTAAAAAAAGTACTTTATAGTTATCATACAATACTAATAGTAACCTGATAACTATAAATCGCGAACAGAAGTAAAAATCATGTGATTCTAGAATGATAAACTTAAAAGTAAAAGTACTAAAAGGTACCACACAGTCCACAACGTGATAACTACGATCACTTTGTAATTTTGTAGTTTGTTGAAAGTAACTTTCTTCACTTCCTAACTTCTGCTAGATTCTAACTAATCAACTTCTTATTTAATTGTCAAACGAACCACATCGGTGACTTTTGGCTCCTTTTCATTTCCGTGTACCAGGTTCGAGAAGGCAAAGATAACAACAGCTGCAGTGATCAGCATGGCGAGGTACCAGAATATTGTCCAAGTTTAATTGTGCTGACTCGAGAGAAAATGTGTTGAGTCGAAATCTAGAAACATTAAAACACTACAAACAGCCTGCTGGCCCATTTCTGGACAACCAGCTAGCGTTTCATTGGTTGATTTGGCTGGCGGTCCAGATGTACAACGTGTCGCGTCTCTGCTACTATTTGTTCTACATCTCCGTCTCTTTCTTGTACACCCTCCTTCTACATCTCTTTCTCATACCTCACTTGTTTCTACCTCTCTTTCTCATTCTACACCTCTTTCTTCTACTACTCATCTTCTACCTTTCTCCCGGCTCTTCTACTTCACTTGTTTCTAATCTCTTTGTACCTTTTACTTCTCATTCTTCTACCTCGCTTTTTTCTATCTATTTTTATTTTTGATACTTCAGTTTCTTCTTTTTCTCCTTCTGCATCTCTTTTTTTTCCCCAATTTTCTACCTGTCTTTCCACAACATCTTCTTCCTCTTCTTTTACACCTCGTTCTTTTACTTCTTTTTTCATTTTTTTACTTGTTTCTACTTCTCATTATACCTTCTTCTACCCATTTTTTCTTCCCCTTCTTCTACTTCTCTTCCTTCGACCACTCCATCTTTTCCCCCCTCCTCCTCCTCCTTCTTCTTCTTCTGCTTTTTCTTATTCTCTCCTTCTTCATCCACTTTTTCATTTTCGCAAATTCATTTTCTTCATCGTTTTCTTCTTTTACTTTTCCTTCCTGCACTTTTTCTTCTTCTACTTCTCTTCGCCGCTCTCTTTCTTCTATTTATCTCTATTCTACTTCTCCTTCTTGTAGTTAAAAAAATTCGACAACTCATTCTAGAGCCCTCATTTCTACTTTTTTTCTCCTTTCTCTCTCTGTCTCTCTCTCTCTCTTCTACTTCTTTTTCTATTACTTTCTCTCTCTCTGTATATCTCCCTCTTTTCTACTTCTATTTTTTCTACTTCTCTTTCTTCTACTTTCTCTCTCTCTCTCTCTCTCTCTCTCTCTCTCTCCCTGTGTCTCTCTTTTCTACTTCTCTTTCTTCTACTTTCTCTCTCTCTCTCTCTCTGTCTCTTTCTTCTACTGCTTTCTTTTCTACTTCTCTTTCTTCTACTGCTTTCTTTTCTACTTCTCTTTCTTCTACTTTCTCTCTCTCTCTCTGTCTGTCTCTCTCTTCTACTTCTCTTTCTTCTACTTTCTCTCTCTGTCTCTCTCTTCTACTTTTTTTCTTCTACTTTCTCTCTCTCTCTGTCTCCTTTTATTTCTTTCTTTTCTACTTCTCTTTCTTTTACTTTCTCTCTCTTTCACTCTCTGTCTCTCTCTTCTACTTATCTTTCTTCTACTTCTCTTTCTTCTACTTTCTCTCTTTTTAACTTCTCTCTTTGTTTCTCTCTCTCTCGCTTCTGCTTATCTATATTCTACTTCTCTCTGTTCTTCTTCTCTCTATTCTACTGTTTCTTCTTCTACTTTTTTTCTTCTTTTACTTTTTCTATTTTTCTATCTTCTATATGTTCCCTTCTTTTTTTTATTCGACTTTCTTTCTTCTACTTTTCGCTCTTTGTTTCCGTCTCTCTCTCTCACTCACTCTCTTGTACTTCTTCTTCTACTCCTCTCTATCTCTCTCTCTGTCTCTTCCACTTCTCTCTTCTACTTCTCTTCTACTTTCTCGCTCTTCTATTTTTTCTCTCTTTTATACTTTTCTTTCTATCTTATATTTATCTCTTTCTACAGCTTCTCTCAATTCTACTTCTTCCTCTTCTACTTCTGTTTCTTCTACTTTTAACTTATTCTACCTGTTCGACTTTCCTTTTTCTGCTTCCCTATCTTCTAATATTCTTTCTCTTCTACTTCTACCTCTTTTACTTCTCTCTCTCTTCTACTTCTCTATTCTACTTTTCTTTCCCTCTTTTCTTGTGTGCATTATTTACTTCCTTTTTTCAACTTTTCCTTTTTCTACTTCTCTAACTTATATTTCTCCTTTTTCTATCCCAACGTCTAATAATCTGACCTCATTCTTAAAAAGAAAACAACAATATACGGCAACAAACAATATAAATTTATAGTTTCTCCTTCTAGTAGACAAAAAAAACCAAAAAACCAAATCAAATAAAAACTACAAAAACAAACAGATGGATATGAAACTTTCAACACGCGAATAGAGAGAGAGAGAGAGAGAGAGAGAAAGAGAGAGAGAAAGAGAGAGAGAGAGAGTAATCGATTGAAGCAAATATATCCCTCAAGGCCATCACGGCAAAAATACGACAAAAAAAAAAACAAAAACAAACTCTGAACCAAACAATAAGAGACAGAAAAAAAACAAAAACAGAAAGCCTCAATCTAGATAGAGAAAGCAACAAACTATGGAAATTAGTCAGAGCCATGACTGACGAAATACAATAAAATACACAAATTACCATCAAGCAATGTGACAAAAAAAAACAAAAAACAACAGCAAATGCCTTTACAGAACATTATGCCAGAGCAAACCACATTGACACCATACAGACAGGCATACAGACATAAGTGAAGAACAAAGGAGCTACGACAACATCAAGATTGCACCAGAGAAGTTCCGGCAAGATGGCGACCAATTTTCGTGTGGTTTGTTCGTTCCAATTAATGAATGGAGCGCACTGTTGTGTGGCGATAATTTTCTAATACGTCCTACGCTATTCACAGGGAGCCTATGTAGGTAATTTTCCTCAGAGTTCTGAGAAAACACGATCTGTTCTTCATGTGTTATAGAATACACTTTGTTGGATAGGACGTCACCACAATTTGCGACCGTCAGTGGTTGGTGTGTACGACCTGCTTGGAAATTGCGTCCATTTTCATTGCATGCCACGACCGGAATCTCCCCTCAGCCATGGATTAATGGTCCCTCACCTAGACCTACAGATCGTCAGCAGCAGCGTCTTCTAGTCTACGCATGGGGGTTGCTGCTGTCTAAAGGTACGACATTCACCTCTCAAATCTTAAAGGAAACGGTGGACGATCGACTCCCAGAAGTTTCAAGCGACCCCTGGTCACATGGATTGTACGACATGAATGTCTGCATCTTGAACTACTTCCAGTCGTGTTGATTGTATTTCTTGCCACTGGTTTGCGATAACTCAGGACGAGAGATTGAGATTGATGTCCACTATTCTTCTCACTATAATCCAAATTCGGGGCAAGTTACATCTTCAGGATGAGGACAGTCTGATGATGTCACCATCTTCGCTTGCGATAGGCAACTTGTTTACTTACTAACTTATCTACCAGAGAAGCACATGATGGCAAAACTAACAATGAATTAAATGGATGAGGCCATGATAACTAAGGAACAAGAAATCACCCGGAAAAGATAAGGTAACAAATGAAGTGCTGATGGGGTTGGGCCAAACAGCAAAGAGGAAGTTACTGTCAGTTCTAAACCATAGCTGGAAAAGAGGAATTGTACCGCAAGCATGGACAGATACAAAGATAGAACATATCCAAATGGATACAGGCCTATTAGTCTACTGAGCTGTTTAGGTAAACTGATAAAACGCATGATAAACACCAGACTGATGTGGCACCTGGAAGCAAAGCACATATTAATTCCGCAACAAACAGGATTTAGACAACACAGATCCACTGAGAAGCAGATCACTCTCATAGCGCAGAGAATAGAGGATGCTTAACAAGAGAAAAAGCATACAGTAGTGATTTGGGTGGATTTAGAAAAGGCATTCGACAAAGTTGGAAAAGAGGGACAAAGTCAAGCTACGAAGAAGCGAAGTATCTGGAAAAATTTACAAATGATATGCCACTCGAAAACAGAACAGGCAGAATTCAAGTACAAGGGGAGATGAGCAAACAGGTGACACTGTAGCAAGGTGTACCTCAAGGGGGAGTACTATTACCCACACTTTTTCTGGTGTATAAAAACAACAGAATAAAGAATGTACCAATACGAGTCCACAGCTCCATGTTTGCAGACAATCTCGCTTTGTGGACTTTTGAAAAAAATCTCTCCATAGCAAACAATCGGATGTAACAGGCTCTAACATTGCTGGAGGAGTGGGCGAAATCATGGCTGGTCAAAATGAATGAAGAAAAAACACGTACGATATTATCCCAATCAAACTACAGAACACCAAAATAAGTCTCAATGGGGATTTTCTGCGGCTGAACGACAACCGAAACTACTTGGGCATCACATTTGATCGAAATTCAGATCGAGAGAAACAGAATGAGAGCAAGACAAAGAATGGCAATCATAAGCCAACTTTCTAGCACAAGCTGGGGAGAGAATAATAAAGAAACTGTACACTGGAAGAGTAAGACTAGTTCTCGAGTATAACATTGCAGGCATGGACAACAGCAGCAAAGGCGAACTTTAATAAAATCAACATTCAAAACTAAGCCACGAGGCATTGAAAGCTGCAACAGAAGCAATGCTGACAGGCGAAAGCAATGAAATTCAGATATCCTCTTTTCCAGATGCACTGTCCATGGTTACAGCACTAAGAAGCCAGAAAAATACAGAACTAAATAATTTAAGATCAGTACTCTTTCAACTATGCCAGCAGTCCACATACAAAAGAGTCGCGGTACAGTGGATTCCATCCCACTGTAACATTCAAGGCAACGAAGAGGCAGACTGTCAAAAGAAGGTGGTAGGTTACCACTACCAGATTCTAGTGGGACCTACGAAGAGTCCAAAAAGTTTGTTAGGACCAGATACATGGACAAATTGAAACAGAGCATACTGGCTACACAAAAATGATGCTTATTATCAGTTGAGCAGAAGAGAGCAGGTGGGGGTCTTCAGACTCCACACATGCCACAACAGACTGAGGTACCATCTATTCAATAAGCTGAAGATAGGTGCTACTGACGAATGCACCAGTGGTACGGGGGAAATGACCCCTGAACATCTGCTGCAAAACTGCCCGACATACGAGGACCAGAGAAAGCACATGTGGCCATCACCAGGGGCAATACTAGACAAGCTCTATGGCAGTGTCGACAGCCTCGGGATGATCGTTGCTTTCTTCGAACAAATTCAACTTGATGTATGGCAGCGTACGAAGAACAAGAAGAAGAAGCAGAAGAATACTCCAGCGAACACACATTTTTCTCATTTCAGTGCCATTATGTTAGTTCAATGATTTATATAAAACTTGCTGCAGTTTCATCCCTGCACTGAAACAAGTCTTGCAGATCGTGGTAGATCAACAACAATACTTAAAGTGTCACTCATTAGTGTTTTACCGACTCATACTTCTTCTTCTTCGTTCGTTCTCAATATCCCGCTACCAAGCATAGAAAAGAGCTTTGCAAGCAATGGGCTGTTGTCCGGAGAACGGAATACATTGTCATAGTTTACAGCTTGACTGCGTTATTTGCAACTTTCGTTCTGACACATCCAACTTCTACAGGCATTTTTGAGTACCGGGTTAGCCTTCCCTCTTCGATCCATTCTCAGTAGCCATCCTGCTCTGTTGCAGCCAGTTATCCAGGATCACCGCGTGGAGGTGTAGAAGGGTCTTGGCAGCTCTAAGCCGTCGTCCGGCCTGAAGCTATCGACTGATACGAAGGACAAGGATCATGAAACACTGGTTCCACTTCCCAGTGTATTTCTGTAGCAGGTATTCTTTGTAACATCGAAAATGTAATCACAGATGTGGCACATGAATCATCCATTTTGTTGAAGCTACCGATCCGTTCAATATGGTACTTTGCAGCATGCGTCATATTGGGAAAATTCCTTACAAAAATAATAGCAAAGTTTAAACTTTCTACTGTTAATCCTTCATAGTCAGGACACTTATGACTTAGTCTAATCCAACACTTTTAATGTTACTTCAAGTGAATGAACAAATCAATTTATAAGCCATTGGCGTCTTTTTTTCTATCCAGACAAAGAAGTTCAAATTTAAGAAATTAGTTGATCAACTGAATTGCTCCAAAAAAAAATGTTTTGATAAAAATGGTTTCCAGCGATCGTAGGCAAAGATTATCTGCAGAACAAGCATCGCTGATTATCAGTTTATGAAAAATGATAACACTTACAGATGATGTATTTAAATTCATATTGTCAGTGAATATTAGTGTTAAAAGCTTCAGACCTGTACAAATATATTATGATATATTATGGTCAGTTTAAACTTGTTTTCAAATTAGTTTTAAACGTATTTACAGTAAATGTGGAGTACTATTTATCTATTCTTCTTTATGTTAAGGCAAATTGTATCTTTTAGATAGTCCATCCAATTGTGTACATGATATACTTTAATATCATGTTTAAAATAAGAAAATTGTGATACAATATGTTATAATGCCCTAACCTCAAAATAATTAGTTTTTCTTGCTGACTTTTCCCCCCATAGTCACTTCAAAGATACAAATGGACAACACATCTTTATTTTCTGACAGAAAATAATAAAACATGTATCTGTTGTGTATACATGGATATTCGATCAGTGATGACTAATGTTAGAAGCATTAGAAATGAATAAAGCTTGATATATTATGGGAAGTTCAACCTGTTTTTCAAATGAATTTGTAAAAAATGTATTACGTGGCCTACTATTTATATATTATTCTTGATGCAAAAACAAAGAGTGGTTCTATTTGATATGCCATTAAAATCTACACATTTTGAAAATGAGATATATTAATGCAATGTTAAAAATAAGAAATATGATTACTTATGTTATGGTACCCTAATCTCAAAATATAACCATGAAACAGATGGTGTTAAAACATGGTTTGAGTATGGGTATACTAAGATAATATGCGTTATAGGGACTGAAAATGTATGGTCTTGTAGTACCCACTGTATAATTGAAGCTGGATCTGTTAGTCCTTTTTTGATTGAAACAATTGCCTCTTAATGTTCATGCACGTTTTGAATTAACATAATGAGTGGTCTCTCTATATATATTTGCAGCAATATCTGAAAAACAAGTTTTTCCAGAGGACTCGATAAAATAATTTCTTGTAGTCAATAAAGCAGATTAAAAGTGGTCGTTCTTTCTGCAAGAAGCCGCAATGATCTGATGACATCCCAATATCCCATGTACCTCTGACTTTGCCAAGTTCAAACTGGTTATTTGTTTAGCAGCTCATGTATCTTGCTATCCATTATTTTAAAATTATCTTTAATATAATTTTAGATACACGTGGTATTAAACTTTACGTTCAGAATTAGTCGCATTCTATTGCATTATATTTTAATAGTAAAGAAATTATTATTGTTGTGTATTCCTTTGGCGATATTCTATTGTTGACAATATTAAGATGCTTAACAAGTAAATTGTGTAGAGACTCTCCAGCTGTTTTGTGGAGCTCCAAAAGGAATCTAATCTCTCACGACCCAGCCCCTTATACATCCAAAGTCCATTTCACCATGGATGCCTTTGAGATGATGACTGGCATCAGCTTGTTCATTGCCACAAACATTACCAGGAATACGTAAAGTCGCTAAGATCGTAATTGATTTTTTTGAAGCTGTAAGACCAGTTTTGTTTTATTTGATCCTGAAACAACAACACTTCCTGCGGCAAATTACAACAGCATGGCTGCACGTTTATAAAGGCGCTATGCCCAATTTTTAAAGAAACGCTGTTCTATAGTGTTTGCTTTCACACCAAGATGCTACGTTGTCTTTTGCGAACTGCGCAAACAACACACGAGCCGAAGAGCATTTTACCGTAGAGGGGTAAGGTATGTTCGCACGATTTACAAACAATATTGTCGTGCTGATTGTATCGTCTGAAATTGACTCTAGAAGGTGACGTGGCAGAGCTCTAAAATCAAACTTGCGTTCGTTGGGATTCAGGAAACACCAATACTGTACCCTTACAGGAAATAAGCCAATTAACAAATGTGCGCTAGATCTTATGTGCGAAAAACACAATATAGCACGGTGCGCCTTATGAATCAAGGTGAACGACGGGATAAAACAGGTATGGTTTGTCCAGAGCAGCCAAGAAGATATGCGCACTATCATAAACGGTACACACTGTAATTGGATTCACTATGACCAAAGATAAGAGCCTGACACCCTCCCCAAAGCACCATGTCATAAGTATCGAAAGGAAGGCGATAGAAAGGCTGGCATAAGACTGATCCTTGATAACAGGCTGCAGCAGGGCAGACTGGCTAAGGAGAAGGGATCGAAGAGGGAATGCTAACCCGGTACTCAAAAAATGATTGCTGAAGTCGGATGTGTTGGACCGAAAGGTACAAATATCGCAGTCAAGCCTGTAAACTACAACCCAACGCATTCCGTTCTCTGGACTACATTCTGCTACTTACCCTTTCAGTGTTTGGTAGTGGGAGATTGAGAATGAACGAAGCCATATAAACTTAAAATAGAAAAACGAACCAAAACTGGGGCAGTGTAGGAAGGTCTACTGCCGACCGAATAAAGCGGAAAGGGTTTATTGCTGCTCTCAACCCATTGCACCCCAAGCTTTGAAGGAATCTGTCGGGGATCACACTTGGTATTAGAGTAAATGCATTGTTCAGTTTCACGTTATTCACCAAAGCCATCATTTTGAGAATATTTTTCGTCTATCTGCTTGGCTGAAGAGTTAAAGTGACACATGACCCTTAAGCTGGTGATTTCAATTCAGGCGTGTTGGTGTGTTAAGGGTCAAGACACCAGTTAGGCTAAATTGTCATTGTAGTTCGTTCAGAAATATGTACCGTTGGAATTTATACATTATCTCAATAATTTATTAAGCTATCAGCTTGAATTTGTACACATGTCCCTATTTTCATTACGACTTCAGTATGTTATGCACACAAGTTATCTAAACTGCACGGATTTATGCACACAACACATTTTACAGTACTTCCGTTAATTGATAGTACATTAAGAGCAGCATGTATATCTTCATTTATCTTAAGGGGCTGAGTCCCTTTTTTCCATATAAATGTGCTTAAATTTTTTTATAATATATGGATTTCCAGTAAAAGCTGTACGTGGAAAGAAAATGATATGACAAGTGTTTGTGTCTTTCTGTGAGTGTATTCTTTTAATTCAATATTATGCTCCAAGCTTCACGATATATTTGAGTATATATTAATTAATTTTTACTTAAAATATAATAGCTGTCCATCGTTGTCGATGAGGACCGCCGACATCATCCTTGTCACAGATTTCCCTGTTGGGTGTGGGTGCGCATGTGGCTGAACAGGCCAATGCGAGCACGAAAACATCTGCTACATATCGGGCACACGAGGTTTGTAGAAGGGAATGGTGTTCCCGCTGCTCGAGATTTTTGCGTCTCGCGTCTGCTCTGGGCTTTCACAACACGGTCGTCTTCACCAGCAGCTACACCCGATTTGACTGCGCTTTTCCAGTCAGATCTGTTTTGCTCAAGACATTCCCAGGTGTCGATGTCTATCTGGCAACTTTTTAGTGAGTCCTTCAGACCGTCTTTAAAACGTTTCTTTGGGCGCCCTCTCTCTCGCCATCCCTCTCTCAGCTCGCCGTAGAGAAGCTTCTTTGGGAGCCGCTCGTCTGACATACGGACGAGGTGTCCGGCCCATCCTAGTCGTGCTTTTTCTAGCAGTGCATGGATGCTGGGCATGTTAGCCCTCGAGAGAACCTCGATGTCAGTGACACGATCTTGCCATCGGGATCTTGCCACATAAACCTTAAATGCACTCACCTTATTCAGAATAGGAGAACTTGAAGAGATTGATGACTGCTGTCAGCTGGATGAATCATCGTCCCTTTACTCCAATAATAATCTTGCTCTTTCTAATAACATGGTCGTCACATTGAATCTAGAATTGTTTGTCAGTGTCTGAGAGAGCAACTTATGTAATTTTTTTACGTTTGATATTTTAACGAGTTTTTTGTCTCTTGTACTTGTTTTCCACATTTGCCCAAACTAATTCTATTGGATTGGTAGGAAAACTAATGTTTGATCAGGCACAACGAACTGATCAGATAACATACTGATCAGACAAAACATACTGATCAGACAAAACATACTGATCAGACAAAACATACTGATCAGACACAACATACTGATCAGACAAAACATACTGATCAGACAAAACATACTGATCAGACAAAACATACTGATCAGACAAAACATACTGATCAGACAAAACAAACTGATCAGACAAAACATACTGATCAGACAAAACATACTGATCAGACAAAACATACTGATCAGACAAAACAAACTGATCAGACAAAACATACTGATCAGACAAAACAAACTGATCAGACAAAACATACTGATCAGACACAACATACTGATCAGACAAAACATACTGATCAGACAAAACATACTGATCAGACAAAACAAACTGATCAGACAAAACATACTGATCAGACAAAACATACTGATCAGACAAAACATACTGATCAGACAAAACATACTGATCAGACACAACATACTGATCAGACAAAACATACTGATCAGACAAAACATACTGATCAGACAAAACATACTGATCAGACAAAACATACTGATCAGACAAAACAAACTGATCAGACAAAACATACTGATCAGACAAAACATACTGATCAGACAAAACATACTGATCAGACAAAACAAACTGATCAGACAAAACATACTGATCAGACAAAACAAACTGATCAGACAAAACATACTGATCAGACACAACATACTGATCAGACAAAACATACTGATCAGACAAAACATACTGATCAGACACAAGATACTGATCAGACACAACATACTGATCAGACACAGGATACTGATCAGATACAACATACTGATCAGAAAGAAAACATACTGATCAGACACAACATACTAATTAGACAAAACATACTGATCAGACATGTTAGTCAGGGTCAGGTAAACTATACTGACCAAGAACCTCACCTCGGCTTCCTCGTAGCTCTCCATGGAAACGGGCTGTTTTCATGACAGCCTGGCTAAAGGGGTGAAGGATCGATGTGAGCTCTGTAGTAGTGAGAAAGAAACGTAGATGAAGTCAAGCATATCACAACCGCCTGTAGGACCGCGTCCACCTTCATCAGCAGGCTCGGGATGTGAAGAAAGCTACTGCAACCCGCCACTTAACGTCCTTTTCAGGGCGCACACAAGAATAAACCTACTCATTATGGACATTCGAAACAAGAACTCTATTGGATTTCAATGATAATGGTACGGTGGTAATCTTGAACACATATGACAATGCTCATGGATTACTCTTTCAATGTGAAACGTCTTTGTCCTGTATGTATCCTTTACAAGTGACAACAATTCAGATTTGAGGTGCATTTCCATAAACTGAACGTACTCGTTTGTTAGCTAAAGTTTGGATCTCGTCCTTAAGTACTTACGTATGTCGAGACGTTGACTTCCAGTGTTACTACATTATAGTAGCAAGCATTGTCCATTACCAGACAGGGTACATCTAATGACAGAAGTACAGTTTTCTCAATCCACTCTCTAAACATGTGTTCATTCATCTTGGAATGATAGTCCCGATTGTCGGTAAATTTGAATTCAGACATGATTTCCCTATTCTCCAAGAATTCATTACGTCTGCTACCTGGCAACATTTTCTTTATATTACCATCTACAGATTGTCATTTCTTTTTATTAGTAGGGTGTGCATTTATCCATGTTTCATCTACTTAAAAAAGATAGTAATTTTATTTATGCATTTCTACAATTTTCCGTAAATATTTACTTCCAAAAACTATTAGGTGAGGCTTTTCATAAATGCTATTTCTACCGTCTATATGCTGTCGGAACGTAAAGCCAGTACACCTTACAACTTTTCCATAATGTAATTTTAGCGATATTAATGTTGTTCTTTCTCAGGTGAAATTTTTAAGGCCAATGTATATTTAGAACCCAACATTATATATATTTCTGTCTGAGTATGTACATGGATAACTTATATATCAAAGCTTTAAACTGTGTTCTTTTTCCACGGTCTCCAAGGATATTTGTAGAAATACTGTTATGCTATAGTGGCCGGCGTGAGAATGATCTATCGGTAATTCTCAGAGCATGCATTGCTCTTTTCTCTGGGTTTAAAATACAATGATGTAGACCCCAACGTTAAAACCTCACATGAAACATATTTATACAATTTTATTGCTATGTAACGAATTTAACTTTCAACGCCATTCAAATAATACAGGCACTGCATATTTCTATTAAGCCTTAACAAATTGAAAATGATTATGATAATACGCAGTGATCAAAATTTATGACACGTCTTGATACTTTCAGCTCAGTAGTAGTGAACGTTTTCGATATTCCGTTAAAAAACTAAACATGGAAAATGCTATTTCTAAAATTACCTTACCCTTACATCGACATTGGTTACTGTATAACTATTAGAATGCTATCCAGCAAAGAGATACATTAAAGCACACATACCACAAATAAGCTAAAACTAGTTGTAATTACTTAATACGACTGAAAAAATGTGACGTAATATCGATCCTACTATAAATAAATTATACATTTTTCCATCTATTTATATCTCATAATTGCTGAGATACATATCTCTAAGATCGGCACGTATTTCTCGACGCACTGTAATTAACTTGGCCAAGGATCAAGATTGAATTAGAAATAGGCCGCTTGTTCTCCTTGTTTATCCTATTACAGATAAACTAACTTAAACGAACTTCTTTTCGTAGACGATCAAGCATAGGAACTTCGGAAATACAGTTACAGCAACATATTGATAAACTAACACAATATGTTAAAAATACGGCATGAAAATCAATGTAGAAAAACTGAGGACACGAAAGAAGCCTCCACGTTTGGCGTCCTCTGGAAACAACTATCAGTTGGCTAATTATTTCAGCACCAAACCACCAAGTTTTGTCTTGGGTGCAACAAGGAGAGACAGGATCAGAGACGATGACATCAGGAGACTGGTGGGAACAACACCAGTATTAGACTACATCAAAAGACTTCTTTCTTCTTTTCTTCTGTCGTCTCACTTTCAACCGGGTTGAAGCCTAGTGTCGTTGTATGTATTTGTCTTTCCCCTCTCTCGTGGCCCAAGTAAGATCCACCCCCCCTCTCCCATTTTATGACAGTTCTCATTTACGCTGTCTATCCACCTTTTCATCGGTCTACCAAATTTCAACATTATGTTGAAAATCAACCAAATCTATTACGGGAATCCTCGCCGCTGCTACAGAGCTCGTGTATTGTGCAGAGATTCTCCAAAAATATGGAGAAGAACAGAGCACTTATGGGTTAAAGCGTGTCAAATGACGTTGATTATTGGACTATAAACTAAATTGAACAATGTGGTCAGGCTGCTTTCTCACAATGGGCCAAACCAATTCATTCTCTGCTGCCCGATGTATTGTAGGTAGGGAATTGTTTCAACTTTCTCCCGACGACTCGTATTTATGATTCTGTCTCTTCTTATGTTGTTAGCGACCTTTCGTAGGTACCGCATTTCGCCGGTGGCTAACTTTCGTTCCTTTGCCCAATGTTTGTCACTGGTAACGAAAGGTTGGGGCATTTATTACATGAAAAAGTATTACATTTATTACAGCTTTCTTAAATGGTTTGGTCACCAAGCAAGACTACCACCACCACACAGCATTCCAAAATGGTTTGGTCACCAAGCAAGACTACCACCACCATACAGCATTCCAAAATGGTTTGGTCACCAAGCAAGACTACCACCACCACACAGCATTCCAAAATGGTTTGGTCACCAAGCAAGACTACCACCACCACACAGCATTCCAAAATGGTTTGGTCACCAAGCAAGACTACCACCACCACAGAGCATTCCAAAATGGTTTGGTCACCAAGCAAGACTACCACCACCACACAGCATTCCAAAATGGTTTGGTCACCAAGCAAGACTACCACCACCACACAGCATTCCAAAATGGTTTGGTCACCAAGCAAGACTACCACCACCACACAGCATTCCAAAATGGTTTGGTCACCAAGCAAGACTACCACCACCACACAGCATTCCAAAATGGTTTGGTCACCAAGCAAGACTACCACCACCACACAGCATTCCAAAATGGTTTGGTCACCAAGCAGCAAGACTACCACAACCACAGAGCATTCCAAAATGGTTTGGTCACCAAGCAAGACTACCACCACCACACAGCATTCCAAAATGGTTTGGTCACCAAGCAAGACTACCACCACCACACATCATTCCAAAATAAGCCAATCAATGCTGTTTAGATACAACGGATTCAATGCCGTAGAACGACCAAAACAAAATGGCTTACGGAAAAACATGAGGCGGTGAATGTCATTGTGCGTGAGGCACACAGAAGCGCTCGTTCTATAGATCTCTTCATAACCTGACACTGAAAGACAAAACAGGATAAGCGAAAAAAAGAAAAGCTTATTACAGCCCACACTTTCGTTCATTATGTGACCAATCACATGGCAAATGATGAACGCACGGAGAGGTAAAAGTTACTTTATCTGATATTGTGAATATTTTATTTGTTACTGCCCTTTGATTATAATCAGTTGGATAAAGTGGTCTGTGTGTGTTAATGGACCAGGTGAGTTGAAACTAGCAGCGCAGTACAATTCACCATTTGCTAACAGACTGAGATCATATGGCTCTGTTCAGAATACAGTTAGTAGGTTCTAATTTTAAAAAAAATGGCTACTTAAGTTTCTTTTATTTCTATAAAATACAAGGCCTATTTCAGTGGTCTTCAAAATGGGGCCGCTCCCCGCCCATTTTTCCGAGATCCTTGGACGTGATTGGCGTTCTATAGTGCGGTAAGGCAAATAAACGTTAGACAAAATATAGAGCATTACATCCTGTATATTAATAACCTGTGGTTTAGAAAATATATATATGACATAATTATAAATAAAACGTCGACGGATTGTGAATTTACACATCAAAACAGATATATTGAAACAACAAAAACATTACTCATTACATTACATATGATCCGTGTAGTAGAAATCAAGAACGCCTTTTTCACAAAACGGAGCAGATTAAAAAAACCAAAACAAAAAACTGTCATACAACTTTTTTTCCCATCGCTGGGGTAGTCGAGGGATTTTAAAGATTTGGAGACAACAGGCCGCTTCGCCACTGCTGTCGGCACATCGTGTGCTGGCTATGTTTTTTAAATTTCACCCCCAACAGTAAAACAACATATGCCTTACCGGGGATTCAATCCAATGCCCTTCTTGTCGGCAGGCAGGCAGGCATCGAAGCCATTCGGCCACGCGCAGGTTAACAGAACAAAAAACCCCGCATACTAAGAAACAATCAATGAAAATAATACAAATGTTTAAGATATATTTCTGAAACAACTTACAAGGAAGCAATATCAAATGTCAACATACGAAATATAAACCATCAGTATATCACACCTTATAAAGACATTGTGACAATTGCATAAATAGGCACATTCTCAATGTTACGATCATGTGCAAAAATTAAATGGGTTACCAAAGATTTTACTCAAAGGGAACAGTCCAAGGAACGAGGAATAGTGGGAGACATAATATTAGTTGCACAGGCGGAACTGAGACGCTAGTCCGGTCAGGCATAACATGCTGACCAAGACGTCAAGACAGGGTCAGGCACAATATACTGACCAAGACGTCACGCCAGGGTCAGGCACAATATACTAACCAAGACGTCACGCCAGGGTCAGGCACAATATACTGAACCACTATATTTCATCCATGTAGTGTTCCATGGAAACAGGCTGTTTTCAAGGCAGTCTGGCTGACGTGATCCCCGTAGTAGTGAGCGTCACGCAGATAGAGCCAAGCAAAGCACAACCGCCTGGAGGACAGTACCACCTTTATCGGGATGTGAGGAACGTACTACAACTCGCAACTTAACGTCCTTTCGAGGGCGCACCAAAGGGAAGACTTACTCGTTGTGGGCATTCAACAAAAGCTTCCTAGATGATGGATTATAAATATAAAAATGGCTCATAGCACCGATGTCATTACACCTGGGTACTCCCGTATGTGGAGCGTGTAGTCAAGCCGACAGTGAGCTGGTTTGTTAAGACTGGGATTATACCACGCCAGGGTTAGAAATCATGGACGTACAGAAACAAATCTGGGCATGGTTCGTTCCTGGAAGGACCGCTCCTCCAGTCGACCAAGCTGTAAATGGGAACCTGCCGTATGAATCAGGGAAGGTATAAACAGCAAGGATAAGAACTGGCAACCCCACCTCACATAAGCTAAATTCACGAAGAGATCTTCATCCCTGATGGCAATTGATTTTGATTGCTCTGATTGATAGTTCCACTCTCTCGTTGCGTTTTGGTATGAATATTTCCTTATCGCCTCTTCCTGCCGGATTGCGAGTACCTTGAAATAATCCCCCCAATTCAGCTTTTTCCTGTTTGCCTTTAATATTGGGTTATTTTATTTGCTTATGATAGACAGCATGGGAGGAATCAAAGAGGAGTTAACTGCACGAAGGGCAGCAGCAGGTAGACTGTTCCATGCAATAACTAGAGGTTTCCTCAGCAGAAGAGAAATAAGCAGGAAAACAAAGATGGATATATACTGCTCGACCTATGTGCCTGTCCCGACATATGGATGTGAGTCATGGGCAATGACTACAGCCCAAGAAAGGCAATTACAAACTTCAGAAATGAGGTACCTAAGAAAGGCGGTTCAGGTTACGAAAAGGGACAAGATCCGTAACCAGACAATACGTAGCAGTCTTGAAGTTCAACCCCTGCAGACACGAGTAGAGCAGTCCCAACTTCAGTGGTTTGGCAATGTCTGTAGAATGGAAGAAGATCGGATACCAAAGCGGTCATAGAAGATCAAAAGTCAAGGACGCAGACCCCGAGGACGTCCCAAAGCACGTTGGGAAGACAACATACGACAGTCCCTAAGTGATAGAGGGATGGATTGGAAAGAGGCAAGGAAAAAGACGGCGGATAGAGCAGCGTGGCGTTCTCTTTGGCAAACCTCTACACCTCATGGTAGAAGAGGAGCGACTAAGTAAGTAATGATGGTCGAAGGGACAAAACATTCGTCTCTCTGTCTGATTTTTTTAAAGTTTTGTAGAATTCTCTAGGTGATTTTTTGCATATGTTTGTTAGCGTTTTGCAGTATTTCAGTCACGGCATCTCTTTTGCCTTTGTTATAATAATGCTGCTTTCTCTTCTTGCTGTTTCATATAGTGCATAATCTTCTTCTGTTTTTGATTGTACTCATATTTTATAGAGTTCCTTTTTTATTTTTCACAGCTATTTTCACTTCTTCATTTTACCACATTATTTTGTTCTTTAGTTGTTCTGTGTTTTGGAAACAGCAGTTCTTCGCTAATGATAATTGTCGTATTTTTAAAATTCAGCCGTTCAGTTTCAGCGTCGTGCACTTCTATTGGTATCTAGCAAACAATGTGTAGTCTCTTTATATTTTTACTTCTGGGTCTTTTATTCTGCTACGCCTATGTGCGTGTTGATGCTGTTGTTGTTTC
The DNA here is from genome assembly GCA_036924085.1 of Ariolimax columbianus. NCBI lineage: Eukaryota > Metazoa > Mollusca > Gastropoda > Stylommatophora > Arionidae > Ariolimax > Ariolimax columbianus. The sequence continues at coordinate 57,668,524 of JAVGWX010000001.1, read as the reverse complement.
GTTGTTTCGAATGTCCACAATGAGTAGATTTACTGTATTGTGCGCTCTGAAAAGGACGTTAAGTGGCGGGTTACAGTAGCTTTCTTCACATCCCGAGCGTACTGATGAAGGTTGGACCAGGGTACTCCAGACGGTTGTGCTATGTTTGGCTTTATCTGCGTGTCGGTAACTACTACGGGGATCACGTCGATCCCTCACCTCGTTAGTCAGGCTGCCATGAAAACAGTCCGTTTCTAAGAAGTGCTACGAGTAAGCTGGGGTGAGGGTCTTGGCCAGAATATTTTGCCTGACCGTGACTAACATGTCTGATTAGTATATTTTGCCTGACCAGACGTTAGTCTTCCTCCCCGCGTGTTGATTCTAGTGCGCCATAACCACGTTCCGGTAATCTGTGTCAACATCTATGTTAGGTATTGCTTTGGAGTCCTTAATATATTGTCTGGTTATCCTTCTAGTTAGAATGAAGTCAGTCTGCGATACTTGGTTGTTATTGTTCCATCTGTACTATGTTCTGATCTAACTAGGACGGTATTGAATATGTTGTTTCTAAGTTCATATTCTGCTCATAGGTTGAACAGTTTTTCACTATTACTATTACATTCTGTGGTGTTGTCGCTGTGAGGTCCAAGATAGTTCTCCCAAAACATTCTCGTTCTTCCAACTCTCCCGTTGAACACATCCATTACAATTAGGTTGTCTTTAACTTTGTTGCTAATTTCTGACAAGTTGTGGAATAATTCCTCTTTTTCTTCTTCACTGTGGCTATCATTATATGGCGCGTACACTTGTATTGGTGTTGCTGTTTCTCTTCCTTCGGCCATTTTTATTTGTATGATTCTTTGTAATATGTACTCTGAATCTGGGACACACTTTTTGTCCCTTGATGCACTATAAACCCCGCAAGCACGTGTTTGACCATTCTTGTCTTGTAATACCTCTTCATATTAATACATAGGTAAGGCGTATTTCTTCATGTTTGGTCTTTTCCACCTCACGTCTGATATCCCTATGATATCTATCTTTTTTCTTTTAGGTATGCAGCAAAGATGGCACCGTACCCGGCTGCGTGACTACATTGCTCTGCCGTTTTAGTTCATTATGGATGCCGCCAGACCACGAATTGCCTGAAATTCAAACTAGTCGACGACTTACACTTGTGTTCACGGAAACGTGTCATTGTTTTCTATTCGGACTAGTTAATTCGTTCGTTTTCTGTATTTTTATTTCGTCCGATTATCCTGGAATGAAAATCGACTATATGAATAGCACTTCATTTAAACATGTGTCGCAAGTAACGGGCTGGTTCACACGGCTGAGCTTCACGAGATTGGCGCTCTTCGCCCTCGCTGCAAACAGTGTCGGATTTGGTGTTCGAAATTTACACACGATTATAATGGACTTGGAACACAGTCCAGGTGAGATGCCCAATTCACTCACACACTGAGTGATGTCCTTACGACCTCTTGCGGTTATGGCTGGATGCTATTCATCCCCCCCCCCCCCCCCCCCCGAATTCTTACTGGATCCCTGTTTACGCGAAATACTTCTTGAGCAAACCTTGAAACAAAATCTGCTTCCTGTGCTATCTGCAGTTGTCTTGATAAATATCTTGCCACTGGCCAAGGGCAGCTCAGGATCAGAGAGTGATGTTTGACAAAAGGCGCAGTTTCTTCCTCACTTTAATCCAAATCACAGCGCGTCACTCATTTCAGCAAGAGAAAAGACTGTTCACAAGACTGAACAAAGAGTGGTCTTCATCACATGTGATGGACGAACATAATCATCGTCTTCCTTTCCCTCAATTCCACTATCGCCGCGACTTTATTCTTTAGTCGTCAAACGTACAAGTGCCTTTTAAAATCATTATTCTGATTGTTGTTCTTTGGACGTTACGGGTCACACTGCTGGTCCCATTTTGGTTGAGGTGCTCCTTTGTTTCATTTTTGACAGGCTTTAAGTGACTGGCGGCTTGCCAGGCCAATCCCAGTTGTTCTGTGTTTGGTTCTTTCTGTTTTCACTTACGGCCTCTTTACCCTCTGAACTTTTTCCTACCCCGTATCAGCATGACGCTGGCTGATTTGAGAATGAGAAGATGTTAGAGCCTTTCTATAACCTTCCGTGTTGTAGTTATTCCAGAGAAACAGTCATCGGGAAATGAGTGGAATGTTCTGATCCAAACCATCGTCAACCGATGGGTGCTAACCGGAAACAACCAAGGAAATATGCAGCAATAGTAGGTCGACGCTGGAATTACATCCGATATGTCCTCAACAGAGTATATTTAAGCTAATGTTTAATCTAGCTCGCTGGTTGCACAAAATCCTTGTCAATCTACTGAAGCACACTTCTATGTTCGATCTGTACTTTATTCCAAACTCACACAATCTGAAGACGGATGATGTATTCAACAATGTCATTACTCAACAGGTGGTCATTGACGGATTACACTATTTCCTCCTTTTCTTTATCTCCAATCCACCCTTCCTTTGCAATTGTTGCTATATTTTGGCCTTTGCAATGAATTCAATGATCTTACCAAATTCGCCTCTCCTCGCTTTTAATTGCTGTCATATTGAAAATGATCCCATTTAAAATCGTAAATAATCTCAGGCATCTATTGAAAACGGAGCACGTGTGAGCTTGTGAGTAAGTGCATTAGAATGTTGCCAATGTCTGGTTTGGCTCGTTTAATTGAACTGTCAATGTCGCCGGAGTGTTACCGGAAAAGATGTTCATTGATTTATGACTGAATGTCAATTTCAAGGTTTCACGAAAACAAAACAAAACAAACAAATAAACGCAAACAAACAAAAAAGAAAACAAATTAACAAACGAACGAACACACAAACAAACTATTTCCTGTATCTGTGCACTGCTTCAATATCTTTTGGCAAAACCTATTAAAAAAACACATTTTTTGGTGTTACAAAAACGTCATAACATCTCTGCCAATTTACACTCCAACCCATTTTAAATAGCATATAATACTGCCAATTTCAACGATTCTGAAAATAAACTAAATACAAGTGTTTATAATTGTACCAAAGTTTTGAAAACAAATACGGTCTCTATGTATCAATAACTTCATCAGAACTTTGCCTATTTATTTTCAGATCTTTCTTTGTCTTAGTTAATTGGTCAGTGACTGACAAAGCTGTCACTGACAGTCACGTCAGATGCGGTCAACAAACATCAACAAACGTTTCCTCACTACCCAGTCTGCAGCCATCTTTCGCATAGCACCCCGTCTCTGATTCATAATGTTCTTTTCCGCCTATACGGTTCTTCGCCAAGTTGTCTTAGTTCTGGTGTATGTGTCTGGTTCTTTTCCAATTCCAGCGTCTACCGAGCATAATGATGTTCACATATTCTTGTTTGCTCCGGACAAGCAGGTCTCGGTCTGTGATGGTGTTTGACCAGACAATTCAACGAATCTTTCTTATGCAGGTTCTATGAAAAGATTAGTTTTCCCGTTACTCTTCAGCAATCAGAAATACACATTATCACATAAGGCACGCACCTCTTGTATATTCCTAGTTAGCTGTTTGTGCGGTACTGTGATGACTTTCAAACGTTGTTTAAACTAGCGAAGGCTACTCTGATTGTGTACATGCTCCTATTAATGTCTCTGTCTGTTTTGTCGTCTAGTTTAACTGCTTCCAATAGCCTTCGTTAATTCTTACATCAAATGAATTAAACTCTTTGGAACATCAATTTTAAGAATCCACAACATAAATTGGAGTACCAATGTTTGTAATTCTACTGAGGTTTCAGTTTCGTTTGAAAGCATCTAATGAAAGCAGAACATCTCCTTTTGATTGATTTAGTAACTTCATTACTATGTTACTATTCCTGTTTCACATAATTTTAATTAACTATATCCTGTCAATTTAAAAATTTAACGACAGAAATTCCAGTGCCAATGTTTGTACTTGTACGAAGGTTTCAATTTCTTTAGCAGCTAAGCTAAGATAAAGAAAAATTCACCCTCGCGTGTGAGAGCTACGGCTCCTGCTCTCCCAATATTACGTGTCACGTCTGGTTCCCAATTTCTTCTAAATTGCAAGCAATTAGAAGCGACCTCCGTGGACCCAATATTTTCTTTGTGCGCCCCACTTCAGTTCTACACAAATGGGACCCGGTTCCATCTATTGCTAGCAATTCAAGTCCTGTAAAGCAGTGGTTCTGACAGCGTGTACTTCCCCCTGCTTGGCAAAGGACCTGAACATTGATTTTTGGCACCATGAGAGTCTGCCATATACATCATGATAGAAAGACGGAGATACAGAGGGCGGTTGGATGGATTAATGGACCGATGACTGGAAAGTATAAGAGCAGATCACTTGCCTGTTTCCACATCGTTTGCTGGAATATAATTCCAACGTGTTTCTGCTTTTGATATAACAGTATAATGTAACATGCATCTTTCCGTTCCATCCTTTCTATTTCTAAAAATCGACGTCGCTGCACTTCGGGTCTACCCATAGGTGTTCAGTCTCTCTCTTTCTCTCTCTCTCTCTATCTCTCTCTCTCTCTCTCTCTCTCTCTCTCTCTCTCTCAGCAAACGACGCAGGATTTGGATGTTGAAGGTCCCTGTAGCTCGCTGGTTGTACTCTCTCCTGATCCGTCCTCTCATGCATCATATTCGGCTTGAACCTAGTTTTATGTCGAAGCTTTGCATTCTGTGGATTGCTGATTAATATATTGCAGTGTCCTAATTCAACAGGCCATCATTGATGATTTCAAAATGTCATTTCTATCCATAACTACTGTTTTGATGTAAACTGATACCTTCTTGATGTAACCAATTCACAAATGGCACTGTCTTCCTTTTGCATATTTTCCTCTACTTTAACAAAATAAATCAATCCAATACGGTTTTCAGCAAGATGTTATCTACGAGCTTATATTTTAACTACCAACATATTTTAATTTCCAACATATTTTAACTATCTTTCAAGTTTTCTTTTTACACCAATAACTTATCATAAATTTATTTCTATATTTCGTTTGTCTTCACGAGATGCGCATTGCATTCTTTGTCCACATTTCTACGTTAGACAGTGACGCGAGTATACATGCCACATGATTATTCTCATTCTGAAAGTGCACACGAGTCTCACAATGGAGAAAATCTGCATGAGACACATCATGCATGGATTCCTTGAAAGCTGTCAATAGCAGATGAGATAACATAGGGACAAATACTGACTACTATTTGGAAAAACAAAACATATTTTAAAATACATCATTATTATAAGCATCATCATGATGAAAAGCCAGAAATATTGTGAGAGAAATTATTTAGCGCGACACAAGTATAGTGAATAACAAGTTTGCTATTCATACTTAAATCAAATAAAAAACATATTGCACGTAAACAACATGAAAATACCACACTTATAATTAAATCAGAGCCAGGAAAAAATTAATTAATAATTTATTTGAAGTGTGGGACCGAAAAAGAAAAACAAAGAAAAATGAAGTTCAGATGACAAGATAACTAACAAAGCAGAGACAAGCGAAATACAAGTTCAAAGGCAATAAGTAGGTTAAAATCTGATATGGGATAGCTGAAAAATGTAGTTGGTTGTTTCTAAAGGTGTTATTATGTGCCAGCAATATTCAGCTTTGCGATTACTGTGGATAGTAAACTCTAGGTGTCGCATTCACGTGCTCAGTTTAAATACAAAATGTCGTCCGTGCTCACAGAGAGAGTGTATGATCAAAGAACAGCGTGCTGTTGTGCGTTAATGTTCATAAATAAATGATTCCAATTTAAAATGAGAAGTGTTTGTCGCGTAAAGCAGCGCATAACTTGGTCGATACATTTTTTCAAGGACGTTAAAAAAATTCAGACCTGGTCGTCCTGTTCAGATGACAGTAGAAGCATCTGTGGAGTGGGTAGGGGAGATGATTCCATTTGACAGTAACGATAGACAGTGTAGAAACTATAAGACGGTGTCCACATTGATTAGCTTACGGCATAATGTAGGATCCATTCTTAATGGGAGACGTTTCGTGAATGACGAAGAGGTTGAATTTAATGTGTAAATGTGGCCAAAACAGCAGGCAAACGAATTCTATACTTCAGTGCACTGATAAAGCAACGGAATAAATGTACGAATCTTGGTAGAAATTAATCGAGAAATAAGGGAAAATCCAAGTGCAATAATAATTGTTTTTCAAATGTATATTTAATTTAGTAATTTAAATAGGCATGTGCGACCTATTAACTAACATGTCTTCGCACAATGTTCTTCAAAAGACACATCGTCAATATTACTGTTTCTATTCACTATTCTAGATATATGCGCCGCAAGTATAGTGCGTCATCATACCTCATTGTTTGTTATCTGCAGCTCTTTGCAACCTGGATGTGATATTCTGGATAATATACGAGTATTTTTAGTACGATCCGTGGAATAGAACATTTGTACGATTTATGCTGAGCAGATTAATCGAACGTTCGTAGGTGGGAAGATGTCGAGCGGACGATATGAGTACACAGAAATTCTAACCGTGCTTATTCCATCATTGAAATCATGTTTCAAAGAAAATCTGGCCTTGTTAATTCCGTAATTGACATTCTATGCCAAAGAAGGTCTGACTTTGTTAATTCATTAATTTATATCCTATGCCAAAGAAGGTCTGACTTTGTTAATTTCTTGATTGATATCCTATGCCAAAAAAGATATAACTTTGTTTATTCCTTGAATGATATCCTATGCCAAAGAATTTCTGACTTTGTTAATTCTTTGATTTATATCCTATGCCAAAGGACAGATTTTGTTAATTCCTTGATTGATATCCTGTTATCCTGTTCCAAAGAAGGTACGACTTTATTAATTCCTTAATTGATATCATGTGCCAAAGAAGGTATGACTTTGTTAATTCCTTAATTGATATCCAGTACCAAAGAAGGTCTGACTTTGTTTATTCCTTGATCGATATCGTGGTTGCGTGTTTACTAGGGTCAAGATGAGGGGCAATATAATAACCACAATATCACTATACACCCACGTCGTGCACCTGAAAACAGGCTGTATTACAGTTTTCTGACCAAAGCCGTGGTGATCGCACCGTGAATCCCTTAGTAGCGAGCCTTCTAATAAGTCTCGCATATCACTTCCGCTAGGGAAATCCAGGTTCACATTCTTCAGTACGTCCCGGGATGTGAGTTGAGCGGCTGAAATCTGCTAGTACAGAAAATTTTTCAAGTGTACAGAACTCTTCACGTGAACAGAATTCTTCACGTGTACATAACTCTTCACGAGTACAGAACTCTTCACGAGTAACTTCGAAATTAACAACAGACCGTTCGTTTCTTCAACTTTATAAATATTTCTTTCCATCTGTGCACTTCTTGAATTATTTGTGCATTAATCGTTATGAAGTTCCATTGTGTATTATTTATTCTATTCCTTTGTTTGTTTTGTTCCCATTGATCACAAACCTTGTTTTAAATGATTAAACTGTAAGGTAATCTTCTGCCAGATTTGATTAAAATCTGTATTGTCGAAGTTTTTCGATTCTGGTGTCCGCTTACCTCGCATTTGGACTGGGCGTGCTTTACTCGTCCTAATAATTGCCTTCTCAAAAGACGTATTGGTAAGTTTTACACCGTGATAGTAAACCCGATACCGTCCCTCCACCCACCCCCTCCCACAACCTCCTAAAAAAACCCACACAAACCCAAAAGAAACCAAAACCAAATAAACTCGAAACAAAGAAAACAGCACAAAAACAAAAATAAACAAAACCCCAAAACAAACAGCAAAATAACAAATAAAGAAACGCCAACCTAGGTTACGACGGAAACGTCTTTGTTAGGAATAGAAGATGATACTTGTTGAGATACTTATTTATCCCAGGTGGTCTGCCGGGGTCTTTGTGTATGACAAGGACAAGAATAGCACCACTGCCTCACAGATAGCATGTCGTAAGAGGTGACTGTGTGACATGGTATAACACCGGCCATGGTTAGGAGGTTTATTTAGAGCAGCATAGATGGTGCCTAACAGGCTGAGGGTCTAAATTGCTCTAGTGTTTGAGTCTATTAAGATGAACTAGCACATCGGTTAACCACCTAACGCAGCGGAGTATTAAGCTGCTCAAGCCTTGCCCGATAAGAAGGAAATCCTTCTCCCGGCTATATGCAGCTCATACCACAGCTGGGACTTGCACAGTGACATCTGCCCCTGTAGAAGTACAGGTCGACTAAGAACTAAGAACTTATTGAGAATAATTGCAATGATCAGTTTTCTTCGGCTGTCATCATCATAATTATGATGCGTCATGATTCGTTGTGTCGACGATAAATTTGTTCCACAACCACCTAACTTTTGAGAATGAAAGTACTTAAGACGTTTCATGTTTTCATTCAGCAATTTTCTTTGTCTTTGTTTACAATCAGAAACCCGATTACTCAACGTTTTTCTTAACCTACAATACCTGGTTTGTTTTCTCTAAATCAGAACATAATTTTATTCAGCTAGATAAAATTCAGTGTACCTCGGCTGGGTCACGAACTGTTTCTTGCTGCGTGAAGCATGCTCTCGAACTTCTGTCAAACATTTGTGTCATTTTTGTTAGTCCTGTATGTATTTCAGAGTTTATGATCGTTTTAGTGCCTTATACCTGCAACAAGATAAGTATAGTTACACATTTAACAATCATCTTTCTTTTTGGAATGATTTTTGAATTTGCTGGTTTCCCATAATTTGCAAAATATGTAAAGCCGATTTCCCTATGTGCTCGAAGATAACGACATGTCTGTTGCTGTTACTTTTGCGCAGGACATTTGAAATACAGAAGAAAGGGTGATAACACATACTTTGGAAAGTTGCCAAAAAAAGTGCTTATATTGAGATGACTGGTCCTAAAAAATGACGAAGAACGGCTATTCGTAAACATCCCAACGCACTAACATTCGTGTTGTTGGACATCCTTGGCTATCTTGTGCATGTCTTTGTATTGAATTTCTCACAGGAAAACGTGATTCACATAAATCAAAATGATCGGTGATTTAGGCAAGGATCAGTTGGTTGACGCAAGGATCAGTTGGTTGACGCAAGGATCAATTGGTTGACGCAAGGATCAGTTGGTACATGCAAGGGTCAGTTTGTTGACGCAAGGATCAATTGGTTGACGCAAGGATCAGTTGGTACACGCAAGGATCAGTTGGTTGACGCATGGATCAGTTGGTTGACGCAAGGATCAGTTGGTTGACGCAAGGATCAGTTGGTTGACACAAGTATCAGTTGGTTGACACAAGTATCATTTGGTTGACACAAGTATCATTTGGTTGACACAAGTATCATTTGGTTGGCACAAGTATCATTTGGTTGACACACGTATCATTTGGTTGACGCAAGAATCATCAGTTCCATAAAATGATAAATTTATTGATTCACACAAGCATCAGTTATAATACATATGCGTCAGTTGTTTCATATACTGATATATTGGTGTACACAACGACCCGTTGTTTTACACAAATACCAGTTGTTTTACACAAATACCAGTTGTTTTACACAAGGGTTAGCTGTTTCACACAACAATACGTTTATTTTACTTACACCACAAGCTTATCTTTTATGCAATTTAGATGAACTGATTGTTTCATACACATGATAAGAACTAGCTGTATCAGAAAATACACACGAATGGACTGTTTCACAGAGTTCCCAACTGTCAAATGTTTATAGCATTATAAACGAGGACTCAGACTAATGTCAGGGTCAATTACAATAATCTATCTGGGGTAGTTGTCTCGCCGCCGCGATTCAATTTCAACCAGTGTTCGTAAAGCGATCTCAGTCCCGCCAGGCGGAGCGATAGCGCGGGCTTGCGGAAAACGCTCGCCCGCCTTTCCCCGTTGTGCTATCGGGATGCGGTTTTTTGGGGCGTCTCCTCCACCGAGGTGCGCTGCTCTGGTCTGTATCAAGAAACGTTGTCAGTCGTTGGTGATTTATCTAAGGCTTATAGCAGAGCTCGAAAGTTCGTCTTGCTGGTGGTCAGACTCTCGCAAAGAGCTTGTGACCGGCAAATGGAAAGCAGGAATCGTGCCTGAAGGCCCCGTGTTCTCCCGGGGACCAACCCTCGGGAGAAGGGCAGGCCGGCAGGCCAAATTGTCTCTAGTCCCAGTGAAATTCATCGCCGAGGTCGTTGGGATCCGTTCTGCACAGAGCGCTGCCATCCCTCCTCGAGCGAGCCCGGTCGGTCGGTCGTCTGGTGCGTGTAGGGACCACTGTCAGGCGGTCCTAGGTCGACGGAGAGAGGCACGGGTGGAACAACCGCCCGTCCGTCCCGTCAGTCGGTCCCTGCGGCCGTCCCAGTGAGGCTTTTTACACACCCGTCCTCCGCCGACCGGTGTGTGCTGTACGTACGTCGATGGTACGTGACATGCCTACCATGTTTGTAACGGGTAACGGGGAATCAGGGTTAGATTCCGGAGAGGGAGCATGAGAAACGGCTACCACATCCAAGGAAGGCAGCAGGCGCGCAACTTACCCACTCCCGGCACGGGGAGGTAGTGACGAAAAATAACAATACGGGACTCTTTCGAGGCCCCGTAATTGGAATGAGTACACTTTAAACCCTTTAACGAGGATCTATTGGAGGGCAAGTCTGGTGCCAGCAGCCGCGGTAATTCCAGCTCCAATAGCGTATATTAAAGTTGTTGCAGTTAAAAAGCTCGTAGTTGGATCTCAGGCGCAGGCGGGCGGTCCGGCTCGCGCCGGTTCACTGCCCGTTGTCTCCTGCACTACCGTCTGCCGGCTCTCTCCCACGGGGGCTCTTCGCTGAGCGTCCTGGGTGGCCGGCGCGTTTACTTTGAAAAAAATTAGAGTGTTCAAAGCAGGCCTCGGCTGCCTGAATAATGGTGCATGGAATAATGGAATATGACCTCGGTTCTATTTTGTTGGTTTTCGGAACTGGAGGTAATGATTAACAGGGACACACGGGGGCATTCGTATTGCGGCGTTAGAGGTGAAATTCTTGGATCGCCGCAAGACGAGCTACTGCGAAAGCATTTGTCAAGAATGTTTTCATTAATTAAGAACGAAAGTCAGAGGCGCGAAGACGATCAGATACCGTCGTAGTTCTGACCATAAACGATGCCGACTAGCGATCCACAGAAGTTGCTTCGATGACTCTGCGGGCAGCTTCCGGGAAACCAAAGTGTTTGGGTTCAGGGGGAAGTATGGTTGCAAGGCTGAAATTTAAAGGAATTGACGGCAGGGCACCACCAGGAGTGGAGCCTGCGGCTTAAATTGACTCAACACGGCCAAACACTGACATGATTGACATGCCGAGTGCACTTTCGTTGGGTCTAATATGGATCGGGTGCTGGAATTTAGACCCTCGAAAATCTGGGGCTATCCTCTCGGTAACTTGATTGTCTCGCATTTAGTGTTCGCTAAAGGAATTGACGGAAGGGCACAACCAGGAGTGGAACCTGCGGCTTAATTTGACTGAACACGCCAATACTGTAGAACGATTGACAAATCGAGAGCACTTCCGTTGGGTCTAATAATGAACGTGTGCTGGTATTAGACTCACGGAAGACAAGTTAGCTCTTTAACATTCTAATGAAGGAACGCTACGGAAATCGTGTTTAACCCCGCAGAAACCGCAGATTTCAAATACCTGGTGATTGACAAACAAATGCCCTCAATTAATTCGTCTGGTCAAATAGTGAACGGGTGCTGGAAATAGACCATCTGAAGACAGGTCAGTTTTACCCTACTAATGACATGGCGTTGCTACGGAAATCCAGCTCAATTCGAGAGGGGCCGCAGACACTTTTGTTCACATACCAGGCTGATAAGCCAATGGCGCGAGGCTACCATGTGAGGGATTACGGCCGAACCTCTGTTAGCCGGAATCCCGCCCAAAATCTCAGCACCACTGCAATGGGAGGCTCCTACATGTTCGGGACATGGGGCTCGCGCCCCAGCCCTATCCGGTAGAGCCGCAGGAAGAGGTCTCTGCCGTCAGCCGATCAAAGCGGGCGGACATCTGCTTGATATTCACCTTATACGGCGATGGGGTGCGAAACCACCAACATAAGACTTAGTTCCTGGTCGGGGTGTCGAAAACAGTAGAGCAGTCACCTCACTGTGAACTGTCGAGACTCAACCAATGACCATAAGATCTGTCCGCACACTAGGCGAACAACATCTCCGTGACATTACCAGGCTTGTCCCCTGGTTAAATGCACTCCTGCCTCGATCTCTACCTCTGTACGCTATCAGCCATACCAATGGACGCAGAAGAGATGCAGACTAGCGGACATTGCACATCTGCCCTACTGTGTCAACCTCCCAGGTGGCGGGGAATGCTAGGCGTACCATCATTGAAGATGTGCCGAGAAAATAAAGGGAGCAAAGAGGTACCCCGCCCACATGCACATGATACGTTTCTGGCAGGACTTGACGATCCTGGGATACAGACACACTGGACTGCCTCTCTTCCGGGTTAGTACAAACTAGTACATAGTCCATATCATATATCATATATCACATGTCATATATCATCACCGCATCCTATAGACACGAGTAGTGAAGACTCGTCAGTCCTGTAAGACAACTTCCATAAGAGAGACTACTCTGATCACAAACAACTGCTGCCTTGCAGATAGGCTGGGGACAGCCAAAGGCTAAGGAGGGCATCCCTACAGAAACGCCTATTGAAATCGGATGCACGGGGCCACAAGCCTAACAAAACAGTGCAACGTAAATCGCAGTATGATGACAGTACAACCTATCAGAAAAACGTATGGCGCTCATCCTGCGGAGTCCCGCCAGGCAGCGAGAGTGCCGGGCCTCACGCCTCGAAGGGGCCCACCCTTGACTACTGGTGGTCACCCACCTATGTGTTGTGGAGTCAAGGCACATGGCTATGGGGCAAATTCCATTGACTAAAAAGTAAAGACCCTCAAAATACTACAGTGGAATGCGGAGGGAGTCATTAACAAGAAACGTTCCCTAACACATCACCTGCATGAAGGTAAGATTGACGTGGCATGTATCCAGGAAACGCACCTCAACAATAATCCTAAATCCTAAATCAGAGGATACCAGACCTTCCGTCTCGACAGAAAAGGTCACAAAGGAGGGGTCCTGATACTGACCAGAAACTGCATACCGAGTAGCGCGGTACCTGTCAGTCGTACCGGACAAGCAGAAATTGTAGGAGTTGACATAATGGCTCAAGAGACGAAGCTCCGCATTTTCAATCTGTACGGACCACCAAATAAAGACCTATCGCTCTCGAGTATGGAAGTCAAAGACTCCAACTGCATAGTAGTTGAAGATTTCAACAGCCACTCGGAGAGATGGGGATACTCTGACACAGACAGCAGAGGTGACGAAGTGGAAGATTGGGAGATAGATACAAATCTCTCCCTAATCAATAGGCCAGAGGATAGCCCTAGTTTCTATTCTAGAACATGACGTACCACCTCGACTCCAGATTTGCCCTTCTCCACACAGGACATACACCATAAAATAGACCGCCAGGTGCTAAACCAACTAGCAGGTAGCGACCACAGGCCGATCAGGCTAGACATTGATATGGAAGTAGGCCCACAGGAAACAAAACCGCTCCCACGTTGGAATTACAAACGAGCCGACTGGGACAGATTTGCAATTCTGACAGATGGGCTGTGTGAAACCATCAACACACGAAACAACAAAATGAAGCCCATGGTGGAAAGCCTAAGCAAGGCAATAATGCAAGCCGCCACTGAAACCATCCCAAGAGGAGCTAGGAAAAACTATAAGCCCTACTGGAATGATGAGTTGCAGAAAGCGGAAGATGCAGTAACAAATGCTAGGAACATGGCAGAGCGAGAACAATATATGGAGGCAAACATCGCCCTCAAAGCCGCCACGGCGAAATACAAATACACTCTTAACCAAACAGCAAGGGACAGCTGGAAAAACAAAACGGAAAGCCTATACCTGGACAAAGAAGGGAACAAGCTATGTAGGCTAGCCAGAGCCATGAACGACGAAACCCCGTCAAACAAACAAATTACCATCAAGCAGGGCGAAAACATGCTCACTGGTAAGAAAGCCGCAAACGCTTTTGTCGATCACTATGCCAGAGCAAACCACATCGAGGTCCCTGCAGATAGACATACAGACATTAGTGAAGAGCAAAAGGGGCACGACAACATCAATACGGCACCTGAAGAGCATATGATGGCCAAATTAACAATGAGCGAAATGGAAGAGGCCATGAGAACATTAAAGAAAAGGAAATCTCCCGGAAAAGACGGGATAACAAACGAAATGCTGATGGGGCTGGGCCAAACAGCGAAGAGGAAACTGCTATCGGTCCTGAACCAAACCTGGAAAAAGGGAATTGTACCCCAGGCATGGAAAGACGCAGTACTTGTACCAGTAACAAAAACAGGAAAGGACAAAACAGATCCAAATGGATACAGGCTTATCAGCCTACCGAGCTGTGTCGGCAAGCTGATGGAACGTATGATAAACACCAGACTGATGTGGCATCTGGAAGAAAAACGAATACTAATTCCACAGCAAGCCGGCTTTAGACAGCACAGATCCACTGAGGACCAGGTCATCCTCATAGCCCAGGAAATAGAAGATGCCTACCAGGCACAGAAACACACAGTAGCGATGTGGGTGGACCTGGAAAAGGCATTTGACAAAGTCTGGAAAGATGGACTTAGAGTCAAGCTAAGAAGAAGTGATGTTTGTGGGAAAATGTACAAGTGGATCAACCACTACCTCAAAAACAGAACGGCCAGAGTCCAAGTACAAGGGCAGATGAACAAAAAGGTGACACTCGAGCAGGGAGTATCCCAAGGGGAAGTATTGTCATCCACACTCATTCTGGTGTATATAAACGACATTACAGAGAATATACCAAGAAAAGTCCATAGCTCAATGTTTTGCAGACAATCTGGCTATGTGGACCTCTGAAAAGAATTTCACCATAGCAAGAAATCGGATGCAGCAGGCCATAACATCGCTGGAAGAGTGGGCGAACTCATGGCTGGTCAAAATAAACGAGGAGAAAACCACGTGCACAATATTCTCGCCTTCCATCAAACTCCAAAATACCAAATTAAGTTTAAATGGCAAATTCCTGCAGCCAAACGACAACCCAAACTATCTGGGAGTCACATTTGATCGGCGCACGACATGGAAAAGTCAGATCGAGAGAAACCGAATGAGAGCCAGAGAAAGAATGGCAATCATGAGGAAACTTGCTGGCACAAGCTGGGGAGCAGACGAAAGCATACTAAAGAGACTGTACACTGGAAGAGTGAGACCAGTTCTCGAGTATGGCATTGCGGCATGGACAACAGCAGCAAAGACGAACTTCGATAAAGTTAGCAAACTTCAATACCAAGCCATGAGAGTTATAACAGGAGGCATGAAGTCAACGCCTATTGTAGAACTTGAAAAGATTACAAAACTGCAATCCATGACCGATAGAAGAGACTGCAGAGATCAGCTGCAGTCAGAGAAACTCCGAAGACTGACTGACCATCCAATGCACCAGAGACTAAACAATTTGGGAAATGGGAAACTAAAGCGGAGAAACTTTGCAGAAATAGCCAAAGCAAAGATGCACGAAGATCCCATAAACGCACTAACAACACCAAAACCCATCACTACTGTACGAAAACCTACCTGGAGGCAGGATATATTTCCAGAGGTGGTAGAAAATATACCAGGTATTGGAAACAAAAACTGCCAGACTGAAAAAGAAAGGAGAGATACTACCCTAAGCTTTATATCGAAAAACTACCCAATCATGGATTGGACCCATGCATACACCGACGGTTCTGTAACAAACACTACACAGAACGGAGGGGCAGGACCATTCCTGAACCTACCAAATGGCACAAAAATAACACTGTCATTCGCTACTGGTAAGTACACAAGCAACTTTAGAGCGGAGGCAGAGGCACTGAGGGCGGCAGTGGAAGAAATGGTGACACACAAAGAAAATGAGAGCCATATAGTCCTGCTTACAGATGCTCTGGCCGTAGTCACAGCGCTAAAAAGCCAGAAAAACACTGAGCTTAATGACTTAAGAGCAGCACTCTGCAAACTGTGCCAGAGTCCGGACCAAAAAGGGTAGTGGTACAGTGGGTCCCATCACACTGCAACATCCAAGGCAACGAGGAGGAAGACAGACTGGCAAAAGAAGGTGCAAGACTACCACAAACAGATACTAGTGTGACGTACGAAGAGTCAAAACGGCTTATCAAAGCCAGATACATGACCAAATGGGAAACCGAACATACTGGTTACACCAAAAACGATGCCTATTATCAGTTGAACAGAAGAGAGCAGGTCGTTGTCTTCAGACTTCGCACTGGCCACAATAGACTGAGTTACCACCTATTCAACAAATTAAAGATAGGTGGTACCGACGAATGCCCGTGCGGTACCGGTAAAATGACCGCTGAACATCTGCTGCAGAACTGCCCGACAAACGAGGATCAGAGAGAGCAGATGTGGCCATCACCAGTGGAACTGCAAGACAAGCTCTATGGCAGTGTCGACAGCCTCAGGATGACCGCCGCTTTTTTTCGAAAAAATAATGGTTACTGTCTGACTGCGTACGAAGAAGAAGAAGAAGAAGAAGAAGAAAAAAGAATTACAATATCTTCTTCTTCCACTTCCTCGTCCGTCTTCTGACTTAAAACTTCAATGACTCTTAAAGTGGCTTTCGTAAAATTGAGGCTCTGCGTACATCCGTACATGTTTTCATGGAAGGGCATTGGTCGTTGCCATGTGCTACTCATTTCACTAGTTTATGATGAACAGGACTGCAATACGTGTTCTGTGGTCATGGGGTCAGTGCCATAAGTACAAAGTGTTCGTAGTGTCAATCTTAAATTTATTAAAAAGATGACATCGCAGATCCACTGTAACCCACTGTCGTATAAATGTCGTCAAGAAGGAACACCTTTACATGAGCATCTTCGAGTAATAGCAACAGCAACAATGACATTAAAGAAATCGACATTCTGAAACCAGTTACTGTACGACCCTTTCCCATAAAAGCAGAGTTAATATAGAGACCAAGCTCTTATCACAGATGTATGCTTTTTTAAAATTTTAATTACGATTTATCGTAATTGCTAACTTAAATCCTTGGTCAATTACACGCAAAGTGGTCAGTGACATCAGACTTGGTGATGTCTTTAAGGACAGTAACACCATACCAAGTCCTTCGTACAGTGTCCCAGCTCTGGTTCATCACGTTCATTTTGGTTAATATGGTAGTACTCAACTCTGATTAGCGAAAATTAGGTCAAATATATAGAAGCTCATTGGAATCGACTGTCTATCGATTATACAGTACTCTAGACATAGACTGTTATTAGATTATCTGATGAGAGTATCCTAACAGATTGCCGGTTAGGTCGATATGAAATCAGATTGCAGTCTGATGCTGTAGTCTCGCGGATATGGCCGTCACGAGAGTAA
Source organism: Ariolimax columbianus (assembly GCA_036924085.1). Taxonomy (NCBI): domain Eukaryota; kingdom Metazoa; phylum Mollusca; class Gastropoda; order Stylommatophora; family Arionidae; genus Ariolimax; species Ariolimax columbianus. The sequence goes on along the minus strand of JAVGWX010000001.1, from coordinate 57,651,032 downwards.
ACAGAACATTGACACATTTTAGTGCCAATAAAATGATGTAGAAACGACCACTTTTCGTGCACTGAAATGTATTTTATATTATGAGATCTGCATCTATTTACCCTACGTGTACTTCAGATCTGTCTGTAGTTCGTCGCTCTTATTTTTAAAACATTGATTAAATGTTTCGCTCCGAGTAAAGCATGATGATGGTGTTCGTCCATCATAAGTGATGAAGACCACTCTCTTTGTTCAACCGAGTGGACAGTCTTTTCTCTTGCCGTGTCTGCTGAAACTGGTGACCTCGCGGTGATTTTGATTTAGGTGAGAAAGACTTTTTTTCAACCTCACTTTCTCGTCCTGATATACCTTTGGCTAGTGGCAAGACTTTATGGCGACGACTGAAGATAGCACAGGATGCTGATTTATCTCATGGTTTAATCCCGAAGTCTTCCAAGTAAACAGGTATCCCGCAAGGCGGAGGAATGGGAGAGGGGGGTGTAGGGGGTGGGGTGGTAGGCGGGGGATGGGTAACATCTATCGTGTGTCTTGCCTCAAAAACATGAAGAGGTCGTAGGGACATCACATAGCGTGTGAGTGATGTATTGGGCATCTCTCCCGGGCGACGTGTTCTAGTTCATTATAGTAACATGTCTACATTTCACAGTCACACCAAAACCGACGCTGTCTGCAGCTATGGCGAAGGTCGTCAATCTCGTGAAGTTTAGCCGTGTGCACTAGACCGTGAAAATTCAACACGCGTTTAACTATAGTACTAATTCATATAGCCCATGTCCAGGCCATGATTATCGGAGAGAAGAAAACACAAAACTTAACGAAATAACTAGTTCAAAAGGAAAATAACGACATGTTTCCGCGACCAGAAGTGTAAGTGGTCGATTAATGTGAATTCTAGGCAAATCCGTGGCCTGACGACGTCTATAATGAACTAAAACACCAGAGCAATGTTAGACCCGCAGCCTGCACGGCGCCATCTTTGCTGCTCTTTCAAAGTAATGCAAAGAGTAATCATTACAGCTGTCCCATTTACGCGAAGTCTGTATTCAAGTATTTGATATGACGGATACATCAACATTCCAATCGTCCGTTTGTCACTTGATGACGAACGAAACTACACGACTGGGATAGGATTCAGGTTGTCTACAGATAACAAAAACAGTAAGAAGACCACTGACTATGGCAATGCAGAAGATAAGGAGTATATAGAACCTATGGCATAATACAAACAATGAACTTAAACTAAAGATTCTAAGAACATGCATTTTTCCTGTGGCAACCTATAGATGTGAAACATAGACGATTATAAAAGCAATAAGAGCGAAGATCGGTGCTTTTAAAACAATGTGCCACATAAGAGTCCTGAAAATCCCGTGGGCAAAGAAAGAAAAAATAACTATAAGAAAAAAATCCATTCGGCGAGACCTGAATGTAGAGGACAATTGGCTCACAGATGACGTAATGACACGAAAGTGAGGTTTTTTAAACACGTCAAACGACAGAACGGACTGGAGAGAGCGGTTATGGAAGGCATGGTCACGGGAAGGAAAGACAGGGGCCGACCAAGAAGACAATAGAATCAGGACATCAAGGAGACACTGGGTTTGACCTTCAGGCAGACCGAAAGACTGGCGAAAGATAGTTTCCTACAGACAGGCTGTCATGAAAGCGACGTTCTGCAAAGGACATGCTACATGATGATGATGATGCCTACAGACTCTGCAGAGTCTTCTAAACCAGTATGAAGACGTTAAGTTGTAAGAAGAGCCGCTGTAATCTGCTACCGAAGCGACGTAATGAATTCACTCAACTCGGCATGAGTAGTTTTCAGCAACAGACGCAACTATTAAATAAACATACGAAAACAATATGATTTGGTCGGTATTGTTCAAAAACGTCAATTTCTAACTAGTGCTTTAATACATAATAAAACTATATAAAGCTTCAAAAACGATATCTCAAAGATGTTACAGGTAAAATATCTAGCAGCTATGCGGATATACAACATCAGACAAGAGGGTTACAAATCAAGAGAGGGAAACCACGAAAAAGACGAATAGACAATATAAATGAGACATTGAAGAAAAACGAAACGACAACAGTATTTGCGACACACTTGGCCCAAAAATAATAATAGAATACCTCCTGACGACGCCTAACGACACACGTGGATAGAAGTAGAAGTCAGATTTAATAGTACAGTGGATTGTTGTTTGTTGTTGTGAAGGCTAGGTAGCCTACTTGCCATGAGCCAGTCACTTGACAGATATAAAAAAAAATGGCGGACAACACTGTTAGTGGTTGCATGGGACAGCGTCTTGTGATGACGTTTCTTGTTAAAGAAGGCGGGAAACATGGGGAAATTTACAGAAGACTGCAATCACAATTCGGTGATTCAGCAGCAGTAAAACACTTGAAAAGTGTAAACGTTTTAGAGAAGGTGGTTCTCAACCAACCAGTCATTCCTTGGAATATTCAGATTATAGAAACTTATCCTGAAAAATCGACGAATAACCTGTCTCAAAATTACACAAGAGATAAGTTTTTCTCTGTGTACGATGAACACTATTATTCATGAACATCTGCATTTTCGAAAGGTTAGTGTTCGTTGAGTGCCAATCCAGCTTTCCGCATTTGACCAACAGAGAAAAGTTTAAGACTGCTAAATCTCATACGGCTCACCGCACTATGTGCCATTTGCAGCAACTCGGCTGGGAAGTATTGCCACATTCACATTACAGCCCAGACCTCACTCCAAGCAATATTTACCTGTTTGGACCCCTACAAGAATTCATAGCAGATCAGCATTTCAGTACTGACAACGAAGTGAAACAGGCTGTCCTGGATTTGTTCAGACATACTGACAAATCTTTCTACGTTGAATCTTTTCAAGCATTTCTTAAACGCTAGGATAGATGCATAAACGTTGCAAGAGATTAAATAACAAAATAAATGGCATTTTGACTACATGAATAATTTTTTCTTTTTACAAGTCGGTCGTGTACTGTTCTGATGCACAACCCAACAGTTTGCTCTTGCCTGTTTATCTTGTTATAATCGTCTTATTTTGATGTTGGTCCCTCTCTGATTGGTTTGTGATTGTATCATCCTCTTCTTCTGTAGGTATGCAACTGGTACATCCTGTTACTCGTCTGTAGCACCCTCCGTTACCAGTCGAGCGGCTCTTTCGCATACATTTACAAACATATGCATTCGAACATACAAATATTTGTGCTAGTGTTAAACATCTCTATAACATACAATGTGCAGTTCATATAGACAGTCAAAGAATCATATCTCTAACGTTAATAAAATAAAAATAAAAAAAAATAAAACGATATTAGAATAAATTAAATCAAGACATCAATTTTATAATAATTTTCTATACACAAATCTACCAATTTGTTGTTTGGAGATCAAAATGCTGAGCAGTGCATGAGCTGTAACTGTCATCGACCAAAAGCTGATTGCTAGCGTCAGAGCCAGTGACGCAGAGCTGCCAACACCCTTCTCCACCCTCACGTGGTGATCCTGTATAAGTGGCTGTAGTGGGACATAATGGCTAAGGAGGAGGGATCGAAGAGGGAAGGCTAACCCGGTACCCATAAATGTCTGCTGAGTTGGGATGTGTCGCGCCGAAAGGTGCAAATATTGCAGTAAGGTATAAACTATGACACAATGCATTCCGTTGTCCGGACTATATCCTGCTACTTGCAAAGCCCTTTTCAGGGATGGTTGCAGGAGTTTGAGAACGAACAAAGAAAAAGAAGGAGAAGACGAAGAAAAACACAAAAAAACAACAAAACTGCACCCAATAAAACTGCACCCAATAAAACTGCACCCTGATAGCTAGATACTTATAATTATTTTTGTACGGAAACCCGTGTGGTCATTGAATGGCATACAATTTCAGAATGGGTGAATAAACGCACAAGAACATAAGAAGGAGAAGACGAAGTAAAAGAAGGAGAAGACGA